>CM076572.1:834536924-835200964 GCA_034641835.2 Pinus albicaulis | reverse complement strand
TTTCTGAAATGTAACAGAGGTAGTATCCATTTTGTCCAAATTTTCCCTCGTCTGATTAATTTTAACGAGTCCAGACGAGCAAACTCGGTGAATTTTTCATATTTAGAGAGTCTGAAAAATGTCAGAAAAGACAACTCTGTGCCACGTCTAATTAGGTTTAACAAGTCCAGACGAGAAAACTTGGTGAATTTTTCATGTTTAGAGAGTCTGAAAAATGTCTTAAAAGACAACTCTGTGCTTCGTCTGATTAGGTTTAACGAGTCCAGATGAGAAAAATCGGTGAGTTTTTCATGTTTAGAGAGTCTGAAAAATATCATAAAAGACAACTCCATTGGGGTACCTTTGTCATGTCTTGATAACCGGGCACGACAAAGGGATAATAGTAAGCTCGAAACAGTTCATTTTCTGTGAGTTAGTCCATTGAAGCTGGAAAAGTGAGAAATCTATGTTCGATGGACTTCTACCTCATTTTGTTATGAGTACGAGGAGATGGAGTAAACTCAATACTCTTTGTGAAATTTTAACGAGTCCAACAAAGAAAAACTCGGTGTCCTCCGTGAAATTTTAACGAGTCACGCGGAGAAAACTTAGTTACTTTTTCGGTTTAAAGAGCTTTTAAAAAGAGGAAAAGAATGGCTCCTTACTTTTTGTCGTGGTAGTTTAATGAGCCCGCCAAAGGAAACTCGGGGTTTTTTCAGTTTTATGAGTGAGAAAAAGATTCCTAAAAAGAAAGCTCAGTGCGTTATTCATAGTTTTAACGAGTTTGAAGAAGAAAACTCTAGGTTTTTCGGATTAACGAGGAAGAAAAAGACCATACAAAAAGAACACTCGATATCAACTTCATATAATTTTAACGAGTCTGAAGAAGGGAACTTGAGGTTTTTCGGATTAACGAGAAAGAAAAATACCGTAAAAAGAACGCTCGATAATAACATGAGTATCTCTGCATATAAATCTTGATCACTCATCAGAACATCAGTACCAAATCTCAATAGTTGTGACACATGCGTAGCAAGAATTCATGACTTTTTCCAACTAGCGTGAGAGAGTCATGCCCTAGAATTTGCTATAAGAAGGTCGAAAGACCTTCATTTTCACTGTTTTGATGCTATGAAGGAGCTCTGGGGTGAAAAAGGGGTGAAATATTTAGCTGACGATTATGGTCAATCGGGCAACGATTTTCCTTCCCACGAGATCCAGGTAAGAGCTCGAACCTCCTGGTATCATTTAATTGTCTTTTTGTTACTTTTTCCTAGTTCAAAATTAGAAAAATTTGAGGCCCTAAAAAAAAGATGTGCCTAACGCGGGGTAGAGGTATAACGACCACGTTATATGCATAACCCATGGTGGGATACCGTGTTAGCATGCTCTGTTTTGTACTAGAGCCAGCGTTAGGCGCACCGTGTTTTCTAGCAACTTGATTTTTGCTGTTTTGAAGTGGTCCAGGCAAGTTTTGATCGATTGAAAATGTTGCATTTGCAGGTATTCAGCTGTTAATCATGAGTATCTGGTGAGAGAGAGAACATGAATGGGAAGAATGAGAGATGGTGACGAATGCCACAAGCTTGATGGTGCTTCGTAGATGTGGATTGCTAAAGTATGCCCACTTAGAACTGATGAGGGGTCAAGAGGACCTCCTGAGGTGGCTAATCCAGCAATGGGACGAATGGCACCATGTCTTTCGGATTGGGGGCAATGAGCTCTCAATCGAAAAGGATGATGTGTACTTTTTGACCAGCCTATCATGTCGCGGGGCGAGGCCCAACTTGATGGGGTCCAGAGCTGACCCCCATTCCACTACTGATCTGATTCGTGCGCATTGCGTACATGACACTTAGGATGTGAGCAACCGGATACCAATCACCCAGGTGACTTTGAGACCACTGTAGTCTGTATTATGGATGATTATTTTCTTGGCAGGTGCCAAGAGTCAGCATGTGGCCACCAAGGCCCAGATTCTCCTAGCCTTGGACTGTATGCAGCCTCAGGTTTTCGACTGGTGTGACGGAGTTGTCCGTTGGGTCCGAGCAGAGCTTACCACATGTAAGACCCGTAGCCAGAGAGAGTTTGGGTACGGTACATTGATTGTCTCTTATATACTGGAGTGGATACCACTGATGAGGCCCTGGATTGTTACAGCACCATTGGGTCCACGCAAGCCGAGGCAGGCTCAGTGGGTCGCTCTGCTTCCATGGACTAGGGAGGGTCCCGTCCGCCACTGTTTTGATGATGGATTTTTTGATTGGCTCAACTCACATATTATTATGATTGAGAATTATCCTTATGCAAGGATGAACTTCATAGGTGATCCGGAGTTAGTGTTGCCCCCTGGCACCCAGTGGGGGCTCGATGGTAAGAAGGAAATGATCAGTGTATTCCAAAGAAGTACTTTTCTTTTTTTTTTGTCTTTTGAATGTTTATGTAATTTTTTTTTTTGGTGAAATAGGGTGAAAATTATGTTTTGACATGAAGAGTTTTTTTTCTTGACATAGATGTGGCACCTGTCTGGCCAGTTGGGGCCCCTCGCTATGCACGGCGAGGACTGCAGTTACCCGGGGCTGGCGCACCAGTGGATGATGCGGAAGCTGGCGAGGATGATGATGCCCAAGTTTTACATGAACTCTCCAGAAACTTGGAGGTTCTGAGTATGGGTATACCACCCCTTCCTATGTGGGAGGTTCTAGTTCGTCTGCAGTGGCATACTGTAGGTGTGTTGGAGAGATACCTGGTGCCTCTGAGGAGGATAGCTAGAGCAGTTGTATGCTACCATGATCATCAGGCCTAATTGGCGGAGCAGATGTATTAGTGTTAGAGCGTGGCTTAGTGTAGCCAAATTTTTGTAAAACACCCAAGTTTTGGAATATTTTTTGATGTAACTATTGTTATGAACGTGACATATATATATATATATATATATATATACTTTTTTGGTGATCTTTTGTTTTTTAGTTTTTATGTATTTTTAATGGGATAAAAATATATATACTCATGGGTAAATCTTTTATAGTAAATGTGACAAATGCCATTCTAACACATAGTTTTCCAAAGAATCGGCTAACGTATTAAAAATTATCTGGGAACGTGCTCAAATTTAATTGTTTGAAATTGACGTTCTAAAAGTCACACTCTTAAAAAATAATGCAACAAGACTGGATGATGGACATGGTAATGATTTTTTAATTTCATAATGACGAGTTGGGAATCTAACCTAACCACTAAATTGGAGATGCCACGAGATGTCGCTTCCGTGAGGAGTTGGATCATTGACATGTACTCGACAACATTATTGGTGGTGCTACCCAGGAAGATTCCCCCAGAACGAAGGAGGTCTGACTCAGGAGTGTAGAGAACCCAAGCAGCTGAAGCAATGCATCTAATGTGATGACTAGCACCATCCGCATATCCGATGTATGATAAAGAGGGTGATGAAATCTGTGTGAAAAAAAATATTACATGAGAAAAAAAAAAAAAAACATCTAGAGACATCAAAACAATAAGAAAAACTTATATACATAAAATTGCAAAGCATATGCCTAGCACGAAACTAGGCAACATACTTCTTTAAGTAGAGCCCGTTGCGGGGCTCCGCGAGTGGAATTCCATTACAGTCCTGAAGTTTGTAAGCTCCTTTTGAGAGGATTTTAGTGACGATGTAAGGACCAAGCCATAATGGTTGGAGTGTTCCTGCCCCCAAGAGGCCATGTTTCTGATCATAAAGTAGAACAAGATCGCCCTCTTGGAAAGAACGAGGCTTGAAATATTTATCGTATTGAGCCTTGACTCACCGCTGGTGAGATTCGAGTGCTAGTATAGCATCTCGATGAGTTTCGTCCAAATGATCGAGTGAGAGCAAGCGCTCTTCTGTGGTGGTGCAAGGCAGGAGTTCAACGACAAGTTTGAGTGATGGAATTTCACACTCGATTGGAAGTACTGCCTCTAGGCCGAAAGCAAGTTGGAATGGCGTGAAACCTGTGGCAGTTTTGACTGACGTTCGATAAGCCCATAATGTGGAATACAACTTCCGATGCCATGTGGTTTTATGGTTTTTGACCAATCGACGAATCATGGTTTTGAGGACGCCATTTACGGCTTCAACTTGACCATTAGCTTGAGGGTAATAAGACGAAGAATGATCTTGACGGAAACCTAGCATGGATGTTAATTCGGTCATCATGTGATTCTGGAAGTGGGAACCATGATCTGTGAAAATAGATAGGGGTATGCCGAACCGACAGATTACCTAATTGAACAAGAAGAGAGCGGCGGTTTCACCATCGGCCTTGAAAGTGGGAAGGGCTTCTGCCCATTTCGTAAAATATTTGACCACAACCACGATGTAGTTGTGTCCATTTTCCGAAGTGGGATTGCAGGTGACGAAGTCAATTCCCCATTTAGCGAAAGGACCAATGGAGATAATCGGGTGACGGGGGGCAGGATGAGCATGCATTTTCTTTGTGAAAATTTGATAGGGATGGAACTTTTGGACTGCTGCAATACAGTCTTTAAACAAAATGGGACAATAGTAACCTATGCGCAAGATTTTTTTGGCAGTAGCTATGCCCGAAAGATGGCCACCACATGCCCCTGCGTGGCAGTCATTCAAAACGCGTTCCACCTCATCGAAAGTGAGACAACGTCAGAGAATAGTATCAACACCACGACGATATAGTGTATCGTGTAGCACGAGGTAGTGCTTTTCTTGGTGGTGGATACGACAACGGTCGTTGGACGTGAGAGTTGGGCGAAAGCGTTGGGTTTGTAGGTGGACCAAAATTTCTCCATACCATGGGTTTGAAGAATCAACCAAGTATACAGATTCATCAGGAAATGGATCATGAGATACTTCTATTGGGTCGATTTGGGGAAGCTCCGATAATAATTCGCCGAAGATGAGGGATTTCTTTGCCTTGGCAGCCGTGAAGACCAAATCAAATTTCTGGAGGATTACGATCCATTTGGAATATTTTCCTCCAATGATTTTTCTAGACAAGATATGTCGCACGGGGTTCTCCAAAGAAATAATCGTAGTCTGTCACAGCAATATATAATGTCGGAGTCGGGTGACGGAAAAAAATACTGCCAGAGAAATTTTCTCCACATGTGAATAACGTAATTCAGGTCCGATTAGACCTTTGGATAAATAGTATACCACATGTTCACTGTTGTCATTGTGTACTTGAACCAAAACTATTCCAATTGAGGACGGTGAGGCTGCCAGGTAGAGAAGAAAGTTGCGTGAGTAATCGGGGGCGCTAAGGAGTGGGGTTGAAACAAGTGCATGTTTTAAAGCATCGAATGAACGTTGAGCTTGGTCATCCCATAAATATAGTGTTCCTTTCTTCAATAAATGCATAAATCCTTTCGTCATCTCGGCATAGTTAACGATGAAACGACGCAAAAAAATTTCCTTCCCTTGCAAACGTTGGAGTTGAAGGATGGAATGTGGTGCCGGCAATTCAACAATTGCTTTAACCTTATCGGGATCAACCCTAATCCCATGCTTGGAGAGAATGAAACCTAACAGACATCCAGACTCGACCATAAATATGCATTTATGAGGATTCAAAGGTATATTGTAGAATATGCACCTAGCAAAAATTTCTTTTAGATGAGCCAGGTGATCATGTCGTTTCTTGGAATGGGTCGGAAGGTCATCCAAGTAAGCCTATACAATATGTCGAATGTTGTGAAAAGCATAGTCCATAGCCTGTTGAAAGGTTGTTCCAGCATTCTTCAGACCAAATGGGAGTTTTCGATATGCAAATGTGCCCCAAGGACAGATGAAGGAAGTTTTATGTTGGTCGTCTTTTTTTATTGCAATCTAGTTATATCCCGAGAATCCATCCATGAAGGAAAAAGATTCGCATCCGGCACAATCGTCGAGAATTTGATCAATGAACGGTGTAGAATAATTGTCTTTGGGACAAGCGGCATTTAGATTGCAATAATCGATGCAAAATCAAATGGTGCCTTGTTTTTTATCAACGGGAACCAGATTGGAAACCCATTCTGTTAAAGGAACGGGATAGATGAAACCAGCGTTTAAAAGTTTTTCTACATCAATCTTGATGGCGGATGCTTTGCGTGGGTGGACAGGTCTGAGTCGTTGCCGAAATGGTTTAGCATTGTCATAAATATTGATTTCATGCTTGATGATAGAAGCGTCTATCCTGGGCATTTCGTCATAAGACCAAGCAAACACATCGCAGAATTCCTTGAAAAGGGATGTGAAGCACGCAATTTCCTCAGGATTGCAGTTGGCTCCAATATGAATATTTTCCATGATACTCATTTTGACCGAGATATCAATGAGCATTGTCTTAGAAATAATACCCATGTTCCCTTCTGAATCGATAGTTTGAACAGTCGTATAAGCAGAGGGAACCATCTCAGGTTGGTCAAAGGATGGGATTTCATTTTTTATCGCCTCCAAGTCAATCATCGAAGCGCGATGGTGAAACTCTCCCCAAGGTCATTCTTCTAGAGACATGATATCTCAAATAGCTTCTTTTGTAGGCAATACTTCATTGAGGAGATCCTTAGAGAGAACTATTATGGGTGGGAGGTTTGTACCATTGGTCAAAACCATAGCAGTGGAGCGTTCAGATGCGGTTTGGATGGCTTGGTAAGCCAACTCGGCCGGTGAGAGCGGCATCTGATCTCCATAGGAATCAATGTCTGAATGTACCGAGATGATCCATGGGTCGATAGAGAAATCCAAAGTGTTGGATATAATTGCAATCGTGTTTGGGATTAGTGGCGACGGGAGAGGAAAAAAACCCAGTAGGGAAGATGCCTTCAGAAGACCGGTACCAATACTGACGTAAGAGTTAGGAAAGCCTCCTATTAGGGGTACAGTGCTACTTGGTAATGTGGCATAATCAGGGGTGCATAAGGATATTTGATCCACTATGACTATTTTCCCATCGAATGGAAATAGGATGAGTTGGAAGACCGAAGACACAATGGTAGTCATGGCATAAGACCAACTGCGACCAAGTAATAGACTATAGTCTAGATGGCGCTCTATGACTTCAACGTCCACGTTTACCATTTTCCCACTCAGAGTGATGGGAAATCTAGCAAGGTATCATTTTAGGAGGAACGTGTGGCCATCAAAAGCTTTGAGGGAATTCGATGGCGGGGTGAGGGTAGGAGAACCTAAATTGAGCCAACAAGCTTGTGACATAACGCAGGTTGAAGCACCTTTGTCTATGATAGTGCGATGGATTGGTATCCCTTTCGACACAACCTACACCTGGAATGCGATTTGGTGTGAGAGGCGAGGTTTAGCCTTTTCCATATCAAATATATCTAGCATGGAATCCTGGGGGTCTATTCCACCAATGGCCGAAAGCAAGGCTTTCCTTTGTGCTGGACAATTTTGTAATACTTCGAGAGCAGACATGGCTGACGGTGCCTATGCCAAATCTTCTACAATGTTGTAGTTTTGTTCTGCATGTGCAGAGGTGTTATGAGTCATGCGTCAAAGTGTCCCTTTGGGGGGACGAATCATGAGTTCAGCAGTAGGCCGTTCGATATATAAATCGTTGGGCGGTGGTGGATTTGAACTAGTTCCATGTTCTTGAGCATCTATGGTAGGATTTCCATAAAGCTTGGCTCGAGTTTGAAGTTCAACACTCTCAATGCCATAAATGGTAGATGGTCCTTCGCTGGAAGGATGTGAACCACCATTGCCCCGTTGATGGGGTTGTGGCGGATTGTCAACCATGTGTTGATGTTGCTGCTGCTGATTAGGGAAAGGATTATGAAGAACGGCAGGTGTTCACCCAGAATCCTTGTTGGCAATAAAATAGGTGCATTCCTGCAGTCGAGGACGTTTGTATGTCAAGTGGTCCTCCGCATAAATTTTGCAAGAAAATTTCATGGGTTTATGCTTCCCTTTGTCATTTTTGGCAACGTTTTTCTGATTAGGGTTATTCTGATTATCCGACTACTCTTCTGAAGAAGACGTATTTTTCTTGTTCTTCTTATTTTTACCGCTAGATTTTTGTGAGGTTTGCACATAATTCACCTTAGCGGGAGGAAGAGCAGTCGTTTGGTGAGGGGTGGTGGTAGCCGAAGATGGCTGGGAGGTTTGCCCCCAAGACTGCTTTGTGGCCACACCAGAGATTGTGCCAACGAGACCGTCGGCATGTGCTCCAATTTTCTGAGTGGCCAGAGGGTTTGGGTTACCAGGGGCATGGGGGAGCAGATCGTATAGTGTGCCAGATTATGAATATATTAAATCCAAATGTTGGGCATGACGAATACATTGATCTTCTGTAACTGCACCAGAAAGGCCAATGTCCTTGGAGATGTGGGGTAAAAGACACTTGCAAAACTAATTGACTAAGAGAGATCTGGGATTGGCGCTTTGACTAGCCTCCTCCTACGTCTCCATTCATGAATATGATCAGAGATGTGGGTGGCAGTGTCTTGGCGCATCGAGGTTAACAATTCCTTTTCTGTTTCAAATCTAATTGGTAATTGGAAGTTTTTTAGGAACTCCATCGCTAAAGCGCCAAAATTATTGATGGTGGCGCGTGGCAATTCAATGTACCACTTGGCAGCATTGCCTGTAAGGGTGCGGAGAAACAGTCGAAGCTGGACACTATCATCCACCATGGAATTGGATATATACCATAGATGAAAGGAAGTGATGTGTGCGGCTGGGTCGTCCCCTTATTTCCCGTCGAACTTCGGGATGTTCGAAGGAATCTTATGTAGTACTGGAGGCCAAATCGAGTTGTGATTGATGGGGTCGTTAGTCAGTTTATGGATATTGGGAATGTCCAAAGATGCCAAAAATGGAAATTGTGGATTTTCCCCCAAATCTAACCAAGTCAGTATGGGCTGACTACTTAGACCATAGGGTCCACCCATAAACGTGTTACCAGGAGGATAAGTGGGACTTTGATAAAAACTTCCTATAGGTGGAGGAGTAGGGAAATATTGTTGTTGTCCATAGGGCATATTGTATTGTAGGGAAACCAGTTGGTTGCCCCCAGTATAAAAGTGCCCTCCCATTCCAGATGGAGGTTGGGGTTGGTTAGTCCAAATGGATGCAATAGAGTTACCTGGAGGCATGCTACTAATTGAATATTTTGGCAATGGCATAGACCTTGCACCTATATTTGCACCACTTAAGGGAAAAGTACTGATAATAGGTTGTCCCATTTTTCCTAAGGATTCAAAATTTTCCCTACTACCTGCGTGTTGGTAACACTGCCCCCTGGTATAGTGGCCAAGGGGTTTGAACTCAGCAGAGGGTTCCAACCGAAAGGGTTGCTAAAAGGCACCGAAGTAGTCATACTCGTGGGAGGAGCTACCGTGGGTCCCAACGTGCCCATAGTAGAAGTAGACACCGAAGGATTCAGTAAGATACTGATAGTTGTGATGACCGTAGGGTTGTGAGTAGGTATATGTTGACTACTGGGGTTACCCAATGATGGCATAGAACTGACCACTGGTGGGGAGGATGGTGGCGGACCTGGGATGGTTTCCATTGGCATCGACCCAGTGGATGCTGATGGTGAAATGGATGTTTGTGCGGCCAAAGACATATCTTGGCGCGGTGGAATCTGAATTATCACAGGCCCTGACGGATCAATGAGTGGGGGGTTGTAATGAGGTACAACCCCTTCAGTGAAAGGGTCCTCTGAAAATTTTGGATGATATGAGGCTACGTGAAAATCAAGATTAGTCAGAGGAGACTGCTCTTCCGTAGAAGGCACGGGTTCACCAAGGTTCAGTTCTTCCTCTATAGTTAGAGGAGGTAGACCTTGCTGTCATCGAGACAGATGGCGTGGGTCGGAGGACGCCACGGTGACCTATTTAATTTTAACAAATTTTAATAAATTTTGATGTATTATAAAGTCTCAATGACAGTTCCTACACACCTAAAAAAAAAGAAAAAAGGACTCTCTAAAATCAATCAGAAAGTAGCCAGAATAGGGTGCCCTGTCTGAGTACTACCATTTGCTGGTGATGAAATCCAGTATCACAATAGTATACAGAGAGGGTTGGTTGAAAGTACAGTTACGGTCACTCTAGAGCTTCGCCCGAACCTCAGATGATAGGTGTAAGCACTCTTGTGAAGACGAGTACCCTCCTAAAGACCGAAGACAGAGTGGGTTTGTCTGTTTCAGGTACCAGGATAGCTCGTCCTAGTCACCTTATGTAAGTCCCTAAAAATTATGGCCACTAAAGATACCTCAAATCACAGACATCATCAGGGGGGTCCACGGTCAAGGACAGTGTGCTATATGGGTAGAATACCTAGATCCCCGATCTAGTTTCGACATCCCTGAAGGGAACCCCAATATATAACACACCCACCGGATGCAGCCGAAGGTGGGCTACCTTCTTGTGCACCCAATTTTTGTCTCACGCTGAGCTTCGGTAAAGGAACGGTCTCGATAATATCAGTGCAGTAGGATTTCGCTCATTAATGACTCTAGTTTCAAGTTTTGAGATCTTGGGTGATTTTATCACTGTTCCTAACCCAAGATCCTAGCCTGAACTACTGTTTGTGTGAGCTCAAAAAAGAGTAATTTGATTGATTTTATTATCGCTTGATTCTTAGTGTACTTGATTATTATTCTTGCAGAGGGGGAGTGGACGTATGAAATGTAATGAGAATCCGACTCAAGAAACCATGCAAAACATGCTCTACGTATTTAATTCAATGAAGAGTATTTCTACAAGGAGAGGTTTCTGATCAACATCCATGCACTAAAACTCAAATAACACAGTTCATCTTTAAAGATTCAGACTTCTATCTACCTCTTCTTAACAGTCTATGAACTGAAAATTTCAGAATTAACTCAGCTAGATGCAGAAAAACTAAAAAAAAAAATTCTTCTCTAAAAAGTAAATTTTTTTGTCACTAAATTTTCAAACAAGAGCAAACAAACAGAAATGCCAGCTTAGTAAACAAGCACAGGGATCCAGTCAAGGAGATATATTGATGGCCAAAAAATTCTGCAGCTAAAACACAATCACAACAGTGAACAACAAGTTTTGGCTGAGTAACACACTGTCTCTGAGTAAAGACAGCGTTAATCCAGAGACTAACACATTGTATTTAAGCAGAGTCATCATTATAACACACTGGAAAACCTACAGCGGTAGCATTAGCCAAGGAAAAATTCTTTAGATGGTCAAACAGAAACAGGATTGAACTCTGTGAGCTTTTGAAATGTTTACTAGGCATAAGTATTGGTCGAAAGGATCTGTGAACACAGGAGAGAAGAAAGGAGGAAAGAAATAGTCCAGAAACTATGGGGAAAACTCCCCAGCGGAGTCGCCAATTCTGCTATAGGGTAAAATGCTTGGGTTGTTGGTTATCGTATATCCCTCTCAGGGATTTCCGGTGCCCGAGGAAGACAGTAAGATTAGTTGTACAGTTCACAAAGATGGCATATACATGTTCATATTAACTTAAAAGAACTTGATGGAATGCGATAGAAAATTACCTCTTTGATGATCTCGGAGTCCCTTGGAGAGCACTAGGCAGCGAAGCAAGAGTCCTTCTTCACTGGCTCCAAATCTTAGTCCTGCAATCAATCAAAGCACTCGTGTAATTTCTAACACAACATATATCCTATCAACTAAGCTAATATATAATGAACATTTAAATTATACCCATCTGAGCCATTCATATCATGCTATGTAAATATTCAAACAATAATGACAATATTAAGCATCGAATGGACAAAACAAATATAGTTCTATTGATTTTGAAAGAAGGAGGATTACAACCGTCAGCTGTACCAAGCCCTCCTCAACCTCCCAATCTTTCTATCTCTTAAGTAGTGAATTCTTAGTCAACAAGCTCTATAGGAACCTTTTTGACTCTTGGCCTTCACACTATAACACTATCCTCTATTTCACAAGTATTCGGAACATTAACAATCCTTCAACCCTCAACTAAGAGCCTTCAGCTCCTTTTTATAGGAGAGGGAGAAAGCCATTGTTGCCTTTCTCTTTCCACTAATTTGGAATAGAAAAAACTAATATGTTTCTTAATCTCTATGCTTTTTCCTCCTTGGGAGTTCAGTCTTTTATGGCAGTGACCAATAATGAATTGGTGCTTTGGAGTTTCCTTTGTGAACTGACTCTCTTGTGAGGGAAAGTCGGAGATTCAAATCATTCTCTGTGCGTTTTTCCCATTTCAAACTCAAAACATGGGTAACGCTGCCCTATAGTGTAAACAGAGCGTTGCCCTAGCCACTAACGCGGCACATTTACTAGTCTCATGCATTATAACACTCTTGATTTGTTATAGAAATGCGTTACCTTGGTAGAAATAGGTTTAATTTAGGTCTTTGTATTCCTTCCATATTTGTCTTCTCCTCTGAGTTGATGAGGAGGTATTTTGACCCGTAATAGCAAGAAAAGAAGAAATCTTCCCAATGGATAAGGCACTGATCTACTAAAATCCAGAGATCTGTAGACTGAGGTTCTGGACACCTAAAAGGACAAATGTCCTCCCCAAATGGAGCCACTATTAATCATCCATAATTTTTATTTTATCCAAAGATGAATAAATTTGACAAACCCGAATTTCTAGAACAAAATTGCAAAAAAAATTATGAGTTCTAGAAATCTCATGGCCTTCATCTTTCTAAGTTTTTCATTTCACCAAAATATTCATCTATTTTTCCTAAAATGATTATCTTGCTGTTCCTTAGCAATGTTTTTCCTTAAACAATTTTATTCCCTACAATGCTATTCCCTAAAGTGTTGTTCCTTAAAGTGTTGTTCCTTAGCAGTGATGTTCCTTAGCATTGATGTTCCCTAAACTGCTGTTCCTTAGAATTGTTGTTCCCTTCAAAATACTGCAATTGCCTTAAAAAGAAACCCACCAAGTAAGCCACTTGTTCCCAAAGAAGTTGTTTTCTAAGGCCCCATTTTCCAAAGATCCCCCTTTTTCCCTTCTCATTTTAACCTGCATTTCCTCTTAAAAACCCTTTTGAACCGATATAACCCTTTTTATTTGGTTTAAAAATGCTTATTTTACCCTATCGGAACTTCTAAATTGGCCTAAAATTCCCATTTTTGGCCTAGAAAATAGTCTTTTTTTAAAATAAAGGGTTTAAGCCCCCGAGGGCTTCAAATCCTTAGCCCCCTCTGCCATATGATCTAACCCCTGCAACCTGGCGCTAAATCCTTAGCCCTCTATCTCCTCTTCCCCTCTGCTCCTGGTCGCCTTATCTTCCACAGAATTACTTCCCAACGCCTTTCCTTAAGTCCCTTTTCCCTTTCTTCTTCTTCCCCATGCCTATGTTATTTCTTGATAGATCTCCACCGTCCATCCTAACCATCCAATGATCACCATCCTTCCCGTTCACCATCCAACCTCCCACCCATTTATCCCCACCGATCAATCCACACCATAGATCTCATAAGATCCGACGGTCCTCATCTAACATGACAACCCAACTCCACCGGGGCCTACCATTCAATACAAAAACCCCTCATCCAATTTCTCGTTGCTACCTAGCTTCCACTATTTCCCCACCCGCGCACCATTCCCATCGCGTTGCTCTCTCAACCGTTGGATTCACCCCTTCTCATCCAACGATCGATATCTCATATCGCGCGATTTCTTGTTCCGAGGTTTAAGAACCAAAATCAACACGAGACCGGTGGTATTGCGGAGGATGCATGGCGCGATATAATTGGATCGTGTTTGATTCAACGAAAACCACTTGCCACCCGTTTGTTGCTCAAAAACTGCCAATGGTTTTCCAAAACCACCTGTGCCGATTTTCACACCAAAGTCCATTTCAAACCATTTTTTCACCCTCTTCAATTTAAACCCTTCCTCCATACATTCCGCCTCTCTGCAACCTCCTCCACCAGCCTCCAAAGAAATATTTCCGACCTCGCATGGTTTTATTAACGTTTTTTTGTCTTGTGTAGGTTTGATGGCACTTTTAAAGGTAAAAACCCTTCCGACTGTCTGCGAAGGGACAGGGTCGAAGATCATCATCTTTTGAATAATGATCAATGAAGAAAAGAATTTTCCAGGGCGTAAATCCGGGTCTTTTAATCAAAATTGCATGAATATTTGTTATTCAAATCAAACCCCCATGCATTAAATTCCTCTATCCACGGCAACGAAAGGAAAAGCACAGTGAAAGGAATAAAGGGTTAAGGAACAACAATGATGTGTTATAAATACCAAGAGAAAATCAGGCCGAAGATACAAATATTAAAGGTTGAAATACGAAGGGTTAAAGGTCGAGAACCAAAGAAAAAAGATTAAAAGTTAGTCCAAACAGCAGAAAAGGTTTAAAGAAACAAAGATAGAGGAGATTAAAGATAAAATATTATGCATGAAAGATGAAGGTTAAAGGTTAAGTACACAGTTTAAGGGTTCGAATCAATAATAAAAGGAAAAGGAGCAGCAGTGTTACATTATCAAGGCCAAAGACATCATCAAAGCCTTAAAACATAGTTAATGGTGAAGTGAAGGCATATTAAGCCCAAAGATAATTTTTATGATTAAATCAAGAAGTCTTAGGCTTAAAGATAGCCTTGAATACATCAAAGGAGCAGTTATTCACTTAATAACTCAAAATTGACACCTTTCACTTTCTTTATACCTCAAAGGGAAAATTGGAAGTTATTACACAAAAGGATATTTTATAAATTGTCAGATAGTTATTGTAAAAGGAAGAAAAGAGCCTCAAAGTCAATCTTTTCAGCTATTTCATCCTTAGGAAGTAAAAACAGATTTAATACATAGGGAAGTAGATGAGAAACATTCCAACCTTATGCCTTGCATGGTTTTTAAGGATAGGAGTGCATTTACTGTGTCAATAATAATATTTTGAACACTAGATAGTTCCACCTCCTCATTTGCAGCATAAATACTGCATTCGAACTCATTTTATGTGGGACTTTTGATAACTCTTTGAAGTAATACATAGTTCTGCTAAGATTGAAGAGAAATTGATGTACTGGAACCTGTGGATGTTTTGACCTGTTTGTGGATGGAGAAATCTCTGTCATTGGATCCCTGAGCTTGGATGTTGGTGAAGTATTCTAAAATGTTTAATGTTTTTCCTATTTCCATTCTATTTTCATCATCTCTTGCTTGCAGTAGAGTAAAATTTGTAGGCTAAGAAATGTCTCCTAGAAGCACCTTAGACCTGTTTACTCTTCATTGTATTTATGTTTTCATCTGCTGGATGTTTGATTGAGTAGTTTAACTGCTTTCCAACCTTTAAGCTTGTTTATTTCAGAAGTAATTCAATACGGTTGGCCTCAAGATTATTTATGGCTTTCCCTGCTTCTTGTTGACACTTTAAAAACTATTTCTAAAGTCTCCTTTCAAAGTACCATTGTCCAAAGTTTTCCAAAGAGGTATGTTTTGATCATACCCTTTGTACTTGCTCAAATAATTGTTTTGAAAGCCTTTATAATTGCAGTCCTATATGTTTAGGAGTTCCCTCTTCTATGAATGCAGTTATTTGTTTATCTTGAATGTTTTCTTATCCTTGAAAGTGAAATCTTTGATGAAATAGAGCATTCCTCGACTCTTAGATTTCATTTTAAAGGTTTGTCTTGAGATTGTTATTTGCTGAAGTGTAAATTGTAGAATTCATGGTTAGCCCTATCTATAAAATACTTCTTCATGTTTAAATGATGTTTTAAGTCCCTTTGTTGAAGAGTACATATAATTAAGGATTCTTGACTGCCCTTAGTTCTACTTTTCATTCTAAATCCTTAATGTTCATTTCATTTCACCTGAAACTTTGTAGATCCAACAACCAAGTTAGATTTTCCCTTTGATATCCCTAATTCATCTACAAACTTGTTACAAACTTCAATTTGACTCGATTTCCCAATGACTTAGAGATTTCCCTTTTCTATATATGCTGCCTAGATCATCATGTCCCATCAAACAATCAAACAAAATCAAGTTTAATAACTAGCCTAAAATCAACCTTTTTACAAGCAAACAAGTTATATCTTTGCAAACATATTGAGAGATCCCTCTCTGAGACTAGGAGGGCTATATCCTAGAGCTCTAAAGACTGGTTTACATGTTGCCTTGTCATTTGGTTTACCTATCAGCCAAATCACAGGATCCCAACACTAGCCAATTAAATATGGGCTTAACCTTTCCAATATCAACAAACATTTATTATTTAGCAATAACATGACCTAAATACTAAATTTTATCTTTACAAAAATCACACTTGGTAAATTTTTATACAACTCATGTTTTCTCATAGTTTGTAATGCTATGCTTAATTTCTCTTCATGTTCTTCCTAATTTTTTATTATATGAGAATATCATAAATGAAAATTGGTACAAACTTATACAGATGCTTGTCGAACACATTGTTCATTAGACACATAAAATTAAAAGGGGAATTGTTAAGTAAAAGAGGTAGGACTTCAAATTTGTAGTGTTCATACTTGGTTCTAAATGAAGTCTTTTATGTCTTCATCTTTGATTCTTAATTGATGATATCGTGGTCTAAGGTCTATCTTTGAGCACATTGTTGCCCCTTTCACTTGATCAAACAAATAATATATTCAAGGTAAATGATATTTATTGTTAATTACTATTTTTTTAAACTGTTGATAACCTATGCACATCTTGAAATTTCCATCATTCCTCTTTACGAATAACACCAGGGATCCCTAGGGAGAAAAAATGGGTTTAATCTATCCCTTTTCCAATAAATATTGTAACTACATTTTTAATTCCATAACTCAATTACGTGAATTCTATATGGTACTTTAGACACATGTGTGGCTCTTGGTATTATGTGAATTAAAAAATTTATGCCTCTTATTAGTGATAATAATGGAATTTACTCCTTGAAAAAATCTTTTAATTCTCTTATTACATCCAGATAATCTATGGATTTATCTTCTATTTTCAATGTATTTTATTCTATCTGAACAATAAATAGTTTACAAAATTTTTAGGAATATTTTTTCAACTGCAAGGTATAATTTTTAACGTTGTATAGAAATTACCTACAAATGAATTCTTCAAACAGAAAAAAAAAAATTGGCAAGAAAAAAAAAATATATACATGGATAATTTCCCCAGGATTCGAAAACGAGACAACCAGATTGATTTTTCATTATATTCCTTTCAATGTTACAATACATATATATACATACTAAAGCATTCATAAAACATATTCCACTAACCATAAATTAGAACATAACCGTAGTTCCCTTAACTGAATCTACACAATATTAGGAGAATAAAACCATTATCCCAAAAATCATGTGAAAAATCCATGCAGAAAAACATGGTAGGTATTCCTGCCATCTTCAAGTCTTCCCCCCATCCTTAGGCCCATCACCCATCCTGGGGTTCACCTAACTATTATTGGGTTTGAAGAAATAAAAAAAAAATCCTAGGGGCATTGCCCCAAATACCATATAGGTGGGCGATAGCCCTCCTACAAACCCTCTGATAGGGCTGGTTTCATCCCCCCTTTTTCTTCCAGTGCAACATACAACGTCATGCCTATCTAGTCATGGAAATAATATAACACACTTTAAACATTCTCCTAATTTTATTTTCTTTCCACATAAGGGGTCACAGGAGAGCTTAGACATTGGTCAGACCCTGCAACACTGATTGTTTCTCTACAACAATGAAACTTCTTAGTGCTTATAGACATTGTCAATGCATCTGAAGCATTCTTCAGAGTCTCCACCTTCACCAACAACACCTTTTTTTCCTCAACCATATCCCTCACAAAGTGATTCTAAACATCAATGTTCTTTGTCTTTGAATGATAAGTAGGGATATTTACAAAGAAATTTTTGTTGAGAATTTGGAGGGCCAGAGAATAATTCAAATTCTATTCTTGATAATTAATTGTGAGATTACTTGAGCTACTTATGTCTTCTATTGCTTAGATTATCTAGCCTTTCATCAAGTCAATTACCAAAATATAAAAGACACAAATTTAGGCTCTTTGAGCCAGGGCAAAACCTCTCCCTCCTCGAGAGGAGAACCGACCAGAAATTCTTCTAATAGATGTTCAAATGACAAGCACCATGACCAAGAATTAGACCCTTGATCTATGAATGCCTCGAAGAACTTGCATTTACTTCTTTGATTGCATCTAACACTTATCCTTCTTTTCTGCTCCAATTTTCACTGACCTGTACTAGTACTAGAGAAATTGATCTCTTATTTTCACTTCCTAGTACTTAGTCAACTATTGGAGACTGAATCTTCTTGACCTTTCATATATTTGTACCTTGTAAATGGCCTTGAAATTCACTTAAGTTTCAGGTTCTTTTCTTTTCTTAACCCTATACAAGACCTTAGATAACCACACTTATAGACCTCAGGAATATGCACTTTCTTACTTCATGAAATCCATACTTTTATTTAAGGGAATTACAGGTAATTCCACAACCTTTAAGCTCTAAAATCCATAGCCTTATTAAAATCTAATATCAACACCTTTTCACCTCTGAAATCCACACTTCATCACTTCTGGAATCCATATTTTTCACTCTTGTAATCTGCACTGTTGATGTCTCAAATCCACATTGTTGACTTCCTCAAATCCACACTGTTGACTATGTAAATCATAGAGAGATATGCTATTTTTTGTCTGAATAAATCCACAGAAGAGGATATATATAGGGAAAATTTTCATTTTATTTTAGGCCAACCATAAATTTTCTTGAGGGATGACATTTCTTGTTGTTTGAGGGGCAACTTTAAAAGCATAGTTTCTAGGGAAGTCTAGAGGGTTGTTATGTGCCATTCTTCCACAAGGTCTTTGAGACATTATTTAGACTAAGAACTTCATAATCATGACTCTTAATTATACTCAAATAAAAAACGTTATAGAAATCAAGAAGAAGTATATTGACCTATAATAAAATCTTCCTCATGAAACCCATGAAGCAAGCACTACAAGAATAAAGGACATTGGTGAGGGTCATGCTTGTGACAGACTTTTAAGGTCCGTCACCAATGTCACATATGGTGATGGTCCTTAAAAAAATGTTGTTGTAACTGTATATAGTGATGGTCCCTTAAGGTCTGTCACCAAAGCCATTTTCAATGAAACTTTTAGTGAGGGTCATTAAAGCTCCATCACTAATTTTCTCTTTGGTGACACTTCTAGAGACGAAATTTTAATGACCCTTACTGACACTCTTTTTGTTACTTTTTGTGACAGTAAAAAAATGTTCATCATCATTGATAATTACAATGAGTTTTGATGATGTTATGTGCTTGATAATATATATTTTTTGTCTAAAGATAACGATTTAATACCATTATTGTGGATTATTTTTTATAATATGTTCAAGGCCATAATGGTTAGAGTCAGTAATTTTTTTAAGAAGTAATTAGTGTGTATCATTTCCCTCAAGTAATGACTAGTCAAATAGAGTTTTCCTATGAGTCAACACATGAATCATATATGTTAAGTTTATTATATATAAAATTCCCCTTACATAAAGTCCCACTAGTGTGTGTAGGAAATATATTATTTAATACATAATCAAGCTCTGCCAATTCTATTAATGAGAATGACCTAACACTCCTCAACAATCTAGGCACACCTTAAATTAATTCTTTGGCACACAATAACATTTCTTAGCACCTCGCATGTCTTGGAACATATTTGTACCTAGAACATCTTGTCATGACATTGACACCTAAGCACATGGTAGCATGCAATAGCACTACATAGAGCTCTCCTAGCATGTGTTGGCATGCATGAAGTCCCAACTAGCATGCCCTAGAACACCTTGGTTGAATGCATTGACATACATTAGCACTTGGCACACAATGGCACTTGGAATGTATTGGGACCAATTATTAGTGTGGCTAACATGCCCCTTTTGAAAAAGATAAAGTCCTGACTTATTAACCCTCTTACTGGTTCTTCCTTTTGTTTCCTTGAAACTTCTTGACATATATTGACATACCCTGGAACACTGCACATCCCTAGCACCTAGCATGTATTGGAATATATTGGCACTATTTGGAACATATAATTAGCACACTCTAGAACTCTCAAGCACACTTTGAGACTTCTTGACATGCCTTTATATTCCCTAGCATGCCTTACCAATCCTTATAATACACTGTCACTCCCTCCTTGGCATTAAAACTAGCACTCATTAACACTAGTCCTTGGCACACGTTCCTCATATTCATTAACTTCCATGGATTTTGACCTAATTCTCCCTTAAATTTTTGTCCTATACTCCTTAACACTCCTCAACATGCATTAGCACTCTTTAGCACTCTCTAGCACACCTTAGCACTCTTCAACATGCCCTTCCACTTCATAGCATGAATAACATTCTATGACACATATTGGCACTTGGCACATGTTGGCACTTGGAAATTCTTAGCATGTATGGAATACGTTGGCATGCCTTGGTATGATTTGGCATGGTTTAATATTAAATCTAGTTGAGATCAACTGTTGGAAATTAGATGAGAAGCAACAAAGGAAGACTTGGCACTTAGAATGTACTAAGACTTTGCACTTGGCACCTATTGGTGCCTAGTGTTGGTGTGCCTAGCATGCCCCGCTTGGAAAGGGTAACTTAATGACTTATTAACCCTATTATGTGTTCATTTCCTTGTAGTTTAACTTTTTTCTACCTTTTTTTTCCTTCATAGTCCCTAGCACGCATTGACACACCCTTGCACATCTTGGCATGCCTTATCACTTGGCACATCTTAGCATGTTTGACATGCCTTCGCACTATCTGACACACATCTTAGAATTCACTAGCATGCATTGGCACTCATGTCCTCACTGCTAGCCTTTAAATTTTTTCACGACTTGGGAACCCAATCAATTCCTTGGTTACTGCAGTTCATGTGACAATATTGGCTTGCTTCGACCGCAACAAATTGACCAATTGCACCTACTACAACTAGATTGTGCCTTGTTCACCTAATATTGTCTATAACTTATCTTATGCCACTCATGTCCAAGCTCAACTTGTCCCACTTAACTAGTTACCAAGACAAGGATCACATTATCTAGCCATGGCCATAAAAATACTAAGCAACATAGCTTACATATAAAATATTTCACATGTATGTTCAGTTCATAAAAATAGTAGAACATAAGCTAAGAGTTTGCAAGAACCACAATATGCACAAGGCACACAAGATATAAGCTGACACAAGTTGAGTGCCCCAAAACTTATACACAACAATGTATAATATGCAATTATCTAGAATATTTTAAAACATGAGCATGTAGCCAAAGTGTGCCAAATCTCATGGAAAAAAAATAGTTAAAGGCAAAACAATGTTTTTCCTAGCACAAGGTGATATCCCTTTGTCTAAAAATGCTATGTCAAGCCCCATATAATAAATGTAGGCTTGCCTCCTGTAAATCATATTCTGAAATTCTCCTAACAAACTTTGTCCTTAGCACACTTGAATTCACTGACACTCACTGATACACTCTCTTATTTGTTCCATTCCATGCATTTTAACCTAGTTATCCCTTGATATGCCCTGACACTCCTTAACACTCTTCATCATGCATTGACATTGTCTGGAATGTGTTAGCATGCCTTTTCATCCCTAATGTGCATGCCCTGACCCTCCCTAACTATCATGCTCTCACAACTACCCTTACATAATTTGAAACTTGGGATCCCAACCAAGCCCTCACTTGACTATAAGAGCTTGACCAAGTTACGGTTACTACAACTAGACTATGTTGTTGAATTGTGTAGCTTGGAAGGTACTCCAGAAGCCTAGTGAGATGGGTTTGTGTGAGTTTGGTCACAAAAGGATTTGTGGGAGAAGAAGCTAGCAAAGGGATTTTGGACCCAATATGGGTTTTAAAATCTAAAATAAAATTAAAAAGGAAAATTAAGATTTCCTAAGGTCTAAGTGGATAAAATCTATAAGTTCTAGAGGGTTCCTAAGAGGTCTAGCAAAAACTATTTAAGGAGGCTTTAGGATGAAGGAAAGAACATCAAGTGTGAAGGACCTCATTTGACTAGGTCGATTAAGAGGGCTGAGTAAGGGTTTCTAAAGGTAGGCCATGATCATCCTCCAAGAGCAAGATCATCATGTGATGGTTCACAAGAATGTTGAATACCTTAATGGTCGATTCGAGCTAGGAAGTAGGATGCTATATTGTTTTTTCTCTTATGGAATATCTACCTTAAGAGAGGTTTCACGTGAGAATATTGGCATGTGATTTCAATGGTGTCTTTGTGTGAAGGCCACATCAAATTATGAAATGTTGAAATTTAGAACAAGAAACATTGAAATTGGAAACCAGAAAGGAAAAAAAAATGCACCCAGACTCGTGAGGAATTTTGATGCACTAGGAGTGAGGAATGTGTGGTGTATAATTTATTTTTCCCTTAAATAAATTGAACAATAAATTGTAATTTCATCTCATAAGAACTTGTGTTAGTTAACTAAGCGGCATCTAATTTATTTTTCCCTTTAATAAATTGAACAATAAATTGTAATTTCATCTCATAACAACCTGCGTCAGTTAACTAAGTCATGGTAACTAAGTTAGCTCAATAAATTCGAGTTGAGGGTCTAAGATGAGGCATGTATATGGATTAATCTAATATATTTGGGGTCCAATTATAGTTGATTCATTAGTGGGGTGCAGGTGTGAATTAGTTAACTCAACTCAATGAGTTAAAATCACTTTAAATAGTTCTAACTAAGTGTGAGCTAGTGAGAGGTCAAACAATCAGTTAAATTATATTTAATTCACAATGACTGATCAATAAGATAATTGATACTTTACTATTAATATTTGCATGCATGTCATTTCTGAGGAAGACCTAGTTGAGACAAAGGTTAAAGGGAACTTAACTATCTGTTGTATTTATACAAAATTTCCCATGTGAAATTATAAAGTCATTGGGATGCCATGATGGATTACGCAATCAAGGAAGAATGGTTTTCATAATTAATAAGGAGATAATTCCCTGGGACTTGCATGAGTAAGTCAGGCTAAAGGAAGGTTGAGAATTGGCTAAATACTAGGCATATTTTTTCCTAGATCAGCAGGAGACAATTGGAAGAGTAAAGGAGAATCCCATGAGAGATTAAGTAGTGTATTGTTTCATGATTCCTTGAATTAATACACAATAGATATAGAGTGTTTTTGAACAATTTCTTTCCCTAGATACATCTTGTGTTATGCGATTGATAATTTATTTCTCTTACTTATATGTGATTATGCGATCATGTTTTGTTTTCGAAAATTGTAGGAAGGATTCAATATCTTGTTTTAGTACATTACAAGATCAAATTGAATCTCATTGGTTAGATTTTCCACATGGTATCAGAGCATGAATTTTTTGGGCTGTGAGTTTGCAGATAATATCTCAAGATTTTGGTGTAAAATTTTCAAAAAAAATATCATATTTGGATTCCTTACGAAAACATACCCAAATGTAAAATCAATTCGGAGCTCAGATGAGGGAGATATCGTTGATTTAAAATCAAAAATTTTTTAGAAGCTTTTGTAACTGCGGGAAAATTACAATGTGCATGAATCAAAAGCCTATATGTACTTGAGGTACCAGATGCATGCAAAGATTTGAGGAGAAAATCAAAGGTTATAGAATTCACTATTGAGAGGGAGTACAAATTACCTCTCAACATGGATCCTTAGAAGTAGTCTCAGAAGGATGTGGAGCAGCCACAATTGGAGAAGTAGAGAGGAGACCAATTGGAAGGGTCCACTCAAGCAGAGACCTCCATGAGGGAGAGATTTTGATTCAAATGGGTAGAGGGAGCACGTGTAGCCATACCTCTAGGTGAAAGGTGGGGTGATGTGTAGACATAATCCCAACATAAGAAATTTGGGTAGGTTGCATTGAGATGGTGTTTCTCATGGATCGAACCTAGCTACGAGGAGTCCATAGTACAACAATAGCAGGAAGGATCAATTATATTGATGCATCTAGATGTCAGGAAGACATAATTCAGAGTGGCATATGTCAAATACTGGAGCACAGATCACAGTGGGCAATAGTGCAAAAGGCACAAATGCAAATGTCAGTAGCAGTGAAGAGAGTCCAGTAGACAGGTGCAGTAGCTAGAAGTATTCAAAATTCTCTGATTAAAAATACATTATACTAGTTTAGTTGTTCAGAGGCTATTCAATTTCAGGATTTGTAGGTGCAAACAACACTAGAGAAGTGTTGCATGCATAATTCCAAAGGTACCGAATGGGGATAGATTCAATTCCTTTCTTGTTGAGAGGGAGTGTTGAAATTTGCAACAATAAATAGTTAAATTGGCAACCAGAAAGGGAAAAAAAATGCACCGACACTTGTGACGTACCAGGAATGATGAATGTGAGGCACATAATTTATGTTTCCCTTAAATAAATTGTAATTCATCTCATAACAACTTGGGTCAGTTAACTAAGTCATGATGACTGGGTTAGCTCAATAAATTCGAGTTGAGGTGATCGAGGTGGATATTGGTGGCCACATCCTTATTCCACTTGGGCCCTCACCATTTTCTCTTTCAGTTTTTCAGTTTCCTTAACTATAGCAAAATTTACTACTTTTGTTAGTTTTTCAGGTCCTGAACTTCCGAATATTTTTTGAGGCACCAAACGACATTTTTCGGTCATGAAAGGTTTTGAAATTTCATATAAATTGAGTTTTCGGTTGTAGTCCTTGGAGAAATCTTTTTAACGGGGTATCATGTGCGTCAAACAAAGATCATATGACCAAGTTACGACCTTGGGAAGTTGGCTTCCCAACTACCCTCAACGGAGCCCATTGTTAGATATCCTCAGGTTAGGGTTTTCTCTTATCTTTAAATAATAAAAATTCCTTTGAGCCTTATTGTAACAAATTTCAGAGTCATGTAGCCGCCACATCTCTTCTTAGAGATAAGCTACCATTTCCAGAGCTAGTTTTTTTTCCATTCTGTTTGTAATCATTTTTCAGTATTTGATATTAATGAAATGAAGTGTTATTCCTACTGCATCTATATGTTTATGTTCATTTTTTTATTTTATTGTGTTCCTAAATATGTCTGGATCATGAGGTTCTAAGATGAGGCATGAAGAGGAATTCTAATATTTTTGGGGTCTAGTTGCAGTTGATGCATTAGTGGGGTATAACTGTGAATTAGTTAACTCAATTGATTGAGTTAAAATCAATTTAACTAGTTCTAACTCATTAGTGATGAGCTACTGAGAGGTAGATTGACTTAAATTAGATTTAATTCACAATGAGTGATCAATTGGATAACTGATAATTCGCTATTAATAGTTGCATGCATGTGAGTTCTGAGGAAGTCCCAATTGAGACAGAGGATCAAGGGAACATAATTATAAGTTGTATTTATACAAAATTTCCCATGTGAAATTATAAATTCATTGGGATGCCATGGTGGATCGTGAAATCAAGGAAGGTTTTTTTTTAAAAGGGAGATAATTCCCTAAGAATTGCGTGAGCAAGGCAGGCTGAAGGAAGGTTCAGAATTGGCCAAGTACTAGACTGATTTTGCCTAGATTAGTAGGAGAGAATTGGTAGAGTGTTAGAGAATCTCATGAGAGATTAAGAATTGTATTGTTTCATGATTCCTTGACTTGATACACAATAGAGATAAAGCGGGTTCAAGCAGTTTATTTCCCTAGATACATCTTGTGTTGTGCGATTTCTAATTTCTTTCTCTTATATGTTATTGCAATATTCCCAAATTTGAACATCACATTTGGAATATTAGAGCCCTTGATATTTTTAATAAATTAGGTAAATAAAAGGGTGGAGGGACCCACAAACCCCAAATATGAATAAGATCCACTTTTATGTGTGTATGTGGACATTTTTGATCTAGATCTAGGATCATGGAGAAGTGGAGCAACTCCATTAATGGAGATCATGTCTCATTTGTGAGATAGATTGTGGAGGGTGAAATAGTCAAATAAGATCGTCTATATTAAATATTAAATCACATGGATCATTGATAAGGTCAACTGAGATCATGATACATTCAAAGGAGATCAATCATGATAAGGTAGTGGAGGAAGTGGTTCATTTAATGCATGCATGATGGAGAGGGTGATCACCATGTGAACATGATGGAGGGCATGGATCAACAGCGTAGTCAAACATGGATACTTTGTCCACATGTACAGTGTAGTATTGGAGTGGGCTTAGACTATGGAAGGCTCGTGCATATAATAAAGGTGAAGGCACAATGGAAGGCATGATTTGGATTAGTCATTTATTGAGCTGTTTAGATCTATATTTGTCATAGGACATTTCTATGCAAGCTTGGGTTGTTTAGAAAAGCTTTCGGGGTGTTCCTGGGCAAGAATCCCACCTATTTCTTTGAGTAGCTTTGGAAAGAGGATTTTTCTTCATTCCATATCAGGCATTGGTGCCATCTTCAGGAGTTTGTTTCTAGTATTCAGCTAGAAAACCAATGGAGGACTCATCCTACCACATTTTTCTTCATATTCAATCTTCCAGAGCATCAAATCTATATCTCGAATTCAGACCTTGGGTTTTTTCCTCCTTGTTGCAATAGTCCCTTCAAGGATTGCATAGTTCAGTCTTGAATATCTATTGGAGGGAGGAAGTTTCTAGTATTTCAGCTGGAAATCCTGCAAGGGATAACCTCCTCACATTGGATCTATTGTTGCCATCACCCTGGAGCTGATTTGAAATATTTCTCTAGGGGGAAAGGAGCCTCCCTCTCTCATAGTTCAATTTTCTGAAGGTTTTGTTCATTCTACAGTAATTTTAAGTGCATGATATTAGAGGAGCTATATCTTGAGATTTTAGCCCAAGGATGTAGTGGAGGGATCATCCCTTATTTCTTAGATCTAATTGTACATAATTGCAGCCATCATATTATCAGATCTAGCTTCAGATCTGCATTCCCAGTAGCATATTCATGGAGCCCTAGGGATAAGGTTGTCTTAGACTTACAAATCTGAGAAATCCCTCCAGGTTTATCTTAGAAATCCATCATAGAGCCCATAACTACAATTTCAGCATCACTGGATCTCCCATTCTACCTAGATTTGACTTTCTATCTTATAGGCAGTTGCAGTCCCTACATCTGTAGTAGCGGCAACACAGTATACCTTCCAGCAGCTACGTAGTCCCTCTTGGGATATGATTGTAGGGTCATTCTATGCTAATTTTGTGGCTTGAGTGTCTCATATTTTTAGCACTATTGTATTTGCATTTTGCACCTCCAAATATTAATAAAATAGCTCAGCTATTTCTGCATATTCTGATGTGTATTTAGATCTGTTGTTTACTTAGTTGCGGTCCTCATATTGTGTTTTAATATTGCTGGATATACAATCCTGGGATATCATAAGATATTCCCAACCTTGTTGATTTTCCCTATTTTGGGATATTACAGTGGTACCAGAGCATGATCTTTGGCTCAGCTTGTGGACACTTCATCTTTTGCATTGAAATAAGAACAGATAGATGAGATCTATCATGGAGGCTGCGAAATCTATCACTCCTTTCTTTAGATCCATGCAAGATATATCCAAGAAGGTCAATCAAATGAAGAAGGAAGAATAGAGAGAAGATCCAAGAAGAATATCTGATGAGGAAAGCACTTCCTATCAGCAAAGAAGAAGACCGAAGAATCATATATCTCCTCATAGATCCACTATGCCCACTTTCTTTGAATAAGGTGAGAGGTATAGAAATGAAGGAAGAAATGAACTTGAGACTCATGAGACTCTCAGTCTGTATATTAAAGAGTACAAAGTATAGTCTGGAGCATTGAAGGAGAAGCTAACTCTCCAACAATTTTTCCATATTAAAGAAGAAAGAGGATCCTATAACAGCAATAGAAGGAAGAGGCTTAATAGATTCTATTTGCCTACATTTGATGGACCTTCCTCAAGCAATGTCAAGGCTTGGAGGAGGGAGTTAGATTAATTTTTCGAGCTGCATCTTATGGCTGAAGAAGAGGCTGTTCAAATTACAACACTTCATCTCTTAGATGAAGTAAAATATTGGTGGTTTGGGCACATAGAGCATGCAAAGGTGACCAAGTATTCAGATTTCTTGCATAAGTTGAGGAAGAAGTTTGATGAGAAGAAGATAGCGATGAGCCATAAAGAGACGTCTCCCAAGGAAACCAAGGAGAATTTCAATCTTTTCACTATGGACAAGAGGTAACTACTTTCACCACCTGTTGCAGAAGTACTTATATCTGGACACTTGCACCTTTGCAAGGTAGTCTTGAGCTCTTGACATATGGAGTCCCATGCATGAATCAGGAGATGCATGAGGAGGAGGAGGAAGATACCAGCATTGGTACACTGGGAGAAAAGGATTCATCATTCTTACTAGAAGTTGGAGGCACTATTGTCTCGATTGAAGGAACTCTTGTGTTCTGTCAAGAGGTTCTCACATATCAATTGATACAAGGTATGCATAAAATTTCAGCACATATTATTTCAAGACCAAAGCATAACTTAGGGTTAGAAAAAAATACTGATTTGAAGCACAGACATATGATAGCACTACCACTTAGTGGCTATGACAAAGAAAGGACATCATCATTCTTGGAGCATTCAAAAGGTAGCTTCACTCATGAAGAAATGGAGGTGAAGATGAAAAATGGTAGACATCTTGAGATAAGAAACATTTTCTCCTTTCTAGATGACCCTTTCTCAATGAGCATCTCACAACTCAAAGAGAAACTTCTATCTACAGTAGATCCAAAAATTCATTGGTTTTGGAAGGCCTTTGATGAAAGGAGAATCTCATTAAGATATCTCATGAGAGGTGCACTTCAACATTTCATGGAGTGAAAATTCCTTGAATAGTTTGGGGAGGATGGTATTCTACAAAGGGAGGATACCATGATTATGCAGTACCTCATTCATCATCCACATGGGATTGAATGGGTAAGGATGATAAGCAAGGGGTTGCATGACCACCTGCAGATTTATATGGGCCAACATGCTTGGTTACATTGGTTTCCATTGGGAGATTTCTGTCACTCTCAAAAGGCTCCTATTTTTCTGATCCATACCTTGAAAAACACATATGAAATGAAGAGTATGTCATGGTTGCGCTGGCTGCTCTTGTGTGAGTATGGTTACCACCCAATAGCTCATAATTTTCTGATTCATGCCTTGAAAATCAAAGATAAAATGTAGTAAAGGAAGGCATGTTCATTTTGGTTGTGTCTAGGGGAGTTTGGCTTATCCATCTTACATGAAGGAGATGGAGGATGGCAACAAGGGGCCTTAATCCGATGGTTATTGTTAGGAGAATATGGTTCAACACCTTTGTCTACCCATATTACTCCTTCCCTTATTATTTTTCCTAACTTTGGAATGATGAAGTTTGGATCCAATAAGGCCAACAGGATTAAGACTGAGGACATAATAATGCTCAATCAAATTCATGAAACATGGGATGAAGGAATGTATTGTATGATGAAGCTTTTCCTTTGTGGAAAGAGCTACTTTTATTTTATGTCTCTCATGCACTTATGATGATTTTTGATATCATATGATTGTCACTTTGTGCTTCATGGTGAGAGTAACAAATCTAACCATACAGTTGGAAGTCATTTCATATATTTCTGAAAGAAAACTATGGAACCAAATATGCATAATATATTGCAGCAGATGGAAGAAGCCTTCCTTATGTGGATGCCATTTGGAAGGGAATAGATGGCTGATGCATCTACCTTTTGAGTTGCTTGAGGACAAGCAACGTTTTTCTAGAGGGGACTCTAATATTCCCAAATTTAAACATCACATTTGGAATATTAGAGTCCTTGATATTTTTAATAGATTAAGTAAATAAAAGGGTGGAGGGAGCCACAAACCCCAAAGATGAATAAGATCCACTTTTATGTGTGTATGTGTGTTACAGGTCAAAATACCTCCTCATCAGCTCAGAGGAGAAGATAAATATGGAAGGAATACAAAGACCTGAACTAAACCTATTTTTGCCAAGGTAACGCCTCACTATAACAACACATGAGCGTTATAATGCACCTGATCAGTGAATAGGCCACATTAGTGGCTAGGGAAATGCTCTGTTTACACTAGAGGGCAGAATTACCTGTGTTTTGAGTTTGGAACGGGAAAAACCCATGGAGAATGATTTGAATTTCTAGCTTTTTCTCATAAGAGAGTCTGTACAAAAAGGAAACTACAAAGCATTGGTCTCTTATTGAGCCTTGCCATAAACAATTGAACTCTCAAGGAAGGGAAAAGCATGGAAGTTGAGGAAACATCTTGGTTCTTTCTACTCAGAACTAGTGGAAAGAGAAGGGCAATGATTGCTCTCTCCATCTCCTATAAAATGGAGTTGAAGGGTCTTGGTTTAAGGTCGAAGGATTGCCAAAGTTTTTGAATACTTGTGAAATAGAAATCATGTTGTAGTGTGAAGGTCAAAGGTCAAAGAGGTTCATTGAGAACTTGTTGATCAAGACATCACCACTTTGAGAGATAGAGAGATTGGAAGGCTGAGGAGGGCTTGGTACAACCGACGGTTGTAATCATCGTTTTTATAAATCAATAGAACTGTATTTTTTTTGTCCATTCTATGCGTTGATATTGTCATTTTTATTTAATCACTTATATAGCATGAGATGAATGGCTTAGATGTGCATAGTTTAAATGTTTATTATATATTTACTTAATTTATAGGAAATGTATGTTATGGTAGAGATTACATGGGTGCTTTGACTGATCGCAGGGTCAAGATTTGGGGCTGGTGAAGAAGGATCCCTGCTTCGCTATTAAAAACTCTCCGAAATACTTCAAGATCATTAAAGAGGTAATCTTCCATATTATTCCATCAATTTGTTTTAAGTTAATATGAATATGTATGTGCCATCTTTGTGAACTATACAACTAATCTTACTGTCTGCCTTGGGCACCGGAAAGCCCTGAGAGGGATATTCGATAACCAACGACCCAAGCATTTTACCCTATAGCAATGTGGACATTTTTTATCTATATCTAGGATCATGGAGTAGTGGAGCAACTCCATTAATGGAGATCATGTCTCATTTGTGAGATAGATTATGGAGGGTGAAACAGTCAAAGAAGATCATTTATATTAAATATTAAATCACATGGATCTTTGATAAGGTCAACTGAGATCATGATACATTTAAAGGAGATCAATCATGATAATTTAGTGGAGGAAGTGGTGCATTTAATGCATGCATAATGGAGAGGGTGATCACCATGTGAACATGATGGAGGGCATGGATCAACAATGCAGTCAAACATGGAGATTGTTTCCACATGTATAGCATAGTATTAGAGTGGGCCTAGACTATGGAAGGCTCATGCATATAATGAAGGTGAAGGCACAATGGAAGGCATGATTTGGATTATTTATTTCTTGATCTGTTTAGATCTAGATTTGTCTTAGGAAATTTCTATGCAAGCTTGGGCTATTTAGCAGATCTTTCAGGGTGTTCCTGGGTGGGAATCCCACCTCTTTCTTTGAGTAGCTCTGGAAATAGGATTGTTCTTCATTCCATATCAGGCATTGGTGCCATATTTAGGAGGTTGTTTCTAGTATTCAGCTAAAAAACCAGTGGAGCACTCGTCCTACCACTTTTTTCTTCATATTCAGTCTTCCAGATCATCAGATCTATATCCAGCATTCAGGCCTTGGGCTTTTTACTTCTTTTTGAAGTAGTCCCTTCAAGGATTGCACATTTCAATCTTGAAGATCTATTGGAGGGAGGAATTTTCCAGTATTTTAGTTGTAAATCCTATGAGGGATAACCTCCTCACATTGGATCTATTGTTGCCATCACCCAAGAGCTGATGTGACATATTTTTCTAGGGGGAAAGGATCTTCCATCTCTCACAATGCAGTTCTCTAAAGTTTTTTTTCATTCTACAGCTATTTTCAGTGGAGGAGATTGGAGGAGCTAGATCTTGAGCTTTTAGCCCAAGGATGTAGTGGAGGGATCAACCCTTCTTCGTTAGATCTGATTATACATCATTGGAGCCATCATATTATCATATCTAGCTTTAGATCTATATTCCTAGCAACATATTCATGGAGCCCTAGGGAGAAGGTTGTCTTAGACTTACAGATCTGAGAAATCCTTCCAGGGTTATCCTGGGAATCCAGCATAGAGCCCAGATATACAACTTCAGCATCATCGGAGTTCCCATTCTGCCTAGATATGAATTTCCATCTGATAGGAAGTTGCAGTCACTACATTTGTAGTAGGGGCAATGAAATATACCTTCCAGAAGAGCAGTAGGTACATATTCCCTCTTGGGATATGATTGCAGGGTCATTCTAGGATACTTTTGTGGCTTGAGTGTCTCATATTTTGAGCATTATTGTATTTGAATTTTTCACCTCCAAATATTAATAAAATGGATTAGTTATTTCTGCATATTCTGATGTGTATTGAGATCTATTGTTTACTTAGTTGTGGTCATCATATTGTGTTTTAATATTTTTGGATCTGCAATCTTGGGATATCAAAATATATTCCCAACCTTGTTGATATTCCCTATTTTGGGATATTACAGTTATTGTGTGAGCGTGTTTTGTTTCCGCAAATTGTAGGAAGGATTCAGTATCTTGTTTGAGTACATTACAAGATCAGATTGAATCTCGTTGGATAGATTTTCTACATGAAGTAGAAGAGATGGTTGATACGATCTTATCTTGTGGTTGCTAGTAGGTCGCAAGGTTTTTGATAAAGACCAACATAAATGGAGGAGGGATTGCACTATAATTAGATCTAGAACATAAGTAGACATAGGAGTAATGTGACTAAGATAACCCTAGTTTCAGGGTCGACATTGAGATCTGAAGTTCATGTCAAGATTCAGTCAAATAAATTCCTAGAATCTATGGATCCATATGATCTAGGTCGAGTATCTTATGGAGGTAAGAGTCATGGTTTTTTCTATGGGTGGATAGGGTTTTTTCTACAAAAATTAGAAGTACATAAGTATAATTCCCTAGTTATGACAGTTTCCTAGCATGTTTAGTTCATAAGGTATGCCCTTAAGATTGTGAAACATTTGCATAGAAGAAGAATGGTTGTGACCCTTAGAGTGAGATTTATTTCTGCAATATAGACCACAAATCTAGAAGATGGTTTGCAGATTTAGTATGTGTGGAGATAACAAATCCAAAGGAGGGTGGAACCCAAGCATAAGATTGAGCATGGAGAAGAAATGTGTTGTTATGAAACCAGCTCCAAAAATAGAAGAAAAGAGAGATCAACGCCTTAGAAATAGCCATTTCTAGGGGGAAACCTCCAATACATTACATAAATGAACAATTCTTCGATGATACAAATGACAAAACCTCCTTTCTATATATAGGAGTCCATGGGGCCACAATGTAGTTTTAGTGGGGCCACAATGTAATCCTAGCCGACCTAACAATAATAATGTAAGGGCACAATAATAACAATATGGGGATTACAGGGGTACAAAAATAATAATAAGGTGGGCTACACTAACATATAAGGGACTATACTAGTAATATAGGGACGTAACATGCCCCTCTCCTTTAAACAAGTGTTGTCCTCAATGCTTGATTATTTCTTGATGCTTATGTATAAAATTCTCATCCTCCCATGTGGAATCTTCTACAGGAAAGTTCTTCCACTTGATGAGATACTCTAAAATTGATCGTACTTGTCAAGCTCTTGTTTCTGTGACTTCTTCAGAACTTCTTTCGATGTGATGTTGATCTTCTTGTTGTTTCATTAGATTCTGCACCAAAGTTAGGTTATGCTTTAAGAGTTGGAGAACTTGTTTTTGATGCTCGATGTCATCCTCCACTAATTTATCATCCATATTAGTTATGATTTGATCCTTCAAACCATCCAACTTAGCCTCTATTTGTGCTTTTAAACGATCTATGTCATCTTTGGTTTCTCTTCGTAAGATTGAAATTTGCTGCACTTGGTACCATAATTTTGATATCTCATATTACAATTCTTCCTCTTCATCATCATAGTATAGATTTATGAGCGCTTAATGGGTATGGGATTATTTTTTGGAGGCATTATAGAACCCAATACTGATAAAAAATATTTAATATTCCCTTGGAATCACTTCAAACTGCTTTTCAAACAAACGTTATGCAATTTTAAAAAACAAATACACACCTTTTTCTTTCTTTTGAGGAGCTCGATATTGAAAATGAATTATCTCAGTGGTTTTGGATCTACAACTTCTGAAATTCGGCCCTGTAGTATCCCTCTGAATATTCTTTAAATTTCCACAGGTCTCACCTGATTTTGATTCTTCAAGGCAAAGTTATGCCCAATCTCCCACAATGACGTAATTATGGACTAGTTCATTAGAGAAAACTTGTATGACTTGCCACATATCACTGTTTCGTTCTTCAGCTATGAAATTGATATATAGAAAAATAAATTCCGTGTAATTGTGGCTACTTTTTACATAATCCTAATCCGACGCTCAGAGAGAGAGTTATGAATTTTTTCCCACGGTCACCTCTTTGAGATGAAATTCAGGAGCCTGTAATAATCCTACATTCCACAGATCACATCTCACAAAACCTTGCAAAAAAAGATTTGAAATTTTTATACGAGGTTCCTTAGCACTTCAGCTTCACTCTATGAAAATTTTTACTTCTAAACCCTCATAGAAAAAATGTTATAGTGAAAATTCCACGATGACCTGTTTAGGTTAAATTTAGGAGCCTAAAAAACTCTCTAACTTCCATAGATCATATCTCTGAAAATATTGCAACAAAAGCTCTGAAATTTGGTGATCATGTTCCTCAGGATTTCCACTTCGTGCTCTAAACATTTCAGCTTCTGAACCTTTGTAGAAAAAATGTTATAGTGAAAATTCCACGATGACATGTTTGGAGCAGCGAAACCCTATAATCCAAAGCTCTGATACCAAATGTTATGAAACCAACTCGAAAAATAGAAGAAAAGAGAGATCAATTCCTTTGAAATAGCCACTTCAAGGGAAACCTCCAATACATTACATAAATGAACAATTCTTCAATGATAAAAATGAAAAAACCTCCTTTCTATATATAGAAGTCCATGGGGCAGCAATGTAATCCTAGTGGGGCCACAATGTAATCCTAGTCGACCTAACAATAATAATGTAAGGGCACAATAATAAAAATATGGGGGTTACAGGGGTACAACAATCACAATAAGGGGGGGTAAACTAACATATAAGGGTCTACACTAGTAATATAGGGACTTAACATGTGCCATATGAATAATGGACTGATATGCAGTGGAGTTGATTTTGGTGGAATATCCATAGAGTTTTAGACAGAGATCTGAAGCAACCTATACAAAATTAGTTAATGGATTGTTAGTGGTTGATTTCTGACCCTAGTTCAGTCATATACATATTGTTAAAAGGATCATAACAGGAGTAGTTCAGATTGGTTCATAGATTGGACAACAAATATCAAATTATAGATACACAAGAACAATGATATTGAGAGGACTCAAACCATTTTTATATGGAAGATTTGAAGAGTCCTAGATGAAGGCAATATTGTGGGACCTTGATCAGTAAAAATAATTGACTGTGGTTGGGTATATTGATGGTAGTGAAAATACAGTTGGATGGTTGTTAGGTGATTGTCAAAGAAGAGCCCTAACTCTTGTACTTGTGAAGGACAACAAGATTGGTAGAAGGGCAGGTGTATAGGGCCTAAGGATGTGCAGGCTTTGAAAGACCAAAGTAGCAATAGTGGGCCAGAAAACTAGCCCTAGTTCACTATATTGTAGAGGATTAATTCAGTGAGAAGAAGGGAAACTTCCATAGACCTAGAATTCTCACCTTGGAGATGTAGTATGCAAAGAGTGGGCATACCAAAGAGTTGTGAACAAATTGTTAGCACTCAAACTAATAGTGGACCTAAAAGGGCTCCTAAGAGGGAAACTACTACAAGGGAAACAATGGAGGATTAGCCCATTGTCACCAGAGATACGACTCCTTATCCTTCAAAAAATTTCACAAATGGGAGGAGTATCAATAGTTTAAGGAGTCACTTGTATAGTATAGGTCAATGAATAGGTGGGAAGTGACCCTAGAAACCCTCTCCCTAAGATATAATAAAGAGTGGGACTTGCTTGCCTTTTAAGCAAGGGACTTGACCTTCTAGTGAGAGAGGAGGGGGATTGAAGGGTTGAGGGAGAAGAATAATACTTATGAAGGAAGCTCTCAATCCCTAAAATCTTTTGGGAACATGGATTCCCAAATGGTCCTTGATGAAAGGCCTTCGCCACTAAATGGGACCCACACAGGGCCAAGTGGACCCAACCCAGGTTCAGGGATGGAATTTAGCAACCAATGGCGTTCCTATCCTGGAAAATATGAGGGGAAAGGATCATGCATGAGTTTTTACTTTGATGGGTCAAATTGATCCTACCAGGTTCTAGCCTTGGGAACACCTAAGAAAAACTTGATCCTGGAGCTAGAGCTTGAGGTATCTGGAGATTCCATTGTCATAATTCACCCAAATTTTGAGGAGCATGAGGGGACCCACCAATGCAATTTCCTCTAGGATATTAAAGTTTTCATATGGCTAGATTCTCGGGAAATTTATGCCTTAGGTGACCTAATGGGGCTAGACGTAGGGAAAAATGGAAATTTGTGAAAAAAGGGGGGGAAATCATCACCCTTTTTTAGGTATTAGTGGCTAATTCACTTGGGGATATGGAGTTAGGGATGATAATGAACAAGAATTCAGTTTCTTGATCAAGGAGGCCCAGAAAGTCAACTTCGTCCAATGTTAGAGGAAAATGAAAAGTGACCTTCAAGCATTTATAATTCATACAAATGGTGCAATATTATTGAGATAAAATGATCTCTAAGAAATCTCATTCATATAACAATGGCCAATACATTAAATAAGCTAAATAGACACATAATTCCACATTTCCATCATGCAACAATTAGCCCTAGTTATAGTTAAATTCAATAATATGTAGCAACAAGAAGAATATCATTTAGTTTTCACTCGAAATGTTAGAGAGTATATCCAACTAGATTCACATTTTCAAAACAAAGATCCAAGATAAAAATATCCCAAATCCATACATCAAAAGGCACCCATCATCCAAAATAGTCCTCTAAGGAAAAATGCGAAGTTCTCTAAAGATAGAGAGATCCCAAGTCAAGTGATGATACAAATGAATCCAACTAAATCCTATTTATACATTGATTAGGAGTTGATTGAATTAGCTTATGGACCTACATCAGCCCATAAACATAAAATAATATGCAAGTAACCCTAAATTATGGTGACAATCCCACCAAACTATCTCATACGTGGAATAATAAGCCTCATAAGAGGTCAATTGATGTCCTAGGGCCTTCTAGGAGGCATATTGTGGTCCATGAGTGCCATTATGATGCATGGGACCCATAAAAAGTGTTTAACAAGGGGGTGGCCCCTTGTTCTCTAAACATTAAGCATATGGCTCTCTCATTAAACCTATGGACTGAAAGGGTTGTGTGTGGCCACCATCAGAAATAGGTCAAGTTTTGTCTTGTTCAAGATAGATTGGTTTTCAAAGGATTAACATAAAGTCCTAGTTGTATTCCTTGTATTAGTGTGATTCTAAAGGGTCACAATCCATGGGACAAGAGCTCTAGCTCATTGTATTGTAATTTGTAATATAATGAAGAAGGGTTTGAAAAAGGTAAAATTATAATGTGCACTAGTTGATTCCTTGATTTGTGTAGATTTCATTGTGCATTCAAGTAGATGTATTGTGGCACTTGAGTGTGTTTGCATCAAATATTCTAAGACAAAATGTTAGACAATTAAATATTCCAGAGCAATGCAACACATAAAATATGTGGAAAATACAAGCACACAAAACACATAAAACCAGAGAGACACAGATATAAGTGGTTCACCCAGTTTGGGCTACGTCCACCCCGAACAGCCAGTCCTTCCTTTCTATTATCCAGCAAAAAAGAAGAGACAAAACCTACAGCAGATCTGTTGTAATATCCTCTGTTCTCTCTCACAGTCTCCCTATCTGTTTCCCGCTCAGAGAATACACATATCCCTTTTATAGCCACAATACAATACCCTCATAAAAGCGAGGGGTTGCCTTCTAGGGAAAATGCCCTAAACTAAACATAACTTCTACCGTCAGATCATCCTCCTCATGAACATCCTAGATTGAATATAAATTACTATACTTTTACAAGGAAATTTTATATCTATTTTTGGCTTCGGGGGCACTGCCCCGGAAACCCCTGCCGGGGGACCGCTGGCCCCCGGACCCCCCAGCCGGGGGGGTCAGCCCCATCGGACCCCACGGGGGGCACAATTCACCCCCTGCACCCCCCCGCATGCAGGGGTGTACATTTTTCCTGGGGTATACATACAGCTAAAAACAAGGATCTCTGAATCAGGAAGAAAATCAGGCTCCACACCCAACACAAAACCCATATTCTCATGTGTCATGGAAATTGAATATATGCCTTGTTCAACTAAGAACTACCTATAAATCCTCTTAAGCTAATCATTTCCAATATCAACTCAACGAACCCAACAAGTTACCAAGACAAGGCTCACATCCAATCGTGGTAGTAAAAAAATTAAGTAACACAATTTACATCTTAACATCCCATATCACCTGGCATGTCTTAGAATGCCTTGGCATTATCTGGCATGTGTTAACATCCCCTGCATTCCTTGGCATGCTTTGGCACTCCCTAGCACACACTAAGACTCCATAACATGCGCTGGCACTCTAACATGCAGTGGAATTTCCTAGCATATAACCTTGATACTCCCTCCGTAGCACACCTCAAACTCACTGACACTCCCTATCACACGCTCTTATTAATTCATTTCCATGCATTTTGAACTAGTTCTCCCATGTGTTTCCATGGCACTCCCTAGCACACATTAACACACCCTGGCACTTGGCACATCCTAGCATATCGTCCTAGCACTCTAGCATTCCTTGGAACTACCTAGCATACCTTTACAATCCCTCCTTAGTACACCTATAATTCATTGATACTCCATGTCACACACTCTTATTCATTCATTTCTATGCATTTAAGACTAGTGCTCCCTTGTTTTTCCTTGGCACTCCCAAAAACTCCGCCCTAGCATGCATTGGCACACCCTCACATCTAGCACATCCTGGCATGTTTCCCTAGCCTCTAGCATGCCTTAACACTGCCTAGCATACCTTGATGTCACTCCCTCCTTAGCACACTTGAAACTCACTGACACTTCTTATCACAAACTCTTATTCATTCGCTTTTAAATATAATTTTATCTGGTTTGTTTACGAATAACCCCAACATCTATCCTTTATGCAAGTCATATGATGATATTTCTTCACACTTATTTATCTCTAGTTGTCCCAACAAAGTTTAGTTCATCACCACCACCCTTGAAAAATTGAACATGATAGGCTCATGGTCCTATCTAAGCTTGGAAGAAATTTTCAAAACATAGTTACTGAACATCATGGAATATTACTATAAAGGCTTCCCATGAATTCTAATAAGCAATATCTGGTGGGATTGGAACAACAACATGTTTTTTCCATGAGAAATTCTGACAAAGATTACAATTGAAATTCTTCAAATTTATTTATCTCTTTTCGCAACACAGTGCAGGTCACCACCACCACCGTTAAAAATTTGAACATGATAGGCTTGTGGTCCTATCTAAGCTTGGAATAAAATTTCAAAACTTAGTTACACAACATCATGGAATATTATTATAAAGGATTCCCATGCATTCTAATTAGCAATATCTGGTGGGATTGGAACAACAATGCATTTTGTTCACAAGAAATATCCATGATAGTTTATCAATCACCCCAACATCTATCCTTTATGCAAGTCATATGATGATATTTTGTCACACTTATTTATCTCTTGTCCCAAAAAAATGCAGATCATCACCACCACCCTTGCAAAATTTAACATGATAGGCTCGTGGTCCTATATAATCTTGGAAGAAAATTTCAAAACTTAGTTACTCAACATCATGGAAGATTATTATAAAGGTTTCCCATGAATTCTAATCAGCAATATATGGTGGGATTGGAATAATAACAAATTTTTTTCACTAGAAATGTCCATGATAGTTTACAAATCACCCCAACATATATCCTTTATGCAAGTATGATGATATTTCTTCACACTTATTTATATCTTGTCCCAACACATTGCGGGTAATCACCACCACTTTGGAAAAATTCAACATGATAGGCTTTTTTCCCTATTTAATCTTGGAAGAAAATTTCAAAACTTGGTTACACAACATCATGGAAGATTATTAAAATATTTTCCCATGCATTCTAATAAGCAATATCTAGTGGCACTGGATTAGCAACACATTTTTTTCATGAGAAATATCCATGATAGTTTAAGAATCACCCCAAGATCTATCCTTTATGAAAGTCATATGATGATATTTCTTCACACTTATTTATCTGTTGTCCCAACATAGTACAGGTCATCACCACCACCCTTGGAAAATTTAACATGATGGGCTCGTGGTCCTATCTAAGCTTGGGAGAAAATTTGAAAACTTAGTTACACAACATCATGGAAGATTATTAAAAAGGTTTCTCATGCATTCTAATGGGCAATATCTGGTGGGATTGGAACAACAACACATTTTGTAATTGATAAATATCCATGATAGTTTATGAATCATCCCAACATCTATCCTTTATGCAAGTCATATGATGATATTTATTCACACTTATTTATCTCTTGTCCCAACACAGTGCAAGTCATCGCCGCCACCCTTGCAAAATTGAACATGAGAGGCTCGTGGTCCTATCTAAGCTTGGAAGAAAATTTCAAAACTTAGTTACTCAACATCATGAAATATTATTATAAAGGTTTCCCATGCATTCTAATCTGCAATATCTGGTGGGATTGGATCAACAACACATTTTTTGCACAAGAAATTCTAACAAAGATCACAATTAAATTGATAAAAAACAGTGTTTGGAAGAAAAAAATCATGTAATATTCCAAAAATTTAGCCTTAAGCTAAATTAAATATTATAGTTTGTTTTATCACTAGGTAGGCGAATAAATGGGTGGGAAAGTCCATAAGTCTTCTAAGCAACAATAAAAACACTTCAAGTGTGAAAGGAGACCCTTTTTAGTAGCTAAATGAAGCACCTTCAAGTGTGAATAGGGGTTGGATCATGTTGATTCAGTCAACTTTGACCAAGTCAACAATGTCGTCATGGAGGAGTGGAGATTAAATGAAGAAAAACACATTTTTGGAGGGAGATGGATCTCATGAAGGAAATGACCTAATGGAGTGGGGCCAAGGGAAAGCAAGCTCATATTATATTTAAGGAAGAGGATGGCAGCCATATGGGCTCACGTTTTGGATTATTATTTTGATATTGGTCTGCTTAGAATTTTTCTTCCTTTTGCTATTTAGCAGGTTTGCAGTGTTGTTTAGCACTGGGTGTTCCCGAGCGGGAATCCCACCTCTTTCCTTGAGGGGCATCCTGGAAAAGTATTGTATTCACTTCCACATTTAGTTTTTCAGGCCAAGCTACAAATTTCTTCATCAGTGCATTTTCTACAAGTTATTGTGCTATGTTGCAGGGTGCAGTAGTGGAGGGCTTAGATGTAATATTCCAAAATTTGGACACAGTAATTTGGAATATTATATTTTGCTGCTTTCACCTACGAGAGGAATAAATGGGTAAGGAGGCCCATGAGCAATAAAATATGAATAATTTCCACCTTAATAAGGAAGGGGATCACCTTATGAGCTGGATTTTACACTTTCAGGTGTGAACAAGGGAAAAATAGATGTGGACATAGTAAGTTTGACTAAGTCAACATGCATTCTTGAGGAGGAAGAGATCATCCAAGTAAACTAGCTCAATGTGAACAAGGATCAACCTAGACACACATATGAGAACTAGATTGAAGACCCCTTAGTGTCAAAAGAGGCATTGCAGGTGGATTAGTCCCAGTTGACCACATCAACTCCGCTGCTACAAGGGGAGGGAAGCCAACAAAGACAATGCAATCTTGAAGGAGGAATATTCACTAGGAAGTCACCTCAACAATGTGTGGGGTCTACGGTGAGGAGGCTCACCAGAGATAAAAAGGAGGGCATAGCATCAAGGAGATCATTGAGTATTCAACTATCTTTGGTCTTTTGACTACTTGCATGCTTTAGCTATTTAGCTGTGGTTGTGGCACTGCTTAGTGCAAAGAATTCCCGTGTGGGAATTTCATCCCATTCTTGGATTAGATTGCTTAAGGGATCTAAAGAAGGGTTCTGAGCTTCAATTCCATCATCTGGATTAGGGCCAAACAACCATTAACATCTACAGCGCAGTTACCTTCAGAAACTGTGTCTTTTATGCAGGGGCAACGACAACAGGGTTGCACACTTAGATTTGGTGCTAGTCTTTGAGGAGGAGTTGTTTATTTCCCTCTGGTAGATCTAATGAAAAGGACCTAGGGGAATTTTTTGTATTATTTAGCTATTGTATGTTATATTCAGCCATGCTTAATACAAAGTTGTAGTAAACTGCGTTATTTTCTGCAGTGCTGCTTTTTGTACATGTATATTGCTGGAAACCCTTGCCGGGTCTCTTATTCTCTGTGTAAAAGAGGTTAAACCTCCATTTATCTGCTATTTTATTAATGTAATTTACAGATCAGTATTATTACATCATTTTCTTTAGAAACCCAGTAATACTCCAAATCTAGAACAACACAGCAAGCCTGCTGAAATAACGCACTCCCGGGAGATGGATGCACAAAAATGAGTTTACAACCCTTGGATCCCTTATATCAGTAAATATGAAGTCTAGATCCAAAAGGGGAGCAAAAACAAATGAAATTAGGTGTGGTAAACAGATCTCCCAGCACCTAGTCTAGCTGAAAAACACCCTACAAGAGGGGCTGCAACTATGTAGAACAAAATGCTTCAGAAATAACGCAATCTTGGATAGTATGAGAAGGAGGCCATCAAATATGATTGAATTATGAGTATACAATAGAAAATAAGAATTATAATGAAGCTCTTTCAATATACATTAGAATATAGGAGACAATAGAGCAAGAAATCTTCACGAAAGAAGACTACAACACATATATAAATGTAGAAATGGCTCAACAACATTATTTTAAGGAGCTGCAACAGCTGAATATTACAAATCAGATCTAGGACAGATCTTTGGACAAAACATCAAATACATTTCAGATCTGGAAACTATATATTCTTATTTACAAGATCCCCTTGGGGTTTTTGACCAAATCATGCATAAATAAGAGTAGAACTAATTTTTAAGTTGCAGATCTGTAAAATACTGCAGAAATTTCTGAAGATGACTTTTCATTACAATAGATCAGATCTAAATAGAACATGGATCAGCAAGCTAATCCATGGATCACCAAAGTGAAAGGTAAAGCCTAGCATAAGGGATCTCTCATAAAAAATGGGATCTAAACACCCTGCAGAACCTCAAATGAAAATAATGTAGTTCCTCAATGAAAACTACATTGTAGGTTGAATAACAATGGTGTCCTGATGCCAAGATACAAATATGAAGCTCAAACAGTAGAGGTACTCTTCCAGGAGCTTAAAAGATACACTCCATGAGAAGAGGCTCCAAAACAAACTAGATCTCTGCAGATCTAGAATCCCACTTGCTGCAGCTTACAAAAGCAAGCAAACCCTCACTGGATCTCCACTACAATTGAAGGTAGAGCTTGGCCCAAACCCTGATAGTGGATCAAATCAGCAAATTCTCCTCCAAGAATCCTCAATGGAAGAGGTGAAATCCCTGCATAGGAACTACAAGTTCTAAGCAACACAATTCTCCACTAAACAGCAGAGAATAGTATTTGTCTAATCAGACAAGATACTCAGAAATATAATCAATCAAAAACCTTCTCTTGTTTCCTTCCCCTTCCTTTTATAAGATGAGATTCTTCACAAACCCTAAACCACCTTGATGAGTTAGCGCCTTTCACATGAGGGGCCTCCTTCTAGAACTGTGCTGTCCCTTTATGAGGTACATTGAATCTAGACAACGTTGTAGATTTGGTCAAGGTTGACCCAGTCTCACAGCTCAAACCCCTTTCACACCTTCAAGTGATTTATTTACATGGCCTTGATTTATACTTGTTCCCATGGGCATTGATTTATTCAGTCTTTTCAGGAGTTTTATATGTCCTCCTTTATTCATTTATTCATTCAATAGAAAGTAAAAAAAAAATGAATATTCCTCTTAGCTTAGGCTAAGTAGGCATATTACAGTCCTCCCCTCCAAAATGTTTCTTGTCCTCAAGAAATTGATAGGGTAAGAGCGGTAGTACTTCTCCCCCTCCATTGATGGCACCATCAATGATCAAGTCCTCATCATAAGCCAAGTGCTCATCAAGCCAATACATCATGAATTTTTCCTCCAAGATCAAAATAATATGTGCATAGTCCATCCCACCAGGAGTGAAAAACTCAACATAAATAAACATGGTTGGAGCAATGCTCCATCTAAAACATGTACCATGAAGTACAAGTAGAAGTTCCAAACCATGTAGTACATACAAACTGCCCATCCTCTCACCATACAGCCCTAGAAACAATACAACTATGTCATCCAAGTATGGAAGCAAGACTACAAATATGCAAACAGAAATATGAGCTTGAGGAGGTGGGTCAAAATCCCACATGTGAGGCCAGCGCAGTGAACCTATTGTCTTCATTATGTCTAGGTGTGGCAAGTGGCATTCCCACCAAACATTTGCTGCATGAGTCACCTTAACATGGATGAAGATGTCAAACAATTTTGTTGTCTTTGGAAAGCAGCCATCATGAAAAGGAATCTCCCTTTACACAACAAGGGAGTGGCCAAGTTCAGAATTTCTATTGGCCCCCAAAAATCCATGAGATCCACAGGATCCATGACCCCCTTTAGGATTCATAGCCTAAAAAAACATGGTAAAATAATGTGACAGATCATAAAATACAACTTGCTTGGCATGATCAGTCCCTTTACCATCATAGTCCTTCATACACTTGGAGTTGTGCATGAGCATTTTCCTCCTTTCAAGCAAAGGAAGAGCTGGCTAAGATGACTCTTGGAAAGATTCCATTGGCTGCCCCAATCCTCCATAGCTAATGTACTCTTGAAAGTGTTGATTTAATTCCTCTCTCATGCCTTCCCAATCAAAGCTCCTCATGATCAGGGTATAGATCTTCATTGAATGCATATGGCTGAGAAAGAATTCTTCATGTGCCCCTTGTAGTATCTTCTACTTGAGCTTGGAAGCTCTAGCCAAGAAGACCCTACCATGATGATAGATGAATCCCCCTTGGACTAAGTAGCCCTCTTCTTGCTGCATTTCATCTAGTATCATACCTATGTGGAGATCTTTGGAATAATCTACAAGCATTTGAAATTTCCAATACAGATACACACTATTCAACAATGACAGCATTGATGATACATGCATAGAAGTGCTTGTCATGTTGATGATCTCCTTTTTGACATTTATCATGCCAAATTTGTTTTTTGGAAGGCTGGTCCTCCCATTATCCTCCTCCCACAGTGCAGATTCAGAAAAGAGAGAGGGTGATAGTGATGTAGGAAGAAGATCCATCTCATTCTTGAGTCGTTCAAAGCCCTCCAGCACTATAACTTGGTCTATCATTGCTCCAATCCATCCTGGATCTAGATGTGGAGTAGCACTTTGTGAGGACTCCCCCACAAGATATGAATCTGATGGCATTCCAGGTGGCTTGCCACTAGATAGGAATGTCCCTTGCAGCATCCTCATGAACATGATAGAAGGTACTGTGAGATCCTTGCTTCCACTGCACAAATCCATCTCTATTGTTTGTGTGGAAGTACTAGGTGAGGGATAAGTGTGCATGCCTTGAATCATTTGTGTTTTCCCACTCTTCAAGTCCACCCACTTCATCTGCAAAGCTTTCCAATCAGTGGTCAACTTCCCCAAAGTAATCAACCATTAGACACCCATAATGATATTGGTGTCTAGTATGTCAACTACAAAAAACTAATCCACTAGAGTGTAGGATCCCATGGTGACTGAAAGTGAGGGGAAATATTGCATGCATTACATGGTCCTATCTCTTGGGACGAAAATAAAGAATCCTTCAAAAGTATCAGTGGGGATTTCTCTCGTTTGCATAAGATGAGCATCAATAAAGATGTGGGTTGCCCCACTGTCAAACAGCACAGATACCCTCTGATTCATGACTGAACCTTGTACTCTTAGGGTCAAGTACTTAGGCACTCCTCTCAAATATGAAAGAGTCACACTTATTAGAGCAAAGGTTCCATCCACATCCCCGAATGGTGTTAGATCTTCCTCATCATTATCAACGTTGTGACCCCTCCTGGGTTCATCATCTCCATCTTCCTCCTCAAAATCTGAGAAGTCTTCTATGTAGTGTGCTTTCCTAGTAGCACATTTGTGTCCCAGTGCCCATGATTCTTGGAAAGTGAAACACATTTTATTCTTTCTCAACTCCCTTTCGAGATCAATATCCAGAGGCTTCTTCAAAGAGATCTCCTTGGAAGGAGAAAATTTTCCTTCCTTCCCCTTCGAAAAGTGAGGGGCCTTGCTCTGGAAAGTTTCCTTTGCTTTTGGCGAGTCATCTTGGAGGTCTCTAGACCTGTCAATGGCATCATGCAAAGTGATGGGCTTGGTAGATTTAACCAACCCATGCAAAGATTCCTCCAGGCCATCGATGAATATGTAAAACCTCCTTGCTACAGATAGATCAGGAACCTTAGAGATATAAGCTTCTGCATCCCTTGATTGCTTCAGCTTTGCAAGGCTTATGAAGGGTGCTTCAGGATCCTTCCTGTCAAACCTCTCCACTAGTCTTCTAGTAAACTCAGAATAGGTAGTCACATTGATATTTCCCAATGTAGACAACCCATGGAACCACCAATTATGTGCCTCACCTTCAAAGTGCAGCGCTGCAATCTTGATGGCTTCAATCTCAGGGACTTTGTTCAACTAAAAGTAAATATCCAGCTTTTATACCCATGCCTTGGCAGAACTAGAGTATGATCCATCAAAATTGGGCAAAAATAATCTTCCCATAGAGTGGTGTCTATCATGGTTATGAAATAACCCACCATCTCTATACTACTGCCTTGGTCTTCTTCTGTCCTTAAGGTGACAGAACTCTTGGAAACTCAAGTGGTCTCTGAATCTCTAATTCCGAGATTCATATTCCACAAATGAATCTTCAAGGGAAGCTTGATCTTGTGGTCCTTCATTCTCCATAGCCAAGAAATTAAGCATAATGAAGCATTTTGAAGCTTGTGGGGCTTGTGGCAGGCTCACTGGTTGACCAGTCCCGTGATGAGACATGTCTGAGCTTTCTCTTGAATGAAATCTCCCAAGATATTCCCTCATTTTTTCCACCCTCATCTTCTTGATCTCTCTGGCAAGATCTTGCATGGCCACCAACAAAGTTCTTGCAAACTCTTCTCCTTCTTTATCACTTGTAGTCTTAGGGGCTTTACCCTTATCTTGATCATCAGTAGTGTAATCATACTTCTTGTGAATTATGTTCTGATACCTCTTCTCCCTCTCAATAAGAGGTTCATATTATTATAAATGAAACATGGCTGTGGTGCTTCAAGGAAATCACAGGCTGTGCCAAGAAAGGAGCTTTGATACCACTGTTATACTCCAAATCTGGAACAGCACAGAAAGCCTGCTGAAATAATGCACTCCTGCAAGATTGATACACAGAAATGGGTTTACAAACCTTGGATCACTTAGATCAGAAAATCTGGAGTCTATATCCAAAAGGGGAGCAAAAACAAATTAAACTAGGAGTGGTAAACAAATCTCCCACCACCTAGTCTAGTTTAAAAACACCCTACAAGAGGGGCTGCAGCTATGCACAGCAAACTGCTTCAAAAATAACATAGTATTAGACAGTATGAGTAGGAGGCCATCAAATATGATTAAATTATGATTATACAGTAGCAAATCAGAATTATAATGAAGCTCTTTCAATATACAGTAGAATACAGGAGACAATAGAGAAAGAAATCTTCAAGAAAGAAGGCTACAACACATATATAATTGCAGAAATGGCTCAAAAACGTTATTTTAAGAAGCTGCGGAAACTGACTATTACAAATCAGATCTAGGATAGATCTGTGGACAAAAAATCAGATCCATTTTAGACCTAGAAACTAGATAGTCTTATTTACAAGATACCCTTGGGGTTTTGACCAAATCATGCATAAAAAAGAGTAGATATGAGTTTTAAGTTGTAGATCTGTAAAATACTGTAGAAATTTCTAAAAATTAATTTTCATTACAATAGATCAGATCTAAACAGAACATGGATCAGCAAGCTAATCCATGGATCACCAAAGTGAAAGGCAAAGCCCAGCACCAGAGATCTCTCATCAAAAATGGGATCAAAACACCCTGCAGAACCTCAAATGAAAACAACATAGTTTCTCAATGAAAAATGCACTGTATCTTTAATAACAATGGTGGCCTGATGCCAAGATAAAAATTTAAAGCTTAAATGGTAGAGTCACTCTTCTAGGAGGTTAAAAGACACACTCTATGAGAAGAGGCTCCAAAACAAGCTAGATCTCTGTAGATCTAGAATCGCACATGCTGTAGCTTAAAAAAGAAAGACAAACCTCACTGGATCTGTGCTGCAATTGAAAGTAGAGCCTGGCCCAAAGCTTGATAGTGGATCAGAAAATTCTCCTCCAAGAATCCTCAAGGGAAGAGGTGAAATCCCTGCATAGGAAGTCCAAGTGCTAAGTAGCACAATTCTCCACTAAAAAATAGAGAATAATATTTGTCTAATTAGAAAAGATACTCAGAAATATAATCAATCAAAAACCTTCTATTGCTACCTTCCCCTTCCTTTTATAAGATGAGATTCTTCACAAACCCTAAACCACCTTGATGAGTTAGCTCCTTTCACATGAGGAGCCTCCTTCTAGAACTGTGCTGTCCCTTTATGAGGTACATTGAATATAGAAAATGTTGTAGATTTGGTCAAGGTTGACCCAGTCTTATAGCTCAAACCCCTTTCACACCTGCAAGTGATTTATTTACATGGCCCTGATTTATACTTGTTCCCATGGGCATTGATTTATTCAGTCTTTTCAGGAGTTTTACATGTCCTTCTTTATTAATTTATTCATGCAATAGAAAGTAAAACAAAAATGAATATTCATATTAGCTTAGGCTAAGTAAGAATATTACAAACCCTCATGGGAATTACGCTCTCACAGCCTTCAGAAATTATGTTGTAGAGAAGTCATGGGATCAGGGTGTTTTTAAGCTAATTTGAGCTGGGGAGATCTTTTTATGGTAGCTAGATTAATTTGTTTCACATCCAATTCTGCAAGTGGGTTGTATATTTTCTGAACTTAGGGATCCAAGTCCCAGTATCCACTATTATTACGTTATTTGCTAAAGACAGCTATTTTATTCCCTATATCACTACATTTACCCACTTGGGAAGGAGGATATAGGCCATCTACTTGTTTTGGTTCTTTCATCTACTGGAGAGATGGTAATTTACATCTAATGAGCTGATCTACATTGCCATGCTCATGATTTGCTGAAGCTCCAACTTTGGAATATCTTAAGATATTCCACTTGTTGTAGAAAATCTTGGTTTTGGGATATTAAAGTTGTATCAAAGCTTCCATCTTGGCTCAGCCTATGGATTTCAGATCCAATCAAAAGATAAGAAGGGGAGGAGAAAAAAATGATGGAGAGGATGAGATTACTCTCATCCATTTTTAGATCTAAGAAGAGAGAGGAGAAATGCATTGAAACTCCAAGAGGGTTTCAAGGAGGAGCAAGCTACAGTTAGAGCTCTAGAAGGTTTCAGGAGGAAGAAGAAGACCCATGCACTTCCTATTCACATAAAGGAAGTGAAAGGAAAGAAGACCACTTAGAGCAGGTGTTAGTATGAATCCTTTGTCGAAGTGTACGAAAAAGGACCACTTTAGCTACGCATAACTAATAGCCCTAACAACGAAAGTGGTTGCCAATATCTTCAGATTTGTGGTTAGTTGAACAAGAAAAGAGCTGCAAAAAACCAGATCTATGCATGGAAAGACATTAAGCAGTAAAAACAAGGGTTTGCTCCATATACCAATAGACAAGACAAGAACAATTTTTGAAATAATTTTTGTATTAATTGGGCACCTGGGAGGAAAATAAGAAGGCGTATCCAATTCTCCTCAGTGGGATGGGTTCTTGGAAGTCCTCAGCACTTCAGATCTAAGATTTCTCTCTCTTATCTGTGTAGAAAACCCAATGCAAAGAATAGAGCTCAAAGGGAGCTCACACAGCAAATAATGGAAAAATGTGACCAAGTGTATAGATCCAGACTGATCTAATAGGCAACAAAAGGTGAAGAATGGTAGGGAAAAACCCTCCTATTTATAACAAAATATTGGGTCATTCTAGATATTGGTGCATGATTAAAATAATGTTAACCAAATCTAGATCCACCTTTTATGGAATATTTTATTATATTTGTTGGAGGGAAAAGGTATTTGAGTTGGGTCAAATCCCTTGATTAGTCAAAAATAAATAAATAAATGATTTATTTATCTTTTTAAGGAAGTGGTTGGAAGATAATCAAATAAATAATGATTTATTTAATTATTTGTGGGTGATTTGGTCATATTTAACAAGGAATATTATCTAACTAAGATTTAAATAATTATTCCTAGAAAATAATAAATAAATAAAGGTTTATCTAATTAATTTCTTTGTTTTGGGTTAAACATGACTAGGAATAATAATTAAATTATTGTTTAATTAATTATTCCATGAGGAAAATCAAACAAATATAGGTTTGTTTAATATTTCCTTTTGGGGTTTCCTGTTTAGACCATAAACAACCTAATAAATGTGGTTTATTGAGTTATTTAACATAGTGAAGGCAATTTTACTTAGGGTAAAATTGGTCTTACATGGTGTACTTGGGTCCATCTAATGATAATAGGTTAGATGACCAAAAAATGGTGTAACAGATTTCCCCCCAGCGTGTGAGTGTCAGGAGAAAATCGTATGACCGAAGTACGTTGTAAGAACTCAATCACTAGACAACAAAAGGGAAGTCAGAGAGAGAAAGGTGAGGTAGATAGTGTGCTGAAGGACTAGACCCCGAGGAGACGAGACTCGCAGGTGCAACAAGTCTCTTTTTATGAGAGGGTACCTGTGCTGAAGGCGGCGGGGGAGGCATACCTATGCCCGCCGAGACAAAGTACAAAAGAATAGTGTGTCCAGTAAACAAGGGATCGAACCATAAAGTACAGCTGGCATAATCATGAGCCAGGTAAAAATACAATGATGAATCCCACATACATGTTGTGCCTGGGATAACAGCCAGGACTTGTACAATAATATCTGAGTACATGAGATACAAATACAACCCAAATGCCCCCTGTAAATGGGGAAGGGCTCACAAAATCTGACTGATACATGCAAATCAAAGAGGCACTGCAAGTGGCTAAGGCCAACATCATCAAATATCTGGAGCTGCATCGAAGGCTGCAAGGAGGAAGTCATTTGGGCATGTGGGGGGCTACCTGCAGGGCCACCCCCTCACGAGGGTTGAGACATCTCACACACACCCGAGAATCATCAAGAGCTGTTGCTGTATCACTGAACTATCAAGTATACGGATCTCGGTCATGCTGAAAGGAGCTGGAGTGGAGAAACAATCAAGTCAAAGTGAAATGAGATATCCCTTTGCCTGATCCGAGGCACCGAACAAGAGTGGAAGCTGGAACCAAGGTACACCGCCCTCTAGACCTGGCTTCTAGAATGAATGAGCTGAGGTCGACAGAAGGAGGTCCGCCATAGGTGAGGCAATGAGAGATCCTCAACTAAGGCACAAGAGAAAATAGTAGAGCGACGGACAGACTGACACTAATGATGATGGTGAAATTGAAGGGACTAAGTAGCGAATGGACGACTTCCCTTGTTAGAGCATAAAGGACATGAATGACATGGCAGTGACTGACTCAATATCATAAGGGATAGGGAACAGTGGTATTGAAAGCCATAATGTGCGACACAAGAGAGAGACCAAGCAATGAAGGATGGAGGGCTATAGCGGGGTACAAAGGGACTCGGGATAGACTCCATGAATGCGATGATGACTCAACTTGGATGCTCTAAACAGGGGCGACTCAATGGTGCTGCCACACAGTAAAGGCCCAATGGGGGACCGTGAAAACATGAGTACAAGATGGTAATGCATGACGAAAATCGACACGAACATGGACAAGTATGGAGACAAAGTGGTGCCCCAAGTACAAGTGTTGTAAGTGAGGAAATTCGATTTTAAGGAGAGGTGGAGTGATCCTTCTTGGACAAAATAGGTCCCGGCGAAGGATGAAAGTACAAAAAAGGATGCTGGCTATCTAACAGAAAATAAAACACGCATCTCAGAAGGGAAGTGCTAAGGGTAATATTTCTTAAGATAGAGTGCATTGCGAGGATTAGGAAGAGGATTGCCTTGGAAGTCCTCTAAAAGGTATGCCCCCTTACCAAGATCCTTACTGATGAAGTAAGGGCCTAGCCATAATGAGTCGAACTTCCCGTGACCAAGGACATCATGGGCCTGGTCATATACTAGAACAAGGTCGCCTTCATGAAAAGGACGAGGATGGACTTTTCGGTCATATTGAGCTTTGGTGCGTTTCTTGGCCGCTTCCATGGTTTGTAATGCAACACGGCGGTCTTCAGAGGCATGCTCAAGCATGATAAGTCAGTGTTCTAGAGGTTGGGTGTCAGGGAGAAGTTCAACAGTCAGATGAAGGGAAGGGATCGAGTTTGAGGAGGGTTATGGTTGAGGGGCATAGGTGCCCCCAAGCATGGTGTGGTCATGCCAAAATGTATTTAGAAAAAGGGGAATCTAAACACATCTTAATGATGTGGTGTGCCATTTGTTCTCGTTATGGTTATGCAGTTTGAGAAAGGAAATGGAGGATTACCAATCTCTTTTGGTACTGCATATAGGGATCAAATGGACTTTAAGTTTCTGAGTTGGCATACCTGGTGTTACTATCCCAAAAAGAGGATTTGGAGATAATGAACTGATGTTCTCGTAGAAAAGCTATAGGTTGGTCAACAATAATGTCTAAGAGATTGGGTTGCTGATGTAAGATGAGGGAATGATAAGGGGTATCATCCCTAGAGTGATCTGAAGTGATATGGGACTCTAGAGATTCTTCTAAATGTGGAAGAATACTGGGACTAAAGTCAACACGACCAGATACACTAGGAGAGTTGTGGAGAATTGCTTCTCTTGGTCTCTCAAATGTGGGTGCCCCCTTACCCAAACATTGGGTTTCAATGTAATGGCCACAAGGTGGATGTGGTGTGAACGCATGCGTTCGATGTAAGGGGGAATAGATAAAGTCAGGGGTGGGGATTTTTTCCATAATGTCGTCATCGTGATAGAATATGGGGTGACTGGTGGAAGAAAGACCACCTGACGTGGTGAAGCGACCTGAATCATCATCATGAAAAGAGAGGTTCACATGCGCATCTTCACAAGGGGTGACTGAAGAGGAAGTAGATAAAGGATCTACCAATGTTGAGCCCAAGATGATCGCTGAAGGAAGGTCAAGCGAAACAATAGGGGAGGATTCAGATGGAATGTTCCCCGAGGGTCTCATGGATGATGATGGGTAGAAAATGCTGGACGAAGGCTCCGTCATCTCGACATCAAGAGGGGGAATGTCAATGGGAGCAGTCATATCTAGTAGTTCTGCTAAAGCAGAATGCGCAAATAGGGGAGAGGTGGACTCATTGCGCTTGGCCTCGAATTGGTGGACTGCGGATAGAGAGGGGCGGAAATCCTCGAGGCGGGGACAAAGATGGGTGCAATGGCCATGGAGATCACACAAAGCACAGGGGTGGTTGGTGTGAATAGTCTTTGGGTTCTTGATCATGGTTGCTGAAGGAACAGAGGCTTCCGGGACCGTGGACTCAGGGAACGTGACATTAACCATGGGATTGAGATGAAGCAATTTAGGATAGGTATGGGTGGCGTGGCCAACAACATCACACAACGCACACTGGATGGTATTCTTTAAAGGCCGAGGAGGGGCAGGGTTTTTCGGGGCAGCCTTGTCCTTTGATGCCCCTTTGCGAGCTTTGCCCTTCTTACCCGAAGCAGTCGGAATAGGAGGTGGTTCCTGTTGAGGTGACTGAGGCACTGTTGCAGTGGGAGAAGTCATGGGGAACGGTTGAACCGGGGTCAAAGAAATATAAGGTTTGGGTTGACCAGGCAGGGTTGCGGCTGGAGGATCATGGTACCAGACGGGAATCCCAAGGGTCAAGCTAGGAAGAGAGAGGGTGGCCATGACCGGTACCGTGTACACTCCTGGTGGGGGAGCTAGGAACAATATCTGACCAGAGGGGTAATGGCTAGGTGGGATGGCTCCTAAACAACTAAGGCTTGGAGGAACCGTGCTAGGAGGATAAAGAGGCTTATGACTACCAACTGCAGGTGAAGGGCTAGGAGCAGGTTGCGGAGGGCAAGGTTGCTGGCTAGCCGAAGCAGGCTGCTTGAGAGCAGCCCAAGACTATTGCATCATGCAAACATTCGATGAGCTGGGGTCAGTGATAGGAGGAGGGGGGAGACTAGGAAAAGTTCCAAGCAGGGAGGAATCCTTGTAAACGCCGAGGGAGACACTGGTCAAGGAATCGACGGTTTGCTTGTTGGCTACAGAAGAAATGGTCGTCTTAGGTGAGGTCTGAGATTTTGGCTCATGATATGTCAACTGGTCAATGGTGACTATCTTTCCATTATGGGGGAAAGACATCTTGCAGAAAATCGCAGATGAGATAGCAAACATAACATAGGTGTAGCTTCGCCCCAATAGAATGTTGTAGTCTAGCGGGGCGTCTATGACTTTGACGTCAATGCAAACAGTCTTACCGGCGAGGGTGCGAGGGTGATAGGACAATTACAAAACAGGCCAATGGGCTGGGAGGCATGACCATCCCACGCTCAAAGGGTGATCGTGGATGGGGCCAGCTCAGGGGATCCGAGTTGCTTCCAAACCGAAGCGGACATCACGAAGGTGGATGCCCCCTCATCAATTATACACCGGGAAATGTTAGCGTTCCGGATTTTGACTGGGATTTGGAAGGCGACGGAAGGAGGAAGAGGGGGATGGTACAATTGAGTGGCGTCGAAAACAATCATTTGGTCATCAGCAGGATCTACAGCGCCCACGGTAGATAGTAGAGCCTTCTTTTGGGAAGGGCACGACTGGAGGAGTTCCAGTGTGGAAATGGCAGCAGGAGATTGCGCCAAATCATCTACTATGCTATACGAATGAGCAGCTTGACCGGAAGCAGCGTTTCGACGTAATGGTCCCTTAGGAATCTTGGTATGAACCTCAACTTTGGGTTGAGGGATATGTAAGGGGCCACTGGATGTCGAAAGAGGCTCTGTAAAACCTGAAGAAGGAGGCTCGGGGGCAGACTGAGCAGGAGGCTTGGGGTACTGGCGAGACCGAGTTTGAAGGTGAAGGTCGATGGTTGGGGATGGATCAGAGGTCATCATGAGTATCTGGTAATCGGAGGAACCAAAAATGGAGGGTGGAGTGGAGACCCGCCCGTCAGGTGGTTGGGTAGCCATGAATCCTTGTTGAGGGAAAGGATCAGTAAACACAGCTGGTTGAGTAGTGGCCACATTAGGGGGAGCGTGAGGGGAGGCATGTTGTCCGCGCAATGTGGCTCGAGACTCCCACATCTGCCACATTTGTGGTAAAAGGGGACAATCATGGGTGTAATGACTGTAAACACCGCAACACGAACAAGGCTTGTTGGTACGAAGAGGCCTGTCCGGCTTGGGCTGAGTGCCCTGTTGCTGGTTAGCAGTGTTAGGGTCAAAACCTTGAGGATTGGGTCCACGAGTACCAGGGGCAGATTGATTTGGATTGCCTCTCCACCTTCTTTGAGAAGAAGGGGGATTAGTCGTACCCTGCTGTGCAAATACTTGCCCTGAAGGGGGCTGTAGGTGCTGTTGCTGGGGTTGAGGAGGCAAGGGAGGTAAAAGCGCATATGCTGGAGGAGATGGCATACCAGGCTGCAGATAAGGGTAATGGTTAGGTTGGGCAACATTGAGGTAAGAAGGAGGTTGGGCAAAAGGAGGAGGCATGCCATATCCTGGGTACATGCTACCAGGAGGGGGAAGAGTGCTAGAGATGCTGGCCCCTCCGGGAGGGAGACCGTAGCCCATAGGAGGTTGATCAGATGGATGGGAAAGGGTTCCAACGATACCGTCGGCGGAATGAGATGCCCCCGGGGCATTAGCGCCACCGGGCCTGGGGAGGTCAGGAAGGACGGTATAAACATAACCAGACTGGGCGTAGATCAGGTCATATTTCAAGGCTATTTGGAGGGCGACTTCTTCGGTTTGAGGGAAATGGGAGGCGACATCTTTGCCAATGGGAGCTAAGAGAGAGTGAAGGAACCAGTCCATATAGATCCGATCTTCGAAGGGGGGAGCTCGACATAAGCTGCGTCTTCGTCGCCATTCCTGAACATGGGTAGAAAGGCGGGTTGAAGATTTTTTCTTGAAGGAAGTCAAGAGCTTCGTACCGGTATCGTATCGGAGAGGGAGCTGGAAGTAAGATAAAAAGGCTTGGGCAATGGTCGCAAAGGTGGTATGGGAAGAGGTGGCTTGGTCTACATACCATTTAGAAGCTTCACCGGTAAGCGTGCGTCGGAACAAACGAAGACGAATGGAGTCATCGGTAATGGAATTGGAGGAACACCACAAGTGGAAATATCAGACATGATTGGTTGGATCTTATCCAGCAAGGCCTTCGAACCTAGGGATGTCGGAGGGGAGCTTGGTTGGCATAGCAGGCCAACCAACATCGTGGTGGATAGGGTCATTGATCAACTGATTGAAATCGATGAGGCTGAGGCCTGCAATGTACGGCAGCAAGGGTATGGCCGAGGTAGTTCCTGTGGCGGTTCCGCTAGTAGTAGTTCCGGCATTAGGGCCTGGGGCACCGCTAGCGTTAGGCCCTGGACCAGACATAGTGAAGGTGACAGGGGGAGAACCAGAAGGAGAAGGAGAACCCAATGAATCAGGAGAGTAGTCAGAGTGCGGACTCGAAGTAGGACTGGCTCGACGACGGCAGGGCGGAGCAGGTCGATCGATCGGAAACTGAGGGTGAAGGCCAAGAAGTCTCCAGGAAAGGCGCCTTGGGAGCGCAATGATGACGGGAAGAAGGAAACTGACAAGGGCAGAAAGGGACAGAATCAAGTGAGGTCAAGGGCAGAAAAGGTGCAGTGACAATTGATTTTAGAGTCTTTGCCAGGCGGTGTTAACCAGGCGCTTCTTCACTTAGGGTCAGTGTGTGGCGTGTGTTAATTTTAATTTTTAAACCCTTTCCGTTTTGAGAGCAAGAAAAAAGTGTGTTGCGTAGCTGAAAATAAACCTACAGAGAACAGTATATAATGCTGAAATAACAGAAAAATAACAGCTACTTGTGCATCTATCTAACCCAAGAAGGTGGGTCTCTCAAAACTAATCTGAAAAGAAAGGGAAAAATATAGGCAAAACACACGGAAAAGAGGCCAATAGATCTAAGGTCAAAAGGGACAGGGATCTAAAGGATAAAGCTGCTGAAAAGAGGTGCAGATCACAGCCAAGAGACAGAGGCAAGGTGGCTGGAAAAAGGGAGGAAATCAGCAAAAAGTGGAAAGGACAGGGAGGAGGTCCTAAAGAGAGGTCCAAACAAAATTACAAGAGGTGATTTGAAAGGAAGAAAGGCTGATTAAAAGGGATATGAAAAGGAGGTATCAAATCTGGAAAAGGGGAGGTTGAAACTCTGAAAAAATAGACACCTGAAGCAGCTAAAACTCTTCCACCAAAAGTGGAGGGTACTGAAGCCCTAGGGGGCTAGGTTCCCACTTAGGTGAGAAAAACAGATCAGGAACAGGTCGAAACGGGCTGAGACAGAGGCTGGAAAACCCTGATAGAAGCTTTAGAAAAACCCAGAAAAATTGCAGAAAAATAGCTGAAAAACTGGCAGGTCACAGGTTTTGACCTGTTTTCAGTGCAGGTCGCAGAAAATGGGCAGAAAAGTGTGACCTGGAGGTCCAGGTCGCAGTTTTTGGGCTGAAAAGTGTGACCCCCCACTCCGGTTGTCTCGGGGGCAGATTTTCGGAAAAGTTGCCGTCTCAGTTGCGGCTGATGTCGGTCACCTGCGCAATAGGGCCAAAAACACACGGAAGTTAAAAATTTTAATGTTTTAGGGTTTTATGTGAGAAAAACAACATAAAAATAGGAAAAATAAACAGCTGAAAAGAAACCCTACAGTCTGAAGTAGCTGGATATGTAGGAATATGAAAAACGACAACGGTCATAATTTAAAACCCGAGTGGAGTCGCCATTTGTTAGTATGAATCCTTTTTCGAAGTGTACGAAAAAGGACCACTTTAGCTACGCATAACTAATATCCCTAACAACAAAAGTGGCTGCCAATATCTTCAGATATGTGGTTAGTTGAACAAGAAAAGAGCTGTAAAAAACCAGATCTATGCATGGAAAGACATTAAGCAGTAAAAACAAGGGTTTGCTCCATATACCAATAGACAAGACAAGAACAATTTTTGAAAGAATTTTTGTATTAGTTGGGCACCTGGGAGGAAAACAAGAAGGCGTATCCAATTCTCCTCAGTGGGATGGGTTCTTGGAAGTCCTCAGCACTTCAGATCTAAGATTTCTCTCTCTTGTTGGTGTAGAAAACCCAATGCAAAGAATAGAGCTCAATGGGAGCTCACACAGCAAATGATGGAAAAAATGTGACCAAGTGTATAGATCCAGAGTGATCTAATAGGCAACAAAAGGTGAAGAATGGTAGGAAAAACCCTCCTATTTATAACAAAATATTGGGTCATTATAGATCTTGGTGCATGGTTAAAATAATGTTAACCAAATCTAGATCCACCTTTTATGGAATATTTTATTATATTTGTTGGAGGGAAAAAGTATTTGACTTGGGTCAAATCCCTTTATTTGTCAAAAATAAATAAATAAATGATTTATTTATCTTTTTAAGGAAGTGGTTGAAAGATAATCAAATAAACAATGATTTATTTAATTATTTGTGGGTGATTTGGTCATATTTAACAAGGAATATTATCTAAATAAGGTTTAAATAATTATTCCTAGAAAATAATAAGATAAATAAAGGTTTATCTAATTAATTTCTTTGTTTTTGGGTTAAACATGACTGGGAATAATAATTAAATTATGGTTTAATTAATTATTCCATGAGGAAAATCAAACATATATAGGTTTGTTTAATATTTCCTTTTGGGGTTTCCTGTTTAGACCATAAACAACCTAATAAATGTGGTTTATTAAGTTATTCAACATAGTGAAGGCAATTTTACTTAGGGTAGAATTGGTCTTACATGGTGTACTTGGGTCCATCTAATGATAATAGGTTAGATGACCAAAAAATGGTGTAACAGCAGGAGATCCTGAGTTGGCATTTGGTAGATTACAAGTGCCAACCTAGGGGTGTCAAAGAAACCCTAGATCTTCCTCAATTTATCCAACTGAGAGAAGAAAGAAGGCCATGCAGCAGCATGATGATAAAGGGCAATAGGTTCCTATTGTCTACCTTTGATGGATCACCCTTATGTACAACAAAATCTTGGGTGATGAAGTTAGAGGAATTTTTTCTACTACATCCAGTAGTGGAAATAGAGGCTATGGAGATCTCAGTGCTGCACTTGGAGGGTAGGGAAAGCACCTGGTGGTTTAGCCATGTGAATCATACAAGAGTGTCCACTCTTGAAAATTTCACTCATCAGATAATCAGGAGATTTGGCAGTAGAAGATCGGAGGGGGAGTTCTCTTCTCCACTTTAGGAGCCTAGTAGTAATGTTGTCACACTCATATAGGAGCAGCCACCTACATCAGCAGTTAGGGCAGCCATTACATTGGAGGGAGGAGCCCTTGTAGCCCTACAAGAGGTTCCCACCTCTCACCAAGGTATGGGAAGATTTCCACTTTTATTTATTGCAACAAATCCTTCTAAAAACTGTGGAAATTTATCTTCATATGACCTAGGGTCAAAAATTATTGCTGAGATAGAGTAGCAAGATTGCACTACGCTGTACAAGCTTATATGGTTCAAGAGAAAGATGAACCATCAACGTCATATATCACTATTGAGTTTCACACAACCCTTGAGGTTGGAGTGTAACCCTTTTGAGGATGTCATGAACTATGTCTACCATACAAAAGGACATATATTCATTTTTGAGATGGGATATGAGGTAGCAATTATATCATTGGAGAGACTATCAACACTGCCAAACAATAGCAGTGAGGAGGCTTTGCCTTTATCACAGTGTGATCTTGATGGATTCAAGATGGGGATGGATATGAGATCTTCACTAAGGGATCTCCATATGAGATCTTCACTAAGGGATATCCAAGAAAATGCATTCTAGCACTTCATGACATGCAAAGAAGAGGAACTGGTTGTGAAGCATGGTAGCTCACATTGGAAGAATCCCAAGGTGAAGATTGATAGAAGGAATCCACATGGGGTTGAGTGGATGTGGGTGGAGAGAAAGAGGCTAGTGAGCCACTTGCAAATGTATGATATAGGGAAGCAAGAGGCAAATCTGCATTGGCTACTCTTGGGAGATTTTGGCCATCATGATGCATATCCTTTTTTGAAGTGTATGAGGATGGAAGACACTTGGAAGGACACTAACATCATATGGAAGCTTAGGGGTTGGATGTATCATGTTGATTTTATCCTCTTCACATCAATCAACATATTTTCACCTCATTATTTGTATGATGGAGGTGTGAGAGGGCAGCAAGGGTCATTATTGTTGTGGCTTCTCTTGGTAGAGTATGGGAAGAAATTTTCCCATACTTTTCATGATATTTTTGGAGAGAGGGAAGGCACATTCATGGTGCAAGGAGGCTACCCTTTAGCATTGGAGGATTATGAGGGGCTTCCATGTAGGAAGAATATCTTCTCACATAGCAGCATGATGGTGGATGGCTTTGGCATATGGAATGTCAAAGGGAGGAGTCATGGAGCATTATTACTAAGGCCTATAGCGCTGTCACATGGGAGTGTGTTATTATTGAGGGAGTGTTTCAAGGAGTATATGTATCCCTTCTTCTTGCAGATTTTTATGAGGTGATCCTCATGGGGGAACTTGTTCATGGACCTCTCTTTCAGCCTACTCACCATGCATGGTAAGAAATACATTTCTGTACTTGTTGATTACTCAATTTAGTATTTGTATCTTCTCACCATATATGAGCAGTACATTGCTCCACAAGAGAGGAAGAGTATTTTTGGGTTTCATGGTCACTTTAGGGCCAATGTTTTTAATTATAGTAGCCCATCTATACATGACTTTGGGAAAGTGTATTGTTATTTTTCCTATGTACAACTGAAAGAAATTGATGCTTACTTCCCCATGTTGAAGAAGCAAACATGCACAACTTATAACTTGTTGCAGCACCACTTGCCACATGACATTCTCAAACAACAGTTGGAAGGATTGCGTAATATCCACTTGGAGAACCTTTGGTACCATCCAAAATTGCACATAAATTTTAGAATTTTTCTAATTTGGATGCCAATGGTGATGATGTGCCATTCATCTTGAATGGAATGGTTTGGGTTGGCATGTCTCATGATCATGGAGGAAGGGTCCTTGGAGACTCAATCTTCTTCTTGCCATTGGAGGGCAATCATGTTGCAGCCCAAGATCACCATGCCCTCTAAAATTATCATAAGTGGAGAGTAGGAAAGCGTGGGATAGGCCCTCTTTCCTATCATGTTCATCTATTCAGCCCACCTACACTTCAGGAGCCCAAGGTGGAGGAGATTCTTCATGAGTTGCCATATTGGAGGTTGACTCATTTCATATGCATGATAGCTTGGGGGTGGAGGTTCCATTTGGGAATGAGAGTTTCCCATTCACTTCAAACTCCATGCCTTGAGAGGACCTCTAGATAGAACATAGTTGTCTCCTTGAGTATGTTACTATTGCATGATGATAACCATTTGGGATGTGCACCAAATGCTGATTTGTTTGCTCGGGAGAGGCACTATGAGGTTTCATTATTGAGACATCATCTTATTCTTTGGGGGAGCTTATCATATGACGATGCTACAAGGGGAGAAGAGGATGTTCTTCAACTCTACCTTTATAGTTGCTTGAGGGCAAGCAACATTTGAGAGGGGAAAACTGTAATATTTCAAAATTTGCACAGAGCAATTTGGAATATTAGATTTTGCTGCTTTGACCTAGGAGAGGAATAAATGGGTAAGGAGGCCTATGAACAATAAAATATGAATAATTCCCAAATTAATAAGTAAATGGATCACCTTAGGAGCTGGATTTTACACTTTCAGGTGTGAGCAAGGGCAAAATAGATGTGGACAGAGTCAAGTTTGACTAAGTCAATATGCATTCTTGAGGAGGAAGAGATCACCTAAGTAAACTAGTTTAATGTGAACAAGGATCAGCCTAGACACACATATGGGAACTGGATTGAAGACCCCTTAGTGTGAAAAGAGGCATTACAGGTGGATTAGTCCAAGTTGACCAAGTCAACAATGCTTCTACAAGGGGGGGAAGCCAACAAGGACATCGTAGTTTTGAAGGAGGAATCTTCACTAGGAAGTCACCTCAACAGTGTGTGGGGTCCGGGGTGAGGAGGCTCACCAAAGATAAAAATGAGGGCACAGAATCAAGGATATCATTGATTATTTAAATATATTTGGTATTTTGACTACTTACATGCTTCAGTTGTTTAGTTGTGGTTGTAGCACTCCTTAGTGCAAAGAATTCCCGTGCGGAAATTCCATCCCATTCTTGGATCAACTTGCTTAAGGGATCTAAAGGAGGGTTCTGAGCTTCAATTCCATCATATAGCTTAGGGAAAAACAACCATTAACATCTACAGTGTAGTTACCTTCATAAACTACGTCTTTTGTGCAGGGGCAGCAGCAGCAGGGTTTCACACTTAGATTTGGTGCTAGTCTTTGAGGAGGAGGTGTTCATCTCCCTCCGGCAGATCTAATGAAAAGGGCCTAGGGCCATTTTATATATTATTCAAATATTTTATGTTATATTCAGCCATAATTAATATATATTTGCAGTAAAATGTGTTATTTTCTACAGTGCTGCTTTTTGTACATGTATATTCCCGGAAACCCTTGTCGTGTGTCTTTCTCTTTGTGTAAAAGAGGATAAACCTCCATTTATATACTATTTGATTAATATAAAATATATATCAGTATTATTTCATAATTTTCTATAGAAAGCCTCATGGGAATTACGCTCTCACAGTCTTCAGAAATTATGTTGTAGAGAAGTCATGGGATCAGGGTGTTTTTAAGCTAATTTGAGTTGGGGAGATCTGTTTATGGTAGCTATATTCATTTTTTTCACCTCCAATTCTGCAAGTGGGTTTTATATTATCTAAAATCAGGGATCCAAGTCCCAATATCAACTATTATTGCGTTATTTGTTGAATATAGTTGTTTTATGCCCTATATCACTGCATTTCCCCACTTGGGAAGAAGGATATAGGCCATCTACTTGTTGTGGTCCTTTCATCTGCTAGAGACATGGTAATTTACATATAATGAGCTAAAATAAATTTCCATGCTCATGATTTGCTGAAGCTCCAACTTTGGAATATCTTAAGATATTCCACTTGTTGTAGAAAATCCTGGTTTTGGGATATTACATTAGAATCCCAATTTCCATGCTAGTTTCTCATAGGAGGAAGGTTTCCTTCTCCTAGGAGATCTATTTGGAGAGCTCTTGAGCATATTTAATATGTTTGGCACCAGGCCATATATGTCCCATCTTTCCCAGCGTTGTTCTAGCCGGAAATTGCGTTATTTTGGAGGGCAGCCTGAATCGAAGATCTTGTGGTTTCTTTGCAATGTTTTATTGTGAATTAGGGGTTTATCCTTTCATGGGAGGAGGCCTTTGAGGGGATCTGCAATATATTTGTTATAATTCAGCCTTCTACACTCTTGTTCTTCAGTTTGTAGTGATTCTTCAGCCATTGGGCTTTAGATCCCATCTTATATAGGGTGTATTTATGAAAACCCCTTTCCGGGTTATTTGTAGGAGTTTGTATTGAGCCTAGATATGTATTGGGAATATCGTTTGAGGCATATAACAGCCCTACATATTTTTTACATTATTTTTCTGTAGCTGTGTGTTTATAACTACGCTGTAGTAGTCTACGACATTCTTGTATTGTGACAACAGTTCATTTGTGGAGTGATTTCTTATGGGAGACTTGTTCCTTCATTGTATATGACTCATGCCTCACTCTTATGTATGGATTTGCTGATATAATACATAATTTTATGTCTCCATATTGGTCTCCTATATTTATGAGTTGATTTACATTGCTATTTCCAATTTTGTGTTCATGTATTGCTGCCTCCCCATTTTGGGATATTACAATGGTATCAGAGCATAATCTTGGCTTATCCTGTGGATATCAGCCAGTATGCTAGCAGGAGAATAAGAAGAAGGAGATATGTATAGAAAACAAAAAAATAAGACTCCATTATTTGGAGGAGGAGAAGAGGTGGAGCTCTCACAACTTCTCTTTCAAACTATACAAAATATCAAAGGAGATCTCAAGAAGATGAGAAGAGAGAGAGATTCTCCAAAGGAATTTGGATTTAAAGCCAACTCTAGATTGTCACATGATGTGTGTGAGCATGCAGCTACACACTATGATTCACAGTGCAGTCATATGCCCAGATCTACTATGTGGGAGGTGAAAGAAGAATAAATCCCAAAGATGGAGACTTTTAGAGATTATCTGCAGGAATATGAATCTCAAACTAAGAGGTTCAAAAATCAGATCACTTTCTAAGGGTTTTCCAAGATCAAGGTGGAGAGGAGAAAGCAGCATGAAATGAGTAGATTTTTCCTAACTACTTTTTATGGGTCACCAACATGTTTAGTTAGAGCTTGGGTGGAGGAGTTACACACCTATTTGCAGCAGCACCTAGTTTCTGAAGATGAAGCCATCAAATTTGTAGCGCTGCATTTTGAAGGTAAGGCCTATGCTTGGTGGACATTTGAGTATTTTTCATTAAGAAATGTAAATATTTATTCTTATGCAAATTTCACTAAGAGATTAGTGGAAAGGTTTGATAGGAAACATTCTTAAACGTCATTGGTAGAACCAAAACAAAAAAAACTTTGCATATGATGGAGGAACCTATAAACTAAAATCCACTTAAAAAAATTATTGGAGAAGCCCACATCTTGCATACTACTTTGTTAGAGGCAAGATCTCTATCTCATATCCTTGGAAAATAAGGCATCAAGATTAATTTTTCAAAAGAGGATCCTCTTATTAAGAAGGTGACTCCCATTCATATTGAGGAAGAAGAGAAGGATGGGGGCAACAACGCTATCACATCTAGAGCATATCTAGTACCTCATGCAGAGGAAGAAGGAGCACATGCTCCAACAAGAGGGATTCTTGTATCATTGCAAACAACTCCCCAGGATCTCATATATGGAGGTCAAGGCACAATCAATGAACATCATGATTGTGAAACATTGTAGATGGAAGCAGAAGGTAGGGAGGAAGGTCGACATCAATTGATGAGGAGCACACACCCATATATATTTCAGAGAGTTAATGCAAAGAAGAGGCAAACTGATTTGTGCTGTGAGGGTAGGGACAAAGTTGTCCATCCATATGTTTAGTCTACTCTTCACATTGATGTCTCATTACATGGAGGAAGTCCACTGGGGAGACCAATAGAGCAGGAGATGATGAGGAATGATTCAGATTGGATAGCACCACTATTAGATCCCGGAGGAGTGGATACTTTAAAGGGGTCTATTACAATGAAGAGAGTTTGGGATAGACTCAAGGAGGAGGGAGACATTCTCCCATTTTCAGCATTAGCCACTCTCACTACATATACTGAACTGACAAAAGTTGCTGCAGTGTTGGAGGATGGCACCTTCATGGTGTAAGGGAGATTCTCCATGGATTTGAAGAAACAGAGAGTACTTCCTCTAAGGAAGGAATCCTCCATAAATTGGAGTAGATGGAGTCCACTCATGCTTACATTGGTCAAGATCAGGAGGTTCTTTTTGGAATGTAGCTTCTCATGGGAGGCCAATTTCCAAAAGTCACGACTTCTATTTGAGTATGAGCAGCTGCATGATGGACATGGTAGAAATTTGAAGGATGAATTTGGCATGATGGATTTCAAAGGAGAAGATAGTAGCAGGTGGGGAGCTTCACATTTTAGAGATTCAGCACTGTCTCTTTGGAGGATTGATCCATATTGGAGATCTCAACACTTGGTACAGTACTCCAAGGATCTTGGTGCTTGCATGATTCTTGATGAACTGGATGGAGATGATAGATATATGGTGGATGATGTGGTCATATATTCTTCAGTGATATTCTTATGGTAGAGTATTCTTGACAAAAGCTTCTGAGCTCAAGGAGAAGCTGCTACATACAGCACATGAGGACTTCCTTTCTATTCACTTTGATGCATATCATTATTTGATGAAGGAGTTCACTTGGAAGGGCATCCAGCATAATATATTCCAGCATATGGAGAGATGCATAGCCCGTATGGTGATCGAGAGGATGCCATAGCCACTTCCCTACTCATTGGGGGTGAGGGAGAATTTTCAATTGATTTTAGCTTAAGGACCAAAGTACATGGTAGAGAAGGTACACATTTGCATTATTATTTACACTTCTTTACTTTATATGAGCGACATGTTTTATTAAGAAGGGTCATTCCTTCTTATGAATTATATTATGATATAATTGAAGCCAAATTTATCATTGATATTGGCTATCTTATTGGTGGTTTTTGGGGGAGGCCACATGATTCTTGGTGTGCACCATTGGCACCACACTTTACTTTCATCATCCTATCTTGTAGGATGATTGTGGCAGTAGAAAAGTGGCTAGAAGGGCACCTTTTATCCTTTTTTTTGAAGCAGGGAAGGGATGCACTGCACTGGTTCACTTTTCAGTTGTCATATGGAAACTTGTCTTCGTTGGTTTTTGCTTCCATATGTTGGAGATGTTCTTATGTTCATGGGCAGCTTTGTTTGGAGAGTGGGACAAGAGTTGGAGGTGCCCATTGGGAGTATGGTTCTCCCTACTTTACATGTTGTATATTTTAGGAGAAAAAATTAGCAAACCGTGAATTCCATACTACATCTCTTTTCTCCATGTGAGAGGAGCCATTTGGAGAGCTTGAGTTCTTGGAGGAGGCAATTCATGGCTGATTTGTTTGGTGGGGTAACTTGGGCCATTCTTGGAGGCCATGAAATTTTAGCCCAAGATCAGCAACAACCCCACACTTTCCATAAATGGAAAGAGAAACAACTTGGATGGGAAAATCTAATCTCTCCATGCAGCCCGACACATTGCCTAAACCAGGGGTTGAAGATTCTTTTGATGAGCTACCTAGAATGGCTCATTTCATCTGGATGATAGCATGGGTTTGGGAGTTTCTCATTGAGAATGAGATCCCCTATGCTTTTCATAACTCCTACCTTGAGGAGGCCATTGGAAATAAAGAAGGTTTCCACTTATACCTTCCACCTTTTCATGATGTGAGCCATTTGGTTTTGCATGCTTGGGAGGAAACATTGGAGGGAAAATTTATTGCAGATTATTTTGAGTACTGGTGGGGACTCTTGATGAGGAAGCCACAAGAGGAGGAGGGGAGGAATTTTTCTCTCTTTATATAGTTTCTTGAGGAAAAACAAAATTTTGGAGGGGAGGACTGCAATATTCCAAAAATTTAGCCTTAAGCTAAATGGAATATTATAGTTTTTTTATCACTAGGTAGGTGAATAAATGGGTGGGAAAGCCCATAATTCCCCTAAGTAGCAATAAAAAAAATTCAAGTGTGAAAGGATACCCTTTTTGGTAGACAAATGAAGCACCTCCAAGTGTGAATAGGGGTTGGATCATGTTGATTCAATCAACTTTGACCAAGTCAACAACGCTGTCATGGAGGAGTGGAGATTAAATGAAGAATAACGTAGTTTTGGAGGGGAGATGGATCTCATGAAGGAAATGACCTAATTGAGTGGGGCCAAGGGCAAGCAAGATCATATTATATTTAAGGAAGAGGATGGAAACCATATGGGCTCATGTTTTATATTACTATTTTGATATTGATCTGCTTATACTTTTGCTTCCTTTTGCTGTTTAGCAAGGTTGCAGTGCTGTTTAGCACCGGGTATTCCCGAGTGGGAATCCCACCCCTTTCCTTGAGGGGCCTCTTGGAAGAGTATTGTATTCATTTCCACATTTAGGTTCTTAGGCCAAGCTACATCTTTCTTCATTAGCACATTTTCTACAGGTTATTGTGCTGCATTGCAGGGTGCAGTAGTGGAGGGATTTCAATCCCACTTTCTGAGCTAGTTTCTCATAGGAGGAAGCTTTCCTTCTCTTGGGAGGTCTGTTTTGAGAGCTCTTGAGAATATTTCATATATTTTTCACTCGGACATATATTTCCCATCATTTCCAGCGCTGTTCAAGCTGGAAATTGCGTTATTTTGGAGGGTAGATTCAGTGGAAGATCTTGTGGTTGCTTTGCAGTGTTTTCTTGTGATTGAGGGGTTTATCTGTTCATGGGAGGAGAAATTTGAGGGGATATACATTAGATCTGTTATACTTCAAACTTATACATTATTTTTCTTCAGTTTTTAGTGAATCTTCAACCATTGGGCTTTAGATCCCATCTTGTGTAGGGTGTATTTCTGAAAACTCCTTTCCAGGTTCTTTGTAGGAGTTTGTATTGAGCCTAGATCTGTATTGGGCATATCTTTTGAGGCATATAACATCCCTACATCTTTTGTAAATTATTTTTTTTGTAGAACTGTGTTTATAATTGCATTGTAGCAGTCTCTGGCATTCTTGTATTGTGACAACAGTTCATTTGTGAAGTGATTTATTATGGGAGGCTTGTTCCTTCATTGTATATGACTCATGTCGCACTGTTATGTATGGATTTGCTGATATAATACATGATTTTATGTCTCCATATTTGTCTCCCATGTTTATGAGTTGATTTAAAATGATATTTCTAGTTTTTTGTTCATGTATTGCTACATTCCCATTTTGGGATACTACAATTCATCCTAGACCACAAAATAATGGATTCTAGTAATTCCTCCATTCCCTCTTGGATGCCCCTATGACTTCTTTAATGGTGTTGCAAAATTTATCCCACCTAGCTGAAAAGTGGGTGTGGTACTCTTCCTCTCTGAGAGTTATGGCGAGAAAGTAAGTTATACCCAAAGTTAAGGCTCCAACAACTGAGTTGATTCCATTTCTCTTTGTACCCTTCTGAAAATTCCATCAATCAAAAGAGTGAAATCCCTATAGATCACAGGGGATTCAAAAATCATGATCAATTGGGTCAAAAATTCATGATATAAAACATCTACCTATATCCCATCCTACATGATATCATAGATTCCCCCAACTCTTTGGACTAGCTATCTTTCAGACACATTCTCAAGAAGCTAAATACCACAACACACAAGCTTCCAAAAGAATCTCTCAAAATTCCCATCGATACCTTTGTTATATCAGACTCCATCAATATGATGGAGTATGACCAAATGATTATTCATGGCTAAGCTCGAAAAAAAAGAAAATGTAGATTGATGCATGCACATTCCAATCATGACAATCAATTTCTACATCTTCTCAATCGAAAAAAAAAGTAATATTTTTTCTCTGTTAAATTTACAGCATAAACACCAATTTCACCCATAATGTTAGGATAAGTTGAATGATATGACCGAAAAGGTGGGAGGAGTATTCTGTGGTGTACTAAACAGGACTAGGTGACAAACATGTAGCATGGATGGGTAGAAGTGGGATGTCCAAGCATGGTTTACTAAGATCTATAATCCATGCATTAGAGAATGAGAAGGGGTATTAAGACCTAATGTCATAGGGGCTAGGGGGCCTAGAGGGAAGGTAAAAAGAGAAATTGAAAGGGGAACCCCCGATAGTCGCGATAAGGGGATTAGGGGCTCCATTATCGCAACCAATAAGACATTAACCCATAACTACTAAATTCCCTATCCCTTAACCCCGAAGCCATAATCCCTTAACCCCTACACTCATAACTAATAAGCCATCAACCCCTTGATGCATTAAACCCTGAGCCATTAAATCCTAACCTATAATCCATGAACCCCCTAAGCACTAACCCATTATTCCCGTTATTCTCTTCATTCGTGACCCTTAAACCTTAATCCATAACCGCTAAACACCTTAAAACCTAACCCCTTAACCCCTAACACCTAGATCCCTTAATTATTAATCCCTTAACCGCTAGATCCCTTTCCCCCCACGCCCTTGGCCCTTAACTCTTAGCTCTTGAATCCCTTAACCACTTAGTATTCAAGGAAAAAAACAACACCTCAAACCAACAAAATAACCTCTTAGGAGAATCCTTCACCTCTAACTACGAATATTGGTACCATTTGATTTTTAGAGAACTAGGTATTTGTCTCGAGGGTGTGTTTTTATGGGCAATGCCATTATTAACATGTATACAAAATGTAGAAAAAATAGATAATTTGTAAAACATCAATAAGAATTGCTCACAATATCTACACTTCATGTTGACATGGAGCTTGTAGTGCTCTCCCATATAAGGAGTTGGTAATGAATATATCACTCATAATCACACAACCTCTTCAACCCTAATGAAAAATGAACTAACCCTTGATCCAAATATTTTGTTTTCTAAAAAAATGCAATTGTGTTAATGTAGAATACTATAGATAAGAGAAAATAAAATGATATTATCAATGTCAATGCTTGAAATAGCCTCACATTTGCCATGAGTGGTGAGCCAAGAGGTGAATATAGGGCACTATTAAAGTTACATCATGTTTAAATTCCTTTTACATCACGATATTGTTCTCCATTAGGGCTGTTGCATCATCACAAGGGAGCATGATACCTTTTTTTTGGGGAGAGATCATAGCTGTAATACAATTCAAGTGACATACACCTCCAATGTAAATTACATAGTTATATGTTTGTGTCAAGTTGTTAAAGAGGTTATTCATAAACAATAAATTTAGTTCTTGGACTTCGTCTTTTCATGGTCTTGACTCTAAGATGGATTTTTATTAGGAGCACTTCATGCAAATAAGAGGGGCCCTTATTTTTTAACCCTCATACACACACAAGAGCACTAGATGTTGCCCTTCAGATCCCCCTTGGTGGTTTCAAAGTTGGTTTACATTAATGTCTATTTGAAACTAATGACATCATGATATTCATATTCTAATAACATCTTCTATCTTTGCCATATACACAACATTGAGTTAGAGGATCACCTCAGATGTAGATGCTCCATTTATTATGAGATTCAAGGGAATATTCTATTTTCTTTTATCAAAATTTAGATAATCATTATCTACTCTTTTTTTTTCCAGAACATATCTAACTATTTTTATGAAAAAAATATTTAAATTTAAATTTAGATATTTATATAATACATCATGTGGCTTTCCCCTTTTGAACTTTTCCAAAGATTCACCTCCTTCTATGTTACCTTGCATTATGGCCAAAATTCACAAGCCAATATTCGAACTTGAACTATCAAATGGTTACGCAGCTTTTCCCAATTGGGGACTTCCAAATTTCATTACTACGAAAATTAGTTCAAGCTATTTGGATATGGTGACAAGCTAATATTCAAACTTCTTCAACTATCAAATGGTTATGAGGCTTTTCTCCTCAGTTGGGGAATTCCGAGTTTCATTAATATGGAAATTAATTCAAGCTGTTCAGATCTGGTCACAGCTTTGAAGTCACCTCTTTCTCTGCTATCGACCACCTTTGAAGTCGACTCTTTCTCTATTATCCATCGATATTCATTTTTCAGGAATCTTCAACTATCAAATGGTTACTCGGATTTCCAATGGTTACTCATATTTTCTTATTTGGGGAATTCCGAGCTAGAAATTAGTTCAAGATTTTTGGATCTGGTCACAGCTTTGCAGTTGCCTCTTTCTGTGTTGTCCATTGATCTTCATTTTGCAGGAGTTTGCAGCAGTTTATAGTTAAACCCTGGGCGTTAAGTTTTCTACAAGGTATATTTTCTTTCAATACTGAGGTTTTAATAGGATTTTAAAGTTGGAGAGGATAAACGGAGACCAGCACATTAGTTTGTTTAGTAATAACCCGCAGTTTCCAGTAGCTAAACTGGAGGCCCCGTCTAGTTTGAAGCATCCAGTGAAGGGTAGAAGCAGCACCATCAAAGTAATAATATTCATGTTCAAATGCATTCTTATGGGGAATTTCATGGACCTGGAAATCGGTCCATGGGATAGAAGTCCTCAAGTATGGGGAGTGTATCACCTTCCACAGGGCAGAAATGGTATATCAGCGAATTTTCTATAATGCGAGGTAGTGACAGTGGCTGTAATTTTCATCATGGAAGTCCCCACCACATTGGAAATTTATCCAGGTAAGAAAACTTTAGAGCCCCATCCACATTTGTTAGGATTCAATATAGGATGTCGTTTTGAATTCAATATATTTTTATTTTCATTTTTTGCTGCGTGAATGAAATTGTTTCCCAGTTATTCAGATTGCATTTTTTTCTAGATTTTTCTATATGCACATGAATCTGAGAAACTTTTGTTACTATTTTGTTTTTTATTTTCATTTTTTTTAGATTGATACTTTTGTTGCTGTTGTGCTCTTTTTTAAGATTGAGATATAAGCTTTTATTTATACTCTCCCTGCGGCCTCAATTCTCCCGGTGTCTAAGTACACTAAAATCCTTCGCTTCATTACCAGGCTTTCCAATTCAATGAGGTAAATACGAAGTATTCTATCGGAGTTCTCTATGAACACATTGGTATGTGAAAATCTGGAATCAAGTTTTCCAAAATGTGTGTCAAGAAAAAAACCATGTTAGATATACCTACGGTGGATACACGTAAAGCCATGTCGATATGCATTGATACAAATAAGGTCATGTTGGAATGATATGCATTGATACAAATAAGGTCACGTTGGAATGATGAGTTTGATCGCTTATTAAAGAAATTATTTAACTGCTGGAGAAAATGTAAAACCTCCCTTAATTGCTGCATAGATACCTATTGTAGTCTACAAGATGCTAGAGTTAGTTTTGACCCAATACCTTTGATGAAATTTAATAAAACAACTGCTATTATCTTAATGGTTCTTCAAGAATGAATGTTACCCCTGCAATTTATTTTAAAGATAGAGATTGTAGCTTCTTTATATATTCTATCCAAAGTTTATGCTGGTCTTGTTCACAACTTCATTTGTGAACAAGACTATAATACTGTCATCAATTCACTGGGGCTATAATATATCACCATTATTACTGAACTGTAACGATACATAGTGTTGGGCTTAATGAAACCATAAATGATGATGAGATGTATATGTTGAGTTTCCATACATAGGGGTGATATCTACCAAGGTAACTGTCACCTATGAGTGATGTTCCATTTGATGCCATGTGACACTGGACTGTATTATAAATCATACCACTGCTACTAGTTGCTTTTAGCAATCCATTGTTTTGATAACAAAACCACTTTAACTATCCACTGGATCCACATTTTTTTCTTCTCTTATTTTCTCTCTATATTTATCATACAACTGTTCCACTTCTTCTGAATAAATTTTATTACATACATCAACAATTGTGACTTTATGAGAGGGAGCCCTATCATCTCTGCATTGGTTCCGATCAAGAGGAAAACTTTATTAGCATGAAACATTTATAGCTGAATGAAGAAACCCTTACTGAAATTTTATTTTTGATAATAGTGTGCCTGAAGATAATGTTTCTAACACATGGTTACTATTGTTTGAGAGGCTTTCTCACTGATTATGATGTTTCTATACTTCATCATATTAATGTTTTTACCAAGATATCAATAAGATAAGATACACAAAATTCTTGACAAGACTTCAATTTTCAAAAATACAACACATTATATATGTCATAGCATATGCCTCCAAGATAGTAGCACATTACTAAGAAAATACTAGCTTATGCAATAAACCAACTAGGCAACAAGAATGACCTCACTAAACTCCAACTGATAAAAGCATTTATCATCCACATAGTTTTGGCATGTGAAGTTATCATAATGTCACCTTGCTGAAACTTCGAGAGATGAAATGGACACAGATGTACAGGAAAAAAAAGATGGAAGACAATGCATTTAAGGTGACAATTCCACATACGTCAATGAATCATATTATTACATCTCATTATCTTTACCAGATCTTAAATTTTGTGTAGATCAACAAATGAGTCAGGTGATAATCCTTGAACTTCAGGGATTAGGTAATATATAAAGCTTCTTTACATGATAATCTATGCCACTTTGATTCCAAGATATTTGGCATTATGCTACCATCACAAATATAAGAGACTTGTTCATAACTTACTCCAAAAAAAGACTGAGAATTTTCAGGATTGCAACATGATGCTTATAGATAAACAAAAACTCTTCATACTGGATCACTTCAATCATACCGATCATCACATCTCTATAGGCTATATTGGTTCATAGAAGTGTACCAAAACTCCAAAAAAAGGTCATTCAACCATGCTACATGTTGACTATTTCCATAATGTTTGGAATCTTTTCAAATCGATGAATAAATTAGGCCATACTCCTAATTGTTTCACTTATAAGTCATTCTTTGATGCTCTTGGGAAGTTTCCGATATGGATGAATCCTTAAAATTGCTTGGAAAGCTATAAGATGCTTGCTAGAGGATGAAAAATGGATACAATTACCTACAACACTCTAATTTTAGGCCTTGTAAAGGCCAATAGAGTAGATGAGGCCTTAACTCTATATGATGACATGATGGAAAATGGATTTCATCCCTCACCTTTTACTCACTGTCCTTTAATTGATGGGATTTTCAAAGTAGGAAGAGTGGATGAGGAAAACGATCTCTTTCAGGAGATGGCCAAAGTTGGGTGCATGCCTAATTATGCTTCTTACATTAGTCTTACGAATGCATTTAGGAAAGAAGGGAATGTACATTTATGAAATTTTTTTGACAGAGTGGTAGCAGAGGGCATAAATCCATATGTAAAATATTACTATGTTCTCATAGATGGCCTTTATATGAAGAGTAGGATAGATGATGCCCTTCACTTTTTTTGAGGAATTGAAAACTCACTGCTTGAAGCCATATACCACTTTCTATAATATCATCAATGATGGATTAATAAAAACATAGAGGTATATGAAGGATTTGATGTGTTATGTTTTATCTATGGTTGAATGCTAAAATTTCATATAACAGTTAACTCCCAAGGTTTAGCCTAGTTGGTAATCAATCGGTCCATTATCATCAATGCAATTCATAAAATATTAAAACAGGGTTATCCAGTGGTTTGCTTACATTTCAAATACAGGAAATAGAGAAAAATGCCTTTTACAGTGACACGGGGGCTTCACTCAATAAAACTCTAACCTATCACGTGTGTTCATTCCATATTAAACAATACCCTTAATTTTACTACATATTAGAAAATACCCCTAAAAATCACTTTATTTAACCCCTACCAATATGAACCCAATATACATTCCCAATTTAAAAAACCCCTATTTCCACCAGATATTGTACTTATCCAAATTTTCATTAACATTTTTTATACCCCATTATATTTTTTCATTAACTTTGAGCACCATTTTTTATACCTGGCAATATAAAAACCCTTTACCCCCTATATATCCCCCAATATATTATGCCATTTTTTCCTCAATATATATCCCCCAATATGAACCCACGTGGTATGATATTGCTCCCCCAATGAAGCCCCTGTGTACAGTGGTAGAGTTCGTTGAGTGCTATAGGTATGGACAAGTTAGAATAAGCAAACTTAATATTTGATCAGCTAAGCTTGAACATAGATATTTCATGGGTTTGCTTACATTTCAAACAAAGGAAATAGTGAAACACATTTTTTACAGTTGTAGAGTTCATTGAGTTCTATAGGTATGGACCACTTTAGAATAATAAAACTTCATGCTTGGTCATCTTAGCTAGAACACAACAATTACAGGACATTTATGGATTTTCAAACAACATGGAAAGGAAATATGAAGCACTATTTTGCTAACAAGGATTACTTTTTTATGGAGAAGGTAATATATGGAAGGCTTTAATGTTGCATCAACCAGCCTTTGCCTTGTAGAGTTGACATAGTCTAAAGTTTATGTAGCTGCAAAAGTTGCAACCAAAATGAGTTTACATAAAAAATATATGGATTCTATGGAGTGTGGTACTAAGGTGGATATGTTGGCCATGAACCTTACTTATCTAGGGAGAGAGAGAAAATTAAAATATCCCCTTTCTAATTAATGATTTCAAAAATGTAATTATATTTTTATTTATTGCAAGAAAGGATTTACCATTATCATGATTATCAGATATGATCAATTTGGTTTGAATTCACTAGTTCAAAAAAATCTATTTTGGCCAAAAAAAATCCTCAACTAGCTCTTTGAACTTGTTGGTTGTATACAACCTTTGACTTGTGTGCCAAGTTTTCCATCAAGAATGGGTCTAGACCCTAAACCATAGGCCTCTTACTAGTGGAGGGATGGTGCCAGCTATGTCACATGTTGCTAGTAAATCTAGTCCTGATGGAACTAGTCTTATTCAAACGGAAATTGTTTTTAAGAAATATTCCATAGGAGATAGATGTGCTCAAGTTACAGCGGCATAGCGGGATGCATATCCATCTGAACAGAGAAATTCGTTTCCAACTACTCCTTCAGGTGATTTATCTAGATTTTCAGCTTCAATAAAGGCATATTCAAATGACATTATATTTCCTGTGGGTCCAGGTTCATATGGGGTAGTCACGTCATATTTGGAACTTCAAGATAAGGAATCAAAATATTAGATTTGGAAAATGGTTTCACTATTTATTTTTCATCCAAGGTTGATCTTAATTATCAAATAACAACATAGAAGCTATCTGGGAAGGGGGCATGGGAGAATCAAAGAGTAGCAGAAAAGTAAATGAAGTCTAAGGTTTTTCTGGATGAGCAACCTTTAGGGTACAAAAACCAAGAACTTTTTTTCTCTAAAGAATAATTTCCAACTTCTCCTTCTGATCATCTATTAATTTTTAGTTAATGATGGTATGTTCTATGCATAGAGCAATTTATTTCAATCTTTCTTATTATCCCAATTCAATTTTTTTGTTTAGAAATCACATTAACATTAATAGTAAATGCTGATATATCATAAAAAAATAACCAAAACACAAGCTAAGATAAGAGGACACAATATTTTGGCGAATGCCAAGGAAAAACCCCAATGTGTGGAAAACCCTTTGATCAAATATTCTTATTATTCTTCAAATTCAACAAAGAGAGAGTGAAATTTACATCTGTCAACAGGATGCCCCAGTCAAGAAAGTCAACATTGGTCAAACCAAAAATATTCCTTATCTAATGAAGCTCGGTCAAATCCAGTCAAACTTGACCTCCAAAATTAGTCAAAGTCAACCCAAAATAGTCTGCAAATAACTCGGTCAATGCCGTAGTCAAATTATGGTCAAACTATGGTCAAACCTATGATCAACCTGCCCAAAAATATCGAATTTCATGCCACCAGATGCGGCCTAGAAATATCGGATATCAACCCAAAAATGGAAGTGAGAAAGTGAAGGTTGACCCCTGGTCAACTCTGGTCAATGTTGATAGAAGCCCTAAAAACAATCCAAAAATTACAAAAAAAATATGACCTTCCTTTCACACGTGCAGATGAGAGACATAGCCTTCTATGAGGCTATATGAACCAATGAGAGAGGAGAGAGATGTGTGATGAGATGATGTCCAAATGAGGAATGAGTCTCTCCTTTTTATATTCATCAGTGAGGGGTAGAGACACATATTTTGGGGCTTATGAGCCCTACATGACAATTCTGGCTGACCTTGACAATTTGCACATGTGTGATAGAATAAATTCAAAATCCAACTTCTGCTCATTCAAAAAAGATGATCTTTAGATCAATCTTGCACCTCTCGAAAAAAGGGATCCAAAAAAAACATCATCTCCATCATATGAGTAGTCATAAGTGGATTTTGTCCCTAGTTTCCAAATTTAACATCATCAAAGAATATTGGTTTAGTTATAGAGTCACAATGTGTTGAAGGGGACAATATGTGGGTGTTTACAACTATTTCACATCATTGAGTATTATGGTAGTTTTGACAAGTCACTAGGAGGGTACCTCTGGGATGATTTGTTTGACGAGGTAGAATTTTTCTTGATGTTTTTTCTTCTTCTATAGTTTTCAAGAAGTTTTTTCCATGTTTGTTTCTTCTTACATAGTTTTCTCTTTCTATCTTGTAGAATTTTCATTTACACAATAATAATTGGAAAATTATGATGTAACAAAATACCAAAAACATTCAGAATTCTCATTGATGTTTCTATAATGAACCCTCATAAACACATCTTCTTTGCTACACACACTGTCAGGGTAGGTTCATGATATTGGTAAGATATTTACCTTTATTGTTGACTTTACCTGATGAACGTGAATGAAAAATATGGATGTTTCATAATTCTTAAAGTGTGCATGAAAAGATGGAGTTCCAGAAACAACCTGATAAACCCCACCTTGCCTGTCTAATGCTGCATGGGGTTTATCCTTTGGAAAATTCCTAGAGCTTAGTTTTTCTAATGATGTTGCAGCAAGTAGACTTTTCATCTATGGCCATTCATTACATTGAGGCTGCAGGATACCATAACAACCAAGGTGCCAACCCAACAATTGTGATGCCCCAAGGCTCTAGACACCCTCCAGGCCATAAACAATTCAATTCGTTGGTTATTCCAAAACCCAAGTGGCACACCCTTCTCCTAGATGGTCAATCCCTCTACAATTCCTAGCTTCCAGGGTTCACCAACCTATTGATAGAAACTCATCCTCATAACTTTTGTTGTTGCATGAAAACATAGTGTTGGAATTATCAATTCAAGGACATCCTCAATTCCCTGTGCATGAACAGGGTTCAAATTTCTTTCTCACACCCCACATTGATGGGTGTGCAACCCAAAACAAATTCCATCATGATTCAAAGTTTATATAACTTCTAAGTGCATATTATTGTTGGAATCCTCAATTCAAGGACATCCTAAATTCCCTGTGCATGAACAAGGTGCAGAGATATTTGTCATGCCCCACATTGATGGGTGTACAACCCAACACAAATTCCATCATAATTCAAAACTGAGATAACTTCTGAGTGAACATAGTGATAGAATCAACAACTCAAGGACATCCCCAATTCTTTGTGAATGAAAAGGGTCCAGAGATCTTTTTCACACCCCAGATTGATGGGTGTGAAACCCAGCACAAATTCCATCATACTTCAAAACTAAGATAAATTATGAGTGCACATTTTTGTAAATGCCCATCATAAAGAATTCCAACCCATGAATATCTCTCCAAAACTGAAATTCTTCCTTCGTAACTATCTGGGAGCATATAGTACTAGTTATGCTGCCTCAAATTTAATTGAAGTGTTGTAGGATAAGGTCGAGCCTTTGTCATAGGAAGAAACTCATCCTCATAACTTTTGTCTCTAAATGAAAACAGAGTGTTGGAATCCTCAATTCCTTATGCATGAACAAAATCCAGAGATCTTTGTCACACCCCACATTGATGGGTGTGCAACCCAACACAAATTCCACCTTACTTCAAAACTGAGATAACTTTTGAGTGGAAATTTTTGCAAATGGCCATCATAAATACTTGTAGCCCATGAATATGTCCCCAAAACTAAAAGTATTCCCTTGCAACTATCTGAGAGCATACAATACTAGTCATGTTGCCTCGAATTTAATTCAAGTGTTTTAGGATAAGGTCAAGCCTTTGTCATAGAAAGAAACTCATCATCATAACTTTTGTCTCTGCATGGAAATATAGTGCTGGAATGAATATTATCATCCTCACCATCATCTTCCCATCCCTCACTAATGATGTCATTGTTTAGCTCCCCACTCTTATTGAAATTCAAAATTAATTTCTTGTCTACTACTCCCTCAAAGATGTTAAGATGATTTGACCACAAGAGTTTGCTTCAGTCCTGCGAGAAAATACAACTATATTGGTTCTATCCGACCATTCTCCCTTTTTTCTAATATTCACTTGTTCACTATTGAGTTCAATATTTAGCTTTACAAGAGTAACCTCAAGCTGGAGTGTTGTCTGAATGTGGATTTGGACATAAGGCAGTGGCTCATTTTTCAATGATCAAACTGAATTTCTACTAAAATATGTTCACAACAGGGCCATTCACCATAATTCTCGACCCTCTTTTTTAGCTTGATATACTTTTCCATGAACTTATTTATCATAATAATTGTAGGTGTTATCAATGGGGGAACCACTGAAACACACTACATATGATTTGAGACTGTTTTTCAGGAGAAAAGTGTCTAGATCTCATTCTACATAAGGGCGGTCGTGGTATCTTCCCTATGGATTTGTAGTACCCTCTCTAAATATACCAACATTGTTGTATCTTTCCAATTATATGTTGCCTTATCCATCTAAGATAGCAAAAAATTCTTCAAATTATGGCCTCAAAGCTTCCTCTGTGAGCTTGTAAAAAAGTGTTTTTTTCTTTTCTTTCATCAAATGTACCATGTCGTGTTGACTCTTCTCTCCACTTACACTTTTCCTGCCCTTTCAATCACCACACTTTAAGAAATATGCTAAAACATGAAGTAAGCTTTAAAGCTACACCTAAACAATTGCCACAATGTTCTCTCTTCTTATGCAACTAAATTTGCCTGCTTTATATTTCGAAAGAAATTTTCATATTATTTTTTATTTTGACCTTGTGACCGCTTACATAATTTATGTAACTCATGATTTTTTTGGAGTACTCATAATTGTGTATGAAAACTAATTACGGGTACTCCAGAAAAATCATGAGTTACATAAATTAGTGAAATTATTGAGTGTCATTTTTAGCTCCCCACTCTTATTAAAATTCAAAATGGATTTCTTCTCTACTACTCCCTTAGAGATGTTGAGATGATTCAACCACAAGAGTTTTCTTCAGTCTTGTCAGAAAATTCAACTATATTGTTTCTATCTTACCATTCTCCATTTTTTCTAACATTCACTCGTTCACTGTTGAGTTCAATATTTAAATTTACAAGAGTGGACCAACCCTTTCAATCACCACACTTTAAGAAATATGCTAAACCATGAAGTAAAATTTAAAGCTACACCTAAAACATTGCCATAATGTTCTCTCTTCTTATGCCACTGAATTCGACTTATTTATTTTTTGGAAGCAGTTTTCATATTATTTTTTTTATTTTGACCTTGTGATATCTTACATAATCTAGGTAACTCATGATTTTTATAGAGTACCCATAATTGTGTATGAAAACTAATTATGGGTACTCCATAAAATCACAAGTTACATAAATTATTGAAATTATTTAGTGTCATTTTTAGCTCCCCGCTCTTATTGAAATTAAAAAAGGATCTCTTGTCTAGTACTCACTCATAGATGCTGAGATGATTTAACCACAAGAGTTTGATTCAGTCTTGCCATAAAATTAAACTATATTGTTTCTATCTCACCATTCTACTTTTTTTCTAACATTCACTTGTTCACTGTTGAGTTCACTATTTAAATTTACAAGAGTAACTTCAAGCTGGAGTGGTGTCTGAATGTGGAACATAAAAATGGCTAAAAATGCAAAGAAATGGCTGTAGAATCTTGTACTAGCTTTCCGGGAAAAAAATTGATCCTCCTCCTGGGAAACTAGCTCATAAAAGTGGGGTTTTAACACCTCCCACTACAACACCTTAAGAAATAATGCATTTTAAGGAAGGTATTGTGTTGTTTCTGAAGGTAAATACTTGGACCAACACCAGATAGTGGAAAATGTAGCTCAAAGATCTCCTCTTATATTTCTTAAACAAGATCTCCAAGAAAGAGTATGGAATCCCCGCATGAGAAAACCCTTGCACTAAACAGTGAAAAAAACTTAGCTAAACAGCCAAAGAATGCAAGAAGTCTAAACAAGCCACATACAAAATATAATCTTCAATCATGCCCCATATGGTTGCCATCCCCTCCATTATATAGTTGATAATCTTCCTCACCAAGGGTCCCACCCCATCATGAGGTTGCTTCCATGCAAAGGCTCCTCCACCAAAATTACCCTATCTCCATTAGTCTAGCTCATATATTTACAACATTGTTTGATTTAGTCAATCTTGATTGGATCAATCTTGACTAGATCAACCTTGATTGGATCTTCATGCCTTGTCTCCTTTCACACTCAAGGTGTCTTCATTTTGACCAGCTAGATTGATCTTCATTCACATTGAGCTGTATTTATTTAGGATCCACTCCCCATATAATAATGTTTTTGACTTGGTCAAACTTGACTTTGTCACACATTTTAGACCCTGTTCACACATGTGGATGCTTGATCTGGTTATTACATGATCCCTTTTCACATTATGAGGGATTTTATTCCTACTTAAGCAACTTTATGAGCCTCCTTGCCCATTTATTCATCTAACTAGATTTTTAAGGAAAAATTAATATTCCTATTAGCTGCATACTAATTTAGGAATATTACAAACAAGATTGGTTCAGAAATGAAGTTGCAAAGGTACTTTATGAAACATATTATACATATTGGTAGATGTTTGCTAAATAATTTATATGCCTATCATACTTATGGCATAGGACCCCCCAAATCCAAACTAATGTGCATTTTGATGCAAATTTACAAGTTGCAGATTAAGTGGAAATGTTGTTTAGAGAGTTTTTTAATTTTCTCTATGAAATAGCATAGAAAAGCGCCACATATGGATCATTTTATTCTGGTATTAAGGTTATTTAATCAAGGAGGAAAATTTCAGAGCTTTAATGAATGTTGCATAAAGAGAAAGTTGAATTTGAGGTGATATTATAGATGTACATAAAAGATGTTTAATATACTTTAGGTTGTCTAATATGATATTATGCTAGAATAATATTTCTATTTAATGAATATTTTATTATTTGTTTATACAAATTTCTTAGTTGGAAATAGTGTTTTCATAGAATAATCCATTCTTTTAATGAAAGCTTTCAAATTCAAACAAGTTTTGTTGCAATAGGCCATCATTAGTGACAGGCAAGTTGGAAGACCTGTTGCTGATATTTCAAAGCTAAACAGTATAAGGCATCTTCTTATTTATGAATCCTATGAATGAGATTGTTATCTTTTCCATTATTCATAACTGTGTCATATATACCCACTTTTTTTTACTTTTTGGTATGCAAATCAACCTTTTAAAGGTACTTTTTTATGCAGTCACAACAAATTTACATGATTCACAAGGTAAGAAATCAATCTTTAGTGTAATTGCAGATTTGAGGTTTTATAATTATAGGTTTTTTGTAGACTATAATTGTCTTCAAAGTTTCATTTTTAATTGAGTATTAAACCAAACATATTGATTATCTTATACATAATTATTTGTGATTTAGTATCAATTCTTTTGGTTAATTAGAATTAAGTCCATTTTGTACTAACAGATAATTAAACGCATTGTTTTTTTCCAATGTTTTGTAGTCTTAAAGTGAACTAATTATTGCGTTATTGTTAGGTTTCCACTGTTGAAAATAGATACTCTTACTGTGATAAGCTTCAATTTTTTTTAATTTTTTGGTTGTTGTCATGTTTCGAGTGTGGACTTGTGAAATTCCAAATCACATGTTGCTTTATGTGAAGGGGATATATATATATATAAACCTATGGTTCCTGGAAGATCCCTGTTACGTTTGCACAAAAGTTTAGATATCATTTAGATATCTAAAATTTCTAATTATAATTTGAATATTTATGTGATAAAGGAAAGACATAGGTCTCAATTATAAAAAGTCACCCAACAACAACAACATTGAGATTTTTATTTCATTCAACCTATAACATATTTCATCTGTCTTCATCAATGCTCTTCTTCCACATGCTATCCACTTATGACATTTCCTTTGCAATATTTGGTGCATTGCAAGTTATAGGTCATTTGTAGGCTACAAATGTCTTCAGAGTTTCAGTTCTAATTGAGTATTCAACTCAATGTATTTAATATTATATTAATTATCTTATACGTAAATATTTTCCCTCCACCCACTTTTCATTTTCCATAACAATTAGGTAGGGACTTGCAACTTCGATGATGTTTTTCTTGTTTAGTAAAATATTGTCGAGACTTTAATTTATTGAAACTTGTAGATTTTACAATCTATAAAATTTCAAGATATAATTTTTAAAAGTTTAATTCTTTAAAGGGTGCTAATTCAATGGAAGAGCACCTGCTTTATAAGCAAGAGGTTGGTGGTTCGATTCCATCGTGCCCTGATATTTATATGGAATGGAGGCGATTAGTTTTTGGTGACAAAGGCTCTTTTGACCATCACCAATGAGCTTATGGCGACATTTTTGGACCCTCACCAAAGTATTAAATGGTGACAGTCAACTAACGACACCATATATACGCATCAATAGTGATGACCATGAAAGGTCTGTCAACATAAATCATTATTGTTGATATGAAATGGTGAGGGTCACTATTTTTCATTATAATCATTATTCGTGATGGATATTGAAGTCATCAATGAGCTTATCATGACATTTTTTGACCCTCACCAAATATAAAATGGTGATGGTCAATGAAAATTGCTATATATATGCACTAATAGTGATGGGCATGAAAGGTCCATCACAATAAATCATTGGTGTTCAAATGAAATGGTGATGGTCACTATCCACCATTATAATCAATATTCGTGACGGACCTTGAATGTCACCATAACACCTATTTTTGGTGACGCCACTTTTAGTGACATTCTGTTTTTTTGTGACTGAGGCTATTGTCTGTTACCATTGCTCATATGAAATGGTGACGGTCACTATCCGTCATTATAAATCATTATTGGTGATGAACCTTGAATGTCACCACAACACCTATACTTTTGGTGACACCACCTTTGGTGGCGTTCAATTTTTGGTGACGAAGGCTCTTTTGACCATCACCAATGAGCTTATGGTGACATTTTTCGCTCCTCACCAATGTATTTTCTTCTTGTAGTGAAGTAAACATTTTTTATTATTATATTTTCCTTCTTCTTTACATAATTCATAATTACATAGTTAATATGAAGATCAATCCTAGTTACACTTTTCAACACTCCCTCTTAACTAGGGAGGTATTCATATAGGTACATGGTCACTTTCAAACTAAAGGATCTCATAAGAAGAATAGGATTGGTAATCCCATATGTATATCATCGTATCAACCGTCATTGTCGTAGTGGAAGGAATTGACTAACAATCCCCTATCTGAATGAGATATTGGGCTACAATGATGGTGAGAAACATGAGTTATAGACACCATAGTCATTGTATCTCCAAGGTACATACTCCACCTCGGTGTTCCCAAAGTATGAACTTCTTGGATTGTTCTTCTCTTAGGTAGCTAGCCCTCAAATAATATTAGTCCCCAACTACTCTTATGTTGAATTCCCTACCACATTCTCAAAGAGTATCGAATCCTAGATGATTACCCAATCCTCCATTTTGTCTTCCAAGTGAAGACCAGAATGACGTGTCTATCTCTCCCTCTTAGCCAGGGAGGACATATTCCACAAGGGAGCATACTCATTCCTCTAGAAGGAATGTACCTAAGCTTATTCTTAGGAATTACCAAGTTTCTTCCAAGTAAGAAACTGATCACAAGGCTCCCTTTCAATTAGGGACTTCTAGAAGCAGTGGTGAGACACCCAACTACTCATGAAGAAGTCCTCCCCTCGATGTCATGGATTTCAATGTTGAGGAATCTTTAAATTTAGCTCCATAGGGCACCTATCATCCATCAATTTCATTCATGAGTAATGTCATCTACCAGAAATTTATTCATATTTTCTTATTAACTAGTCCACCTATTATTCCATGTTGATTTATTTCGAATCATCCCCAAGGATTTTTACATCCTTTCACATGATTAGCAGCCCTACACAAATTCATCAAGACAAACCTATACATATTAACTTTTAAAACCAAAAGTGACCTCAGTGATGATCTCTCACCATGACACCTTCCTATAGGCATCGGAATCTTCTATTCAGATTGACTCATCTCCTCATGATATGTCTTTTCATAGGTCTTATTCTTTACCAAAATTCTATCAGAGTCGACATATCTTCCAAGAGATATTCCAGTCACTTCTACTTCTATTCTGAATGATAATTGCCTCTTGACATGGTTGCGCTTCACGATCTCTTCCCTTTGCACATTTTCACTCCCAGGAACTTACAATTTCTTGTTCCTTGTTCATATACGACCACCTCATATTCCATAGAAGGGTATATTATGCTCATTTCATATGTGACTGCATCGAGAGATCCTCCTCCATAGAGTGTACTTCTAAATATAGAATTCCATCACCTTCAACCATATGAAATGAATTCATAGCATCCATTGTTAGCATATAAATACATATTCACCTCATACCTTTTTCCTTTGAGTCATCTTGTAGCAGTTTTACTAGAATGAGGAGCCCTGACCTGATTCATCAATATGTCATCACATCCCAAAATTTTGTAGAATAAAATTCTCAATGAAACAATTTTTCTTCCTTTATAACTGGTGAATTCATAGAGAATTCCATTAGAAACTGTCCACACCTATTTCCATGATGACCCTTGACCTTAATGATTACCTTCCATCAAAATTGTTATTAGTGAATTTTTCCCGGTGTTGTTTCACCAAGACCTCCTACCATACTTCTATATTGATGTTATCAATATACATTACCTCCTATCATACTATTTTATAATCAACATAAAACACTTGAAGAAGAAGATTATCTTAATCACAATAGAGATCTCTCACTTCTTCTTTCTTAGATTTATCTGCATCAGGTTCTTCCCTCATATCTAAGATATGGGTTTCATCCCTTTCCCTCTTGTCCTTTCCATATTTAGGACAATATATTTTATCATTCCCAAGTTCATTGCATCCAAAGCATCGTACTTTGTCCATATTTCTTCTTTTATTATGTAGACCAAATTTTTCGAATCTTCCTTTATTCTGTAATATGGTTGCAAAGGCTTGATTCACTTCACTTGATCCTATATCAACTTTGGCTTTAAATATTGTTTCCTGACTTCTACATACAGACCATAAATCATGGAATGGTGTGGCTTATTTCTTCCCATATAAACTTGAAGTGAAGTTTCCCCATTCTTCTAAAAGAGCATTCATCACCATTCTAGTCATCTCAGTGTGAGACATTACTTATCCCAGGTCCTGCAGTTGATATCTTATTTCATAAAACCTCATAAAGTATGAAGTGATTCCTTCATCTCTTGAAAATTTAATTTTTTATAGTTATTGTCTCAGAGAGATTGCTTCTCCTGCAGTACTCATAGAGAATAACTCCATTATTTTCTCATTTATTTCTTTAGCAGACTTTAGTTTTGATATGTAGGGAATGAGTGAGTCCTTAATGGATTCTATGAGAATCATCTAGGCTCTGATTTCTCCCTTCATGTACTTGGCATGAGCTGGAGCATATTCTTTTGGTGGTTGAATTTTATATCCTTCGATGTAGTCCATAAATTCATCTTCAATTAAATTCAAATATTTCCTCCTCCTCCATGCACTAAATTTTGATGACCCAACTAGCTTATTGCTCTCTTTACAATAAATTGTGTTGATAGATTTAAGTAAGGTCATAGATAATTACTTGAGTAGAGTGACTTACATATTCCTTCATGATGAAGGATATGTTTAAAAGATGATGTTTCTTCCAACAATTTCTTGAATATAAATCTTTGATGGAAAATATTTTTTCTTGAATGAGTTGATTCTTTGAATGAGATAGCTTGAGAATGTTCCTTGTAAAGTGATTAAAATTTGTAATTTAAACTTTGATCTTCGCTTCTTGGAGTGTATTCTTGACAAGTATCCCTTGTGTTTAGCACCTTAGCTCTAAAACCATGTTGAGAATTTGGAGGGTTGGAGATTGATTTAAATTATATTCTTGATAATTACTTGTGAGCTTACTTGAGTTACTTATGTCTTCTCTTGCTTAGATTATTTAGTCTTTCATCAATTCAACTACCAAAATACAAAAGACATAAAGTTAGGCTCTTTGAGCTAGAGAAAACCTCTCCCTCTTGGAGAGGAAAACCCATGAGAAATTCCTCTAATAGATCTTCAAATGACAAGTACCATGACCAAGAATTAGACCCTTGACCTATGAATGCCTCCAAGACCTTGTATTTTTCTCTTTCGCTAACTGAAACACTTATCCTTCTCTTCTGATCCAATCTTCACTAACCTGTACTAGAACTAGAGAAATCGATTTCTAATTTTCACTTCTTATTTCTTAGTCAAATTTGGAGACTGAATCTTCTTCACCTTGCATATATTTGTATCTTGTACACTACCATCAACTTCACTTATGTTTCAAGTTCTTTGATTTTCTTAACCCTTTACAAGACCTCATATAACCACACTTATATCCTTTGTACAATCCACACTTATAGACCTTAGGAATATTCACTTTCTTACTTCAGGAAATCCACACTCTTCTCTATGGAAATTATAGATAATTATGCAACCTTTAAGCTCTGAAGTCCACACCCTTATTAACCTCTAATATCAACACTTGTTCATGTCTAAAATACTCACTTCATCACTTGTGTAATCTGCATTTTTCACTCCTATAATCTGCACTATTTACCTCTGAAATCTGCACTGTTGTCTTCCTGAAATAGGCACTTTTGAGTGTGGAAATTAGAGAGATATCCACAATTTTCTATTTGAGGAAATCCGCAAAACATGGAATATATAGGGCACTATTTCACTATCCTTTAGGCCAACCATACATTTTCTTGAGGGCCAAATTTTTTGGTTGTTTGAGGCTGAATTTAAAATCATATTTTCTAGCTTTGAGAGTGAATCATTGAGCCTTATTTGAAACGTTCAATGTGTGCAGTCTAGAGGGATGTTATGTGAAATTATTCCACAAGGTATTGGAGACATTCATTCGACTAGACACTTCATAATCATGACTCTTAATTATAATCGAAGAAAAATCCCTATAGACATAAAGAAGAAGTCTGTTGACCTATAATAAAATATTTCTCATGAAACCCATGAAGCAAATGCAAAAAAATACATTTATTATCTTTATCTTCTTATTTACATAATTCTGATTTGAATTTATGCAGGAATGCAAAAAAATACACATAGAACCATAAATACAAATATTCAGAGGAAATAACACTTCCTTTCATTAATATCAAATAACTAAAATTTGTTTACAGACAGAATAGAAATAAAATAGCTACGACATTGGTAGCTTATCTCTAAGAAGGGATGTTTCAGCTAAATGCCTCTAAAGTATGTCTTAAAATGAGGCTCAAATGCCTATATATTATTTAGAAACAATGGAAAACCCTAAGCATAAAAAAAACTAACCTTAGGAGATGAAACACTAGAATATGGGCCCCATCAAAGTAAATTGGTACATTAATTTTCTGGGGTCTTAACTTTGACATATTATCTCAGTTTAATGCCAATGATACACCGTTAGAAATATCTATCTGAGGACTACAACTATTTTTGAGAATAATAAGTCTAAAATAGACTCATATTGATTGCAGGTTTGATGCCCAAAAAACTTCAATTAGGGCCTCAAAATGGGCTCCAGTAGTTTGGGATTCAAAAAATTGCCAAATATAGTAAATTGTCTTACAATTAAGGAAAATGAACAACTGAAAGAAACAATGGTGGAGGTCCAAGTGGAATAGGTGGGTTTCCACCAATATCCACTTGGATCATTCCTCCCCCCTTAGGAAGAAATGGTCCCCATTATGTTGAGTTCCTCTATGAGATGAGGAAACTTCTACTGAACTTGGCCCCTTGTGAGCCACATTCCCTAGTGAAGGAGTTGGCCTACTTTGAAAACTTGATATAGTTGGATCCTCTGCTGGCGTGTGTTCTTGATCTATGTTTCCATAATCTAATCATCTGTGCCTTGTTCCATGCAGTCTGGGTTTAACTTTGTTGGTGTGATTTGTTCAGCCATGTCGGATGTTTCAAGTAGAGGTGGAAAGTAGGGGCAAAGGTAGTCAAAATTGAACACTAAGTGGATACCAAGGAATGGTGGAATACTGACCTTGAAGGAATTTCCCCCCATGACATTGGTGATCATGTATTGCCCATATCGGAGTAGGCGAAGCTTACAGTGGGGTCCAACAAGGCACTCCTTCTACAAAGATATCCACCCTTTGTCGCCAACCTAGAAGTTGTGTTGCACCTCACTGCATGTACTTAACATTGGCTCTTTCCAATATTTCATGAACCTATTGGCGAATGGATTGAATGCCGTCAATGAATTTTTTTGCCTTGGCAGCTTTAGACTGAACATGAGACAAGTTAACGTGAGTAGCTGCAAATGCCATGGCTATGTTAATGGGACATAGTGGCTGAAATCCCAAGTCCACCTAAAAGGGGTTGTGATCGATTGAATTGTGGAGGCTCCCGTTATAGCTATGTTGTGTATAGCGGAGGCTCCCATCCCATGTGCACGGATGCTTTGAGTTGTACATGAGTAGAATGTGTACAATCATATTTTTGATGATCTTTGTCTGGCCACCAGTTTGGGAATGGAAAGATGTCAACTTGGTGAGCTTGCTGTCCAGCGTTGACCAGAGGCTAGACCAAAATGTACTAAGGAGACTGCTATCCCGATCTAAGTTGATATATTGTGGTATCCCAAAGTGTACCCACACTCATTCAAAGAATATTTTAGCAGTGGCTTCTGCTGTAATATTCTTCTTGTAGGCCACCACAATGGTCATCTTCGAGAATCTGTCGAAGAAAATGAAAGCATAGTCATTTCCAGGCTTACTAGAATGAAGGCCCAACATGTAATCCATGGAGTTGGATTTCCAAGGTTGAGTAGGGGTACGCAGCGTAGTTTAGAGGCTTTTCTTCTCGATGGTCAATTTGGAAATGACATAGGTAGTGTAGGATCTAATGTAATTCCCGACATCTCGTCGAAGGTTTGGCCAATGTAAATATTTCTACAATATTGAAACTATTTTCTCGAACCCGAAATGCCCAGTGACTTGAATGTAGTGTGCTTCCAAAATCATATTGGCACACTCGCTTGAAGGAACCCAAAGGTTCCCTGGGTGACATAGCAGTGCATCCTGGAGGTGAAAATTTGGAACTCGTTTACCCTCTAAGAGAATTTTGTATTTATTACCAAATTTTGGATCACTCTTGTAAAGAATCAAGAAATTATAGTTCTTGTGCCCACAAGAGTTGATCACGGTGTTTATCACCATGATCAGTGGTCGGCTGAATAGTCTACAACATTATTGGTGCTACCCTTCTTGTACTTGATGTTCAAATGAAACTATTGCAGATATGTGGAACACTTCTGATGATGATTGTTTTGAAACTTCCCTTGTGTCTCTATGAACTGTAGGGATTGGTGGTCTATGTGGATGATCGTTTCCTTCCCCAAAATGTAATGTTTCCATTGTCGGCAAGCCTACAAAATGGAATATATATCTTTTTCATAAGTGGGATACTTTCAGACTCTGTTGCAGAATGTCTCATTTTGATATGCCACTTGATGCCCCTATTGAGTAAGAACTGTCCCAATAGCATAGTCATAGGCATATCTCTCGATATCAAATGGTTGTTGCAACTCTGGTAATGTGATCACTAGGGTAGAACAAAGGCAATGTTTCAATTATATGAATGCCTTCTGTTGAGATTCTGACCAAAAGAATTTTGATTTCGCTCCTCCCTTGGTGACTTGACTCAAGGGCCAAGTGATATGAGAGAATCCACACACAAACTTACGATAGAAATTAGAAAGACCCAGAAAGCTGTGAAGCTTTGTTAGAGTTGTTGGGGATGGCCACTCCAAAATGACTCAGATCTTGGTTGGATCTACTTGCACCCCCCACTCATGAATAATGTATCCCAGGTTCTAAACCTAGGTCATGCGAAAAGTTCACCTCTCCAAATTGGCACACAACTCATGTTTTTGGAGTGTTTGGAGGACCCATCAGATGTGGTGGAGGTGCTCTTCCCAAGTCTGGCTAAAGATCAGGATGTCATGCATGTACACTACTACAAATGAGTTGGTGAATGGCTGTAATATGTCTTCCATCACCCTCATGAAGGTTGCAGTATCATTTTTAAACCTGAAAGGCATGACCAGGCATTCGCAAAGGCCCTCCTTAGCTTTGAAGGCAGTATTCCACACATTAGATGGTTCGATTGGTACTTGGTGATACTCAAAATTCAATTCGATCTTGTTCAAATATTTTTCCCCTTTGAGTTGGTCCAGAAGGTCATCAATCTATGGGATCAGGTACTTATTCTGCACAGTGATCTTGTTTAGCACCTAATAATCAATATAGAGTCTCCAAGTCTCATCCTTCTTCTGCATCAACATGATCAGGCACCCACTAGGCGATGAACTTGGCTAGATGTGACCTTTATGCAGTTGCTCCTGAATCTACCTCTTAATCTCATCGCTCTCCAGAGTACAACATTGATAGATTGGTTCATTAGGTAGCGATGGACCTGGGGTCATATCGATGGAGTGCTTGACCTGACAATGGAGAGGCACCCCTACGGGTGAGGTGAAGATATGCCGGTACTCCTCAACGACCTTGTCCATTTGTTGTTTTCATGTGGAGGAGCCCTGTCGGGAGGTCGTGGCCACTATCTTGTTCTTTCTCAGAGGGCACATCATTAGGAAAAAAAATTTCAGTTTTGGAAATGAGCTCACTGCATTGTTTGCAGTAACCAAAGAGATAGCAGTAGGAAGTGGTACCTTTCGTATCCTTTACAACTTGTTTCCAAAAGTAACAATAATAGTGTGAGGCCAAGACTCATACACAACATGTCGCTTCCACAAGTATAGTTGACCTAATAATACGTTACAAACATCAAGAGGATTAATGTCACATAATACCTCATCGGTGAAGGGCTTGATGTCATAGGGAACACCACATTGTTGGTTGACGCAGAGATCCCATCCTTGGTGAAGCCACCCGATGGGGTATAACTGTGGATGTGCTCTGGTAGCCAAGAAAAACCACTTCATGACCTTTGCTTAAATGAGGTTCTTTTGGCTCCCATTGTTAATAATGAAATGTAGCAGGGAACCCTTTACCCACATCTATGAGTGGAAGAGACACTCCTCCTCCTATGAATCCTTCGGTTCTTCCTTTTGGAACTTCATAGTGGAAATGGTGGCGTTGGGCTCCACATCGATAATATTCTTCCCTCTGTCATTCTCCTTCTCAGGTTCTGATTCAGTGTTAGAGCATGCATACAATTTAGAAGCCTTCATCTTGGACACCAGTGACTACTTGGCCCTGTTAGCCACCTATAAATTTTGTTATACCAAGAGGTGGCTAGACTTTGTCTTCAAGCCTTCAAGAGATATTTTCCTTTGAAAACCTATCATATTTTGAAGTCTTATGATGTTCTTTATCTTTTGAGTTAATCTTCACTACTGTTTCACTATTTTCCTAAAGTACCTGCTGTTTACCAAGAAAAACTGCTTAAAAAACTACATTTTTCATCATTTCAATTCTCCCTTTTAACCCCTATTTTATTTTACAAATTTCCCCTTTCATCCTTTCATATTAACCTCCAAACCATTAAAACCCTCTTTTAACCTCATATCTTACCTTTATCTGGCTTAAAAACCCTTTCTTCCCTCTATTGGAACCCTTAATTGGCCTTGAAAAATCCTTATTTTGGCCTAAAAAAATAGTCTTTGCACTATACAAGTGTTAAGCCCCCAAGGGCTTATGTCCATTAGCCCTCTGTCGCATATGACTAAGCCTCGCAATCGGGTGCTTAAAACATTAAACCCCCATGCAAAAATCCTTTTCTTTTCCTTTATTTCATTTCCCGATGTTATAGTCCCGAACAAATGTGGACCGTTGATCTCTGCAGATCAACGGCCATCGGGTGCCCATTTATTTCCCTTCCCTTTTCCCCTTTCAAAATCCTCCACCTCATCTTTAAAATCCTAACCATCTGATCTGATGATCCAATGACCAGGATCTATCCCGACCATTCAAACATTCCCGACAACCCACCCGCTCTGCGACAAAAAAGAACACGTCATCGCCGAGCCCACTAGTTCTTCTGCTCGCACACATCGCCGCTATCACATGAAATCTGCACCATCCAATCAACACTGCATGATCCGATGGTTGAAACTTCATTTCGAAAAATTTTTGTGCCCAAGAATTAACACTCCAAAATTTTGCGAAATGAGTGGTATTGGGAGGGACACGCGTCAAGTAATATATGGAATCACATTTTTTTCTGCAATACCGCCTACCCCCCATTTTATTTTGTGAAAACCATTTCTGGTTTTCTGCCTTACTGCTAGCCTTTGCAAATGTCACTTTGGTTTTTAATCCTAGCTGTCAATATTTGAGATCAGACAATCCTGATTTAATCTCACTGCATTCATTTGCCATTCATTTATTCTCCCAAATGTTCCATCGAAAGATATCTGCCGTCGATCTCTGAGATCGGATGACCCATGTTATATCGCTATCCCAATTCATTTGTTTCTTATCTCTCCTCTACTGCACTCATCGAATGATCTCCACTGTAGATCATCTTGATCTAACGGTCCTCGTTCCTCGTCGCACCAAAACCTCCATTAGCTTGATTATCTGCTCTACCAGGGTTTTTCTCCCATTTTTCTGCTACATCCATTCCTCCTCACTAGCTCCGACCGCTTAAATAACCCTCCTAAGCAGTTCTAAACCAAATTCAGTGGGATTTAAATAACGTTTGTTGGTTGTTTATGTAGATTTAATGAATATTAAGGTTAAACCCTCCTGCAGATAATTGCGGTGTTATTGGCAGAGGATGACGATCCTCACGGCCTTTGATACAAATTAAAGGGTTTTAAAGTGATAATTATATGTTTTAAAAGGGCCAGTAAGTCATGATCATCGAATTTATAAAAAAAATTCTTTAAAAAACCCTCTACACAAATAAATGAAAGAATATCAGTATCAAGATGAAGATCAGAGCATAATCAAAGGTTTAAAGATGTTAATTAAAGCTTAAAGGATCAAGGCATGAACTCTAGAATCAAAGGCCTAATCCACAAATGAGAGCCATGATACCTCGAATGCCACATCAGAGGGGCTAATTGAATCCCCAGCTACCAAAATTGCCACCTGCAGCCTCTCTGCCTCAAAGGAATACCGAGATTAGATCTCAGTTCGAAACATTAAGGCCAAAGAGAGTTGAACAATTATTACAAGAAAAAAAAATATCCCAACTGTCAGTAGAAGTTATTGTAAAGATAAGAAGTGCCTTAAAGTCAATATTTTTTCCCACTAAGCCTAAAAAGTAGAAATAAAATAAAAGAAATAGATTTATAATTCAATGCATTCCTGCCCTATGCCTTGCATGGTTTTCAAAGCTAGGAGTTGCATTTAGTATAGGATTAATTACACTTCAACCCTAGGAACTCTTCCACCTCCTAATTTTCTTATAAAATCTCCTCAAGGAGCACATTTTAAAGGGTTGGTTGGTCACTATTTGTAATACTAAAACTCTCGGAAATAATACATAGTCTGTTTGAAGTTGAAGAAGAAATTGAAGTCTTGGAAGCTTGATGATGTTTTGACATGCTTGTTCTTGAGAAGGCTCTATCATTGGATCCCTGAGCTTGGCTGTTGGTGATGTATTCTGAACTGTCTGCTATTTTTCCTGTTTTCATTATGTTTCATAAATTCTTACTACAGTAGGATGAAAATTTTAGGCTAAGAAATGACACCTGGAAGCACCTTAGACCTGTTTATCCTTCACTGTTTTATGTTTTCTTCTACTGAGGTATTTTAGAGTCTTTAATCTTTCTCTTTAGTCCTCATGCTTGTTTATTTCTATAATAGTTCAAATAGTTGGTTTCAACATGATTTATGGTTTTCCTGGCTTGTCTGTTGCCACTTGAAACTATTTTTGAAGTAAGTACCATTGTTTACAGTTAGCCAAGGAGGTCTATTTTGATCATACCATTTGTCCCTGCTTGAAAAATTGTTTTAAAGGTCTTTATAGTTGTGATCGTAGATGAGTTAGGTATTCTCTCTTCTATGACAACAATTATTAGTGAATCTTTCATGTTTTCTAAGTCCTTTGAAATAAAATATTTGAGGAAATAGGATGTGCTCTCGAATCTTAGATTTCATTTTGAAAGTTGTCTTGAAATCATCATTTTCTTAAAGTGTGGTTTGTAGAATTCATGGTTAGCCCTGTCTATAAAATACCTCTTTATGTTCAAGTTATGTTTTTTAAGTTCCCTTCATTGAGAATTCAATCTCTCTTTTCAAATCATTAATGTCCATCTCATTCACAAAACTAAAGGATCCTGTGGCCAAGTTATATTTTCCCTTTGATATCCCTTATCCATTGATGAGCTTGTCATAAACCTCTTCTTGACTCCATTGCCCAATGAACCTGACACTTCTTCTTTCTATATATACTACCTAGACCTTTCATGTTTTATTGTACCAATTCAACCAAACAAACAAACAAACAAACACCTGCACTTAATAACTAGTCTAAAATCAATACTTAAAAGCAAACAAGACATATCTTTGCAAACAATTTGAGAGATCCCTCTCCGAGAATAGGAGGACTAGATCCTGGAACTCTAAATATTGGTTCTGGTGTTGCCTTGTCTTTTGGTTAGCCAATCTATTAAAACACGGGACCACAACAAGCCTGACACTCACTTGTGTTGTGAGTGGAGCTCGTATGAAACTCACAACACTTTCCTATTTCCTTTTTCAGATTCGCAATGTTGTTATTTATTATGACTTTAGAAGGTTGTCTTGGCATGCCATTCCTTGGCTTTGTCCTTTGTTATACGGTTTGGGGGCACCTTTCACTTGCTTTTTATTGCAGATCCAAAGTCTTGCTTCTTCTGTTTGAATTTCTGCTCAATCGTGGTAGCATATCGATATGTCATACCAAGCAAGGAGATGTCGAGGAGCTCCATTTCCTCCTGAATGTATCTGTGAAGACAACTGTGATACATAAACACCAAATTCTTCTCTAAATCTTTGATACCCAGCTTTGTGCGCAGGGTATGGAACAGATTCTTTAGCTCATGCACATCTTGATCCCTTTGTTTTTGTAGCATAGTTCATTGTATGTACTTGTCCTCATAGCTCCCCACAGGATAATATTGTTCCTTGATGGAGTCTCAGAAATAATTCCAAGTGGGTACGGGTGAGAAAAAAGAGGGTTCCCCCTCATGAATTTTGTCATAGTCGGTTTCCCACAAGTCCTTGACATGGGGGCCAGCTTACACCAGTGAAAAAATAATATTCTCCCAGTCGAATAAGACATAAACTGATAAATATATTTCTAATAGACACAACTATATATCTATGACATTTGAATCTATTTGGCCATAAAATATGGGAATTTCAAAGTTTACTTGTACCTTAAAATGGGTTCCGCCTCCAGAGTTGTTGTTAGATGTAGATGCATCACTAGTGGGCAGTCGTTGAAGGATCTGGGCAAAGTTATCCATCATCATATTCCTTTGTTTTTCAAGGCTTCCTCGAGAAATATTTTGATAGGATCTATTTCTCCCTCATATTTCTTTTCATCCCCCATGGGCATCCATCAGGGTTTGCGAGGCTGATCTTGCAAAGGTTCAACCAGATCGAGCCCTAACTCCTCATACCCCAACCTTGTTGGCAACATGAAAAGAAATATCGAGAAAGAGGAGACCACTCTAATACTACTGATCTGAATTTATGAGGGAACGCAAGATAATACACATATAACTATGAATATAAAGATGCAGCTAAAATAATACTTAATTTCATTAATATCAAATGACTGAAATTTGTTTACAGACAAAATGGAAATAAACTAGCTAGGGCGCTGATAGCTTATCTCTGAGAACAAATGTGGCAACTAGAGGCATCTCAACTCTATGTTACAATGATGCTTGAAGGACTATATATTATGGAGAAAAAATGAAAACCATAAACATCCAAAAACCAAACCCTAGGATATGAAACACTAGAATATGGACCCCGTTAGGGTAAATTGGTACATCGATTTCCTGGGGTCATAACTTTGGCACACTATCTCCGTTTGATGCACACGATGCATCATTAGAAATATTTAACCAAGGAATATAAGTGCCACTACAAATATCAATTCTGGAATAGAATCGTATGAGTAGGAGGTTTCATGCCAAGAAAAACATTGTTGAGGGCCTCAAAACGGTTCCAGAAGTTCAGGACCCAAAATACTGCCAAAAATACTAAATTGTGCTACAATTAAGGAAACTGAAAAGCTGAAGGAAACAATGGTGGGGGTCCAAGTGGAATAGGCAGTCGGACACCAATATCTAGGTGCATCAAATTCGTAATCACATAGCCAATATCAAGACCAATCCTAGTTGCACTTTTCAACATATTTTACTTTGGATATTACAACCTATCCTTATAGCCTGTTCTGCCAACCCCATATTTGAACACACTATTTTGAACTATGTTTCTTCTTTTCTTCCATCAATGGCTTCCATGTATTCAACCTCTATAAATTGTCTCTTGTTCGTCCAATTGACTCCTCCTCCAAATAGGTTAAACACATACCCACTTGTATATCTTCTTCGATCTATATCTCTACCCTAGTCTACATAAAGAAAACCATGAATGTCCAAAAATATATCAAATCCTGGTATTCCTTGGTAGGGCATACCATAATCACTAGTGCCACATAAATACCAGAAAACCTACTTCAATGTTTTCCAATGCTCCTTCTCTAGTTTTGACATAAACCTTCTCAATACGCACACAAAATTTTAAATGTATGGGATAATACATACCATTTAATAGATCAAGATACCAATTGCATTCACATATGGAACATGGGACATGTCCTCTTCCTCTTCTTATGTCTTGTGACATTTTTCAACAGATAAATTTGGCATACGATCTCCATTTGATGCACACCATTCCTCGTTAGAAATATCTATCTGATGTCTGCAAATTTCGATTTCCCAAAAAATGTCATTTAGGGCCTCAAAAAGGCTTCGGAAGTTTAGGACCCACAAAAACTGTACAAAATAGTAAGTTGTGCTAAAATTGAAAAAATGAAAGAATTGATTGTGTGGGTTCAAATGGAATAGGTGGGTGGCCTCCAATATCCATCGGGATCATTAGGGCCTCAAAGCAGCTCTGTAAGTTTAGGGCCCAAAAACCTGCTAAAAATAGTAAGTTGTGCTGAAAGTGAAAAAATGAAAGAATCGATGGTTGGGGTCCAAATGGAATAGGTTTGTGGCCATAAATATCCACCTTGATCACATAAATATATGAATTAGATTCATGTACATGAGTAAATGTTACACTTGTGATGAGTGAAAGAAACAATGTAAATATACCTCCAAGACCTTGTCATCACTATCAGAAGATAAGCCTCTCAAGTCAGCTTGAATATACTATTGAATTCCCTTGGAAAATCGGCTCATGAACCATCACAAACATTCATGGTTAGGTCAGCTTAATAGAGAAGGAAACAACTATCTATACCCTAGGAAACTGTGCAGAAGAGAGACAATCACATTTCGAATATATCTGAGAATTTCGAATTAGTCTGAGGTGAAAAATTGTGAGGTACAGTCTGAAAAGAAAGACCATTAAGCAAAGATAAAAATATTTTGTTATTTTTCTAGCTTGGGATAAGTTTTTTAATAATATTGTGTGCTTTAAAATTACAGTAACTGTGAAGACAATGCGAGCATATCAACAAGAAATAACATCACAAATGTGTTACATATATTGTGAAGAAAAATGTGACTTGACAAGGTAAGGAAGTTCTCTACAAGGAGTGACAAGAAAAGGTAATCTGACCTCCATAGTTACTATAATATCTCGGAAAATCTCAAAAATAAGTTCAAGTGTGTTCATTGTATTAAGGGTATTGCTACAAGTAAGCTATCTCTATCTTGAATACAATAATAAGGTCAAAAAGGAGTCTCTTGGAGGTCGAAGTAGAAAGAAGGGAAGCACATTAGTTTGAGACTGATTTCTTTAGTATTTTTTCAGAATGGTGTAGAAAAGGGAGATCATCATAAGGAGCCAAGAAAATAAAAGTGACAAGGTCTTGGAGGCATACGAAATTCAAGGATCTATGTCATGGTCATGTTACTCGTCAACTAAAATCATATAAGAAGAATTACTTGTGGATTTTCCTGTCTAAGAGGGAGAGGTTTCGGTCCTGGATGGAATAGCCTAAATTTGTGTGTATTGTGATTTCAGTAATTTACTTGATGAAAGGCCTAATAAGATAATAAAGAGAATACCTAAGTAAGAAAACTAATCTCACAAGTAATTATCAAGTAGAGAATTGAATTAAAATAAGCCCTACCAAATTCTCAACAAGGAGGTCACCAACATCTAGAAAATTAAAATGTGATAAGAAAATTGAGAACACACAGTAAAAAAGCCACAAATATTTTTTTTAAAGCTGAGACTAACTATAAAGTCCACATTGTGGTGGGAAAGTTGTCATGTTATAATATGCAACTTGTTACTTGTAACATTTTTGAGTTACAATACCATAGCTAAATTCCATGGTTGGGTAAATAACATGGGTGAATGAGTATCATGGGTGGATGTCACTTACAATACCATGGGTGGATGCCAATTACAATACCATGGGTAAATTCTATCGGTGGATGAATACCATGGGTAGATAAATACCATGGGTGAATAAATACCATGGGTACATGCCACATTCTATTTAGATCATTCCTCCCTCTTTAAGAAGAAATGATACCCATTGATTCAAGTTCCCTCGTGAGAATATTGGGTTGAATATGAAGAGACACTAAAGAGAATTATTTTGTGTGGTTAAGCCATAACCATGATGAACGAATTTTCGAGGATAGATATACTAGGTAGTGATTGTGACCGACTGCGATATTAGGAGAGTGCGACCTAGAAAATCCACTTCAATGAACTGTGGGTTGGTGGATGAGCCATAGCCATGAAGAAATAAGATCTAAGGGTAGAGATACCCTATAATTCTCATGAAAAACTATGATACTAATGGTGTGCAGCGTAGCAAATGGACTTCCATGACAAGTATTTTGTGTGGTTGAGCCATAACGATGTTGATTGTTGATGACGTAGAAGGTGCCTACATAGCCTAGGGTGGGAAGGAATGTATCCAAAGAACCCAAGTTGGATGCTGATATGATGAAATTGATGAATGTTAAGTAGGTGGCTAGTAAATCAGGGTGGGAGGGCACGTCTCCAAAAGGAACCTATTTCGAAAATTGATCTATATATAAACACTAATTAAAATGGGCATCACTCACTCAATATAACTAGGAATCATTATTGTAAAATGTATTTGGAAATATAATGACCATTTTGCATCTTCATTTGTGATTCAAATACATATCTAGACAATTTGGAAACTCATATTCATGCTCCCACTCTCTCACTATCACAAAACTTCTGAAATAAATAGTTGATTTTAAATCAATGATATACCCCTCGTCCAAACTCTGATTCGACCAATTTTTTTTATTTTTTATTTTTTTAATTAGGATTTTTTTGCAAGGAATCCAAATATATTATTATTTTTTCTTTAATTCTACAGAAAAATTATGGAAATTGATAGGAGAGTCCACGAATTGTTGTCAGAAAAATTTCTTCAACGCAGTTAATTTTTAAAACCAGATAATTGTAAAAGTTAGATTATAGTTGACATGTTGTCCTTTTACAATACCATAGCTAAATTCCATGGATGGGTAAATACCATGGTTGAATGAATACCATGGGTAGACGTCACTTACAATACCATGGGAAGATAAATACCATGGGTGGATGAATACCATTGCTATATTCCACTTGTAATATCATGGGTAAATTCCATGGGTGGATGAATACCATGGGTGGATAACTATTATTATGAAACCATCTCCAAAAATAGAGGAAAATATAGATCAATGACTTAGAAATCAGCCTCTTCAAGGGGAAACCTCCTTTACATTACATAAATTACCAATTGTTGGATGATACAAATGAGAAAACCTTCCTTATATATATAGGATTCTAAGGGGTCCTAATGTATAAATATAACAATAAAGGGGCTACCCCTACGGGGCACAATAATAACAATATGGGGACTACATGGGAACAACAATAACAATAATGTGGCTACACTAACAATAAAAATAAGGGGATACACTAGTATTATAGGGACATAACATGATCCTCTCTTTAAAACAAGTGTTTTCCTCAACACTTGGGAAGTTCTCGAGCCTTCTATATAAAATTCTCATCCTCCCAAGTGGAATCTTCAGTGGGTAATTTCTTCCACTTAATGAGATACTCTGAAATTGAATGATTTTGTAGTTGTAGAGTTCTTGTTTACATGACTTCTTCACGTTCCAATATGTTTTTTACTTCCTCGTCAAGTTCTGGGAATATTATTTGAGTTGGGAGTTTGTCACTTATAACCTTCTTTAAGCATGAAACATGGAAAAATGGGTGTAATTTGGAAGATGGAGGAAGCTATAATTTGTATTCCACAGTACCAATATTTTTCAATGATTTATAAGGACCATAGTAGTTTGGCGATGATTTGTTATCCTTCTTAGCTTGTTTGATGGAAATTTTTTTATGGTTGTATCCGTAAAGTACTGAGTCACCTACATGAAAACGTCTCTTGCTGGGATGTTGATATGCCTGTTGTTTCATTCGATTCTGTAACAAATTTAGGTTATCCTTTATGATTTGGATAACTTGTTGTTGATGCTAGAGGTAATCTTCCACTACTTGAACCTTATAATTTTCTCTTAAAGATGATTTCAATGTTTGAAACTCTAGTGAGAATAATTGTGATATTATCCCTCGTTGTTCTTTCTTTAGAATTTTTGTCATGCCATTAGAGCTTATTATCTTTCTTTATTTCCTTGTGATACTCCTCATTTCAACTTGCTTTTCTTCCAAAAACATTTCTTGGAAATTTCTTGAAAAATTAAACTATTGCACCCAAACATCTAAACCATTGAACTACTAGTCGAACATCAACAACACCAATTGGAATGGAAAGAATTGGGCTATTCAATACATATTCCCCCATGGTTAGCTTTATATTATGGAACTTTCTAGAGAAATTTATAGTTCCTCCATTTGAAACCACCACTTGAAACTCTGGTTCTACATATAAGAAGAAATTCGATTCCTTGCATATCATACAATTAATAAAATTATGGGTATAATCTCAATCAATTCGCAATATTACCTTTTTATTCTTGATATTTTCTTTTATCTTGAGAGTTTGAGGAGCGGTAATTCCTTCCAATGCATTACAATATATGGTCGGATTCATTTTTTATTTCTCTAAGGTCATTTCCTAGTGTATATCCACTTATTTTAAAGTTTCTTGTTCATTTGATTCCTCCTCTTCAAAATCTATGTAAAATAATTTATTCTCAACACGCTTACGACCTTTAGTGTATTTTATATCACAAATATAACAAAGCCCTTTTTCTATTTTTTCTTCAAATTATTGTGGTGTCAAACTTGTAGGTTGTGGAAGGCTAGGAGCAACAACACTTCCATCTTTATACTTCTGAGTGATAGGATTCCTTGTTTCCATAATTTTTCTTTCAATTTTTCTCGCCCAAGAAAATGCTTTCTCCAATGAATGGAGTTCCCAAAGATGAACCTCATGTTGGATGTTATCCTTTGGAGTCACTATGAAGACATGAATCCTATGATCTTATGGAATACATTTTACCCTTATATTAAATTTTTTAATGTCCTTAATGTGGTCCGCCATTGAACCCTTTTGTTCGATATTTATCAATGGGAGAAAGAAGGTGTTTCTTTTTCTATCGTCAAAATGTGTTATCATTTTCTCTGTCAAAATTGACCAAGTGACAAGGGGTTTAAAAGAAGAAACCCATCCATACCATACAAATGAATGTGGTTCTAAATATAAATTTTTAATACATACCTTTTGTGTGTTTTTCACATTATGGAGATCAAAATGTTGCTCCATCTGTAGTATCCATGTTACTGGATACATGCCATAAAACTTCCTCATATCAATCTTTCAAATATGGTGGGTCTTCAATCCAATGTTACACTTTATGAAATAATGATTAACATTTCTTTTTTTCTAATTATGAGTTTCATCTCCGACTTTATCACCATTAAGAATAATTTCTTGTATCAACTTTTTCAAGCTTTCCATGTCTTCTTTTAGACCATTCTTCAAGTCTTCCATGTTTCCTCTCACTTTTTCTTATACACCATCAATCTTAGCTTCCCTTCAATTCTTCAAATTATTAATGTTTGTTTCTAAACCATTCTTCAAATCATCCATGTATTATTTTAATCCATCCTTCAAAGCATCCATCTCAGATTCCATGTCATTTTTGGTTTCTCTTTGTGAGAGAGAAATTTGTTGCACTTGGTCTCGTAATTTTGATTTATCATGTTGCACTTCTTCCTCTTCATGTGTAATAGTATAAATTTTTGAGGGCTTAATGGGTGTGGCATTATTTTCACGAGGAATTTTAGAACCCAATATTGATATCAATTCTTCAATATGCCCTTGGAATCATTTCAAACTGAATTGTTTAAAAAAAAGTTATGCAATATGAAAAGAATACTCACTTTTTTATTACTTTTGAGGAGCTAAATATTGAACCTTATGTATATCTGTCATTTTGGATCCCAAATATTTTAAATTATTTCCTTTAGTAGCCCTATGATTCTTCTTTCCAATGCCATAGGTTAGGCCTAATTTGGATTCTTCAAGATAAATTTATGCATGATCTCCCACAATGACCTAATTATGGACTAGTTTAGTAGAGATAACTTGTACGATGTTCTACATGTCCCTGTGTCTACCTTTGGCTCTAAAATTGATATAAAATATAGTATAGTCCATGCACTTTCGATCACTTTTTACATATTTGAAATCCAGTCCCTGAAATGAAAGTTATGATGATTTTCCCTTAGTCGCCTATTTGAGATGAAATTATTGAGTGTCCAAAATCCATAAATTCCTTAGGTCATATCTCTGAAAAATATATTGAACCAATAGCTGAAACTTTTACAAAAAATTCAACGATATTTCCACTCCATGTGGTAAAAAATTAATCTTTTGAATCCTCGTAGAAATAAGGTTATAGAAAATATTCTAAGATGACCTATTTGAAGAAGAGAAACACTAGAATCCCAAGGTCAGATACCAAATGTTCTGAAATCAACTCAAAAAATAGAAGAAAGGATAGATCAACGACTTATAAATCAACCTCTTCTAGGGGGGAATATCCTTTACATTACATAAATGAAAAATTCTTGTATGATACAAATGACAAAACCTACCTTTTATATATAAGAGCCTAAGGGGTCACAATATACAAATATGGAGACCACATGGGCACAACAATAACAATAATGGTGTTACACCTATGGGGAACATTAATAACAATATGGGGACTACATGGACAAAACAATAACAATAATGGGGCTACACTAACAATAAAAATAAGTAGCCACACTAGTATTATAGGGACATAACAAAAACCATGGGTATATGCCACTTTCTATTAAGATGATACCACCAGTAGATTGACGAAATAAAATGATCCTATTTTGATAAATGTGATACATAACAATATACATTTGTTCCTCACCAATAATATTTTTATTTTGAACATTTACCTTTTCAATTCTCAAAATTTTGGTGGCTTTGTCATATTTTTTATTATTCAATGCCAAAAAACATCATTGAAAATAATGTCCTATTCTGCAATTTTCTCTACTATATTTTGATTTTCTTCAAAGTAATAAGAAACCGAGTTATATGGTACAATTCTTTTATTTTCCACGTCTATAAATTCTTGAATTATTTCTCTATTTACATAATGTTTGGATTTGGTTCTTTGAACCGAATGCTATTTGTTTGAGAAGTATTTTGGGACAGTATCTTTGTCATATTGATGACCAAATAGCTCACCATGAACCATTTTTCCAATACCATGATATTTTCTCTTTCACAGAAACGAGGATGAGGTTGCACTGGTACTACGTGTGGACTTGGAATTTTTTTTTTTTTTTAAGATTTATACCTTTTATGTTTTTTTTTCTTTCACTGTTAAAGTTTGTATCTTGAGAAATTTTGTGAGCATCCATTACCAATATTTTATATTTGATTCTTTGCAAGTATTATAAATTATCTTCTGTGTCAACATAATGTGAATTAGAAAATTTTTTGATAACTTTTCTTGCACATTAAAAGATGGGTAAATTGCATTGGTTCTTTGTTTAGATGTAATTTAGATTATTAGGGTAAGTCATAAAATAAAATCTGTCTTGTATTATTATAAAATAAAATGCAAATAACATAGGAAAAAGTAAAAGAAATATTAAATTGATAAAATGGATTATGTATTGCATGTGATAGAGTTGATAAGATCGAGTGACTATTGCATGATAGAAACAAGGAGGTAACTCCTCAAAATTAGAATGTGTATTAGCTGAAGGATGCACATGGATTTATACATGGAGGTGAGGCTATTGGGATTCATCTCCCAATGAATCTTGGCCTTCCTTATTTCCTAATATTAATTAATATACAATATTAAATATGCACACCCATCCATAGGATTAGGTGTCAACATTCCCCCCTTTAATCCGAAGGGATGTTGGTGAGTCCAAGCATCGATCTAAACTTTTCAAACTTTTCTCTTCCAAGTGCTTTGGTGAAGATATCAACGGTTTGCTCATTTGTGGAACAATGATGTAGATGGATGGTTTTGGCCTGAACATGATGTCGAATTAGATGGTATTTTTTATTGATGTGCTTTGTTCGATCATGGAACTTTGGGTTCTTGGCCAACTTTATTGCAGAAGTGTTGTTGATCATGAGTGGTGTGGAATACATTTGTTTCCTGCAAATCTTCCAGGAATTTTCGGAGCCACACAATTTCCTTTGTTGCTTCAGCTGCTGCCACATATTCTGCCTCGGTCGTGGAATCTTCTGGAACTGGCTGTTTGCGTGATCTCCATGAGACAGCACCTGATCCAAGACTCATGGTTTAACCTGTAGTAGACACCCCTGTTTCTTTGTTGCCATCAAAGTCTGAATTAGAGTATCCGATCAAGCTGAAGTCGCCTACCTGTGTGTATTTGAGTCCAAAGTCTTGAGTCCCCTTCAAGTACCTTAACACTCTTTTTGCAGCAGACCAATGTCCTTCACAAGGTTTTTGCATGAACCTTGAGAGGATTCTAACAGCAAATGAAATGTCAGGTCTGGTGGTGGTCAGGTAGATAAGACTTCCTACAAGCTATCTATACTTAGTTGCATCCTCAAATTCCTTCCCTTCAATAGATGTGAGCTTCAAGTTTTGTTCCATTGGAGTGGTTAAGGGATTACAGTCATCCATGCCAAATTTGTTCAAGAGATATCCAATGTACTTCTTTTGAGAAAGAAATATGAATTTAGGATGTTGAATTACTTCAATACCCAAATAGTAATGAACATGACCCAAATCAGTCATTTCAAAACCTTTCTTCAACTCTTTCTTCATGGATGCAATATAGCTCTCATTGTTTCCCGTTATCAAAAGATCATCTACATATACCACAAGATATACAACTGTTTTTCCAACTTTCTTAACAAACAAAGTTGCATCATCAAGATCAAAATGTTTGAAGTCAAGTTTCAGAAGATGCTTGGTTAACTTCTCATACTAGGCTCGTGGTGCTTGCTTAAGGCCATACAAGGATTTTACAAGTTTGCAAACTTTGTGTTCTTGACCCTTTACCACAAATCCTTCTGGCTGTGACATATAAACTTTCTCCTTTAGATCTCCATTCAAAAAAGCTGTTTTTACATCCATCTGATGGACTTTCCATCCATTCTGAGCTGCTAGGGCAAAGAGAGTCCGGATGGTGGTCCATTTTGCCGTGGGAGCAAAATTTTCTTCATAATCAACTCCTTCTCTTTGTGCAAAACCTTTTGCCACAAGCCTGGCCTTGTGCTTGTCAAGTGAGCCGTCTACTTTGTACTTTTTCTTGTAGACCCACTTACAGCCAATTGGTTTCGTTCCCAAAGGCGGATCAACCAGCTTCCAAGTGCCATTCTTTATCAAGGCATCATACTCCTTTTGCATCGCTTCTTTCCATTCATCATGAGAAGTGGCTTCTTTGAAGGAAGTTGGTTCATGATCTGTAGACAAACTCAATTCACAGTTATAAGCAATATCCATATCAACAAGAGAATCAGAATTATCTACATCACCTTCGATTTGTTGAGTGGAACTTCTTGTTCCTATTTTTCCAACCTCATCAGGATGAACATTCTCCAGTGTCTTTGTTAGCCATTTGGGAGGACCTTTCTGAGATGGCCCAGGCTGGTCATTTGACTAAGTTGGGATTGATTCAAGATTCAATCTCCCAATTCTGTCAATCACATCATCCAATGTGTCATCCGTGGTTGTTTCTTCATGTGGGGAGAGAGTGCTTCAGGACATGATTCCACAGTTTGATTCAATATCGGAATCCCCCCTTCAACATGTGGAATCGCATTATCAAATTCTTGGAAGGACTTTGCATGTGTGAATCTATCCAGGCGATCAAGTTGCCGCTCAACAACTTTGTCACTCTTGGAAGATTCAAGAAATATGACATCTCTTGCTATCACAAACTTCTTATTTGCTTCATCAGAGAGACGATATCCTTTGGAGGTATTGGAGTACCCCAAGAAGATACATTTTCTGCTTCTAGCACCAAGTTTGTTCCTTTGACCCTTGGGTATCAAGGCATAACAGGTGGACCCAAAGACCCCGAAATGCTTTACCGAAGGAATGTGGCCATGCCACATTTCAAAAGGAGTTTTGTTTCTAATTGAACTTGAAGGACACCTATTCTTTATGTAAACAGCACATAGAACTGCATCAGCCCAAAATATCAATTTTACATTCTTGAAAAATAACATGGAGCGGACCATATTTAAAATAGTTCTGTTCATTCTTTCAGCTACACCGTTCTGTTGGGGATTATATGGCACAGTTGTTTGATGTTTGATTCCATGTTGACGAAGACAATTTTCAAATTCGTTTGAAGTGTATTCTTTTCCATTATCAGTACGTAGAGAGCAAATATTAGTTTGTGCATCATTTTCAATCCATGCATGAAAATTCTTGAATGTTTGAAAAGCATCAGACTTGTTCTTCAATAAGTAAATCCAACACATTCTGGTGTAGTCATCAATAAATGTCATCATGTATTTATTTCCATTTGCAGAAGCAATAGGTATAGGGCCACATAAATCTGAATGAACAAGCTCAAGTTTTCTATGTGCTCTGGAGTGTGAATCATGAAATGGTTGTTTTCTATGCTTTCCTAGAATACAAGCATCACATTCCTTAGGTTTTCTAGGAATTGTAGGCAGTCCATTAACACCATTTTTCTTCAACAAACGAAGGCTTTCATAGTTTAAGTGTCCAAATATAGCATGCCATAAAATACTTGATGGGAATGTACCTTCATCATGATGTGAACTGAATGCAAAGTTTTGAGCATGAGCAGATGAACCTTTCAGCTTCAAGAGTCTCCCTTCTTCTATTCCCTCCATGACAAGTGAGTGATCTGATGCTGATCTGACCTCTTCCTTGCCATCAAACAAGTGAACTGAGTGTCCTTGCTGCCGGATTTCGATCAGGGACAGCAAGTTTCTCTTCAACTCCGGGAGGTATAGAACCTCATGTAGGATATGATCAGGAAGACCAGGCAGTTTAAGCCTGACTGTGCCAAGCCCTGATGGCCTGAGTTTGGATTTATCTGCGAAATATACTGCTCCATCAACTTTGTCAGTGAAATCTTCAAAAAAATCTTTTCTAAATGTCATGTGACATGTTGCTCCTGAATCTAGCAACAAATCATCTCTCCATGAAGTAAATGAAACATCAAAGAGGTTTTCAGTTACTCCATTGTTACAATGTGCTAGAACAGAATGAGCTGATTCAGCTGGTTTACCTTTGTCTTTGTCATCAGTTTTACCTCTGTCTTGATTTGTTTGCTGCTGAGCTTTAGATTGTCTGCCCCCCTTTTCTCTGAAGTTTCTTCTTCGTCTTCTGCCTTCTCTTCCTCCGGATGGACCTGAAGCATGTCTCTTTTCTCTCTGTGCCAAGTAGGAAGCCTCTTTAGAAGATGAAGGGACTGTCATCTTCTTTTGAAGGAGGAGAGAAAAAAACTTTGCTGTTTTCTAAATGTCATGTCACATGTTGCTCCTGAATCTAGCAACCAATCTCTCTCCATGAAGTAAATGAAACATCAAATAGGTTGGTTTCACTCCATTTATTACAATGTGCTAGGGGAAACGAGAATGAGGCTGATTAATTTGGATTTTACCTTTGTCTTTGTCATTCAGTTTTACCTCTTGTCTTGAGGATTTGTTTCTTTCTTGAGCTTTAGATTGTACACTTCCCCACCCTTTCTCAAGTTTCTTCTTGATCTTACATCTAACCTCTGGATGGACCTGAAGCATGTCTCTTTTCTCTCTGTGCCAAGTAGGCAGCCTCTTTATAAGATGAAGGGACTGTCATCCTCTTTTGAAGGAGGAGAGAAAAAAACTTTGCTGGAAAAAAAAAAACTTCTGAAGAGGAAAAATTTCTGCTATAAAAACTTTCAACTCTTGAAATCTGCTCAATTAAAGGGGAAAAAACTCTTGCTGGAAAAAATACTCAGTTTAAAAGGACAGAAACTCTTTTTTCTAAAAGACTGAATTTAAAAAACACAAGATCTTTGCTAAAAAACACTGAATTCTGCACCAAAAAGAAATATATGTATTTTTTTTTTTTGTTTGGGGAAAAATTTTTTGTATGGGAGGGTGATATGAAATGTTTATGGGAGGGCAATATTGTGAAAATGGAAAGTGGTATGAGAGGGCGGTATTATGAAATGGTGGTGGGGGGGCGGGGGGGGGGGGTGGATAATATAAAATGGAGTGGTAAATAAGAGTGGAGGGGGCGGTATTGTATTATATAACAAAGCGCTGTATTATAGTGGTGTCGAATAATGAATGTGGGAGCGGTTTTACAAAGCCAAGAGTATGGACAGTGTATAACATATGCAATGAACAACGTTTAAATATCAATGGAATGTTGTATTAATATATACAATGGACAATATATATAACGTGGAGCGGTATGGAGGGGCATGAATATATCATATGACTGCGCGGTTTTATAAAATGAAATAGACAACATTTTTATAAAATAGACAGCGTATATATGAAATAGACAATGTATATTTCAAACCGGCGGTATTGAATATGAACAGTGGAATGACAGCGCGTTACATGGACAGGAGGAATGCATGAATGTTATATGGACAGCGTTGTATGAATGGAGCGTATTGCAGATGGAGGTGGTAATATGGTGCTGTGTTATATTGAATATGCCACGGTCGACAGAGCGTATTGGACAATGGAGTATGTATGGAATGGAGCATTTTACATATACAATGAACAGCTTTGTATTGTGGATACCATGTAATCAATAAACCAGCGTAACTGTTGTATGGACAGAAAACCAGCGTTGTATTGTAATGAGTCGGGTGGGGCGTATTGTAATGACAGCGGAATAATGACTTTGGTATTGACAGTGCGTATAACTGATATGAATGACAACCAACAGGATATGAATGACAGTGTTGTGTATAAACGCTGATACCGGTATTGTAAAAATGCAGATGGCTTTGTATATAATCATTTCAGAAGGGAATGGAGGGCGGTGTTGCATGTGCAGCGGAGGGGAAGTCGATGTGGTAGGAAAAATACACATAGTGGTAGGATGGACGCAGGGTAGGGGAGAGGGCGCAGAGTTATGGTATTGTTGTGGAGTGTAGAGCGCAGGTAAAAGGGAGTGTGCAAGGTGCGTAGGGTTGTGAGGAAATGAGTTAAGAGATGGGAGGGATGAATGTGGAATGTAGGGAGTCGATGGAGAATGGAGGAGGCCCAAAAGGCCGTTACAAAAAAAATTTTGAAATGGAATCTTGCAGAATGACAGAGCCTGCAATTTGCAGAATGACAGAGGAGCCTGCAGTCTTCAGGAGCTGCAGGAGCTGGAGCTGCAAATGTCAGGGCTATATAGAGAAAAAAAAATGCAGAATAACAGTCTAGCAATTAAGAGTAGCAGAAAACTATTAATAAAAAATTGACTGAGAAAAGGAGAGGGAGTTACACCACAGGCAGAAATGCCAATAGTGGAGCTGGCTCTGATACCATGTCAAACCAGGAGGTAACTCCTCAAAATCAGAATGTGTATTAGCTGAAGGATGCACATGGATTTATACATGGAGGTGAGGCTATTGGGATTCATCTCCCAATGACTCTTGGCCTTCCTTATTTCCTAATATTAATTAATATACAATATTAAATATGCACACCCATCCATAGGATTAGGTGTCAACACATGAAATGAAAAGTTTTTTGGAGTTCATGTGTTCATGAGGTGTGAAAATAACAAATTCAAATATCTAGAAAATTGTGCAAATAAATAAATACTTTGGAGAGAAAGATGTGAAAGAACCTGCAAGTTTGAGAAAATAAATTGTTGGATAAGGTTGGATTCATCAAGTTATGACCCTAGGAACATATTTTATGCGTATAATTTTCTTTACAAAGTTTCAGGCACATTTCCACTACAACATTCATGAACTCACTAATGAAAATGTCCTTGTTTCATTTCTCTTCCACTCATAAATTCATATATAGCTCGGTTGATTATATAACTGAAAATAACTTGTTTTGTTTCTTTAGTACTTAATTCACTCTCAAACTTGCCTAAGCAATTTTCTTATACAATACCAATTAACAATTGTTGTTATTTCTAGTGTGAACGCTACTACATATAATACTATCAATAAATATCAATTGAAATATCAAACCCAACGTTTATGGGAAGTTATGGAAGAAAGTGTCAATACTCCAAAACCATATTTTCAGCTAACTCTATATTTGTCTCTTGTTTTAATATAATTTAAATGAACATAATTAGAAATAGAAATTTGTGATTAAAAATAATACTCTAGTCTACATTTTCAAGGTTTTGGAAGGTTTTATAGTACATTTTTCGATTTAATTTTCTCAAATTCAAGCAACAATTTGTGGAATCACGAATTTGGGTTGAAAATTTTGCATAATCCAATTGCCCCATAGGTTTTTGAGGTTGTTAAATCAATTTATGTAGTGAAAAGCTCACTTTAAAGAAAAAAAATAAGATCTGGCTGAAAAACATTTCACTAGATTTTGGTCAGGAGAACACACAAAATGAGTATGAATTATTTGTGATTATGACAATTACCATTGAAACTTACAACAATAAATATAAAAAATGGAAAATAAGTATTCTGCGCAAACATTCTCAACTACCTTCGCCACAAATTCATTTGGTGGTTGAGGCAGCCAACACGACTAAATCATTATCAATTGGTTTTATTTTTGATACTGGAGTAAGAAAACTGTTGCACAAAAATTTATTTATGAATATTTTATTACATGTTATTCAATTATATGATATAAATTTATTTCCATTACGCATTTCAACTGGCTTCTCACATATTTTACAATGATTTCTGACAAATTATTTGATCCAAATGGAAAATAGCATCAACCCATGGTATTCATCTATCCATGTTATCCATCCACCAATGGAATTTACCCATGGTATTGTAAATGGCATCGACCAAGGGTATTCATCCACCCATGATATTTATTCACCTATGGTATTGTAAGTGACCCATGGTATGTATCCACCCATGGTATTCATCCACACATGGGATTTACCCATGGTATTGTAAGTGGTAACTACCCATGGTATTGGCCCATGGTATCCACCTATGGTATTGTATCTAAAAAAAAAGACTATAAATAACAAGCCTTACTTTGTAAAATGACAAACTGTCCACCAGTGATCCAAATCTTGAGGGGAGGCCCCCAAGATCTAAAAAAATTGAAATGGATCTGACCAGATCTGCAAAATTAAAATGCGAGAAAAAAAAAAGAGAACACAAAGAAAATAAAACCACAAAGAAACTTGTTTTATTAAAAAAGAGAATAATTGTAGAAGCTACATTGTGGTGGACAGTTTGTCATTTTACAAAGTGAGGCTTTTTATTTATAGCTTTTTTTCGAGATACAATACCATAGATGGATACCATGGGCCAATACCATGGGTAGTTACCACTTACAATACCATGGGTAAATCCCATGTGTGGATGAATACCATGGTTGGATACATACCATGCGTCACTTACAATACCATGGGCAAATAAATATCATAGGTGGATGAATACCATGGTTCGATGCCATTTACTATACCATGGGTAAATTCCATGGGTGGATGGATAACATGGGTAGATAAATACCATGGGTTGATGCTATTTTCCATTCGGATCATTATTTCACCTACTAATGCTATCAGTAACAAACTAGAAATTAATGGTAAGTGGTAAAATATATCTTGAAAGTAAAAAAATATTGCGTTATATTATTTTGGAAATAATTATTTCCTTAATATTGTCGATATACATGTACTGAGTAGCAAGAATTTATGAAATAAAATAAATATTATTTCTTTGTGATCATATGCATTGTTATACAGGTAGTCGATACAATTGTAAAAAAATAGTGTGTGCAAAGTTAATTACTTCGCTCTAACAAAAAATGATTCCATGGTTTTGATAATGTTCTATACGTAATGTGAGTTATCATTTTCAAATTTTTATTTGATATATATTTAACGTAAGATACACAATAAAATGGTTATGCATTGATTAAATAAAACCATACCAAAATGGTTTAATTTTAATCTTGTAATGAAAGCCCTTAATTAAATTTTTTTATTGCAATTAATGTGTATCCAAAAATATGGAATTAATTTGTGCAAATCGGAAATTTGTATGGAGTTGTGTAATTCATGACATAAATTTTCTTCCATGGATAATCCTTTTCCTTGTGGTCATTATCCCATACATACATTGTCCACTGCATAATAAAAGCTATGTACAAGGAAATATAATAATATTGATTGGATATTTGTTCAACCCCATTTCTTGTCCCAACCACATATACCTGCATATACTAAAATATATATATTTTTTTATCCATTATCGATTAGCATAAAATTGGTTTGCAAAACAAATATGTGAATAACTTAACGTCTATGAAAGATGTAAAAGTTACCCGCATTGGCAGTAGTTGTTTTGCAGAAATTTAATAACCCTCTGTTACTAGAGTATTGTTTTGATTCAGATGAGTAGAATGGTAGAAAGGCCATAAAAGGGATGGAAATTATGTAAATGAATAATTTATAATAAGGAAATGAAAAGAGATGTAGATGTTTGGAAATAAGACACCTAGAAATGAGACTCATGCCAAACCAATCCTCACTGGGGAATGGGATTGGATAAACCCTTCATGATAATCATTCTAGAGAAAATTATAGATACGCTTAATGGATAGGAGAGAAATATCCATTAATTTGCATAGCTGGGGGAAATATGCTAAGCTTTGGAAATCCTGAAAGCATCGCAGGAGAGAAAGGTGAGATTTTATGGAAAATTCTAGGAAAGTGGATGAAAATTTCCTCAAAAGCAAGACATCGCTAATAGAAACTTCATCATCAATGTAGGGTAAAAAATACCCATTTAAGGAAAAAATCAAGGAAGTTGATTCCGGGGAAAGGAGTTCTCAGCTTGGGGTTGAACTCGTGGAAAACAATTTTAGGTTGGATGGAGAGGATATGTGAACTTCCAAATATCTTGGTGATGAATTTATCTAATTTTATTGAGTATTATTGTGTATTGATATTTTTTTCATGATTTTATTTAGATTGTCTAATGGATTACACTGGATTAGTGTTAGATTGGTTAGCCTAAATTTTAATATTCTTTAATATGTTAATAATAACCGATTATACTTAGTAATAAGTTTGTGTTTATTCCTCCATGCAGGTATGGGAAGCTAGTAAAGGATGTTGTTGTAGATGTCGATATGATTTCTGTTCTATATAGTTTATCTATGAAGAAGAATTGGTGATTAAATGACATATGTTGGGATAAGTAGGAAGTACCCACAGATAGTATAATTTTTTTTTAATTCCACGATGGATTGAAAATGATAACCTAAAAATTTAAGCCTATCTAGGGCCAAGTGATTTCTATGAAAAGTAGTTGATGTGTATCTAACATTTTGTAGGAATGAACCCCAAAATTAAATAAACAAAAATGGTGGATACAGAGGTTAACGACCTATAGTTAATATATCATGGTTCCAGATCTGATTTTCAAGATCTGAGTAGTGTGTGATGAGATTAGTACAGTTATATCTTAATTTATTAGAGGATTCAGAGTCAATCCTAGTTTTTCTGATCGGGTTAAAGGGGAATGAGGGGTATTGTTGACATGGAAATAAATATCCTTAAGAATTTTTCGAACATTCCAAAATGTATATATATTTGTGAAGAAAACTGAAATACTTATGAGGGGAGTATTGTTGTTAATAGACATACCCAAGTCATTACTTGGTAAAGAAAATAATAACATTGTTGTTGACACTTATCAATAGGTATATCAAACACTGAAGGTATGACTACATGAATTAAATATTGAATTCATATTAAAGGTGGCAACTAATCCTTGGGTATAATTAACATGGAAATGTGAAAGAAAAACACGATTAACTACATGGGCAACACAACTTTAGGGATAGTATCGTAAAGCCACCTTTAAACCTAGTTTACTAAATAACTTATAGGAGATACACACATAGGAAGGAATAAATTAAAATGGGTTTTAGTATACCCTTTAAAATTAACGAATTAATAAAATGACATAGCCAAAAGAGTAAATGACTCAAGTTTTTGTAAGGTCCCACCTTACCCACCATCAGTAAGATAGAGAAGTAGATGTCACATAATCATTAATACTCATTTCACAAAATCCTAAAGAATTAGTCACTGTAAAATTGTTTCCAACAAAAGGCCCTTTTTATTTTGAAAGCTTTAGATAATACAAGAAACAACTGTCTTAGTCACACTTCACCAAATTATTAAATTCATTTTCACATTCATACCAAAAACTTGCAGACATAGGAAGCCACACCCATTAAATAGTTTATTTAAAATTTATAGTAACATAAAAACACAAGAGTAACTAAGAATTTTACACTAACAATTTATATGCACAAAAGCTACAGCCATTCACGATTTTTGACAAACACTTTGCAGACATGCACTCTACACTCATTCAACACTTATGACAAACACTTTGCAAGCACGCAATTAAAAGTCATTGAGGCATTTTGTCAAATACTTAGCAACAATGAATTTAAGATTATTCTTCAACATATTTATCTCATAAAATTCAGAATTTAAACTGTAAATGTTTCCATCTTAAAACAGAAACTAAATAATCTTAGTTTTTCAGCAAAGACTCAACAACAGGTGCACATAACTCAGAGCAGCAATCTGCCAAATCGCCCAGATTTCCGATCTGGGTTCTAAAAAGTATTTTTTGGGAATGAAATCAGGGGTTACATGACCATTTGGCACGGATACCCCCTGATGTTGGGATGAATCGAATTCAAAACGCCCAGAAATGCGATTCTTGAAAACAACAAAATTTATAGCCTACATGCTTCATTTATGACTTTTGTCAAACATATGGAATGAAAACTTACAACTACACCTCTACATGAGGAAAAACAACCAAAAGTTATGCTACTAAGATATGCTCATTGAAATCAAACATTTCTAAATCCACCATATGAGTCCTTAAAACATTTTACCATCCACAAGCTAATTCATATGATTTGACAAGCTTTTTGAACCAATTGTTACAATTTGACAAACACATGGCAGCCCTGAATGCTACAGCCATCAAGGCTTTCTATCAAAATTCTGATAGTACTATTACAACAGCTTGAATAACAAAACATTGAATTATTAATAAGAATATGAAACATAAGCCATAACTGAAATTTATCTCCAACTTACCTCAAGCATTTGATCTTCCAAACTATATTTTAGTTGCCATTGTTTTTGCATTTTCTTTTAAGGGTTGATTCTGTAATTCCTCCAAGTATATTTTGGATACATGTCCATTTTCTTACTTTTGATATAAGCTGCAAGTTAGCCCTTATTCATGCATAAATAAATTGATAACATTACTCATTCACAGATTTTGTCAAACACTTTACAAACTATCCTAAAACCATTTATAAAACATGCATCTATTAATTATTTGAAACAAAACCATAAATCATGAAATACTTACCCAAGTCCTTTGGAATAAATTTATTGCAATTACCTTCAACAATATTTGGTTTTCCTTTTTCAAATGCTACAATACCAAGATTAGTACCATAAACTACACCAATAATAACTCCAATATTGATATCTAAACATCCATACATATAGATTAATCTACTCTTCATTTTTAACTAATCAATGATATTTTAGATAACATAAGCCTAAACCAAAATTAGATGCTTACAACAATTTAAATGTCTACCTTTTATTTTATGCTAAATCTATACTATAATTTTAGGACAATGGAAATTATACCTGAAGAGATATTCAGCTCCAATCGTCAAGAATATGATCCACCTTTGATCCCTTAACCAACTCATTTGAACCATCCGGTTTTCCACCCAACCATATCCAGGGAGAACTCCTCCCCCTGGAACCCCCGAGCTGTAAAAGCTCACAACCAGTACCAAAATACAACAATAGAGAGAGAGATGCAAGGAAAACTCATGAAGATAGTTTTCACTTCCTCTAAATACCACTCATGTTCAACCTCAATAGATACTCAGTAGATTAGTAAGAAATTCAGTTTTTTTTTTTTTTGGAAGTAATTGGATACTCTCCATATCTCTCCCTTTCACAATATTCCTCAAGTCTCTTCCACTCTTGGCATTACCCCTTCTCCCCCCAAATGAGAATACATGAGACTCATATATAGGAGGAGCAACAAATTCATGTCATAAAGGAGGATTAATATGCATGCATTGTATTCCTTTTAGAGGAGTGTAACTTATGCCATTAAGGAGAGGTATGCATGCCTTATTCAAGGAGAGTGTCACATATGCATTAAGGTGAGTGTAAGAGGAATATTTTATGACACATATTTAATGAGTGTAGGAATATTTTATGACATATATTTAATGAGTGTAAGAGGAATATGCCATTCCTTGATGGGTGCATAAAAGAGAGTGTAATGTAATATTTAAAATGGAGAGAGTTACATAGAGACATGAGAGTCATGAAGGAGAGTGAAGTGATTGAGGAGATATAATTTCCTTTTAATAATAATATCATAGTCTCATAAAAGATAATAATAATATTAATAATATTGAGGATTAAGTCGAGATTGAACTATTATAATTGATTAATCATAATTTAAGTGATTTTCCTTCAAGTATACTTGTTTACCCATTGATTGGAGGCGATTTACTATTTTTGGAAAGTCATACTTGAAATGGTAGGCATGACTTTCTACTTTTAGAAAGTCACTCCAAAATTGTTAGGAATTAGATTATTAAGGAAATTCATCTACGAGTTGCCCATGAGTGGTATTTTTCTTCCGGATAATAGGGATTCCGCACCCCTATTGTATGCATCTCTGTGCCTTAGTATATTGAGGACTCCGTGCCCTGATCTACTCTAAAGATCCAAGATTCCACACCTTGATCTTTTTTTTTAAATATTCAGGACTCCACGCCCCAAACATTTCATTATAGATTCAAGACTCCACGTCTTTATATTTCATGGATTTAGGACTCCGCGTCCTAATCCTTTTATCATATATCCAAGACTCCACGTATTTATATTTCATGGATTTAGGACTCCGCGCCCTAATTTCCATGGCTTCTCATCTATTCTGCTTTGAAACTCCGCGTTTCACCTTAAGGTACTGATTGTGAGCTTATACCCATCTGATGGTTCGTTGGTAAGGTCTTCTTCCAAGACCTGCACATATCACAATCTCAATGATCAAATCAATCAAATGAATTTCATACTTAACTTATTCAAATTTTACCAAATATTGTTCATGACTTCCACAGTCATTTTGGTTTTGGAGAAATGACTTCCGCAGTCATTTATAACTTGAGCATCCCAGTTGGTAATGACCAAGTCCCCTGCCACATCATGCTAAGTACGAGATTATGCACATATAATCATACAAATCATGTATCATCCATAAATCATAATTAACCATATGTTCCACATAACCATGATCGTCCATGGATCTGTGTCTCAATTCTAAATCACCATTCACGTCATACACCTATGTCCAAAATAGGATACCAAAAGAGAAAACATCGCTGATATTCTCTTAACCAAAATCAATCCTTGTGCACGCAACCATAGATATTATCATAAGCACACAACAACCAAGTGACCCAAACCAGGTCAGAGCATATAAGCATGTACATAAGTCTTTCATACATAATATTATATCAAAATCACCATATCTAAGTGTCATCAAAGCTATCTCACTATTAAGGGACACTACAGTTTTAAACTCGAAAATAAGAAGAACAATTAAGATGAAATGTGGGGATTATTTCAAATGGATGGTCAAAATTTATGGTCGACATATGAAAATTAATTATGGAATCTAATTAAAATAGGAGGATAAGAAAATAGAAAGAGCACTGATGGTTGTAGAAGGAAGTCTACCACATTCTTCACATTATTGCCATTAATTTGGATAATTATCGTATGATGAAGTAGACAAAAATCTATAAATTCATACGAGAACATGAATATGTACAAATATAGTAAATAGGAATACAAATTTATGATCAATATCTAACATGAGGAATATTTTTTCTCTTTCGAAATGTATTAAGTGACAAATAAAAGAAACCCTCTCAAGCGTAAAGGAAGAGTAACGACACCATCAGTTCAATCCGCTAATGTCCATTGTAAAACTGAACATATAAAGCCATGCTATCTAATACAATTCATAGGATGGGTAAATTAATAAGCTTTGTAATTACAGAATAAATCATACATTTAATTGACAAGATATATGAGGAAAACCCCGAGGGGTTAAGACCTAGTTAGAGTTAACGTCCCATATTTTTGGAAGCGAACCATTTTGGGTCTCAAAATCCTATAGGAATCATGTTAAATATTATTGAATATTATATAGAATAGTATAGAGCTGGAGAATGAGCTCTCATGTGTAATATATTTACCGACACAAGGGGGAACATATGGAAATCCAAGCCCCTATATTTGATTATAATATATACACAGGAAATATTGGATATGAAATCCTTTGAACAATAGAGTAAAAAATTTGGAAATGATCGGCATAGTGGAATCATCAGTTTATGTTGAAGAATAGTGGGAAACCCAGGAGAAAAATGAAAAAGTACACTGACCTCACCTAGAAGGAAGAAGGGCATATGAGATGGTGAACACTTCAAATAAAGCATATATGCCATGAATATTATGCTCATTACCTCAAAAAAATCCTAATAAGCAAGCCAACATAATTTAGTTCAATGAAAATATATAGATTGGCATAATAAGGTTATAAAACCCATGTATTTATCAAGGGACATCGAAAAACCACATGTAGGTGCAAAATTGAAGATATGTGCACGACTGCCCACACCACTCCTTGATAGGGTCAAAAGGAATTACTAAAATATGTTAACAAAATAGTAATATTTCATTTAATATGTAAAGGAAATTGAACAAGGAGAATTACCTATTGTTGGGATTTTAGAGTGAGAAGGTGACTAAGTAAGCTAATTCGACAACCATGCAATGGTACCTGAGAATATCCCATCTTAGGAATATAAGAAAAACATACCATTAAGAAGGAAACGTATGAATTCTAGAAATTAAAAGCACCATGAAAAGAAATATACTCTTACCTTCAAATAAAAACTCATGGAAGTCATAATTCAGCTATCGCCATGCTCAAACCCTGGTCACCAGAACTATTTACTGAGGAGGTGAGAGCAGTTTCCAAGGTGAGAAATAGGTGTAGAAGGTCTCCTCTACACCTTGTCACCCACATGAGCCTGGTCTCACCAAAAAATTAAAAACATTGACCTCATCATGGTGAGGATATGAAACATAGCATCATGGGTTGGAAATTTCAAAGCCAAATTTCATTTTAAATGAAACAACACAAAAAATACCTCTATGTTGCTACCTAAATGATCTCGTTGGATTCATCATAACCCAACAAGAGAGGTAACCCAAGCTTAGGGCGTAGAATAATAAAAATGGAGACAACAAGTGGTTGCGGCCATGACAGGTGGTTACAACCATTGGAGCCACTCCTTCTAGATACAAATATAGGTTGATACGGTGGCGCAGGTTTAGCACCAGTGAAATAAGGAAGATTAAATAAAAACAGTAGGGTTACCCAAATGAAGTTTCCACCATTGATGTTTGTCGGCTAGATCTAGACCATTGATTTCCATTATACTAAACTCTGCAAGGACCATGTGCACCATATCACAAGGCACATGGGTCAATACTTATGGGGAAACTGGAGTGCAAGTGATATAAATCTTGAATAGTTGTAGTACACCAAGGGTATTGACCATACATGAAGTAAAGATAAGGGGATTGAACAAAACTTATGCCAAAACCTTTAAACGAACCGCTTATGGTAAAATTATGTAATATATCATGATTGAAATGTGGAAAATTAAAATTGTATAAACATTATTTTGGCATTGAGGTGCACACGAGGGTATAGGTTAACTTTGGTATCTCATTGCTGAACAAGGTGAAAATAAGTGAAAATTGAGATTGTTGAAATAATTGAACTTAGCATTAGGGAATGCTAAAAAATTGATGTGATGCATAATATGGAACCTATCTCCAAGGTTTAATGGTTTCCTTATCGCATGGTAGAGAAGCTTATGAGAACAAGTCCTTCAAACATAACATATGAAACAAGATTTTATAGTAATAATGGTAGTACAAGAATATTAATAATATTCATATATTATGGGTTAGACATGAAAGGTGTCTACAATATATAATTCATGGGAGTTGAAAAAAACCATATTGTTTAGGAAGTATACCTGTTATGGTTAAAACTATCCATTTTAGAAAGTTTTTTTTTTTTTTTTTTTTTTTAAGGGGGGGGGGGGGGGGGTGGGGTGTTAGTAGATAGAGATTTTTGAGAGGAAAATATTTTTTTTCGAAAACATTTATAATGATTAAAATTTATACGAGATGCAAAAATTTGTGTCACTAGTGTGTAGATTAAAAAGTTCGTGCAACTAGAAAAGTTTAGTGCTCTGCACTACCCACATTTTTCTCACCCTTTTTGCTTCTGTAGTATTGTTCTCCTCTCCTATTTTTTTATTCCATGTAATGGAAACTTTCTTTGTACCTATAAAAAGGGACAATCTACATAAATTAACTGATATACAATATGGATGATTATTTTCTCAATGTCAATTTTCCAATTCAACATATTGAAATTATAAGACATATTAGATATGTGTAAAATAAGTAATGAATATTGTCAAGATATTGAAAAGGATTTCAAAACATAAAAATTGAAATTTTTTCTATTATATATAGTTACACTACTCAATAAAACCATTGAATTCATATGAGCACTTCACACAATGAAAACGTTAATAATAGCAATGATTGACGTGTTTAATATGCTTTAGAAATCGATATGAGCCTAATATTTCATTAATGTCCTAAAACTCATATTATTTTGGTTAACGAAATCTCTTTTTTCAATATGAGGTTAATATTGGAAGGAAATATATGCGGAAGCACAAAAGTACATGATAAAAACCAAGAGAGTTGTTTGACAATATTCAAATTGTATTATCATAAACAAAGTTAATTTATAGTTGAACAAGTGCAGTAAGCTATGAAATTTGCACAAGTGATATGAGAGATGTTCCACTGTGCAAAATATTTTGGTTTTATTGTCATTTTTAGTACTTTGATTTCTTCGTTGCACTCTCATTTCTTATACTATTTTAATAATTTATTAAACTTGCAAGTTTTATAACTAGTTGTTACAACAATTTTTTGTCATCTAACCTGTTACTATTAGATGGACTAAAGTACACAATGTAAGACCAATTTTACCATAGTAAAATTTCTTTCACTATGAAAAATAATTTAATAACCCATAGTTTAGGAAGCTATTTCTAGTCTAAGCACAAAACGCCATGAGGAATAATTAAATAAATTTTTATTTGTTTGAGTTTCATCTAGGGATAATTAACTAAACACTATTTAATTAATATTCCTAGCCATATTTAACCCAAAAACATGAAAATTAATTAGAAAAAACATTATTTATATTATTATTTCCTGGGAATAAATATTTAAATCATTTTTAATAATATTCCTAGTCATATTTAACACAAAAACAAGAAAATTAATTAGATAAATAATTATTTATCTTATTATTTTCTAGGAATAATTATTTAAATCATTATTTAATAATATTCCTTCTTAAATTTGACTAAATCATTTATAAATAATTGAATAAATCATTATTTATTTAATTATTCCTTAACCACGTTCTTAAAATAATGAATAAATCATTTATTTATTATTTCTAAATAAAGGGATTTGACCAATTTGAAATTCATTTTCAATCCAACAAAAATACTAAACTATTCCATGTAAGGTGGATCTAGATTTGGTTAATAATATTTTAATTATGCACCAATATCTAGACTAACTCAATATTTTGTTATAAAAGGAAGGCTTTTCCATTCACTCACTACCTTTTGTTCCCTGTAGATCACCTTTTCATCTATATGTTCGGTCTGACTTTGATCCTCCATGATTGTCATATTTTTTCTACTTTTTTCTTGTGAGCTCCCTTTGACATCCATTTTTGTCTGAGTTTTCTGCACCTTCAAGAGAGAGAGATCTTGTATCTGAAGCACTGAGGACATACAAGAACACATCCCATTGAGGGGGACTGCTAACATCTTTCAGTGTTCCCTTTCCAGGTGTCATAATACAAAAAAATATTTATAAATTCTAGTCTTGCCCATTGGATGTATGGAGAAAATATTGTTTATATTTACTGTTTAATGTCTTTAATTGCATAGATTTGGATTTTGTAGCCTTTCTTCTGATCACCTATTACATATCTACGGAAATTTACAACCACATTTTATGTTAGAGTTGTTTTTCATGCACTACGAAAGTGAAATTTTTTCATACACTTGTGATTAAAATTCACAATAACAACTGGCGATTCCATAAGGGTTTTCAATTACGATCGATATATTTTTTCAAATCCTTGCATCACCAGCTACATCAGCCCCCAGGGCTTTTATTCAGCTTCTTATTTTACATTTCTTGATGTATTTTTTAGCCTTTCTACCGTAAAACTGTAAAAATTCTACTTTAGTGTGTTTCTAGTCCATTTGTGCAGGTAATAGGTATCAATCACAACAAAGAAAACACTTTTTTTGAAACCTGGTCCCTAGAAAACCAGAAGTGCAGGTCACACTTTTTGGCCCAAAACCTGTGACCTCAGCTCTCAGGTAGCAGATAACTTCCCAAAAACTATGACCTCGATGGAAAACAGGTTAGAACCTGTGACTTGTACATTTTTGCTAGATTTTTCTGTGATTTGTAGGGTTTGTCTGGGGCACTGTTCAGGGTTGTTTGACCTCTATATTTACCCATATTGGACCTGTACTTTCTTATTTTTACTCATTGAAGTAGGAATGAAGCCCCTTACGGCTCCAGTGCACTTCCACGTTTTTAGGAGGAGTTTGGCTGAAGCAGGTCTTCTGAGATTTCAGTGTTTTTCAGCCATTTTTTCAGATCAATTATTTGTACGTCCAAAACACCTCTTTTTAGTTCTGTTTGGTCCTCCGTTTAGGGTCCCCTCCATTTCCTTTTAGGTTGTTGCCTTTTGCCACCTATTTTTTAGCATTTTTCTCTGTGGTTGCTTGTTGTTTTCTACACCTATTTTCAGTAGATTTGACCTTTATATCCCCATCCCTCTTCACCTTAGATCTATTTGGCATATTGTCTATTTTGAATATATTTCGCCCACCCATAGAGTAGTTTTTGGGAAGCCCTCTTTTTTGGGTTTCAATTTATGCATATTTGGCTGTTTATTTTACTGTTGCTTTCAGTTTTATTTACAGTTATACAACATATTTTTTCCTTTTTGTCTACACACTGCTGGAATTAATTAAAATTAACACACTTATCACATACACGCACACCTAAAATGAAGAGCACCTGGTTTACACCACCAGGCCAAGACTTAAACATTGTAATTAATTTATCTGCACCCACTTGCCCTTCTTTATCTCTCTTACATTTTAGGTTCTGAGCATCTTTCCCATCATTTCCCCCATAAGGCGATTATCCCAGAGAATCAAAGTCCTTCATACTCAATTTTCATTAGGAAGACTTACTCCACCACGTAGGGTCCAAGTTAGTCCTCCGCCGAGTCCCCATTCCTACTCAGATTCTGGTTCATTGGGTTCCCCTTCTGTTTAGATCCACGACTCTCCTCAACCTTTCACCTTGATCATGTTTGGTTCAGGACCTAACGCTAGTGGTGGCCCTGGCTGTAATGTTGGAAACACTACTAGTAGTTCCACAGAAAGAACTATTATGGCTTCTCCCTTGCTTCCTTATATGTTATGCCTAAGCCTTCCTAATTTTAGCCAGTTTATTAATGACCCCATACAACATGATCTAGGTTGGTATGCTATGCCAACCAATATTGCTTCATAAATCCCTAAGTTTGAAGGAAATGCTGGAGAGGATTCTACCAACCATGTTCGCTCTTTCCACATGTGGTGTTCTTCCAAATCTATCACTAAATACTACGTCCATCTTCAGTCATTCCAACGTACACTTACTGGAGAATCTTCCATGCGATATATTGACCAAGCATCTTCCTCTCATACTACTTTTGTGACTCTTGTAAAGGCATTTCTTTCCTACTTCCAGCTTTCCCTTCACTATGACACCGGTACCAAACTTTTGACCTATTTCTGTAAAATTTCCACCACCTGTCTATCTGACCATGTTCAAGAATGGCACAGAAGGAAGAGCCTATGTCGAGCCCCTATTTTTGAAGACTGTGTCTACATGGAATAGTTTCTCAGATCCCTTTTTCTCGCTATTGGTAAAGATGTCGCATCTCCCTTTCCTTAGACTGAGGAAGAAACCCTCCAAATTTCATTGAAATATGACTTGATCTATGTGCAATCTGGTTATGTTTATACCATATTACCTGATCTCCCTAGACTCTGTGGTGCCAACGCACCAGGGGCATCTCATGCCATTGAAGGTATCATTAGATCCCTTTCACATCTGTACACTCATCCTTTTATGGGTTATGGTTTCCCTCTGGGAGGGGCCAACTCCTCTTACACTTTTCGATGCTAGGGCCTGCTTTTTCCCAACCTATTTACCCCATTTTTGCTTAACTTCCTTACTATTCATATCCAAAACCTAGTGCTCCAGTTCCTCCAACACAAGTACCTCAGCCTCCCTTGCCTTCTCAAGCTCTGAAACAACAGCTATCCCCCCCAGGGTTAGGTCTATGGGCAATAGAGTTTGACTAATATTCCCACTTCAAAAAGGAAGAGGAAAGGAAACCAAAACCAAACCACTCTAGGTAATCCAGGGAAAAATCTCCAGGGGATTATATCTAACACTACAACCCAACAACAGGGCAATGAGCCCAAGCAAAACAGACCTATTGGCATGACTAAGCCTTTTTCATGTTGTGATGTCCATGGTCACTATGCTCATGATCGTCCTATTTTACCTCATATGTGTCAAATGTGCGTAGCTAAAGAAGCATCTCAAGGACATCAAGCCTCTTCTTCGGTTCATCCTAATGTTGCGCCTACTGAACTGGCTGTGTTTACCAATCATTTCCCTCAACAAGGATATGTTGCTGCCCAACCCCATGAAGGTCAGGAGGCCACTCAACTTCCTCCATCTCGTACCTCTGATTATGAGATCCTCATTATGTACTCTCACCAAGCCAACACCATCAATCTCAACCTTCAAACTCAATCCCACCAGTACACCAAGCCTCCCACTATGTCTACAACCGAGCCCCAGTCTTTAGGTCCCACAGAGCCAATTTGAACACCCAATGGTCCTTTACAGATCCATCAGCCTAAGGCATAGGTACATACCAAGATCCCCAAAGGACCGTTACGCCGAAACTATGCTTTCGGTAAATACACCCACACCTACAATATTGTAGATGACTTGGTGCAATCCCCTGTTGCCATGTCAATGTTGGAAGTCCTCGATTTGTGCCCTTCACAATGAAAATATCTACTAACATCTATGGGTGCTACGGATCCTTTAGATGATCTTATAATTATCTTCGATGTTGACAAGTTAGATCATCCACCCCTTCTTGCATTCATCACCCTTCAAATACCTGTCAAGATCCAGAATGCCAACATCTCCTATAATATCATTGATGAGGGGGCATCCACTTGCATGATGTTTTCTTCTTTTTGGAAAAATTTCGCGTCGCCCAAGTTAGCCCTTGCCACTATCACCCTCCATGTGTGGGATAACCACTCTTCCCATCCCCTTGGCACGTTCTGAAATCATCCTATTACTCTTACAGGCAAGACTATTTGTGTTGACATTAATGTAATTGATGCCCCCTTAGACTAAAAAATTCTATTGGCTCATAGCTACACTTATGTGATGTCTGCTATCCCATCTGTAGCTCACCATAATATGTGATTTCCTTACAATATAAATATCATCACTATGGATCAGCTCACATATTATGAACCAAAGTCTCATACCTCTCCAACGTCCCTTACTTCTTTGGTGCCAAATAAACAGATAGTTGAACCTCTGACCAGTGTCTCACCTAGAGTCTATAAATATTCCTCTTTGAATGGTTCATTCCCAGGTCTACCCCCTCTCATCTATGACCCTATCTCATCGAATGTTTGCATGATGCAATCATCTTGGTCCAACTCAAATGGTCTGGTTCAGCTAGTCAGCAACCTCGCCCTTTGCAACTTGATCCTAGTACTTTGAAACAGCCTTCAGGACCTCCTCCTCTACGTTCTTCATCTGTATCTCATGTCCCTGATCCTGTTTTTCCTCCTGGATGGGTTCCCCCTACCCTTAACCATCTGGGAGATGTTCCTCTTAGCCATTACCAGTCCGGTCAGATATCATTTCTTGTTCCCCCTAGTGGAGTATTTTCGGTATCAGTTATAGCTACCTTGTCCCTTCTCAACATGACCCTGTTGACCATAGTCTGGTAAATTGATCACCCAACCAATACCCCATCTGGTCCCCTTCTCAACATGACCCTGTTGACCATATTCTGGTAAATTGATCACCCAACCAATACCCTGTCTGGTCATCTCAAACCCATGGTCAATGAACCATTTCCTAATTTTGAAATCCCAGACGTCCATGTCACTTTACTTGCTTTAGCTAGGAAACTCAAGACTTTGTACACAAATCACCCTTGTGCTTTGTGTGATCTCCATGGCCACTATACTCACCTATGTCCTCGCCTCATAGACTACCGCACCTCTTTGGAATTATTTTTCCAATATGAGACTGAGCAAACGAGTTCACCTCTCCCTTACTTGTGCGTTATGATTCAACAAAAATAGAGGACACATCCACTCCCTTTAGATACCCCCTCCCGATGTAGATATGACAGAGCCTTCGGCCACTATCATCTACCTGTCATCATATATGAGATCCATGGTGGAAGACCCCTCTAGGGCATCCCCTTCTATTTCTCCTGACCTCCCTTTAGCAATCACCTTGGGCTCAACTTCGGCAGATTCTTCATCTACTTTTTATTCTGTCACCCTCCATGATGATGCGCATGTGAACCTCACTTATCATAATTATGAGGCAGGTATCTTTGCCATACCACGTGGTCGCTCTTCCACCAGTCACCCCATCTTCTATTGCGATGATGAGATTATGGAAGCATTTAGCACCCATGAATTTATCTATCCCCCCTTACATCGAAACCATGCATTCGAATCACATACACCTTCCCAGGTGTCTTAATACAAAAAAATCTTTATAAATTCTTTTCTTGTCTATTGGATGTATGGAGAAAATCTTGCTTACTTTTTCTATGTAATGTCTTTAACTGCATAGATCTAGATTTTTGTAGCATTTATTTTGATCACCTACTAGAGATCTAAGGAAATTGACAGCGACATTTGATGTTAGGTTTGTTTTTTTTATGTACAACTAAAGTGTTGTGAAACCAGCTCCAAAAAGAGAAGAAAAGAGATATCAATGCCTTAGAAATAAGCCACTTCAAGGGGGAAACCTCCAATACATTACATGAATGAAAAATTCTTGGATGATATAAATGACCAAAACCTCCTTCTATATATAGGAGTCCATGGGGCCACAATGTAATCCTAGCCAACCTAAAAATAATAATGTAAGGACAAAATAATAACAATATGGGGGTTACAGGGGTACAAAAATAACAATAAGGGGGCCTACACTATTAATATAGAAACTTAGCATGCCCCTCTATTTCAAACAAGTGTTGTCCTCAACGCCTGATTATTTCTTGACGTTTCCGTATAAAATTTTGATCCTCCCATGTGGAATCTTCTACAAGAAAGTTCTTCCACTTGCTGAGATACTCTGAAATTGATCATACTTGTCGCGTTCTTGTTTCTGTGACTGCTTCAGAAATTCTTTCGATCTGATGTTGATCTTCCTATTGTTCCATTAGATTCTGCACCAAAGTTAGGTTATCCTTTGAGAGTTGGAGAACTTGTTGTTGATCCTTAATGTGATATTTCACTAATTTATCATCCATATTAGCTATTATTTGATCTTTCAAAGCATCCAAATTAGCCTCCATTTCTGCTTTTAAACCATCTATGTCATCTTCAGTTGCTCTTCGTAAGATCGAAATTTGTTGCACTTGGTACCATAATTTTGATATCTCATACTGCAATTCTTCCTCTTCATGCATCGTAATATAGCGTTTTGAGGGCTTGATGGGTATGGAATTATTTTTTGTAGGCATTATAGAACCCAATACTAATAAAAATTCTAAAATATGCCCTTAGAATCACTTCAAAGTACTTTTTGAAACCAACGTTATGCAAATTTAAAAACCAAATACACACCTTTTTCTTGCTTTTGAGGAGCTCGATATTGAAACTGAATTATCTCTGTGATTTCAAATCTTCAACATATGAGATTTGGCATTATAGTAGCCGTCATAATTCTCTTTCTAATGCCATAGGTCTGACCTAATTCGGATTCTTGAAGACAAAATTGTGCCCAATCTCCTACGATGACCTAATTATGGACTGGTTGAGTATAGCGAACTTGTACGACTTGCCACGTGTCACTGTTTCCTCCTTTGGCTTTGAAATTGATAGAAAGAAACTATAGTCTGTGTACTTATGGTCACTTTTTACAGCATTCCAATCCAATGCTCAGAGAGAGAGTTATGAAGTTTTTCCCACGATAACCTCTTTGAGATGAAATTTGGGAGCCTGAAAAAGACATAACTTCCATAGATCATATCTCCAAAAATATTGTGAACCATGCTCTGAAATGTTGCGACGATGTTTCTCAGGATCTTAGCTTCGCGCACTAAAAATTTCAGCTTCTGAGCCTTCATAGAAAGAACGTTATAGCGAAAATTCTGCGATGACCTATTTAAGTGAAATTCAGGAGCCTGCAAAAAGCACTACCTTCCACAGGTCATATCTCCGTAAATATTGCGAATGAAGCTTTGAAATTTTGCGACAATGTTTCTCAGGATTTTGGCTTCGCACCCTATCAATTTCAGCTTTTGAACCTTCGTAGAAAATAATTTATAGCGAAAATACCACGATGACCTGTTTGGGGCAGCAAAACCCTAGAATCCAAAGCTTTGATACCAAATGTTGTGAAACCAGCTCCAAAAAGAGAAGAAAAGAGATATCAATGCCTTAGAAATAAGACACTTCGAGGGGGAAACCTCCAATACATTACATGAATGAACAATTCTTGGATGATACAAATGACCAAAACCTCCTTCTATATATAGGAGTACATGGGGCCACAATAGAATCCTAGTGGGGCCACAATGTAATCCTAGCCGACCTAACAATAATAATGTAAGGACACAATAATAACAATATGGGGGTTATAGGGGTACAAAAATAACAATAAGGGGGGCTACACTAACATAATAAGGGAATACACTATTAATATATGGACTTAACATAAAGTGATCTTTTTTCATGATACTATTGCCTATTTATTGATTCTATAATGAAAATTTTCTTTGCTTACATTGTTAGTAAATATAGTAATGATACAATTCTTGTTTATGGCATTGTCAATAAATCTTAACATTACCTTTAACTTTCCAGTTGAGGAGTTTTTCTACAGCCAAATAGACCTTTATGTTTATTGAATGATTTGAATATGTTTTAATGTTATAATTGGGAATGTGTGACTATTCAGAAGTGTGTAATAGTTATTTCTCCACATTCCTGTATCATATTATTTCATACCAAAACTATGTAATCCACATTTTTTTCCATGAACACGTGCGAAAGTGTGGAGATTTTTTTGGATGTGAAGAGTGAATACAAAAAGTTCAAATACATGCAATATCAAATCTCATTTTTACTGTTGCATATTGTAGTGTTTTTTAGCATAGTTTAATGTTCATGTTTATAACATATTATGTTACACACTAATTCTAATGATAATAGGAAATGTAAAAACCATTGAAAGAATTAGTCTAGTATGAAAATGTGGAAACTTGGAATTCATACATAAAATCTATGAATTATTTAATTCTAAGTAGTAATATTAATATTGATTCAAAATTTTTATATTAAATCACGCTATCACAAATAATTATTAATATCTTTTCCTCTGCTCCATTGTGTTGCTAGTTGAAAAACTGTCAATAAGATTATATCTATCAATATTATAAAATACTATTTTTGATATTTATTCAATTAATCCAAATAATATACTATTTTTAAATGAGAAAAAATTAGCATTAGATATATTCATCCTGGATTGGAGAAAATGGTATGAGTTTCAACTAGAAGTGTTGTTGGCGCTCGTGTTGGTGTAGCTTGTGCTGGTGCAGCTAGTGTTAGAGTTGCTAGTGTTGTTAATGAGTAGCTTGAATGTACATGTGATGTAAAAACTCTACCTACCCATCTTTTTTTTCAGATTATAGCAATTTTTTCATACTCAGAATTCTTTATTCATTCATTCTTCTTTGACTATTGTCACAATAGTAAAATATTAGATATTATCTCTTCTTAATTTAGTTTTTTGCAACTCCATTTGTTACTATGAACATCTCTACTTACTAAAGAACAACATTAATTTTCCTTATATGCATTTTCGTTAATTTAACAGTTAATGAATGTATACATTTCTATACTTATTTCCTATCCTAATAATATCAGAAATTTTTTCCTTTATGTTCTTTAAATCTACTTCGGCCTTTTATATATATATATATGATTTTTCCCTTAGTAATTCAATATATACAACACTATTTATAGGCCATCCTAATATGTATACACTGCCAATATGTAAAGTTATTTAGGACACATGCATATATATATACTTACACCTAAGGTAAGGTTATATACCATATGTAAAGTATTTTAACCACTTTGATGTAGATTCTTCGTATATTAATTTACAATATTTTATAAGAATACCTCCATCCATATTATTCTTGCCTAATATATAGCTATCATTTCATTCTCTTCGCATAAAATACATATACTCAATTCATCTCAATTATAGATCCATACCTTTACTAAATATTCGAATAATACATATGTGACACGTTGTAATATATTCAAATTTTCAGCTTGAAAAGTGTAGGTTGTATTACTCTTTTCCTACCAACCGTTTTCATTACATCCTCTAATCATTTACTTACCCATACCCATCATTCAATTCATATTTATTAGAACAATTTTTATTTATATTTTTCATTCACCACATATGGACAATTTTGAATGTAATTGAATGCATATATCTCTATGTTTTATCACACGCATATATCATCTTTATTATATCTCTTACAACATCCTTGTTTACTCAATCTTATGCATTTTTCCATATGCACTTTAATAATTAGAATCAACTAGGGTTAGCCACATTCCCAATGTATTCGATTGGCAACCATAATTGGTATTAACGATCAAATGTTTTCATTTCTACAATTAAGTGCAATACTTTGGGTTTTGAATGTTCTGTACATGAATTTAATTCACCTTGAGAGACATTACTATTCCTTGTAGTTAAACTTTTCGATTTCCCTAGAACTTTAACCTCGGTACCTCTATAACTTGAGTATTAGGTGGGCATGTGTACAAATTGGACAATTGTAGGGTGGATCTACCTTGGCTTTTAACAGTGTATATCTGCTCATCTTCTCTCCAAGTCGAATTGAATATGGTTACAATTTTCGTTTATTCTTTCATTTTTTCAGTTGTGCCCAAAACTTATATCGATCCTGCTCCTGTACATTTTTCAATTATTGGGTTCATAATATGGAAACCACTTCATATTTGAAATATAATCTTCCTTCAAATTTCCAAGGATTCTATATGCTTCAAATATGCTTAGGAAATCAATATGGTTTCCAATTTGTGTTTTCATTTCAACCTTTTTGGAATCCGTATGTGTTTGTTATCAATGTGACACACAACCATTATTATGGAATTTTATTTTAGTTGTTATGAAACTGAGCCTTTCTCTCATTCTACTCATATACTTAATTTTTCTCTTTGATGCAGGTTTTGGAACTTCGTTAACTTCCCCATGTACTTACTTAAGCTGCTGAGGTATTTTCCTTACCACCAGACAAAGATAAGATAACTATCTATGTTCCTACACAATTTATCAATTTTCTCGGTATTTTGAAAGTAAGTAGGGATTTTGTTATATAAATGAGAACTATTAGTTTATTGTGTTGTTATTCTGGTTAACATATACCATCCCGTTTTCGAAATTTTTCAAAATGGACTGTTTTCATACTCCTTTAATAATTTAATTTGAGTGATTGAAAAAAATTTCCCAAATTCACTTTTTCTCCTTCTAGGGAGAAATCATTTTTCCCTGTGATTATTTTATTTAACATTGTACTGTGAATTTATTGTTGCAATTTCTATTTTAATTGGGCTTTTTCATTCTCATCGAATTTTATTCCATTCATATAAAATTTCATTTCTAATGCTAACACAGGCTTTTCCAAAATCGATTTGAATTCTCTTCTGAATGAGGAAGGGTTTTATCCTTACATTTAGAAGGTTTTTGTTATATGTTAGAATATATTTTTACCCAAATATATTTAACCCTCCACTAAGAAAACTGATATTTCCTGGAATTAATTTATGCCCATTTTTTGTTGGGTTTTTAGATTTAAAATTTTAAATTATTATAATTTACATAGATAACTTGCTTGTGTATTAATACATCATTCCACATTTTCATTTCTCATATACGAACCGGGTGTTTCCAATTCCACACTTCTCCCCTATACGAGTATTTTAGTTAACCGAAATTGATTTGGCTAACTGTGAAATGTTCTTCCCTCACAGTATCTCATTCTTTTATTTGATTGTATCAATTTCTTAAAGCATTTCAATCTCAATTCAAAATACTCTCTTTAGACTTTAGAAGAATTTAATTTCCTTCAAGAGCGTATCCTCGGTTTTTCATCGAGTACTTCAGATTTTTCCTCCCTTTAGCTTTGATATAGGTTTGTTAATATTCTTTTGAACCTTAGCTATGAATTAAAATTTAAATGAAATTCCTATTTATGCACAACTTGTACAATGTTAGTTACATTCTCATCCTCAATATATATTTAATTCGATTTATTTACAACTTTGGTTTTACGTGAAGACAGATGTGTGAAAATTTGTCTTTTTAACTTAATTATTTCTTCGATTCATCCATGTATCCCCTAGTTCTATGGCTATGATAAATTTTTTCCATTTTTTATTTTAATATTTTTATACTACGCTTCTTTAAAATATCAAGAGTATAACTCATATTTTGATTTCTTCTAAAATTATAATATTCTGAATTGAATTTCGTTTTATAAATTTCTCAGAATATTTTTTTTCCTTTAAATACTCTGATCCTGGAGAAACCTCTTTTCCATAATCACAAAATTTCCTCAATTCGGCCTCGATACCCTCTACTAGGTTACAATCCTCCTCATATGTACTAATACTCAACTCTACATTTTTAATTAATGAGCCAACTCTTCATTTTAATTTATTATAGCGTTCAAATTTCTTCAATTATATTAATTTACTGAACTTAATGTTTCACTATTGTCATTTGCAGGAGGAATTCCCCTCATTCCAGTTCCTTAATACAGGTGAAATTTGAAATATTAATTCTACTATAACTTGTCTATCTTTGTCAATTTCTTTTGTTCTGTTTGGTATTTTTCTAAAACCTTTCTATATATACTTTGGTGTAGTTAATTTATATTTCATTCAATAAAACTTCAGTTACTTCCATTTACAATAAGAAGAATTGACAGCACCTCTTGTATTCTTCAAGGTCGGTCATCCAAGTAAATAGATTCCAAAAATCTATATACAATATTTACAAATCTCAACTCTACACTTTGTAGTTAAATTATTAACTCGATGACCTTAAGTCAAGATGTAAATAAATTGTTGTATTTTATATTTTTAACTAAATTATAAGATGGTTGTATATTCACCTCTAGTGGAGGGATGTCCTATATGGAAATATTGTTAGATGAATTTTTCGAAACATATTTCTTTTTTGTACATATATGTCTCTATTTGTAAGAAAGTACATATAATAATAATTATGTATTTTAATTTTGAAATATGTTAATTTTTAAGACCTATAATTTCATTATTATAGTTACAGTTTACCTCGAAACTATTTATGCATCATTCCAATATATTCCTATATTCTTATATTATAATTTGTTTAGATATTTTATCTTTTTTAATTTATTATAGTTATGATTATGGCTGATCTAAAGTGTGTTCTCTATATCTAAAATAAAATTTATAATAGGAACCTAAGAAGAAATTTAGACCCTTCCCTCAGGGTTTAGAGATTTTGTATGTTGGTCAAAATATTTATTTCAATCTATGTAACCACACATAATAATTAACTATACTATCTATAGTTAAAATTCTGTTAAACACATATGACAACTCTTTATTTCTAACTCAGCAGACTATTACACATAATTTATGAAATAAAATACATATATAAAACTTTCAGCCATAGTTGATCAAATTCAACCATATATAACTACATCATAATTACATAAAATATAAACACAATATAATACATAGCCTCACAGAATGTGCATATCAATATGGTAAAGTCTATTTTCCACCCAAGCTTGAGCTTAATCCACAACTCCCTCAACATGTTTCCATAATTGCATCTAGTTAATTTGAGATGTTGTTTTCCCTTACCCTAGGATTTACTTTTGTGTTTTCCACAAAATATTTTTTAAAACTAGATTTTCCACTTTCTAGTTTTATTCATACACGTTCTCAGTAACTTTCCACTTTACTGATGCTTTTATTAGATCTTTTTCTCCCATCTAATAAAATTTATTTTATTTTATTTTTCTCCAAGGATTTTTGGAGAATTTTTGGAAATTCTTAGGAATCTATTCCAACCTCATGGATTTTGTCTTCTCGGTCTCAATTTACTCGGTATTTACGTCATGGTACTATTTCCATGTTCATATATTAATTTCCACAATTAATATATTTACATATTTTATTCTAATGTCCTCCTTACCTTTATGTGTATTCTCTATTTATAGAATGCCAAAAATAGGGATATTACATTTCTCCCCTCTAAACCAAAACACCTTCCTCAGTGTTTTACAATCTCCGTGTTTTTTTCATTAACCTGTAATGGTTATGTTTCTTTCATAATAACTTCCTACTCCCAAGTAGCTTACTCAAGTGTGAAGTATTTCTCACTGCACCTCTAACTTCTATTGTTTTGTCTCAATGAGAGTTCCTTTATTTTTCCACCTGTATCACAATCCAACCAAGTGAGCAGATTCATGTAAATAATTTTTCAATATTGAAATATGAAACCAAAAAACAATTATACGATGAAGTAGAGTGATTTTATACTCTCACTCCTATCCTCATGGCCCCACAATTTTGAAGTGATTCTTAGAAAAATAATTTATGTGCAATATCATCTTTGTGAATTCTTGCATTATTCTTTTGAGTTGAATTTACCTAAATACCTTGGGGAATTATTTTTACATTTGGTTACCACCTACTATAGTACTTCTATTAATTGAGACAATTCATCCTTTTTTTAACTACAACTAAGTGGAGTGTGGCCCTTTTTCTTTTTCCATATTGGGTTTTTGACTTCTTTGTATCATTGAATATCTGATACTTATATTTGTATACAGTTTTTAGTAGTACTGAAGTATCTTCGATTATTATATTTTATATGTTTCATACTTATATCGTATGTCTGCAAGCTTTTGTTTTGATCTCTCTTTCTTTCTAACTATCTGAGAATAATAATTTGTACTGAAATTTAGATTTTCCCCCTCTTTCTTCTAGGCTTGATTTTCAAAAAAGTATATGTACTTTTTGTATCTCTATCAGAGAGATCCATTATGTGATTCTATGAAGTTAAAGATTTTTTTTTGAATCTTTTGATCACATGTGATATGCTATTTTTCAAAACAAAAGAATACTTTTTTTGTTAGAGTCTCCTTTCTTCCAAAAATTTTTTTGTCACGTTGTTACTTGGACTTGCTACTTAGTATTCTAGAATTAAATTCCTTTTCTACTATATTTTTCTTCTATTGTCAGCTAAATAAGGAATTTAATGTGTGAACATGATCATGAAGATCTAATCTACCTTTTTGATTTTCGAACCCTGTACTAATATTGTTTTTTTTTCACTCCTTCAATGTGATTTTTATCTTAATGTACCCATATTTCTTGGATAAGGTCTATAATGACATTCCGATGATATTTGTCTTTTATTTGTCATTGGCACCTTAAAATTTTACATCTTTGCTTGAAAAGATTAGTTTTGGTTGAATTATTATTCAATTTCATCTCACTAAAATCTTATTTATTGAGGGTTGTTGAACAATGCTCCTTGAATTCATTACCCCACTTAACTTTTTCCACTATTATTTATATGGCTCAGAATTTGATGAATATTTTTTCTTTCAGATGAGGAGCTTTTCCAACTTTGTTATTTTTCATTTCCATTCATTTTCATATATGACATATTATCACTAAATTTACCTTTCTCTTGGTTCTATTTCCATGTTTTAAGGTAATTGTCGCATAAGCCCATTCTAATTCATAGACTACTTAACTTTATTCACTTTTCTTCGAATGTCAACTTTCGAACTTCATGTAATTAATATTTCCTTATTTTGCAGTGATATTTCTCTCAGTCTCTCAATACAAAAAATTTCAATATATACCACCACTCTTTGGCTGAATCAACAACTTCGAGTGTAGTATTAGTTTTCTATTTTAGTTTCCCAACTAATTTGGCATTTAGTCTTTCCACTCTTGTTTACCTTCTCATTTTTCTGCAATGTGAAAATTCATTTTTTATCTATTTTATGACTTTATTTGACAATAATCCTTAATGATGGTATTTCTAGTGTCATACTAGACTCAAGTCAACTTAATATTACACGTTCTTGATTATTCTTAGAATTTTCATGCGAAACTCACATTGGTTTAGTTTTACTATATCAGAACGTATTTTGTTAATACTCAGGTTAACTTTTTCAAGTGTTTCAGTAGAATATTGTCCATTAGGTACATGTATGTAGGACTATAACATGATTTTTGTACACCCAAAGGTTAATTTTTCAACCTTATAATGTACTTTTTCTAGTTCATAAAACTGTCTTATAGACTTTTACTTCCGGATTGATCAAATCATTCATCTATTTTTGCAAAAGTTAGCCATTTCTTGATATCTAATTGTTTTAACTGTATAATTCTATAGATATCCAGAAGGTATCATCCTTATTTTTAGCAATAAACCTTTGTGTTCCACCCCCGAATACATGCTTGGTTTAATTAAATTCTTGTTTATCTGAATTATACAACTTTTAATTGGAATTTTAGGTATTAATATTCAAGAGTATTCACCCTATACATCCTTGAAATTTTTGCTAGAATTTCTTTCCGGAATTTTATTTTTTCTTAACTCTATATATGTCTCCCACTCACTCATTTTTGTTAGCTGTACCAATTCCCCAACTTGGGCAACATAATTTGATAGCTTCTTCCTTGTTATCCTTTCTTTTTGGAATTTTAAAATATGTTTAATGGTCATTAGTTTCTTTTACTGTACAGATTTTTCCTATATACTTAGCGCAAGTACTTACTTTTCTAGCAATTCCCTATTGCTTTTTGTGGATCCATTTAATCCCTTTCCACTACAATATCATACAAATATATATAAGGAATTTTGGAATTATATACCATTTTCCCTTTCTTTGTGAGATAATCTATTTAGTTTATCATTGACCTTCTATTTTCTTCCTGAAATTTTCTATACCAGGAAAGAGTATTTACATTTTTATGGTTTAAATTCACCTTTTTCCACTACCATCAGGTTGATACAATTTAAAATTTACTACTAAATCAAGTAAAGAAACCACAAATTTTGTTAGAGTATGTAGCTAAAATTGCAATAATCGGTAACTAATTTTTAGTTTGTCGGTCTCTTGCTTCCTCTAGATTTTCAATTGAGCTATCCGACTTTTTTATGGCTAGTAACACAATCATGTTTTTGGAACAACTGTTTAGAATTATCACTTTCAATTTTTTCTTTTGAGATGTGGTTTTGATAGTTTAGAATTCACTATACATTGGCATTTTATCCCCTGATATACGACACATATCGAAAAAAAATTTTGTGGACTTCACACAATTTATGCTATAGTGAGTTGTCCCACTTTAGCTTATACTTTTTTGGTTTCTTTTGCCAAAATGTGACTTTACCTTGCTATTGGTAATCCACAATTCTTATTTTTCATATTTCTTACATATTCACATAATTGGAAGTAATCTTATTTGGGAGTCAGGTTTCCGTATCATTTTCCATTTCTTATTTAAGGACTAGAGATTTAATTTCGGAATTCTTCCTACCACTCCCTTTTCTTCTTCTCTTTATGCATATTTTTCCCGACACTCAGACCTATCTAACTTGGGTTCTATTTCCTTTGAAACTATAATTGTAGGCAATTTTTACCAACTTATTTTGTTCAATACCACAACAACCATTCATAATTACTCTATAAATGAATTAATTATTCTTGAAATGCTAATTTTAGAATTTTTGTGTTTAGATATGGTAGGGCTACTTTAATTTCAGAATTCTTCCTAGCACTCCCTTTTATTTTTCTCTTTATGCATATTTTTCCCCACACTTAGACCTCTTTGACTTGGGTTTTGTTTCTTTTGAACTATAATTGTAGGTAATTTCTTTACCAACTTCTTTTTTTTGATACTGCAGTAACCATTCATAATTAGTTTCTAAATGAGTTAATTATTGTTGAAATGTTAATTTTAGCATTTTTGTAATAGATCTGGTAGGGCCCCTCCCCTTCCCAGTTCTACTTACAATTTTTCTCTATCTCTCATAACATCAATTGTATTTTTTTTCTACGCTAATTCCTGCACTATTTTTTCTTCATAAAAATTAGAAATCATAAATAAAATTTAAAATAAGTTTGACACCATAATTTTTTTCTTCCGGTGTCATGACCCATAAGCCCAGATTTTGAGCTCGGGCTCTTATACCATTTGTAGCAACTCTACCTACCCAATTTTTTTTCTAATTATAGAAATTCTATCATACTTAGAATTATTTACTAATTCATTCTTTATTGACTATTGTCACAATAGTAAAATCTTAGATATTATCTCTGCCTAATTTGGTTTTCTGCAACTCGATTTGTTACTATGAACATCTTCAATTGGTAAAGAACGATCTTAATTTTCCTTGTACAGATTTTCTCTAATTTAACTATTGACGAATGTATACATTTCTATTCCTATTTACTATCCTCATAGGATTATAACTTTTATCCTTTATGTTGTTTAAATCTACTTTAGCCTTATATATATATACATTACCTCCACAATATATATATGATTCTTCCCTTAGTAATTTAATATATACAACACTATTTATAGGCCATCCTAATATGTATACACATTGCCAATATGTAAAGTTATTTAGGACCCTTTTGTCATGCATATATATATATATATATATATATATATCTATACACACACACACACACACTTACACTTAAGGGAAGGCTCTATACCATATCTAAGGTATTTTAACCACGTTGATGTAGATTCTTCGTATTTTACTTTACAATATTTTATAAGAATACCTCCATCCGTATTATTGTTACCTAATATATAGCTATCATTTCATTCTCTTCGCATACAATCTATATACTCAATTCACCTTAGGTATAGATCCATACCTTTACTAACTATTCGAATAATACATATGTGACACATTGTAATATATTCGAATTTTGAGCTTCATAACTGTAGGTTGTTGTACTCTTTTCCTACCAATTTCTTTCATTACATCCTATAATCATTTACTTAGTCATACCCATCATTCAATTTGTATGTATTAGAACAATTATTATTTATATTTTTCATTCACTACATATGGATATTTTTTAATGTAATTGAATGCATATATCTCTATGTTTTATCACACGTATATATCATCTTTATTATATATCTTAAAACATCCCCGTTAACTCAAACTTATGCACTATTCCATATGCACTTTAATAATTAGAATGAAATAGGGTTCACCACATTCCCAATGTATTTGATTGGCGACCATACCTAGTATAAACCATCAATTTTTTTCATTTCTACAATTAAGTGCAATACGTTGGGTTTTGAGTGCTTTTTACATGAATTTAACTTCTTAGTTTCCCCACACATTTAACCTCGGTACCTCTAGAACTTGAATATCACATGGGCATATGTACGAATTGGACAATTGTAGGGTGGATCTACATTGGTTTTTTAAAGTGTTTACCTAGTCATCTTCCCTCCAAGTCAAATTGACTATGACTAGGGTTTTCAATTCTTATTTCAATTTTTCATTTGTCCCCAAAACTTACAATGATCCTTCTCTTGTGAATTTTCCAATTCTCCGGTTCATAATATGGAAACCACTTCATATGTGAAATATAATCTTCCTTCCAATTTTTGGGGATGCTCTACACTTCAAATCTGATCAGGAAATTAGTATGGTCTCCAATTTTTGTTTTGATTTCAATGTTTTTGGAATCGGTATGTGTTTTTTATCAATGCGATGCATAGTTATTGTTTTGGACTTTTATTTTAGTTGTTATAAAACTTAGCCTTTATCTCATTCTGCTTATATACTAATTTTTTTATCTTTGAGACAGGTTTTGGAACTTTGTTAACTTCCCCATGTACTTACTCAAGCTACTCAATCATTTTATTTATGGCTAGACAAAGATAAGATAAGTATCTCTATTCCTACGCAATTTATAATTTTTCTCAGTATTTTGAAAATGATTAGGGTTTCAGTTCTCTAAATGAGAACTCCTAGTTTAATGTGTTGTTATTATGGTTAATGTGTACCATCTAGTTTCTGAATTTTTTCAATATGGACTGTTTGCATACTCATTTAATAATTTAATTCGAGCGATTGAATGGTTTTCACCAATTCGCTTTTTCTCCTTCTAGGGAGAAATTTTTTTCCTAACAATTATTTAGCATTGTACTATGAATTTATTGTTGCAAGTTATATTGTATTTGTGTTTTTTTATCCTTGGAGAATTTTATTCTATTCGTATAGAAATTCATTTTGAATGATACCACAGGCTTTTCCCAAATTGATTTGACTTCTATTCTGAATGACGAAGGATTTTATCCTTACGTTTGGAATTTTTTTGTTAAATGTTAGAATATATTTTTACCCAAATCTATTTAACCCTCCACTAAGAAAATTGATATTCCTGGAATTAATTTGCACCCATTGTTTATGGGTTTTCGGATTTAAACTTTTAAATTATTATCATTAACACAGACAACATGTTTTTGGATTAATGCATTGTTCTCAATTTTCATTTTTCATATGTGAACTGGGTGTTTCCAGTTCCCCACTTCTCCCCTGTACAAGTATTTTAATTAACCGCAACCGATTTGGCTAATTATAAAATGTTCTTCCCTCACAATATCTCGTTATTCTATTTCACTGTATCAATTTCTCAATGCATTTCGATCTCAATTCGAAATACTCTCTTTCAACATTATAAGTATTTAATTTCCTTCAAGAGGGTATCCTTGGATTTTCATCAAGTACTTCAGATTTTACCTCCCTGTAGGTTTGATGGAGGTTTATTAATTTTCTTTTGAACCTTAACTAAGAATTTCAATTTAAATGAAATTCCTATTTATGCATAGTATGTACAATGTTAATTACTTTGTTAGCCTCAATATATATTTAATTAGATCTATTTACAACTTTGGTTTTGCGTGAAGAACAACGTGTGAAATTTTTTCTTCTTAACTTAATTATTTCTTCATTTCATGAATGTATCCCCTAGTTCTATGGCTATGGTAAAATTCTGCCATTCCTTAGTTTAATATTTTTATACTACAGTTCTATAAAATATCCATAGTATAACTCATATTTTGATTTCTTCTAAAAATATGATATTTTGAATCAAAATTTCGTTTTATAAATTCCTCAGAATATTTTTTCCCTTTTTATACTCTAATCCTGGAAAAACCTCTTTTCCAGATTCACAAAATTTTCTCAATTCTTCCTTAATACCCTATACCAGGATATATTCCTCATCATAGGTACTAATACTCAGCTCTGCATTTTTAATTTGTGAACTAGCTCTGCATTTTTAGTTATTACAACATTCACATTTCTTCAATTCTTTTAATTTACTGGATGTAATATTTCACTATTGTCATGTGCAGGAGGAATTCCCCTCATTCCAGTTCCTTTATATAGGTAAAATTTGAAATATTAATTCTACTATAACTTGTCTATCTTTGTCAATTTCTTTTGTTTTGTTTAGTATTTTTCTAACACATTTGTATATATACTTTTGTACAGGTAATTTATACTTCATTCAATATCACTTCGGATGCTTCCCTTTATAATCAAAAGAATAGACGACAACTCTTATATTCTTCCAAGTAGATCATCCAAGTATATAGATTCCAAAAATATTTATACAATATTTACAAATATCAACTCCACACTCTATAGTTAAATTATTAACTGGATGACTTTAAGTGAAGATGTAAATAAACTGTTTTAATATATATTTTTAAATGAAGTATACAATGGTTGTATATTCACCTCTAGAAGAAGGATGTCCTATATGCAAATAATGTTATATAAATTTTTTGAAACATATTTATTTTCAGTACATATATGTCTCTATATGTAAGAAAGTACATAGAATAAGAATTATGTGTTTTAAATTTCAAATATGTTAATTTTGGAGACCTATAATTTCACTATTATAGTTACAGTTTACCTCGAAGATGTTTATGCATCTATTACATCATTTTTTGATCATTTAACCTACTACTCTTAGATAGACCTAAGTACATCATGTAAGACCAATTTTACCCTAAGTAAAATTTCTTTAACTATGAAAAATAACCTAGTAAACCACCTTTATTAAGTTCTTGATGGTCTAAGTAGGAAACCCCATGAGGAAATATTAAATAAATCTACAATTTTTTTATTTTCCTCAAAGAATAATTAGTTAAACAATAGTTTAATTAATATTCATGGTTATATTTAACCCAAAATATGGAAATTAATTAGATAAATCATTATTTATCTTATTATTTTCTAGGAATAATTATTTAAACCTTATTTAAATAATAATCCTTGTTAAATATGAATAAATAATTTATAAATAATTAAATAAATCATTATTTATTTGATTATTACTCAATCATATCCTTAAAATAATAAATAAATAATTCATTTATTTATTATTTACAAATAAAGGGATTTGACCCAAGTCAAATTCTTTTTCCCTCCAACAAATATAATAAAATATTCCATAAAAGTTGGATCTTGATTTGGTTAATAATATTTTATTTATACACCAATATCTAGACTAACTCAATATTTTGTTATAAATAAAAGAGTTTTTCCCTTCATTCACTACCTTTGGTTGCCTAAAGATCACTCTGGATCTAGACATTTGGTCTGACCTTGATCCACCATCATTGTAATATTTTCCTACCATTTTCTTGAGAGCTCCCTTTGAGTTCCAATTTTTGTCTGGGTTTTCTACACCATCAAGAGGGAGGGATTTTAGATCTAAAGTGCTGAGGACTTACAAGAACCCATCCAATTAAGAAGAACTGGGAACATCTTTCTATGTTTTCCTCCCAGGTGCCATTAATACAAAATTCATTCAACATATACTTCTCCTGTCTATTGGATGCATGGAGTAAATCTTGTTTTTATTTACTGCTTAATGCCTTTTAATGCATAGATCTAGATTTTTGCAGCATTTATCTTGGTCACCTAATTGCAAATATAAAGATATTGAAAGCCATATTTGTCATTAGCACTATTTGTTATGTACAACCAAAGTGGTATTTTTTCATACATTTGCGGTTACGATTCATACTAACAATTGGCGACTCCACACAGGTTTACGATTACGACCGTTGTCGTTCTTCAGATCCCTGCATATCCAACTGCTTCAAACCCTCGAATTTCTCTTCAACCTCTTTTTTTTCTTTTCTTAATGTTGTTTTTAACCTATAAAACCCTAAAACATTAAAAATTTGAAATTTTGTGTGTTTTCGGACCTATTGCGCAGGTGATTAACATCAGTAGCAACTGAGATGACACATTCTTCTGAAACCTACTCTCGATAGTGTAGGAATCGTAGGTCATAGTTTTTGGGCCAAAACCTATGACCTGAACCTCCAGGGAGCAGAAAACAAGCCAGAACCTACAACCTATGTAGAAATCAAGTCAAAAACTATGACCTGGACTTTTTGTGGCAGTTTTTCTGAAAATTTTCTGGGTTTGTCTGGGCCTCTGTTCAGGGTTTTCTGACCTCTGTATCCACCCATTTTGGAATTGTACTTGTTCTTTTTTACTCAAATAAGTGGGAACCTATCCCCCTAGGGCTTCAGTACCCTCCACCTTTGGTGGAAGAGTTTTAGCTGTTGCAGGTTGTTTAAAATTTCAAAGTGTTCAGCCATTTTTTCAAATCTGATACCTTACCTTCAGATCCACTTCAGATTGGTTATTTATCCATCCAAAACACCTCATTTGGTTTTTTTTGGGTTTTCCTCTAGGGTCCCCTCCACTTCTGTCTAGGATATGGCATTTCGCCACCTCATTTAGAACAATCTTTCCTTTGATTTGTTGTTGTTTTTCTGCACCATTTTTTAGCAAATCTAACCTTTAGATCCCTGTCCCTCCCAACCTTAGATCTATTGGCTATTTTAGTGTGTTTTGGCTAGATTTTTTCCCACCTACAGAATAGTTTTTGAGAGGCCTACCTCCTTGGGTTTAGATTATTTCATTATTAGCTATTTATTTTCTATTATTTTAGTTTCATATACTGTTCTCTGCAGGTTTATTTACAGCTATACAACACACTTTTTCTTTTTCTCTATAAACGTTTGGGTTTAAAAATTAAAATTTACACACTTTACACACACACCCTAAGTGAAGAAGAGGTTGGTTACCACTGCGAAGCAAAGACTTTAAAAAATTGAAATCAATTGATCCTACACCTCTCTGCCCTTGTTTCATCATTGTAATCAGTTGATCCTGCATCTCATTGCCCTTCTTGTTCTCTCTTCCCTTGGTGTCGTGTTTGTGTCATCATCATTTTTCCACCAAGGCATTTATCCTAGAGACTTCTTGGCCTTCATCCTTAGTTTTCGGTAGGAAGACTTAATCCTCCTTATAAGATTCGAGTTAGTCCTCCACTGAGTCCGCACTCCGACACTTCTTTTGGTTCATTGGGTTCTCCTTCTCGTTCCGCCCCTAATTCTCCCCCTGTCACCTTCACTATGTCTGGTTCAAGACCTAACGCTGGTGGTAACCCTGGCCCTAATGCTGGGAATACTACTAGCGTGACCGCAACAAAAACTACCCCAACTACTCCCTTGCTCCCCTATATGGAAGGCCTCAGTCTTCCTATTTTTGACTAGTTGATAAATGACCCTATACACCATAATGTTGGTTGGCCTGCAATGCCAACCAATCTCCCTTCCGATGTCCCCAAGTTTGAAGGTCTTGCTGGTGAAGATCCTACAAATAATGTTTGATCTTTCCACATGTAGTGTTTGTCTAACTCCATTACCGATGACTCTGTCCTTCTTCAATTTTTCCAACATATGCTTACTGGTGAAGCTTCTAAGTGGTATGTTGATCAGGCCCCATCCTCTCATACCACCTTTTTAACTCTTCCTCAAGATTTTCTGTCTTATTTCTAGCTTCCCTTTCATTACGACACTGGTACTAAACTTTTGACTTCTTTTCGTCAATCGTCTGCGACCCACCTATCCGATCATGTCCAAGAATGGTGGAGAAGAAAGAGCCTATGTCAAGCCCCTACCTTCGAATATCATGTCTACATGGACTGGTTCCTTAGATCTCTATTTCCTACGATCAACAAAGATGTTGCATTGCATTTCCCTCAAATCAAAGAAGCTGCTCTCCAAATTGCATTAAAATATGACCTGATCTACACTTAGTCGGGTTATGTTTATACCATTCTACCTGATCTTCCTAGACTCGGTGGTGCCAATGCACTAGGGGCATCTCATGCCATCGATTGTATCATTGGATCTTTCTCTCATCCATACAATGAGCCTCCCATGGGCTATGGTTTTCCTGAGGGGGGGTGAGCACCTCCTGCACTTTTCCCCCTCCCGGTATCATGTATCCAGGATACGACATGCCTCCTCCTTTTTCCCAACCTCCTATTTACCACACTGTTACCCAACCTCATTATTATCTATATCCACAGCTTGGTGCTTTAGCTCCTCCAACATTAGCACCTCTGCCTCCCTTGCCTTCTCAATCCCCGCAACAACAGCCACCACCCCCTCAGGAGTAGGTGTATGCATAGCAAGGTGCGAATAATCCTCCTCCCTCCAAAAATTAGAGGAAAGGCACTCAAAATCAATCTAATCCAGGTAATCCTATACCTAATCCGCAAAATAATGCTCCTAACACTACTAACCAGCAACATGGCACTTAACCCAAGCAGGATAGGCTTGTTCGCATGAATAAGCCTTCTTGTTGGTGTGGTGTTTATGGTCATTACACACACTATTGTCCTCTTTTACCATAGATGAAGTAGATGTGGGAGTCTCATGTAGCTTCGCGAGGACAATAAGCCTCCCCTTCCATCCCTCCCAGTCCTGCGCCTAGTCATCCGACTGTGTCTACTAATCCTTTCCCTCAGCAAGGATTTGTGGCTACTCAACCACCTGAAGGTCAGGAGGCCACTCAGCCTCCTCCACCTGGTACCTTCGATTACTAGATCCTCATGATGAACTCTGACCAACCTATTCTCATTGACCTCAACCTTCAGACTCGGTCCTGTCAGTACAACAAGCCTACCGCTATGTCTGCCCCCGAGATCCCTTCTTCAGGTTCTACAGAGCCTCTTTCAACAACTAATGGTCCTTTGCATATCCCTCAACCTAAGGCAGAGGTTCATACCAAGATCCCTAAGGGACCACTACACCGAAATACTGCTTCTAGCAAGGCTTCCCATTCGTATAGTATAGTAGATGATTTGGCGCAATATCCTACTGCTATTTCAACGCTGGAACTCCTCTAATCGTGCCCTTCACAATAAAAGGCTCTAATATCTACCATGGGCACTGTAGATCCTTCAGATTATCGCTTGATAGTCTTCGATGTTGAGTGGTCAGAACATCCTCCTCTTCCTGCTTCTGTTGCCTTCCAAATTCCATTCAAGATCCGGAATGCCAATGTTTCCTGGTGTATCATTGATGAGGGGGCATCCACTTGTGTGATGTCCGATTCAGTTTGGAGGCAACTCGGATCACCTGAGTTGGCTCCTTCCACGATCACTCTTCGAGCATGGGATGGCCACGCCTCCGATCCCATTGGTCTGTTCCGCAATTATCCTATTACTCTTGCGGGCAAGACAATTTGTGTTGACGTAGAAGTTATTGATGTCCCTTTAGATAAAAAAATTCTATTGGGTAGTAGTTACACCTATGTGATGTCTGCTATCCCATCTGCAGTTCACTGCAAGATGTCCTTCCACCATAATGGAAAGATAGTCATCATTGACCAGTTGACATATTATGAACCAAAGTCTTAGACCTCCCCTGAGTCCATCATCTCTTTGGTGACCAATAGGAAAATCATTAATCCTTTGATGAGTGTCTCAGTCGAAGTCTACAAGTATTCCTCTTTTCTTAGTACATTCCCTAGTCTTCGTCCTCCTATCTCTTATCCCAGCTCATCGAATGTTTGTATGATGCAATCATCTCGGGTTATCCTCAAGCAGTCTACTTCGGCTAGTCAGCAGCCTCATTGCCCTCTGCAGCCTACCCCTATCCCTTCAATTCAGCCTTCTAGAACTCCTCCTCCTGCCCCTTCATCTACAGCTACTATTCATGAGCCTATTTATCATCCTGGAACGGTTCCTCCAGGCCTTAGCCATCTTGGAGCTGTCCCGCCTAGTGATTACCCCTCTGTTCAGATAATGTTCCTAGATCCCCCTCCTAGAGTCTACACGATACCTGTTATGGCTACCCTCTCTCTTCCTAACCTGACCCTGGGGATTCCCGTCTGGTACCTTGATCCCCCAACCGCTACCCCACCTAATCAACCCAAACCTTACCTTTCTTTGACCTCAGTTCAACCAGTCCCTATGACTTCTCCTGCTATTACAGTGCCACAACCACCTCAAGAGGAACCATCTCATGTTGCGACAACTTCGGCTAAGAAGGGAAAAGCTCACAAGAGGGCCTCAAAGGACAAGGCTGCCCTGACTAACCCTGCACCTCCTCTGCCCCCAAATCCCTGTGCTTTGTATTATGTCGTCATTCATGCCACCCATACCTATCCTAAGTTACCTCGGATCAAGCCCATGGTTAATGTTGCATTCCCTGAGTCTACAGTCCTTGAAGCTTCTGTTTCTTCCTCGACTGTAGCCAATAACCCTAATACTATTCACACCAACCAACCTTGTGCTTTGTGTGATCTCCATGGCCATTACTCTCACCATTTTCCCTACCTTATGCATTACCACACCTCTTTAGAGGTACTTCGGGAGTACAAGGTTGAACAGAACCAATCCACCTCTCTCGTACTTGTGCAGTATGCTACGGGCCAGCCTGAGGATTTACATGCTCCCATTGAGATTCCCCCTCCTGATGTCGAGATGACGGAGCCTACGACCACCATCCTCTACTTTTCATCATCCATGAGACCCTCGGTGGAGTTCCCTTTGAATCTTCCTCTACTGTTTTTCTCGACCTCCCTTAAGCGATCACCCTGGGCTCAACATCAGTGGATCCCTTATCTTCTTGTTCTTTTGTCATCCCCTATGAAAATGCACATGTGAACCTGTCTTCTCATGATGATGAGCCAGGCAGCTTCACCGCATCATGTGGTCTCCCTTCCTCCCATCACTCCATCTTCTATTGCGATGATGACATCATGGAAGCCTTTTCCACCCCTGAATTCATCTTTCACGCCCATAAGCGGGATGACACCATCCATGTCTATGGTGACTTTCATGACCTGATCACAAGCTACACTTTCTGTAGCTCCCACACACCACCTACCTATCAGCATGTGAGTAGTAGACATCTTACCTAGGTCACTCCCTCTCGCAGTGGTTGTTCGATCTCGACTTTGTGCTTAGGTTGCCGGCATTGTTCATCATCCTCCCATTTGTTGTCTTGTGGCACTTTTCAGATGGACCTCCTACCCACAACTTATATTGGTTATGCCGATGGTGCAAGTCGCTACTCTTGGAATATATCCTCGACAGGTTGGGCCATTTTCACCCCTTTGCATGTGTTGGTTCTCTCGAATGGTGTATGCATTGGCACTGCTGCCAATAATCATGCCAAATATGATGCAGTGCAAGTTTTATTAGTCGATGCCCTTTCCCATTGCATCCTCCACCTTCACGTTCATTTAGATTCCTTGCTTTTTGTCATGCAATTGTATGGTGTATATCATGAGTATAATCCTATCCTTTTTAGAAGATATTTATGAGTGAAGCTTTTGATGCGTGAATTTGAAAACATTACATTCAATCATGTACCTAGAGCACAAAATCACTATGTAGATATCATTGCAAACAATATTCTAGATTGGCATTTAGCACACACATTTAACACAAGACAATAATATAGCATAAAACCATAAAAATGATGCATATCCATAATATGTGTCGTATAAAATGTGTTAGATTCCATCAACTTTGATACATATGACATGCCCATAGCATGCTACAAAAACTCAAAACTGGGGGCACCATCTGCCCCTACACCTAATCACTATCTAGAGGATCCCAAGGAAATGGCTCTACTCATGCAGCTCGTAGATCGTGCATCCCCTATCCGGCTATCACCATGCGCCGCATGACCCCTCACCACTCCGAGGGTAGACCAATACATGGCACTATGTACTGGTCATCCAAGTCTTTCCAGCCATGCTCTGAAACACTGATTAGAAGCCTCTCACATCTACGATGGATGTCCTTCAGGAGGGCCACTACATCCTCATTTTGTGGCACTCTCGATCCACTAGGTCCTATAGCTCCTGATACTATAGGCCACCCCATATACTCAATCGGTTTCACCGACGCTGTATCTACATACCAAAAGTGAAAGAATCAGTACCATATACAATATTCTGAAACTTTACATGCATGTAAAAGATTAGCAATTTTTCGCTTACCATCGAGCCCCTATACTCGACCAGGCAGTAGTCGAAAATCCGGGACCCATGATAACTCATCCCACTATAGGCATAGTTGTCTATGTACAGTGGCATCTGATCCCAATGAGCAAAGAACTTGGGTCGGAACACCCGTTTGACTGCCCCACCTACTCCTCTACATAGTAGTCTCCTCCACCAACGCATCCTGGGCTCTCTCGGGCCCCCATCTTGGTGCTATATGTGAGGTCAAAGTGTTGGGATCTTCTCGAAGAAGAGCAAGCACAAAACTGTACCATTTTCATAGTCATGGTTCACTTGTTGCTTGCATAGTGACAACTATCATTTTAACCATGATAGCATCATCTAGGCCCACCCATAGTATGTCCCACTCAACACACTCTCCACAAGCATCATCTTCCCTCCAATGATGTGGTAGAGTGCCTGGTTTCCCATGATTCATAGCACCAATGCAACCATAGCACAGGTCTCTAAACTCTCTGGATCCCTGATGGGTATCCGTGTCCCTTTGACATGGAGACCTCATCGAAAATGGTGCTCTATAAATTCCATGATGTCCTGCCCTCGTGGTAACACTGGATGAGTATTCTCGACCATCCTAAGTGGTGGGAGACTAGTTAGGAAATATATATCCTAGACTGTCAACTCGATCCGATGCCCCTACACTATAAATACCTCATGGTTTGGATCCCAATAGCTGGTAGTCCGGGCCACCAAGGGCTCTTCAGCTCTGATAAGAGGGTTCTCCAGAAACTTCAGAACCCCAAACCTAGCCAGTGCACTATGGACACCCTGATCCTCCCGGATCTCCAAATGTAAAGTGCCTAGGTATTTCTCTCTCCAGTTGATCCGTAATTCTACCATATCTACACAAAACCATCATATTTGTTAGTATACAGAGAGGAAAGACTACATCTAAACATAAAAAGCTAGTTCTTAGCCAAAAATAGCATAGAAAAACCCCTCCTTATCAGGTTGCACCTTTCAGGCCCAAATCTGTGACAGGTCATAGTTTTCTGCCCACAATCTGCTACCCAGATCAAAAAAATTTCCCCAAAAGGTGTGACCTGGTCATGAAGAGGAGAAGGGGTATTTTCCTGGGCCCTAGGGACCTAAACTGAACTTTCAATCCACTAAAATGAAAGAGTAGGGTTAGGCCTTTTGCCTACAACTAACGTATCTCGATTCCAAAGGTCGGTTTGTCCACTATGATCGCCGCAAGATTTAGGGCCTTCTCTCCTCTCTACATTCACCTTAGCTCCACATGAAAATGAGTGAATTTGGAGGGAAAACACCTTATTAAAAAAGAAACCCATATTTTTATTTTGCCTACTACGGCCAAACTGTATCTCGGTTTGACAAATCAAAGCTCTCACTGAGCCCTCAAATGGGTATCTACTAGTTTTTCATGATTTGATACCTCACCAGGACACATTTTGTTTAAGAAGCATCACTTCACCACTCCTCAAAATTGAATTTCTTCACTTGCAACACTTGTACTTGGGGCACCATTTTTCCTCCATACTTTTCCACGGTCATGTCGATTTTCTTCATGACTTACCATCTTGTACTCATGTTTATATTGTCCCCATTGGACCTTTACTGAGTGGCAGTGTCATCGAGTTTCCCTTGTTTAGAGCATCCAAGTTGAGTCATCATCGCATCCATGGAGTCTATCCTAAGTCCCTTTGTATCACACTATAGTCCTCCATCCTTCATTGCTTGGTCCCTCTCTCGTGTCACACATTATGGCCTCTAGTCTCACTATCCCCTATCCCTCATGATATTGTGTCAGTCGCTGCCAAGTCATCCATGGCCTTTATGCTCTAACAAGGGAAGTGATCCATCTGCTACTCAGTGTTGCCCATTTCATCATCACCCCTAATGTCAGTCTGTCAGTTTCTCTACTATTTTCTCTCATGCCTTAGCTGAGGACCCCTTATTGCCTCACCTATGGCGGACCTCCTTCTGTCAACATCAGATCATTTATTCCAGAAGATAGGTCTAGAGAGTGGTGTACCTTGGTTCCATCTTCCACTCCTTTTTGGTACCTCATATCAGGAAAAGGGACTCCTTATTACCCTTTGACTTGATTTTTTCTCAGCTCTAGCTCCTTATAGCATGATCGAGATCTGTATACTTGATGGTTCAGCAATGCAACAGATTGGACTAGTGATTCTTGGGTGTGTGTGAGATGTTTCATCCCTCATGAGGGGGTGGACCTATAGGTAGCCCCCCACATGCCCGGATGACCTCTTCATTCCAGCCTTCGATGCATCTCCATAGATTTGATGATGTCGGCCTCAATCGCTTGCAGTGCCTTTTTGATTACATGTATCAGTTAGATTTTCAGAGCCCTTTCCTTTCTACAGGGGAATATGGGTTGTGTTTGTACCTCATGTACTCAGATATTATTGTATAAGTCTTGGTTGTTGTTCCAAGCACAGTATGTATGTGGGATTCATTATCATATTTTTATTTGGCTCATGTTTATGCCATCATGTACTTTATAGTTCAATCCCTTATTTACTGGACACATTATTCTTTGTACTTTATCTTGATGGGCATAGGTATGCCTCCCAAACTACCTATAGCAGGGGTACTCACTCATAAAAGAGACTTATCACACCTGTAAGTCTTTCCTCCTCAAGATATAGTCCTCTCAGCACTTTGGTCTACCTTATATTTCTCTCTCTCTGAATTCCCCTTCACTGTCTACTGATTGAGTTCTTACAACGTACTTCGGTCATATGATTAGCTCCTAACACTCACATGCTGGGGGGCAATCTCTTACACCATTTTTTGGTCATCTAACATGTTACTATTAGTTGGACCTAAGTACACCATGTAAGACCAATTTTACCCTAAGTAAAATTGCTTTCACTATGAAAAATAACTTAGTAAACCACCTTTATTAAGTTGTTTATGGTCTAAACAGGAAACCCCATGAAGAAATTTTAAGTAAATCTACATTTGTTTGATTTTCTCAAGGAATAATTAGTTAAACCATGGTTTAATTAATATTCATGGTTACATTTAACCCAAAATAGGGAAATTAATTAGATGAATCATTATTTATCTTATTATTTTCTAGGAATAATTATTTAAACCTTATTTATATAATATTCCTTGTTAAATATGACTAAATCATTTATAAACAATTAAATAAATAATTATTTATTTGATTATTACTCAATCACATCCTTAAAATAATAAATAAATCATTTATTTATTTATTTTTTACAAATAAAAGGATTTGACCCAAGTCAATTTTTTTTTCCCTCCAACAAATTAATAAAATATTCCATAAAAGTTGGATCTTGATTTGGTTAATAATATTTAATTTATGCACCAATATCTAGACTATCTCAATATTTTTTTATAAATAGAAGGGTTTTTCCATTCATTCACTACCTTTTGTTCCCTAAATATCACTCTGGATCTATACATTTGGTCTTACTTTGATCCACCATCATTGTCATATTTTTCTACCATTTTCTTGAGAGCTCCCTTTGAGTTCCAATTTTTGTCTGGGTTTTCCACACCATCAAGAGAGAGGGATTTTAGATCTGAAGTGCTGAGGACTTACAAGAACCCATCCCATTGAGGAGAACTAGTAACATCTTTCTATGTTTTCTTCCCAAGTGCCATTAATACAAAATAAATTCAACATATTCTTGTCTTGTATATTAGATGCATGGAGTAAATGTTGTTTTTATTTACTGCTTAATTCTTTTAATGTATAGATCTAGATTTTTACAGCATTTATCTTGGTCACCTAATTGCAGATCTAAAGTTATTTGCAACCATCTTTGCTACTAGGGCTATTTTTTATGCACAGATAAAGTGGTCCTTTTTCGTACACTTGTAATTAATATTCATACTAACAACATCATTCCAATATATTATTATATGTTATATCACTTTCCATTTGTTACAGTTATGATTATGGCTAACCTAAAGTGTGTTCTCTATATTTGAAACAGAATTTACAACAGGGGCCTAATAACAGATTTAGACCCTTCCCTTGGGGTTTAGAGATTTTTTATGTTGGTCAAAATATTTGTTTCAGTTTATGTAACCATACAAAATACTTAAATATGTTATCTATAGTTAAAATTCTATTAAATACATATGACAACTCTTTATTTCTCACTCAATAGACTATTACACATAATTTATCAACTAAAATACAAATATAAAACTATCAGCCATAGTTCATGAAATTCAACCATATCTAACCACATCAAAATTACATAAAATATAACCACAATATAAGACATAACCTCACATAATGTGCATACCAATCTGGTAAATAATATTTGCCACCCAACCTTCAGCTTAATCCATAGCTCCCCCTGAGAAGAAACCAATTCTTCCACAGTGTAGAAAACCCCTTATATAACTAGGAATAGCTTATTTACGCTTACTTTCCTTCAGCATGTTTCCATAACTACATCAAGTTAATTTGGGATGATGTTTTCCATTAGCCTAGGCTTTACTCTTTTTTTTTGTAGAAAGCCTCTTTAAAAATAGCCTTTCCACTTTTTAGTTTTATTCTTACCTATTATTAGTAACTTCCCACTTTACTGAGGCTTTTATTATATATTTTCCTCCCATTTAATAAAATTTATTTTTTTGTATTTTTCTCCAAGGCTTTTTGGAGAATTTTGGGAAAGTCTTAGGAATCTAGTTCAACCTCATGGATTTTGATTTCTTGGTCTCAATTTACTTTTCCTTTACATCATCGTACTATTTCCACATTAATATATTAATTTTCATAGTTAATATATTTACATATTTTATTTCTGATGTCTCGATGACCTTTATGTGTGTTCTCTATTTGTAGAACACTGAAAATAGGAATACTACATGTGACCAATTCCAAAATCTATTCATAAATGGAGGATACACTACAAGGAAAAGACCCTTTATCAAATGTTTTTGAGGCACCCCACAGAAAAATACCCCATACATCCATTTCTAGCAGAGGTCACTAGAGGATGTTGGAGGCCGTTGGGTTTTGCAGATGTTTTCTGCTCAGTGCGCTTATCATTAAACATCTCCCTGGTGCTCTGGAATACCGAAAGCACCTGTGCACACAAAAACATTGGCACACTGGACACCGTGTGTTAGGTCCCTATATTACTAGTATAGTCCATTATTGTTGTTAGTGTAACCCCCTTATTGTTATTAGTCTACCCCTGTAACCCCCATATTGTTATTATTGTGCCCTTAAATTATTACTGTTAGGTCGGCTAGAATTACATTGTGGCCCCATGGACTCCTATATATAGAAAGGAGGTTTTGTAATTTGTATCATCCAAGAATTTTTCATTCATGTAATGTATTAGAGGTTTCCCCCTCAAAGTGGCTTATTTCTAAGGTGTTGATATCTCTTTTCTTCTATTTTTGGAGCTGGTTTCATAGCATTTGGTATCATAGGTTTGGGATTCTAGGGTTTCGCTGCTCCAAACAGGTCATCGTGGAATTTTTGCTATAATTTTTTTTCTACGAAGGGTCAAAGCTGAAATTTTTAGAGTGCGAAGTCAAAATCTTGAAGAACATCTTCACAAAATTTCAGATCTTGGTTCACAATATTTTTGGAGATATGATCTATGTTAGGCAGGTCATTTTGCAGGCTCCTGAATTTCACTCAAAGGTGTTATCGTGAAATTTTTTCTATAAATTTGTTTCTACGAAGGTTCAGTAACCGACCGTTTTAGAGTAAGAAGCCAAAATCGTGAGGAACATCGTCGCAAAATTTCAGATCTTGGTTCACAACATCTTTGGAGATATGATATGTGGAAGTGAGGGCTTTTTCAGGCTTCTCAATTTCATCTCAAAGATGTGATCGTGGGAAAATATTTATAACTCGGTCTCTGAGCATCAGATTGGAATGCTGTAAAAAGTGGCTACAAATATACTGTAGTGTTCTGTTTATTAATTTCAGAGCTAAAGGAGGAAACAATGACATGTGGCAAGTCGTACACATTTGCTCTACTGAACCAGTCCATAATTGGCTTATTGTGGGAGATTGGACATAACTTTGCCTTGAAGAATTCAAATCAGGTCAGACCTGTTGCATTTGAAAGAAGTTTCAGAGGGCTACTATAGGGAGGAATTTTAGATATTTAGGATCCACAATTATAGAGATAATTCAATTTCAATATCCAGCTCTGAAAAAGCAAGTAAAAGGTGTGTGTTTGTTTTTCCAAATTGCATAAGTCTTGTTTGAAGAACCAAGTTGAATTGGTTCCAAGGGCATATTGTAGAATAGATGTCGGTATTGGATTCTAAAATGGCCCCTAAAAATAATTCAACACCTATTAAGCCTTTAGAAGGCTCTACTATGACTCATGAAGATGAAGGATGGAAACATGACATATCAAAATTACAAGAGCAAGTGCAACAAATTTAGCTCTCGCAAAGAGCAACAAAAAATGACATGGAAGTTTTGAAGAAAGGAGTGGAAACTAAGATGGATGGTTTGAAGAAAGGCGTGGAATATAATATGGATGGTTTGAAGAATGGAATGGATGGCATGGAAGCTAATATGGATGCCATGGAAGCTGGCATGGAATCTAAGATGGATGACATGGAAGCTAAGATCGGTGAAAAAATGGAAAACATGAAGAATGATATAAAAGTAGAGATGGAAGGTTTGAAAAAGTTGATACAAGAAATTTTTCTTAATGGTGAAAATATAGTAGAGGAAACTCATGATGAGAAAAAAATAAATGTTGTTGCAGATGCACTCTCAAGAAAGAATGAAGAGGTGGAAGCATTGCTTTGTGCAATTTCTATTATCCAACCAAATTGGATAACCGAAGCAAGGGATTAATGGAAGAAGGACGAAGAAGTGTGGACACTCATTCAAAAGTTGCAGCAAGATCCTAGTATATCTGATACATTTAGTTGGAAAACATGATTCCTTATGGTACAAAGATCTCTTATATCTTTGTAAAAATTATCAACTAAAAAAAAAGATTCTTTTGGAATTGCACACTTCTCCTTTAGGAGGACACTCAAGATTTTTAAAAACTTACCACAGGGTGAAGAAAGAATTTTTTTGGGATGGCCTTAACTCTGATATTCAAAATTTTCTAGAAGAATGATTGGTTTTCCAACAGAATAAAGTTGAGACAATTAAGACCCTAGGTCTTCTACAACCTTTGTCCATTCCAAGCCAACGTTGGGAGGATATTTCAATGGATTTTATCATAGGTTTACCTAAGTACGAAGGAAATAGTGTCATCATGGTGGTAGTTGATAGACTTACCAAGTATGCACACTTTTATGCATTATTTCATCCATTTAAAGCTAGTACAATTGCTACTACATTTATGGAAACAATTCAAAAGCTACATGGAAACCCAAAGGTTCTTGTGAGCAACAGAGATCCCATTTTTACTGGAAATTTTTGGACATAGTTATTTTCTTGTTTGGGTACTCAATTAGCTCATATCTCCTCTTATCATCCTCAATTCGATGGTCAAACTGAGATAGTAAATAATTTTTCAAAAGGATATCTTCGTTGTTTTGTATCTGATAAACAAACGCAATGGGTCAAGTGGTTACATCTCGTTGAATGGTGGTATAACACTTCCTTCCATATTGCAGCAAAAATGACCCCATTTATGGCACTTTATGGATATCATTCACCATCCATCACATCACCTTTAAGAGAAAATTTGAAGGTTCAAGCAGTGGAAGATCACATAGAGCATCAACAAGAAGTTCTCCAACTCTTAAAGGATAACCTAAATTTGGCACAAAATCGAATGAAGCAACAGGCAGATCAACATCACAGTGAGAGAAGTTTTGATGTAGGAGACTGGGTATTTTTACGGATACAACCGTACAAAAAAATGTCCCTCAAGAAAGCTAATAAGGATAATAAATTATTGCCAAAGTACTATGGTCCTTACAAGGTGTTGCAAAAGATTGGTACTGTGGCATACAAATTGGATCTTCCTGCTTCTTCATGAGTGCATCCAATTTTCCATGTTTCATGCTTAAAGAAGGTTATCGGTGAAAATATTCCAATTCAAACAATATTGCCCGAACTTGATGAGGAATGAAAAATCATATTTGAACCTGAAGTGATCAAGGAAACAAGAACTTGACAGTTACGAAATCGATAAATTTCAGATTATCTCATCAAGTGGAAGAACTTACCCACTAAAGGTTCTAAATTGGAGGATGAGAATTTTATACAGAAGCACCCAAAACTACTCAAGCATTGAGGACAACACTTTTTTGAAGGAGAGGGGGATGTTAGGTCCTTATATTACTAGTATAGTCCCTTATTGTTGTTAGTGTAACCCCTTTTTGTTATTATTGTATCCCCGTAACGCCCATATTGTTATTATTGTGCCCTTAAATTATTATTATTAGGTCGGCTAGGATTACATTATGGCCCCACTAGGATTAAATTGTGGTCCCATGGACTCCTATATATAGAAAGGAGGTTTTGTAATTTGTATCATCCAAGAATTGTTCATTCATGTAATGTATTGGAGGTTTCCCCCTTGAAGTGGCTTATTTCTAAGGCATTGATAACTCTGTTCTTATATTTTTGGAGCTAGTTTCACAACACCGTGTAGTCCATACACACCCACTCGGTGGGTCGTATTATTCTATAGGATTGGTGCGTCACAACTCTTTCGTGTTGGTGCATTATAAAACACCATGCCAAAACTAAAACCACCCGGTGCGGTAGAAAGAACCCACACTGGTGCATCATAAAAGAATGTGCCAAAACACAAATCAACTGGTGTATTTGTAAGAAACAGAACCGATGCACCTATAAACCATACGCACCAGTAAAGGGTTAAATTAAAAAAAAATTATGGAAAAAAACCCAGTTTTTTCATTTTTCTAGTGCTCCTGAGCTCTTAATTACTGGTGCACACTCTACCATAGAATGCATCGATGCACACTAAAATTGGCACACAAGACAGCGTGCGCAATGTACACAAACCCTCGTGGCATCCTATTACTGTAACGCACCGGTGCTTCACTACTCTTCCACAACGATGCATCATAAAATATCGTGCCAAAATAGAAATGTATTGGTGCATACTTATTAAAGAGCACTGGTGTGCCTATAAACCTTACGCACCAGAATAACATTAAATAAAAAAAAAATTAAGGCCAAAAAACCGGTGCTCTATGACAATTCCGCACCAGTGCTTTACAAATATTCCGCTTCGGTGCATCATCAAAACATCGCGCCAAAACTGAAACATCTCGGTGTGATGTTAGGGAACTACCCCGGTGCATTATAAACAATGCACCAAATCTGACACCGCCTGGTGCGGTTATAAGTAAGCGTATCTATGCGACTACAAAACCCCGCACACTGGAACAGGGTTAAATAAAAAAAAATTACAGCCAAAAAACCTCATTTTTCACTTTCCTCAGTGCTCTAGAGCTCTGAAGCACTGGTGCCATTTCCCCTTCTCTGAGCCACCCTGACATCGGTGCTTTCATTGCACCCATTTCCTACACTGCTGCTCTCCATTGGCCACCAATCTCTAGCTTGCAATTTGAAAAATGGTGGGCAAGTTTTCTTTTGCAAATTTTACAGCCAATATGCCTCCTCGACGGCGAAATGTACATGTATTTTTATAGTTTTTCCATAATTAAGCCTTTTAGCAGACTAGGAATTGAAATAACCTTAAAAATAACCATTAAAAAAGAAAAAAAATAGTCACATGGTGCGCCAAAGTTGTTCAGCTCGCATCGAATAGCGGTGCTGCTTGTAAAATTTACAAGCCGCACTGCAACCAGTGCTAACAGTATCTGCACCATTGCAGGGGTGATACTAAAAGGTGCCCCGCTTAATTTTAAATTAAAAAAAATAAAATATGGTGTGCTCATTTAGCTAGGCGCACCGTTGACCATGGGAATCCTAGTTCGGTGGGTTGACGGAATTATCTACCCTAGTGTCTGTCAGCGCACTACATTCTACATTCTGAGAGGGTCAATGGTGCAGTTGGGTAAAAGACCCCACCGTCGACTACGTAATTGTCATGAAGTTGATGCACTGACATGACTATACGTGTCAAGGTGTATATTTTAGTCAGCGCACCACTATTTTGAACTTAGATATAGTCAACGATGTGTGAAAGATAGACAAATGCACCGATTTCGATGCGTTGTATTTCATTAAGGGCACCAAAACTGGTGCACTACAAACTTAAGCTGCACCGCCACCAGTGCGTGACTGTTTTTATGGTGCACCAACTCATCTATTTGTTTTTTTCTCAAAAACAAATATATATCTATATTCCTAAGTACATGTCTATTTTAATAAAAAAAAAATATTTAATATGGTAATGATTCAGAGAGAAGAGGAGGAACAACATCAACAACAGGCTAAAAAGTATGACATGATTCACCAATGGGAGGCCTGAGAGAGGGAGAGAGATGCATGCCCTCGCCCTATTACTACAGATACCAAGGGGATCCTTAGGCAAGTAGGCCTCCTCAAGTTCTATGAGGAAGCTACTTCCCTAAAGGCCCATAGTGTGCTTTTGAGATATCTTATCTGTAGGTGGAATGCCCACCGACAAGGTTTCCAATTTGGTCCTGACCAGTGGTACACACCCAGTGAGGAGGATATTTATTTTATTATAGGAATATTGAGGAAAGAGGTGGATTTTCCCTCATTCGACGATGTGCCAGCTTGTTGTGCAGTAGGGAGTCAGTTATTTTACTCTCAGAGATACATTGGAGCACATGTATTGTCTCCTTTAGAGTTTCAGGTACCTGGAGGTTAGTTACGTATAGGTGCATTTGGTAGAAAAGACGTGCAGTGCCTCTCCCTTATCATTTCAACCATTTCGCACAAAACCTGTGATGGGAAATGCATTAGTCGTTCGCTTTTATATTATGCTGATTCTTTAGTACAGTAGCCACGACTTGTTAGGTGGTCTGCCATTTTTTTGTGACAATTTTGTACAACCTCAGATAGATGTCGTGCTGATGCACAAGGGAGGGTCAACTTCTCTTTTGCTTCAGAGCTATTTTTTTTATTTTTTGAGAGGTTTCTAGAGATGAGAAATAATTTTGTTTGACAGCCTCGTAGGCCGATGTTCAAGGCCTGGATGCACATGTGGGGGCAGATGATGCCAAAGAGGGGAGACACTATGTTTCTAGCCAGGATATCACATGATGCACTGGACTTACTAGTCAGTGTTGATGGGCTACATCCCTTCATTATATTCCCATGTCCTTATGTTGGATTAGATTGGCGACGGTGTCCCAACATCCTCTTCAAAGATGATGAGCCACCAAATGATAAAGATAATATTGTTGTTTTATTTATATTTATTCTAACATGTTCTTTACTTGTTTTTATTAAATTTTGTAATGAAATTGTCTAATTATTGTTGTGTACTTGTATATATTTTGCAGATAATGGATCTTTTGATGGTGAGGAGATGCCAAATCCACCACATGATCCAGGTGTGGATCATGATGATGAAGATTAGGACATGGACAATGCCGAGGATGGTCATGATTAGGATGAGGCCAATGCAGTAGAGAGACATGCTCCTACTTATGGTGCACCGGTACCTCCTTTTGCTAGGCACGCTCGACCTGAGAAATACAGGCCGATGATAGGCTGTTATGAATGTGGAGAGGCATGCTGCGTGACATGTACATCCTGATGTGGAATGTCATAGGAGCTACGAAAGCTGTTATGCGACTGAGGAGGGCTGTTAGTCGATATAGGCGTAGTTGAGTCATGACACGTGATGGATAGTTCGTGAGTAGTGACTCACATGCATCTCATGATCATTCACTTCACGCTGCGCCTGATGAGCATGAGGCTCCACTAGTAGCATCTAGCAGTCATCATGGATATGAGGCTAGACCATCAGCCACGTCCAGTCAGCAGCCTGTAGTATCAATCAGTACTAGTCATGATCATGAGCAGGCTGGACCATCGACCTCCAAGGCTGCACTATTGACTGAGCAGGCCTCCACTAATACTACTCATATTCATGTTGTACTACCACCACCGAATGCATCCATCAGTACTAGTGATCATGATCATGAGCAGGCTCGACCATCCACCATCGAGGTTGCACCCAGCTTTACTGAGCAGGCATCCACTTGTACTATTATTGATATTGTTATACTACCACCAGCTAATGATCCATGACATTTATATTACAGTTGTATATTTTTAACATTATTCAGTTATATATATATATATATATATATATATATATATATATATATATATATATATATATATATATATATATATGGTCCATGTATTTTATGTTCATGTTATGGGCTTGTACTTAATTTAATAAGTTACAGTGATCATCATGATGTGGCGCATATTGTTAGGTCATGTTAGATATGTTCATTTAATGTTTAGCTTGCAGATAGATGTGTATATGTGATAGCATGAGTTATTTGACATGAGATGTATACATGATGTTTGTGTTGTGATGATGTTAATATATAATGTTAATTTGATGTTTCAATGTGTTTATTAGTCAAATATGATGTTTGTAAAATGGTTATCATGATCGTGATGATATTTATTAATCAATTTAATATTAAATGACCATGATATTTATTAAATATTATGTCGTGATTGTAATTGAAATTTTAATTTTAATTGTATGTAAAATTGTAAAATTGTATTTATATTTGTACTAATTGTAATTTTAACTATAATTATATGTAAAATATTTATTTACGTAAAATTTAAATTGTAATTGTAATATTTAATTTATTGTGAAATGATTGTAATTGTATATATGAAAAATTATATTAAAATTGTAATTGTAATTCTAATTGTATGTAAAATTCTAATTGTAATTGTGTTTGCTGTTGTAATTTTAATTTATTTGTATGTAAAATATTTGTAAAATTTTAATTGTAATTGTAAATGTAATTCTATGTAAAATTTTAAATGTAATTGTATTTAAAATTAAAATTGTAATTCTAATTCTAATCGTAATTCATGTATGTGAAATTAATTTAAAATTATACTCGTAATTTTAATTCTAATTGTAATTGAAATTTTAATTTTAATTGTATGTAAAATAATTGTAAAATTTTAATTCTATTAAAGTGAAAATTTTAATTGTATTAATGTGAAATGATTTTATTAAAATATTTAAATTTCTAAATTTTCAAATAGTTGTAAAACAACAAATCTAGAATAATACAAATTTTTGTAACATAATATAGTTTAGAAAATAATGAAAATAAATTCATGTACTTTATAATTATCATTATTTTATTATGATCTTACATACAAAAAAAGAACTTTATACAGTCCGGTACACTTACCATCATAACAGGCACCGGTGCATCGTATTACAAAGATGCACTGGTGGTTCACAACTCGTCTGCACCGGTAACGAATAAACACTAATAAAAAAATGCAACTCTATTTTCTTTATGTGAAAAAAAAAAGTGGCAATTTGAAAAATGGGCGGAAAAATATTTTTGAAAATCTAATTTCATAAAATAATTCTTTAAATACTAAACACTTTTCATTATTTCACTATTTTTGCTAAAATTTTCAGCCGAATATTTGCAGGAGATAGACCTAGAGCAAGAGAGCACGAGGGCACTATGGAGCAGTGAAATATGTTTGAACATAAGTAATCAGACAATCAGAAACCAAACCTCTGGTGATTCAAACCCTGTATCATAAATTTTCAAACCATGTTGTGATTAAAATTGATTATTTTTTTACTTTTTTTTGTAGTTTTAACCATTTTTACCCTAAAACCTTCATTTTTTTGTTTTTTTCCTTTCTTCTCCCTGTTTATGTGATTTCAGAATTAGGGTTTTTCATTTTATATTGACGACTAGCCCAAAGGGACGAATTTCATAGTCAGATCCCAATCCATTCGGACATTACGTGAAGTTTTGGAAAAAATGGAATTTTATTTATCATTGCACCCTGCATATCCTACTGCACCGGTGCGTTGCATTATATAGCACACCGCGCAAGTAATGTGTAGTAAAAAAATTGAAAACATTTTTTCTAAATCCATGCACCATATCTGAAATAGGGCACCGGTGCTCCATTTAACGAGGATAGTAGCATACGGTGTATTACACTATTTTTGCAGTGCATTTATAATATCCCACGCACCGTACAGTCTATAATATTTTTTTTTGCAGTACGTTTATAATATCCAATGCACCATACAATCTATTATACTGTTTTACGGTGCATTTTTAATATCCCCATGCACTTGTTGCTGTGCGGACCTCATGAAAGGCGCACTGGTGTCTTGAGATTTGTTTTCTACATGAAAATTTGAGAATTTATTTATAAATATATTAATGAATGATATGGTACAGGTTTCAGATTGATAAAGAAATGACTAACAAGAGATCAAGTAACAAAAATACTGTTAACACATCAAGAAAAGCAAAAAAGGAAAGTTCTTTGTAAATTCTTTATAATTTTTTTTATTTTTGAACTATGTGTAAGTTTAACTAATATGTATTTTGTACTACGTATCATGCAGAGCGATAAAATGATGAAGCTCGATATGATTATTTCTGATCTAGGACCAGAAGAGCGTAAAAGTTTAATGGAAAAATTTCAAAAGGATGTATCAGGTGAATGAAAAAATACCATCGATCTAATATGAGCTTCTTTTTTTAATTATCATTAATAATATACTTAAAATTATTAGATAACATGTGTCAAATAGTCTACTAATTCACATCTGTTTAATGTTCTACAGGGACCAACAAATTAGAAAAGGAATGTTGTTCTAAGAAAAGAAAAAAATAGAACATGCAAATGAAAATGAATTTCTCCTTAGCTCATCTAGAGTGGTGCTAGAAGTTAACAAAAGGGGGAAATTTTTTTACAAAATCTTGAGGGATCTAGTGGAACGAATGTATAGACGCTCTTTCCACTTACAATACAAAAATCAATCCTATGATTCCAAGAACCAAATTTTATCTAAACTACAGGAAGAATTTCCAAAGAATTGGTGAATGAGACATGTCAGACTTTTAATAGAAAAAATGTACAAAAACAAAAAAGAAGGAATGATAAAGTAATATTCCTTTAAATGTTTGTCTATAATTATTTATAAATATCACTTTTGTTATATTTACATTTCATGTATCAATATAAAAATTAAATATTTTATTGTCATGTTACATTTTCAGGAAGATTATGAAAATCTCAGAAGATGAACAAGCTGATATCAGAAATATGCCAGTGGGAATGTCCAAAAAGGTGTACAAGGAGATGGTCAAAGAAATGGACAAAATTGCATCGCGGGAGGAGCCATCTCAACAACAATGTGCTTCAAATGTAATATGTAATAATTGAATTTTTTGATCATTAGGTACAATAAATAAACAATTTAGCATTAAATATTAATTTTCAAGAATTTTCTTGCAGAAAAGAAAAGAAAATAGAACTCATTCAACACATAAAATAGGATGACAAGGAAGAAAAGGGTTGATCTCTATGCATGTGAGTGATTGTTAGTTACTTATAACAACTTAACTAGATTTCATTTTTGTATTTTTTAATTTGTTTTACAAAAATCATCATTGAATGTCTTCAAATAGGTGCTAACATACAATGAAGAACCATCAGACGAATTAATTGAAATTCAGTTAAATATGGGTTGTGAGTATATGTTGGCATATCATAATTTAATCGTGGAATTTGTAAGAATCTATCGATCTTGTTTTACTTAGCTCCGTCTATAGTTAATAGAACAAAAACATATTTTATATTAAATATATGATTTGTTATGCGGTATAAAACTTGCAGGAAACAAAGTATGGAATTGCGCAAATAGATGAAATTTTGAAAGATGGCATGGTAGATGGTTTTGAAAGAATGTGTATAGTTTATGAGTCAATTGTTGCTATGGTACATCATTTTTTTTTCGATTTCCATTGAAGTATATTATTTCATATTGCAATTTCATTATTCTCACCAATGTATATACACTCATTTCAGTTCATTTTTATGTTTGTAGATGGAAGGTGAATAAGAAGAAAAAAATCAATGCCATGAACAAAACATTCCTAAAAATAACCTAAGTCATGGATGTAGCTCTAGCAGTGACATCAGTTCAAGTGAAGAATGATGATCACAATGTTTGGATATCAAAGCAAGGCATTTTATTTTTTGAAATATGTCTATGAAATCAGACATTTTGTTTAATGTAATGGACATAGTGTCCCAATTGAAAGACAAAGGGATACAAATAATTGTTCCATTTTGTATGATAAATACTATCTTATTCATATATATATATATATATATATAATATGTTTTAATTTATACTATTGCGTTCTCCATTTTTTTTCTCAAATGCACTAATAAAAATTTATTTCATATGAATATTTTTATAAGATATATATGTGTTGAATTTTGATGAATAATGAATTTTAAGAACCACAATAATTCTGATATGATATAACAAATTAATCCAAACAGCACATTCAAATTCATTAATAAAAATGTAATTAATATGAATATTGTTATAAGATGTGTGACTTTTGATGAATAATGAATTTAAAAGAATCACAATAATTGGATTGTCACAGGTCGATGTTTAAAAAAAAAACAAAATGAAAACCGGTGTGTGTCAGTAACTGTCAACTGGTGGGTTTATGTGTCTATACGCACTGGTGCCGTTGTATGATCTATAGGCACTTCACAAATACTGATACCAGTTATAAATATTGGTGTGTTTGTGTGATACTGCGTACCGTGGTGTTTATGTATCCATAAGCACCAGTACATTTGTATGATCCATGGGCACCACATGAATACTGATACCAATTATAAATATCATTGCCTTTTTATGATACATCGCACTGGTGCATCATGAAGGTATACACACCGGTGCATTAATACAACCTATGGGCACTGCAAAAATCCCAAGACCAATTAGAATGGCCCCATGCGTTGTATGACCAACACTACATCTAGTGTGGTTTTAAACCTAAAAATATCGGTGCGTTCTTTTGATTGAGACAACCTCAGGGTGTTGTCTTCATGTATGCACCAGTGCGTTAAATCTAGAGTAGTGCATCGATGAAAAAAACATCTGTAATAACCTCCAGCTGTCCATTTTTTTTTTAGTTGTGTTGAATTTCTGTTAAAAGCTCTGCCAAAACCTCCATAACCATAAAGGGATGTTGTAGTAAATGTTTTTTTGACAATTTTGGCCAATTTTATAACACTAAAAACCTCCTTTATAACCTTTGTTAGCGGGTCTTTTCCTTGTAGTGATATGTGGGGCAAGTAAAATCTATGAGTTAGAGATTACGTTGGATACCGAATGATGCGTATTGGAATTGACCTACTTATGTTCCTTTCATCGGGGATTGAGTCTATTTCCTACGCTATTTCTCAACTCAATAGTTTGAGACTCATTTATATTATGCTATCCCTATATGAAGGTGCAACATGGAAATGGATGGTCAATATTCTTGTGTTGCGGCTTGTGGAGTACTACTTAGTGTTAAATTTTTTATCATGTTTGGAAAAAAATGATTTTGTGGAAATGTGATGATGTTAAAACATTTCTAGTTCCTACAATGTTTGTTAAGCTGTTATTGATACTATAATATGTCCTTCCTTTTTTGTGGCATATACTGATATTTTGTTTCATCTAAAAATGCTTCCAACATTGTTAATCATTCTAGAAATAAATTTTGAAATGAAAAAATGAATATAGAACATTAAAGAGCTATGCATATGCCACATTTTCAAACTTCGATAAACACATGTCAGTTGCAATGTTAATTATAATTTGAATGTTCAATTTTATAATTCCTAATGTCTATACCATTCATAATAGTAACCTTTCGTAATTTAATTTTCAAACATATGCTTTCTGATACCATATATTTCTTGTGTAAAGCTTACAATGAAAGCTTTCCTTGTGCAGAAAAGGGTTATAATAGTTTTTGAATGCTATTTTTTAGCTTAACATGAAATGGCACAAACCATAGAAAGACATAAAATGTTACTTAATTGTCTAATTTTTTTTTAAATATTAGATAATGAAAGTACAATTTATGAATGTAAAATCACTAATACAGAAATGGTTGATTGAAAAACAAGCATACATAATAAATGTCATAAATACATGTTAGTTCAATGAATACATGTAAAAAAGACTTGTATTTATTAATAGGAAATATTTGGTTAATCAAAATAGAATGTGATATAGGGTAATAATTAAGTAGTATCTTTATAGATCTTTGAAGCATGAAAAATGTATCAATCATTCAATTTATAATATCAGTTGGACTATCTCGAATTGGAATTTAAGTAAAATGGATATGATTTAAATTAATCAATTTTACACTAGTGTCTTTCTACTAAATATTAGGAGAATAAATACAAGCAAAATCGATGGATATCAATGGTTAATGAATACTATTAAAATTGATAGTATTTAAATGCTATTTCATATATTATATGTTAGTTCAAGACTTACACTGCAATGATGTGAGGTCCTTTGCATACACAAGCTCGACGGAGGGGCTGAAAAAAGACTGAATTAATTTCATTACGTTTCCTTATATGAAGCTTCTCTTGTGTCAACGATAGAGGATGCGGGAGAGAACAAATGTCCCTTGCATAAGCGTATATGCGTTGACACTAACACTGTTATATTACTATTCTGGCCAATTATGCTTGAACTGACACAATTGCCGGTCCTTTGCATAGACGAGGGGTGAGGGGGAGGATGAAAGAAAATATTTTTCTGTGTGAAGGAAATATTGATTTTATACCTTAGATTTTAATTCTTCTTGGCTTTGAAGGAATTTTTTTTATGTTCATCTTGTACAATTAAAAAATGAGAAAATAGAAGCCCTAAGGGATAACACAATTAATCAAGTTACCATTCCTAATTACCTTGCCAATTGGGAGGTCACAGTTTCAAATATCCTCAATGTCCTTAGGGTTAGGCATGACCAGATAAATTAGTAGGTAGATCCCTTCAGGTGGATCTTACAACATTATTATGCGTCGATGTAACAGTTAATTCCAATGATTTTAGGCCCGATCCTGGAACTACTACTTTCCTTTCTTGTATCTTTAAGCTTGTATTCCACTTTCAGTTGTTTTCATTCAATTATTCATTTTTTTCTAGATATACTTGATGTTAATAATATTCTCTATTAAATCTCTATTAAAATGTGTGTTTTGCAGTAGCTACGGTTTGATATCATAGAATTATATTTTTTGCAATTGGTTCATTGGAATGTTATAATTTCTTGTTGATTTTTGTTTTTAAATGTATATTTTTAATTGTTATGATTTGATATCATTTATGGCTAATTCATTTCTAGCTATAGTGTTGTTCCTTCCTTACTGATGCAATTCCCTAGGAAATGTTTTTCTCTTTGGTTGGATTTCTTCATCGTTTTTGCTAGGATTCTTCATGATTTGATTCCTTTAGTGGTCTTGCTTGTTTAAGATTAAATTAAAGAAGCCAAGTGTGAGTTATATATTTCAATAAGGGTGAGTTTTTCCTTTCATTCATATGTATTTACTTCTCTTTAGTTTCATACAAGGTAAGTGATATTATCACCATCTCTTGCAAAAACTATGTGGACAACCTTGAAATAAGAAGAAAAAAATTTTTGTCGATAATTTAATGTGTATAGGTCAATTGATCCCTTAGGAACACAAAACGCCACAAAAATAATGAAATTATTACTTTTGATGGATATAATTTTATTTTTTAGTAAAATATTAACCACGAATTAATTAATTCAAACATTTATGTGTTGGATGATGTCTTTTAGATCATTGATTTCATATTGGAGACCAAAATGTGGATTTCTTTTAGTGACTAGGGTTTAGAATGCCATGGTTGTAAGAAAAATGGATTGGGTAGTTTTATATATAAAAATTAAATATATGTTGATTAATACTATTTAGGAAGAAGGGGCATGCTCAAAATATCATGAACCCTCATGTAAAAGGAATCAAGTATATATTTATGTCAAGGGTCATCATTGTAACATTATCATTCAATTTATTATTATTATATATATATATATATATATATATATATATATATATATATATATATATATATATATATATATATATATATATATATATATATTTTTTTTTCTCAATGTTTATAGAAATATCATATTAGAGTTGCTTCACACATCATATGAGCATTGTTACATTTCCCCTCCTTAAGCACTCCATTTTAATTCTGAGCTGAGTCGCATTCCATTTTTCCACCCTCATCTACTTCTCCATAGTTGTTTTCATAATCAAACCTTTTTCTCCCACGTACTAGTCTGTTGTTATCATTGTTGTTTGAGACTACCATCTCAATATTTTCAATGTTGTGTTTTCCATCACCTATGTTTTTAGCACTCATACGTCATATCGGTCACCACGGTGAGGCTGAGAATTATCCCTCTGACCACTCATCCCAAGAATCATCATCTGTTGTTTTTATATCATTCAATACCTAAACAATTTTTTTTTCCTACATGTGTGATCGATCCTCATTTACCGTTGACTATTCTATCCCCTGATGCATTATTCGTCACCCACAGATTGAATGTCATACCCCAAGTCTGGTACTACATAGTGGTTTCTTAATTAGTTAGCATAGTTTTATAATTATACAATAAAAATATAATTAATATGTATAGAATTTTAGTGTATAATTATATTAATATAATTTTAATTAATAATTATAATTAACAAAATTTTCAAAATGGAAGGAAACTCATAATTAGTTACTTGAACAATGATGATGAGGAAACTTGGTGAAATAATGGAATATTTGGAGAAAAGGCTCAACCAAAGTGACACAAAAAATTACATATCTTCGGGATAAAACAAAGATTATAACGAATTATCTACGATAAATTTCTAATTTCATTGAAAAGGACCATGCGGGCCTACAAAGTTGGGTTTATCACAAGCATGATCAAATGGTGAATATGTGAAACTTTATCTTTAAATTATGCAATAATGTAGCCACTCAACAACACAAATCCTCAAATAACCCAGACCCATTATATTCACATCAAAATATTGAATATCCACATTCATCTACCATACCTAATTCAAAAAATGATATATTCAATCTTCAAAATATGTTGATTTTGAAGCAAATTCCTTCATACAAGGTATTGGTTGTCACATACCAATGAAGAGAAAAAAATGAGTTCTCATAATTTTATGATAATGAGAAACATGGTGTAGCATGTTTTAATAAGGGAAAGGAATAATTTCAGATTTACAATATTGAAAATAACGATGAAAAAATCAAACATGCATCCATGTAGCTTGAAGGAAATGCATATAATTGGTACATGTGGTGGAAGGAATCATCATATGCAACAAGTTAGAGTAAATTAAAAGATGATTTATTAAAATGGTTTTAGGGTGTGAAGGAAGAATATTTATTCACATAACTCACCATACTATAACAAAATGGATAAGTGTACATGTATACTAGAAAATGGGAACCACTAGTTACAGAAGTTCGTAGATTATCATAAAAAAGACATATTTAATCATATGTCACTAGGCCTAAATCCTATCTCTAGAATGAGCTTAAGATTCATGAACTAACATCTATACATGAATCAGGATGCAAAGAAAATTATTTTTTTAATAAATTTTAGAGATTCAAATTTCCAAAAGTTAAAATAGTATACTTGAGACGAAATTTTACCCAAACCTTTGACATGGAGAATACATATTATGTTTCATCACATCTTGAAGAAGGAAGAAAATATAATATGTATGTGAAAGGAATAAAGGATGGTAAATGAAAATGTTGTGATGAAAAATGGGACCCTAGAAACAAATGATTTAAGGGAAAGGATACCAAGAAATTATATAAATGTGAAGCAACCAATGATATATATAGTGAAGAATCAAACATAGAATAATTTTACGATTCTCAAAAATTTTCAATATAATGAGATGGTGAAAAGGTTCTCCAAGTATCAATATCATCCATGACAGGAATACCCTATCCTAAGACCTTGAATAAAATAGAATATGGAAAAGAAATATGTAATGGTACTAATTGATAAAGAAAGTACTCACAATTTTTTTAACACAAATCTTGGAAAAAGTCTCAACATTTTCACATATCCAATACCTAACATGAAACTGATGGTAGAAGATGGAAATAAAAATAGAGTGGGAAAATGTCATAAGGTTAAATTGTAGACTCAGGACTATAATTTATAATCCCCATTTTAAATTTTACCACATGTAGAGTGGACATGGTCCTAGATTTCCAATGGTGACAAACCATTGGCACGTACTCTTCTAGCTATCAAAGTAATTTATAAATTTTGGATGAGAAGGACATAAATATAAGTTATATGTATTTAAACCACAAAAACATTTGATTGTTTCATATTGTAAATTGGTGAAAGATATATGAAAAGGAGCTCTAAAATATATTGTGCAATGTCATGAGATGAAAATGATGACTTCAAAAATAATTTGTGAAGAACCTCTAATATTCAAGAGCTAATTCAGAAACAAAACAAGGTGTTTCAATATTTTTCCTTACAGATACCTCCTAAAAGTGAAACTGAGGACACAATCAAAGTCAATTATATATCAAACCTTGTTGATCCAGGTGGATATTGGTGGCCACTTTCCTATTCCACCTAGTTAGTTTCATCAATTTTCTTATTTATTATTTTTAGTATTTTTGGGGGTCCTGAACTTTCAGAGTAATTTTGAGACCGTAAACGGAATTTTTTGGAAATTATTTCTCAAAAAAATTGGATCGAATCATGTCAACATATGTATTCCTTTGAGTGATCTTTCCAACGAGGTATCATATATGCCAAACATAGATAATATGACCAAGTTACGACCCCGGGAAGTTGGTTGCCGAACTAACACAAACGGGGCCCTTAAAATCTTGTTGTTACATCTCCTCGGGTTAACGTTTTGGTTGTTTAGGGTTTTCTCTTATTTTTCAATAATAAAAATTCCCTTGAGCCTCATTGTAACATAACTGAGAGGCATGTAGCCACCACATCTCTTCTCGGAGATAAGCTACCATCACCCAAGCTAGTTTTTTTCCATTTTGTGTATAAGAAATTTCTAGTATTTGATATTGATGAAATTAAGTGTTATTCCTATTGTGTTTTAGTGTTGATGTTTACTTATATATTTTATTGTGTTCTTGCATAATTCTGGATAAATGGTATTAGAGCGGTCTTCTATTTATATATCTTTCTTTGCATTTCTCAAATGAGGTCAGGGTATAGGGAGTTAGGGCTCGATCTGGTTGCACCTTTACAAGGTCAACCTCACAAACCCTGATGGCCTCCCATGGAAGATGAAAAGGAAGAATATGGAGCATCAGATCCTATAAAAATATTGCATGAGGAGGCGCTTGAGAAAAAAATGAATATGATGATGGATAACTTTTCCCAGATCTTTCAAATACTACACACTGGTGGCACATCTTCACCTTGAAACCACTCTAGAGGCGCCACTCCTTTCAAGGTACAAGTAAAATTTTACATTCTCATATTTGAGGGACAAATAGATACAAACACCATAGATATATGGTTGAATTTTTTGGAAGGGTATTTTTCGGTCCATGATTTCTCCGATCAAGAAAATATTACATTTATGATCCTCAAAGACACCCCCCATGTCAAATATTGGTGGGAAACATACTGCGAACAGAGGGATGAGGAAGAAACATCATGTTTTTTAGTCGCATCCACTGGGATTTCATTTTGAGACATCATCATGGAATAATATTACCCTGTGGTGACCCATGAGGACAAGTACATCCAATGGACCACGCTGTGGCAACAAAGGGATTAACGTGTGTACAAGTTGACAAATTTGTTCCATACCCTGTGAAAAAATATGGGTATTAAATATTACGAGAAACACTTGGTGTTCAAGTACCACAATTGTTTGCACATATACATTGAGGAGGAAATGGAATTCATCGACGTTAATTTTCTTGGCATGGCATATGAATATGCCGCCAAGATCAAGCAGAAACTTAAGTAGAAGAAGCGAGGCTTTGGATCCACAAATATGAAGCTAGGGAAAGTCACCCACAAATTGTATAAAAAAGGGGTAAAGACAAAGTGGGGTGACACAAGACAACTAGTCAAAGCCGCAAGAGAAGAAAAAGACAAAAAAGGCAAAGAAGGACATGACGAAGTGGAGTGAGTTCCATAAAATCTTCACTCACAACATAAGTGAGTGTCAGGCCAAATACTCGATGGTGGCCTAGATGAAGGCATCTAAATCAGATACATATTCTAATTTTGAGTCGAAACCGTACAAGGGGAATGAAAAAGGGAAGAAAATAATTGATGCGGAGCCTATTCCCACCATTACCACCACCAAGATCTAGAAGGAGGAACCCGAAGATACAGATGAGGGGGAGTACCCCTTCCATTCCTAGATGTGGGTGAGGTGTTCTCCACTGTAATTCATTGTCTATAGTAGAACCCAAAAGAACCTCATTTCAACACAAGTGGTGAAGTGGCTCGGCCTACCGACCATAGCACACCTGCAGTCGTATACCATCAGGTGGCTTCACCAAGGAAGAGATCTCAATGCTAGTAGCATTTTGGCCTTCCCTACAACATCAAGCCCTTCACAGATGATTTTATATGTGATATTGATCCTCTTGAAGTTTTTGATGTATTATTAGACCAACCATTCTTGTGGAAGAGACATTTTGTGTATGAGTTTAGGCCTCGTTATGTTATTATTAGATTGGGAAATAAGTTATACAGGATACCAGAAGTAGTATCTTCTTCTGCCATCCCTTTTATTACTACAAAGTAATGCAGTAATATTATTTCCAAAACCAAGAAATTTGTTTTCATTATAATTCACGCAAAGGGAAGGAATAATATTGTGGCCGCAACCTCCAAAAAAATCTCCCATTCGTGACAACAACAGATGGACAAAGTCGTTGAGGAAAATAAGGGCATTTTCTCCTCACCCACATAGGTTCCTCTACACTCTCACTTTAGGCACGCCATTGATCTTACCCCAGGTTAATTTCTTCCTAATGGACCGATATATCAATGCTCTGTTATGGAAAGTCATGAAATCAAGAGAGAAATCCAAGAGCTGTTGCAGAAAGAGCACATTAGTCCAAGATCCTCACCCCATGGGAGCCCAATCATGTTGGTATAGAATAAGGATGACACCTAGAGACTATGTATTCACTATCGGGCACTCAACAAGATCTCACTTTGAAATAGGTATCCAATCCCACAGATCGATGACCTCCTAAACGAGCTCAGGGTGGCCAAAAATTCCAGCATGATCAAATTGATGTATGGGTATACCAGATACAAATAAAACCCTGAAATGTGTGGAATACTTCATCCAAATATAAGGAGGGCCTCTTCAAATGGCTATTCATGCCTTTAAGTTTAATTAATTCTCCCACAACCTTCATGTGACTGATGGATAAAATCTTGAGGCCATTCAAACACTCATTTTTGGTTATGTAGATGGAGGGAATCCTAATGTTAAAATACACTTGGGAAGAGAACCTTCACCACACCTAAGAGGTCATCCAAACACTGCAGCAACACAACTTATGGGCCAATTTGGAGAAGTGAAATTTTGGCATGACTCAGGTTGAGTATCTGGGATACATTACTGATGATCGGGGGGTGCATGTGGATCTAGCCAAGATCCAATTCATTCGGGATTGGCTAGCCCCAACCACTCTAACCGAGCTCCACAACTTTCTGGGTCTTACCAATTTCTATCATAGGTTCCTATTGGGATTCTCTCATATCACTTGGCCCTTGAGTCAAGTCACCAAGTGAGGAGAAAAAAAAATTTATTTTGGTCTGAATCTCAACATAGGTTGTTCATAGAGTTGAAAAATCACGTTTTCTTTGCATGAGTGCTCACATTACCGAACTTGCAACAACCATTTTAGGTCAATACCGATGCCTTTGACTATGTTATTGGGGAAATACTTACTCAACAGGTGCATCGAGTAGCATATCACAAGGAAACACTTTCTGACACAGTTTTGAGGTATACCACTTATGAAAAATATATGTATTCCATTGTTAAAACTTGTTGAAAATGGAAGCATTTCATTTTGGAGAAGGAAACAGTCATCCAAAAAGACCATCGACCCTTGGAGTTCATAAAGACACAAGGGAAGTTACAGAAAATTTTCCATCAGAAGTGGTCCACATACCTGCAACACATTCATTTAAACATCAAGTACAAAAAGAGAAAGACCAATAGTGTTGCAGATGTCCTCAAAATACCACCAATCATGGCTCTAACCAACATGCTCAACTCTTTTTTGTAGGAGACTTCTGATTGGTTGCTTCTCTATAGAAGCGATCCAAAATTTGTCCACAAATATAAGATTCTCTTGGATGGTAAGCAAGTTCCAAATTTTCACCTCCACACTGCACTACTATGTCACTTGGGACACCTTTTTGTTCCTTAAATCGAGCATGCCAAGATGGTTTGGGAATCACACTACAATAGGGTCATTAGGAATTTTGGGGTAAATAAAAGAGTGTCAATACTAAAGAAGTGTTTCTATTAGGTAAATCATTGACAAGATGTCGAGAAGTACACCAGATCTTGCACTGCCTGCGCCATTACAAAATAAACCATCAAGAAGCATGGTCTCTATATTCCTCTACCTACCCCTATTCGACCTTGGGAATCCATATACATGGATTAAATATTGGACCTTCCTTCTACTAAGCACAAAAATGACTATGTTTTTTTGGTTTTCAATACATTCTCTAAGATGACCATTATGGCAGCCTGCAATAAGAACATCTCAGCAGAAGCCACAGCTAAACTCTTCTCTGAATGAATGTGGGTACACTTTTGGATCCCACAATATATCATCTCAGATCAGGACAACAAGTTCGTCAATATATTTTTTTCTAGTCTCTAGTCGATGCTGGACACCAAGCTCACGAAGTGCACAACTTTCCATCCACAAAATGATGGATAGGCAGAGGTCCTCAAGAGGATGATCATACACATTTTGCACATGTAAAACTCAAATCATCCACACACATGGGATGAGAGCCTCCCCTTTGTATGACACATCTATAACCAGGTTCTCCATAGTTAAACCACCCATAATCCCTTTCAGGTGGGCTTGGGATTCCATCCACTATGTCTGATTTTTGTAGGTATTTCTTTGTGGCTACTCAGGAATATTCAATTCATGTCTATTATCAGGCTGATAGGGTGAAATAATTCATTGAGCACATACAACACATCTTCTAATAGGTTCAAGACATTTTGGACAAATACAATGCTAAGTACAAATAGCGAAATTATCAACATCAAGTGCCACATATCTTCCAAGTGGGCAACAAAGTTTGGTTACATTTATAGAAGGATGGCCTCTCTGTATCCCACCACAAGCTATTCCCACTCCAATATGGTCCATATACCATCACCAATGTCATGGGAGACAATTATTTTGAGCTTATCGTTCCCCCATTCCTTGGCCTACATGCAATGTTCAACATGGATCGCCTTCGGCCATTACTTTCTCACATCATACATTGAAAAACAACTTACCCTAGCAGAGTTAAATCTAGACTGCATGGAACATTCTACAACCGATCGAATCAGGGACACACAAATTAAAAGCACTCTCCAACATAATATCTAGTTGTATCGAGTTGTCAAAGCTACCCAACTCCTTCACCGAGGAAAGTGTTTCACTAGGTACCAAGTTCAATAGAAATTTCCCCACCTCACCAAGGCTCTACACACAATGGGGAACATTGATTCCTAAGGTGGGAGGAATTATATAGGTGGATATTGGAGGCCACCCACCTATTCCACCTAGTCAGATTCACTAGTTTTCTTTTTTACTATTTTTAACAATTTTTTGGCTCCTGAAATTCCAGAGCCATTTTGAGGTCGTAAATGGTCTTTTTTTGGGAATGATTGCTTTAATGGTTTGAAATAGATCGAAAAAGAAATTTTATTCCTCGAATATGTCTTTCTAACGAGGTATCATACGCACAAAACATAGGTAATATGACCAAGTTACGACCCCGAGAAGTTGGCTTCCCATCTAACCCCAACGGGGCCCATAAAATATTGGTGTTAAATATCCTTAGGTTAGGGTTTTGGTTGTTTAGAAATTTCTCTTATTGTTCAATAATGAAAAGGCCCTGGAACCTGATTGTAATAAATTTTATGTTCAATGCGGAGCTTGATCATATTGTTTATTTTGTATCATAGCATTGGACCCTTGTACCTTAAGGGGGTGGCAACGTTGGCCGTAATTAAATGCTGCCTGGGGGGTCCATCGGGGGCCGACTGCAACTTTATGGAGCAACCTCCTAGGGGGGATTTTTGGGGCAGTGCCCCTGAAGATAAAAAAATGTAAAATTGCCTTCTAAAAGTATAGTAATTTCTAGTCAATCTGGCCCATTCATTAGGCTGATGATTTGATGGTAGAAGTTATGTTTAGCTTAGGGATTTTTTGCCGTGGAAGGCAACTTATTGCTTGTATGAGGGTATTGTATTGTGGTTGTCTATTGTATGTGTATTCTCAGAGAGAGAAAGAAATAGGGAGACTGTGATAGAGAACAGAGGGTATTACAATGGATTTGTTATAGGTCGTGTCTCTTCATTTTGCTGGATAATTGAAAGGAAGGATTGGCTGTTCGGGGTGGACGTAGCCCAAACTGGGTGAACCACATATATCTGTGTCTCTATGGTTTGATGTGTTTTGTGTGCTTGTTTTTTCTGCATATTTTATGTGTTGCATTACTTTGTAATATATAATTTTCTAACAATTGGTATAAGATTCAAAGGTGTGTTTGGCTTATAAACTAATAGGAAGGAGGGGTTCCTAGTTTGAGTGGGAGAAATGGCAGAACAAGGTAAATTTAGGGTCGAGAAACTTAACAGGAAAAAATTCCCACTGTGGAAGATGCAGATGGAAGATTATTAGTATCAGAAATATCTGCACCTACCTTTCACTAGTACATTTGGTCAAAATTCTCACACCTTAGTTCCGACACTTTTGTTGTATTGTTGGAAATTTCCCCAAATTTTACCAATTTTTCAAATCTCGCCAACAACCGTCGCTATACCGATGTTTAGGGACATCATCGCTTTTATGACGTTTATGAATGTCATCAGAAATGTGACATTCTAAACTATTCGTCGGTATTACGATGTTTTCGGGACACTACGTCGAAAATGCGACGTTTCTAAAATATGCGTCGGTATTGTGATGCTTTGGAGAAAATTTTGGAAATGCAACATTTTGCTCCAAACCGTCGCAATACCGACGCATATTTTAGAAACGTCGCATTTTCGACATTTCTAAAGACACAACGTCGTAAATGCGACATTTCTAAAATATGCGTTGGTATTGCGAAGCTTTGGGGAAAATGTCAGAAATGCAACGTTTTTCTCTAAAACGTCACAATACAAATGCATATTTTAGAAACGTCACATTTCTGACGTTTCTAAAATATGCATCGGTAGCCAAACCTTACCATACATTTTGACATATGCCATCGGATTTGATAATATAAGTGCCATACCATTATATCCAAAGTTTAATTGGAATGTGCCTCCAATAAATCAGATATTTGGACTTTGCAATAGCTAACATCACCATTGTAATGTTTTTCCACCGTATGGTATACTTTGGAATATGATTTGCCACCATAATTAAACCTTCTAACTTTGGGTTAATATATATAATGTGTGGAATTATATAATAAGGTTTGGATTAAATACGAATATATATATATATATATATATATATATATTGCAACAGTTTGGAGAAAATGTCGTTAATGCATTAATATTTCATTCAAACATTTTTGTATATGGTCTTAAATTATTTCAATGTAAAAATATATATAACCAATTATGTATCTAAAAATACTCCATATTGTTTAAACTATAGTTCAAAAACATACATATAATTCGCTAAAATTTTAATTTAAAATGCAAATTATATTAATATAATTTCACATTTAAATATATTTTTTCTCATTAATATAGAAATATAAATTTATTTTTACATATAATGTTATAATATAGTTTCAAAATAAACATCACATTAATAATTTCACATTCAAATATATTTTTTAAATAGATTTTTAACTTAATTTTATATATAAATATAAAATAGAATACAAATTTTGAAAAATAAATATCTAAAATTATTATAGAATTCACACTGCATTTCAAATATATTAACAATTATATTTTAAATATATTTTTTTATATAGTTTTGAAATAAGTTATTAGATTGGTGAATAAAATTAATTACATTAGAATTTTGTCTAATTTATTTTTTGGTAAATTAATTTCATGAGGTTCACATGAAATCTCAAGTCAAATTTAAACTAGCTAAACAAAAACTCTAATAATTTCATGAAAATCATCTAAAAAATTATTGAAATATCAAACTTGACAGTAGACCAATATGGGTTAAGTTAGTTTTATGAGGATCATGTTGGAAGTTATGTTGTTAATTTTCAAAATCAAACTAGCCGTTATCCTAACGACTAGTTTAGCCAATTCTAAAAAAAATAAAAAATAAAAATAAAATTATATATATATATATATAAGAAGAAAAATAAAATTAATTAATTACTTAATTAAATAAAACTAGCCGTGATTATTTGATTTTAATTTTCAAAGTCAAACTAGCCGTTATCCTAACAGCTAGTTTAGCCATAAAATATTCCAAGCTATTAGATCTAGATCTTGGTTAATAATATTTTACTATGCACCATTATCAAGGATAACTCAATATTTTGTTATAAATAAGATCAAGGTTTTCCATTCATTATTTACCTTTGATCCTTTTATCATGGTCGAACTTTGATCACTTTTATTTTCTTTTTGCTTATTGAGCTCCCATTGAGTTCAACACATCTTGGGTTTTCTACACCATTGAGAGAGATAATTGCTAAATATAATTATTATTTTCTTTATAGGATAATTTGCATCAATGGAAGAAAACATTAGAGGTGGAAAAAAAATCAAAAGGGTGAAAGGGGCGATGGTAGAGTTTATTGCCCTTGCAAAAAATGTTGCATGAGAAATAATGTTAGAGTTTTAAAGAAACAACAACAATGCATTGTAGGAAATGTCGGCCCATTCATGGTGGATCGAATGACTATCGTCCCATGGTAATTAATTATCTATATTCATTATCTATCTACATTTTGATTATATTGTAAATTTTATATTATTTTAATATTTTGTATATACACTCTAATGTTTAATGATTGTTTGTAATTTTCATAAAGGCACAGTTGCCCCCCAACTTTTTGCAAATGATCAACCAGCTTCCACAACTAAATAGTAGTAGATTAGATGATGTTGCACCAGTACAAGAGAATATTGCAGCAAATATTAGTATTGTAAATGATGTTGTACAAGGTGAAGAACATGAAGCGAATGATGAAGATAATTTTAATGATCCCATGGAGGTAGATCATGATGACAATAATGAGACAGTTCACATTAATGATGGGACAAATCAAATGATCCAAGACTTGTATGGTGAGTCAGATGATGATGGTGGAGATAGTGATGGTATTTATGATGTACCTCTGATTGAAAGGTCATGTGAATGACTTTTTGAACACTCAAATGCAACTCTTCTCTCTGCTACATTATTGTTGGTGAACTTAAAGGTTATGAATAATTTTTCAAACAAATGTATGACACAGATCCTAAGGTATGCAATATGTATATATGATCACATATATGTAAATGTTTATTACTTTCTCTTTCTTTAGTTGTAATAAATTTGTAAAATAATGATTCAACACTTATATATATATATATGATTAATAATATTTACATTAACTAGTTTTTGTTTATGTTGTAGATTTTTGGGTGAACATTTGTTACCATCACCAAATAATTTACCTCAAACATATTGAGATCTATGTGCTATTATGAAAGACTTTGGAATGGAATATAACACTATAGATGCATGTCCTAAAGATGATATTATATATTATGGAGAACATGCGTCGAAAATGGAATGTCCAAAATGTGGTACTAGTAGATATCGAACAGATGAACTAACAAAAAAGGTGTCTCAAAAGGTTCTTCGTCATATTCCCATAATTCCATGATTGCAGCGAATGTTCAGGTATAAGAGCATAGCACAGTTTATGGATTACCATTCAAAGAATAGAAGTGGAGATGGTGTTCTTTGAAGGCCTACAGATGGTTCTGCATTTAGACAAATAGAGGAAAAATATGTATATTTTAAAAATGAACCTCGTAATGTTGGGCTTTCATTGGTAGCTGATGGTGTTAATCCATTCAGAGAGCTTAGATCTACTTACTCAGTGTGGCCTATTTTCGTTATCAACAATAACATTCCTCCTTGGATGTCAATAAAGAGGGAGCACATAATGTTGACTATGGTTATTCCATGTATTTGATATATTATTTTTTCGAATGTAACATTTTCATTTCTCTCGTTGTTTGCATAATATATTTTATTTATTTACTTACTTATATATACATATATCATGGTAGTAATTATTATGTATCGTAATTTTGAACAATTAGGTAAGTACCAGTTAAAATATATGAATGTATATATTGAGCCTCTTATCGATGAGCTAATAAAGTTATGGCATGGCATCACTATGTATGACATCACTAAACCAATCAATTAGAAGAGATTTCAATGTCGTGGAATGCTTATATTGACAATTCATGATGCCCCAGGACTAACACATGTTTGTGGTATGTAATATTTCGTGGTACTTTAATATAATACATAATTATCTAAATTACATATACCATACTTCATGTTTTAAAAATGATCTCATACTATAATTGTTATTGATCCATTTATTGCAAGTCTTCAAACAAAGGGTGGATTTGCATGTCTAGTTTGTGGCCCTAAGATGAAGTATCGTCATTCGCCAGACTTAGGAAATATGGTGTTTGATGACTTTAGGAACTTCCTGTCTAGGAACCATAAGTATCGTACTACTAAAAAACATCTTTTCAATGATAAAGAAGAAACTGGATTAAAACCATGAAGAATGACACCTTGGTTGTGGAAGTTGGAATATAACAAAATTAATAATCGTCAAGTAGCTGGTACGTAATTTGTCTATATATATATATATATAATGTTTGGAATTTTTGTTTTAACTAATGAATTTATTTTATTGTATTTTATAATTATTGTTCTGATTTATTTTATTCTTGGATATCAAGGTCGTCGTCATGGTGAAGGTACTAATATTGTACTTCCACCTAGAATGAAATGTTATCCTTCTCAATTCATGAGGTTGCCCTACTATGAGGACCTAAAAAGAGCTCATTTGTTTGATACAATGCATATCGGGAAGAATGTGACAGAAACGTTATGGTGAATTATAGATGGTGCACATGATAGAGATAAAATTGAAAAAATTTGTGCTGACATTGAGAAATCGAATCATTCAATGAATAGTGTGATTGACAGATCAAATAACAATGGAGGTAGAAATTATAATAATATTCCATGGTTATTAACAGAACAAAAAAGCAATGATGTAAACGGGGTCATTAGAAGAATTAAATTTCCAATAGGTTTTGCTTCAAACATAAATAATATCTTAGCGAAGAAAGATGACTTCAGTGGGGTGAAAACACATGATTGGCATACCTTTGTTAAGGTAATTTTTTTGGTATACGTTTTTGTATGTTATTGCTTGAATACATATTTTAAATTTTCCCTTTTTCTGTTTAATTTGGAAACCAATAAAGATTCATTTTTTATTGTTATAGTATGTTCTACCTATATCTCTCCCAAACAACTTCAACAACAATGTCAAACAATTTATATATGGTCTTAGTAAATACATGAGGTAAGTAGTTTTGATTTATATGCAAAATCTCACTGCAATTTCTTTGTGTACTTAATGACATGATGTGTTAATTTAATTGTAATGAAATACATATTATGTTTCATTGAAATAACCGTATGTAATGATTTTTAGATGGCTGTTATTGAAATAAATCCATCAAGATGAAATAAAGTATTGGAAGAGAGAAATTCCTTGGCTAATGTGTGAAATGCAAAAGTATCTACCTCCAACATTTTTCAGTTCACAAGAACACTACTTGATACACCAAGTTGAGGATATTGAAATGTGTGGACCAGTATGCACAAGGTCAATGTGGATGGTGGAGAGGCACCTGAAATCCTTGAAGGTTTTGGTTAGACAAAGAGTACGACCTGAGGGTTCTATGGTGGAAGGATATGTGGTATATGAATCCATGGTGTATATTATTATTTATCTTCCTATATTATTTTCACCAGCTATGAATGCGGTGGGTTGCATTTGGGATGTAAACTCCATCAAAAAATTTGAATTGGAGCACCTGTTGGGAAAAGGTAAAATGAAGAAAGTGAGAGGTAAAAGATTTATTATGTATAATACATATAATGTTTGATTTTTTTACATCATGTATATGATAATATTCATTTAGGTCTTATTATTTCATCATTTATTAATTAATATAATTTACCATGGTTATAAGTTATATTTAATATTGGTGAATTATTGTTTTTTTTATTCAGGTGCTCAAGATTATGAGGCAATACTTTTATACATTGCAAACAATCTTGAGTGGATGAGTGAATGGATTTAAACATGTAAATCACGTAGCAATGATAGAATATCATGGAACCTAATGTCTGAATTTGTTAGAGAAGCATATCGTAGTGGAGATGGAAATGTTACGGACAGGGAAATTGATTTAGCATATGGTTTGAAAGATAGAAAGGTAAGAAATTAATTCACCTATTTTATTCATTAATTATTTTATATTATATTTATAATGTGACAACAAGTTTGATTTTTCAGATAATTTTCAAGATGTGTAAATTATATGATTAATTATTAATTAAGAATGCATTTTTTTCATGTTTGGCATACTGCAGTTGAAACACCACAAGGCTATGTGGTGCAATGGTCGTAAATTTCGCATTAAACAGTTGGATGATAACAGGAAAAATTCTGATAGTGGGATAACTGTAGTATTCCAGGTCACTAATGTTTCCTTCAGGAGTGAAATACTTCCTCGAGAATCTAAAAATAGATATTCTGGGTTTTTAGATGATATAGTTGAGTGTGACTTTAATTCCTTCAAAATGTTTTTTTTTTACGTCAAATGGTATAGGCTACGAATGAATGTACGTGATGATGATAGAAATCTTATTCAACATGAAAATTGATTGCAAATGGTTAAAACATCGTAGTTTGAAGCAGGAAAATATTGCTATGTTTTTCCAAGCCAATGCGAACAAGTCTTTTACTCAGAGGTTCCAGGTGAGAACGAATGGTCATTTTCTATTAGATATGATCCAAGAGGAAGGATAGTAGAGTATATTGTAGAGGAAGAGGATGGTATTTATCAAGAAGAATATGATCCAGTGGCAGATGAGCAGGAAGATGCATTGACAGACGAAGAAGATATATTAGAAGATGAACCAGGCGTAGGAGATGAGGCAATAATTATTGATGATGATGTCGATGAGAATATTATTGAAAATAACATAATTAATGATGATGGTGACATGGTTGATCATTTCAACACCATTTTTGAATCAGATGTTGGTATAGATGTCGATTAGTTGGATGAAGATCAAGAAGATACAGAAGAAGAATATTGATACAGATGTTATGTTCGAGTATGAGCTCGTATGTTATAACTTTATATTTTAATATGTACGAATTATTGTATTTAAATAATTTACTAATTATGTGGGTTTATTGCATGTTGTTTATTATTTCAAACTAATAAATAATGGCCTTACTATTGTATAGGCTAAACTAAAATTATGTATTTATACAAACACATATTGAAAATTTTGTTTATGACCTTAATTAATTTTTGGTTTGTTCGTATTCTATTTCATAGATTGGGTATTCAGAAAATGAGAGTGATGTGAGGGGGATGGGAGGGGCCATATGAGCTTCCAACTGCATGTGGTTGGCCCTCTTAAGTACTGAATAAATTATTCTCAAAACCAAGAGAAGCTCATTCATCTTTATTTAATTTTCATTATCGTAAATGTCATCATTGTTGTCTGATTATTGTAGTGCCAAAATTGCTGAAATTGTTAGAAAACATTAAAAGTGCATTTCTTTCAGGAATTTTCCAATGAGGACATAATAATTTTGTTTGGATTACCATTTTCTTCCAGAATTTTTTTTTTTTTTAGGGCACCTGCCCAAACGCGTTCGGGTTAGGTCGTTTCGTTTGAGGGTGCCTAGCCAAACCTGTTCGTTTCGGGTCATTTCGTTTGAGGGAGGTGTTGTGGCCAGCAAAAACCCCCCTTTTTATTTAAGTATTAGTAATAATACTAAATATGAGGGGACCCTTAGTCAAAAAATCGAAAAAATTAATTAGTGATTGTTTCCTTTCTCAAATAAAACTTACTATCATAACTTATGGAAATTCCTTAGGAAATCATTAAATACGCTTAAGTTTATGATAAATTAGAATAAAATATTTTCTTTGAAGAAAATATCTCATCCATCACAATAAGTAGACATCCTTTGTAAGGCAGAATCTTTTAAATTGCGATTTCGCGATATTGCAATAGCGTGATTCCAAAAAACTATGCATTAAAAAACTGATCGCAAACCGCATATCGCAGAAAATATGTTTAACAAATAATTTGCATATATTATATTTTAGGATATTGCAATTTTGTGATATTGCGATTTCACGATGCTATGATACTGCAATTGGCGATAATTGCGATCTTGCGATGATTTCGATTTGAGAAAACTGTGATCTACGATATTGCGATATTGCGTAGCAAATCACAAATCACAATGTCGCAGATTCTTAAAAGCTCGTTGTCCAAAGAAAATATTTTCATAAATCAATATCCGTTATGCGCTTTAATGATTGAATTAATGAACGGATTGTCAATTATCAATAAAAAGGATTTTTTTTTATTGAAAGATTATTTCATATTAAAATAATAGATTTCATCCACCTTCAGCATTTAAAACTATCCCGTCACCTTTCTCATGTCATTACTCTCACTTAATTCATAAAACCGCAGGCGCGAAGGAGCAGAAGACTATACAAATCATTCATAGAGTATTATGGGAAAGAAAGAGAAAACTCCAAGTTCTGAAAACAAAGAGATGGCTTCCCTATATACAGATACTGCTTGCAACAAGGATGTTGGTATCACCACCCGAAAGGGAATGCATAATCTGCTTGAAGAAGAAAATCCCAGGGTAATGGAAGTTGCGGCTACTGCAGGTTCAATTAATTCATCTGAAGCATCTCTTACAGAATTGGCTTGTTCATTTTTGCACAGTATAGCAGCAAGACCGAGAATTCTTCCATATACAGATATGGTAAAATGGGTGTTGGATAGCACTGATATTTCAGATAGGAAATTTAGAACTCCATATCAAGAGCTCATCAGGTCATTCACTACAGAAGATTTGAGGCTTATGTATCACTTGCCAGAGCCTCAGGCGACTTACAATAAACAATTTATGGAGAAATTTTCCAGGGAAAATGCAAATTTGGCGGAATGCACAAAGTAATGGACCAAAAGAGATGAACCATTGAAGAAAGGCAAACATGGTATGTACAGTACTGGTTCACTCACCTCTCCCTATTGTTTTGTTGCTGCTATGTTATGTAGGCTTTTTGCAAAGCCTGACATAAATAAGGTCTTGCCTGAATGGCTTCCGTTATTAAATGCTGATGTTAATGCTACCATTGTAGACTGGGCCAAAATACTGTCTGATAATTTAGCCACTGCTATTTTCAATCACCGGTCTAAACAGACTGTCTCTCAGAGGATTTATCCTCCTTTTTATCTGTCTGCCTATGTTATGGATTCTATCTGCTTTGTTTCTAAATTCCCTTTAATGGGTTGGTAATGGAAAATTCATGATCCTTTGCCTATTCATGTGTATCACAAAGAACTGTGGGAATCAAAATTTGTTCCTCATTTTTACAAGATTTGCCATGGCATAATGTTGCTGTTGTACATAATATTGTATAATAAGGATGCTCCAAGGTTTTCTCCAGAAGCAGAAGTCGACATTCTCCCTGTCGCACGATGGTTTGGAGAAGATTTGTTTACCTATGTAAGGGTTTTTGGAAGCTCTGCTTCTCCTCATGTTTTACCCTTGTATGTTCCGGATAAAATTATAGCTCGGGAAATTGCATACCAAACCTGTGGTGAAGGAGGTTTAACAAAGGAATTAAATGATAAGAAGAAGGCCATCTAGCCACAATTTCCTGTAGCCTATGGAGCATTTTCATTGTTTGATGTTGGTAATCATTCAAAGAGGTAAGCAATATTACATGCTTACAACTGTTCAAGTTTTCAAGAAGGCTATTCGATCCATATGGTATTGTCAAGGATTTCACCACTGCAATCAAAGTGAGAGTATTTTTTGGAGAAGAAGATCTTTTTGATGATATGTTTCAAGAGAAATGTTCATTTAAATAAGTTCTACATTTAGCCCAAACATAGCTTCCCCCAAAAGAATTTTAGGAATTTAAAATCTACAGAGAAAGAAGATTAACTACTATCCCTATAGATAATTTACGCTTGGAACCCGCAAGGGAACCAACTCCTAGTGTCATTCTCAATGGTAACTCAGATACTGACAGGTCTAAATCAAATTCTGACAAAGAAACTTCTGAACGTTCTAAAAAATATGATAAAGATGAAGGCTCAGTGAAAGATACAGCTCATTCAAAAGAGCTTTCACGACTACAGACTTCAACCACTCCATAGTTGAATCTTCCACCCCCCACTGTACAGCAACCATCCACCATAATTCAATTAGATAAAGAATGGGAATCGTTTAATGAATTGCTTAATGTTGAAGGACATAATACACAAACCCCTGTACAGACAAGAAAAGTTTCAAGCTCGATAATAAGTGGCAATGTCACGGAAACGATAATATAGAGGACATTCCTCCTCTGGATGTATTCTACAGCTCGCAGTATAAAGCAATAGTGAGGAAGAAAAGGAAAAATAGAAAGTTAGAGAGCGCAACCTCTACTAATGCAGAACAATTAGATGTCTTATGGAAAGATTCTACTACGGATCCTACTGAGAATCTTACCGAGTTATCTCAGATTATAGGAGCTTATGCCTCCACAACTATTGACAAAGCATCTGAGGTATGGATATTATTAAATGAAAAAGAAGATTAGATACAAGTTTTGCAACAGCAATTGCAACAAGCTCATGCTAGCAGTGAAGCACAGGTAAAACTTGAAAAGTTATAGCAAGAGCTTCAAAAGATGCAAATCGGATATCAAAAAAGATTGGCCGATAAAGAGAAACAAATACAGATTATCCGAGAAGAGCCCAAAGATGATCCTAAACTTCCAGAGTTTATTTCAGAATCTATTTCTTTAAACAACCAACTACTGCAACAACCAGATGTATTATGCCAGAAAATCTCGCAATGGAACTCTTTTTGTCTAGAAAGTGATAAAATCACTAATCATGTCATAGAATTACGACATGATTATGATTTAACTAATGAAAGAGTTACTAATTATTTTGCATGGCAAAATACAGAGGAAGGAAAAAGATCCGGTGCACCAATTATCAATAACATTCATAAATAAATACTTTTCAATAATTGGGACGCACAAATCAGAGAAGCAGAGAAAGTGGCAGAGGAGTCAGCTATAGCAGCAGGCAATATTACTGATTGTGTAAATGAGAATTTGCACAAGGTTAATTTAATTTCAGAAACCGTTCCGGGATGCCTACCACAAGCACAACAATTGCAAACAGAATGGAAACAAAAGGCGGAAGAAAAAGAAAAATCAATTCAAGGATTGAGAATATTAAATTGGGATTCTTACTGGACATATCTAGTAAAACCACACAGTCAATGTAGCACTCTTAATTGCATCATTAATTATGCTAAGAAGATTGTGCCTGCACTTGCCAATTCTGTCTTTTCGGGATAGCTGAAATCTGAAGTTGGCCATCCACCTCTTCTCAAAACAATGCTAGATGCTTGCAAATTAAGAGATCAAATTCATAAGTAGTTAGTTGATAGTTTTCAATTTTAGATTTAGTTTCAGTTTTACTTTATTTTTGCCTAGCAAAAGGATGGTCATTTAAACTGAATCCTAAATTTTTGTAATAAACTATAATTAGATTTTGTTAGTAGTATTTAAACCCTTCTCATGCATTTAGAGAAGGGTCCTGAAATTTGTCAAAAATTTATCCTCAGAACATGCATTTTTGCACCCGCAGAGGAGGTTTTGATGAATGAATGGAACATGATTTATTGATATCTGTGTCTAATATCTGTTACTGATGTTGCATTTTTGTACTCTTGATGGATGTTGGATTAGGAAGAGATAAATCATTTCTAGCTCATGAGTAGAACCAGTTATAAATGGTACTTTTATCTCTTAACTATTTCTGTTTCTATGTTAAAAGTGATACTTATATTTAGTTATTTATATATTGATGCCTGAATGCTTGAGTTATCATTTGGCACTTTTGTATGGTGATAACTATTTATTTGTGCTTGATGTATGAATAGCTTATTATGCGATATGTTTTTTACAATTGTTTCATCTAACTTGTTATATGAAATGGTTTATCTTTATTGAATTATTTTCTAATAATAATTGAATGATCTTTATTATCGATTGTTATCTGAAATCATTTTAGATCGCATAAATAGGAAGATTCATATCCCGGGTTAGTTTTAGAGTTAGATATTTCTCAGAATACAGTTTGCATATGAATAGATTAGAATTAGATTAAAAGCATTTTACTTAGGAATTTTGGAAAAGAAATATCAAATCTCAAACACACACACACACATATTGGGAAACTGGTCCCATTATCCCCAATCGGACCCACTACACCAAACGGAAAAGGAGCTGCTAACCAAGGTCCGGACCGGGTGAGTATCCCCCTTGTTGTAGACCCGATTTTCGGGGCTTCAACATATTTGGTGCTAGAAGGAGGGCCACGAACTATGAATGGAAAGTGAATCTAAATCTAAATACCATTCTGAGAGTAAATCACCCTCACCATCTTCCCCGACTTCTCCATCACACTCAGAAATTTTAAATCTAGAACTAGAAGTCGAAAGAAGAATAGAGACTGCTAAAAACCCTGACTTTTCAGACGAATCTGCTATTGAACCTCCGGAAGTTGAATCTTTGATTCATAAAATTCAGTAATTTTCAATATCACCTCAAAGATCTGATAAATGTCAAGGCAGTGTGACTTCGCAATATAATCCTGCTCATCCCCTTACTAGATTACAGAGTGAAAAGCTTGGCATTCATCCAACGGAATTACCTCTACCTACAAGAAAAAGAGCTAGGAAATCACCTAAAGGGTCTGATAGTGAGACTCTTTCATCATCCATCTCAAACTCTTCATCGTGAAGTCAACCACCCAGTCCCCCACCCCAGATTACTGTCCATCAGTCCACTCAATATTTCACATCTCCTTCTCAAATCATAATATCTTCATATTCTCAGTCACAAATATCATCTTCTACACTTTCCTTTGTTAGTAGTTCAGCGATGGCCCAAATGCCATGGAATAATCCAGGGGCGGTCTTAATGCCTGCACCCTTGAGTCAATTACCAGCCCATCCTGAAAAATGGCTGCCTAAGTTAATCCTGAAACAGGCATGCTAGCAGAAGAACATATCAACAACTTTATGTTGTCCATAAACCTTAATGGAGTTATTAATGAAGATGTTGTTGTCCGAATTTTTCCTTATACCCTACAAGGAGCAGCTGGATCATGGTATTTCTCATTACCATTTGGGTCTATTACTTCTTGGGATATCTTTCAAGATCAATTTTTAACTAAATTTGGTGACGACAGGTATAAAACAATATTGATCAATGATTTATCTAATCTTAGAGCTGATTCAAAAGAACTTGTCAAGGATTTCAACTCACGTTTCAATAAATTGTTAAACAAAATTCCTACTACTTCCAAGCCTAGCGAAGAAGTGTGAAGTGAATGGTACATTTCTGCTTTACCATCAAACATAGCAATCTTTGTTGATAGGGCTAACAAAACAACTTTAGCAGACAATATGAAGGAAACAATAGCAGTAGAGAAATGAATCATTGCTTTAGAAAAGAAAAATGCAATAGAAGAACGAAAATCTAAGGAGGTCACTTTTAAAGAAGATCCCAAGAAAAAACAACCAAAAGATCCATTTGATTTAGAAGGACTGCGGAAAGTTTTGAAAACCATGTCTAACGAAATGGTTGACATTAAGAAACAGGTGGCAGAAACATCTTCTAAAAAATCTTTTAAGCCTTTTAGAAGAAACCCTTCAACTGATTCAAAGCCACCAAAATGCTATTACTAATGCTAAATCAGAAGAAGAAGAAGAGGAAACTACTACTGAAGAAAATATTGATGAAGAAGAAGTTATAGAAGTACAAGGTATGTGGGATTTCATCCACCCAAATGAGGAAGATCAAGAAGCATCCCCGGTAAGCACTCGAAGTACAAATCAGCTTGATCCTCCTCGACCTACTCCTAAGTCAAAGAGTTCAAGCTCATTGAATAAGGATAAAATTGCACCCAAGAAAACAACATCTAAATCAATTCAAACCAGCCCAGTCCAGACAGATTCATCAACTCCAACAAGAACACTCATTGTCCCTGATGAAATGGAGTATAATATCATAGAATACATGAAGAAGACTAGGGATAACGTCACTTTTAATGAATTGAGAAAGTTAAAACATCAACAAAAGGTACTTTTGAAAGAATTACATGCTGTACCAGAAAAACCTTTGCCCGATCCTGTAATTTCTCAAGCTTCCAACGAGATGGGAAGACCTCCAGCTAATGCGATCAGTAAAGTTGATTTAGAAAACATTGCTTTAATTGGAGGAAGGTTGAGATCTCATACTCCTCCATTTCTTCTTACTTATGAAGTTTTCAACAAAAAATTGCATAATTGTTTAGTGGATTTTGGAGCTTCATCTAATATTCTACCAAAATCAATATGTGCAAAGCTGAATATTCAACCAAAAAAATCTGCTGTGCGAATAGTTCAATTAGATCGATCGCAAGTGGAAGTGATTGGCGAATTAAATAAAGTTACCATAAGGATGTCATCAAATCCAAAGGTATGTCAAGTCATTTATATTTTAGTTGTAGATATTCAAGAATTTTATGGCTTGATTCTTAACAGAGATTGGTCAGAAAAGCTTCATGGATACTTTGCAACCGATTGGTCACACATGTGGCTTCCTTACAATGGTAAACCAAATCAGATAAAGGTTGAATGAGAAAAGCATCAGAAATACATAGTAACAGAATTGGAAGGAGAGAATGAACCAGTTGCATACAACAGTAATATCATTGGCAATTACTGAGTTGATTCTTTCTTAGGAAATTTTAATGCTCATACTTCACCTTATTTAGAACATTCTGTTTTATCTCAAATAGAAATTTTTTCTCAAACAGATAATTCTAAATGTATTAATTTTGTAGATACTCCTGTAAATAAATCTTTATTTTGGAAATTATTTTTTGATGGTTCTAAGTCTAATGAAGGAGCAGGAGCAGGATGCGTATTGGTTAGTTCCGAGGGAAAAAAAAAATTATACTAACTTGTAGACTTGAGTTTGAATGCACTAATAACACCGCAGAATACGAGGATTTAATCCAGGGATTATATAAAGCAATCGGATTAGATATCAAATATCTACAAGTTTTCGGAGATTTAGAAATTGTAATCAAACAGGTACGCAATACTATACACTATTTATCAGGTCATTTAAAGCATTATCAATCTTTAGTTCAAGATCTGACTGAACATTTTATAGCATTTAATATTTCACCAATTCCTAGAATCCAAAATGCTAGTGCAGACCTCTTAGCCAATGTAGCCTCTAAGCTTATTCCTGCAGAAGACTTTAGTCCTAATTGATTTTCAATTGAATTAATATTTAGACCTTTGATTCCTGATAACGTTACCAATTGGAGAATTTTCAATGATGATCCCGATATTGTAAGCTTCCTCACATCTGAAGGACCTTATACCAATCAAATAATTGATGAAGACCAACATGACAAAAAATTACAACATGATAGCACTAATAATGCTATTCCAAATTCAATAGTCAAGTTAGAAGACCTTTATGATTTTAAAGACCGATTTAAAAGATCTACCAATTCAAAATTACAAATTTCAACTTTGAATTATGAAATAGTGAATCTAGGAACTGATACCAAACCACAAAATATCAACCTAGGCCTTGGTCTAGCTCCTGAAGAAAAATTATCATATATTCATATTTTGAAACAATATAAAAGTGTATTTGCTTGGAACTACGATGAACTCAAAACTTATGACACTTCTATTATCCAACTTACCATTCCAATGATAAATAATGAAAAACCTATTCAACAAAAGCTGAGAAAAATCCATCCCAATCTAGAAAATCAGATCAAATCTGAACTCAATAAGTTAGTGAAAGCCAAGATTATTTTTCCGGTTTGACATTCTAAATGGGTTTCCAATATGGTTCCTCTTAGAAAGAAGAACGGAGATATTAGAATTTGCATTGACTTTCGAAATCTTAATAAGGCCTGCCAAAAAGATAATTTTCCTTTGCCTCCTATGGAGAAAATATTACAAGCAGTTGCTGGATTAGAATTGTTTTCTTTATTAGATGGTTTCTCTGGCTACAATCAAGTGTTATTCCATCCTGATGATCAATTGAAAACTACATTTAGAACCAAATGGGGCACTTATGCATATCAAAAGATGCCTTTTGGTCTGATCAATGCTGGTGCCACATTTCAAAGAGCCATGGACATCGCTTTCAAGGGATTAGTTAACAAATCAGTGGTAATATACTTGGATGATATAACTGTATACTCCAAAAAATGAAACAATCATCTTAAAGATTTGAAGCATATCTTCCAACGTTGTCAAAGGTATGGAATTTCACTTAATCCGAAAAAATCCTTTTTTTCATTAAGTGAAGGAAAACTTCTTGGATTCATAGTGTCAAAATATGGAATTCATATTGATCCTGATAGAATCAAGGAGATTTCTAAAATATCTTTACCTCACAATAAGAAAGCTATGCAATCTTTCCTTGGCCAAATTAATTTTGTAAAGAGATTCGTACCAGATTTTTCAAGAATAGTATCTCCTTTACAAGCAATGATAAAAAAGAATTCAAAGTTCAAATGGAGCCAAAATGAATATGAGGCATTCAATCTGATCAAACAAGCAATCATTAATTCTCCATCTTTAGCAACTCCAAATTTTTCCGATCCTTTTATTTTGTATACATTTGCCTCTGATAAATCTTACGCTGCAATACTTATTCAAGCAAATAAATACAAAGGAGAAGCCCCAATTGCTTTCTTCAGCTCAAATTTACAGGGAGCTGAGTTTAATTACTCAAATGTGGAGAAACAAGCTTATGCTTGCTTCAAAGCAATCAAGTATTTCAGACCTTTTTTACTTAAAACCCATACAAAAATCATAGTACCATTTCCAGCGGTAAGAAATATTTTAGTCCAAAAAGATGTGGGTGAGAAAAGAGCTAATTGGATTACTGCCTTACAAGAATATGATGTTGAGATCAAACCAAAAAATATTGTAAGAGGTCAAGGATTTTGCAAAATACTAGCTGGAGCATCACAGATTTCTGAAAAATCATCTGAAGAGATAGAAACGTATGAGGTAAGCCTAAACGATGTTGAATCATTATATGCTGATATCATTTTTTATCTAAAGAATGGATATGCTCCTCCAAATCTTGATCACACCAAGAAAAGAGCTCTAAGGTTGAAGGCTAAAAAATATTAGCTTGTAAACGATGTTATTTTTAGAATGAATTATGATTCTGTTCTTCTTAGATGTCTGGAGAAATCTGAAGCTGAAAAAGTCTTGCAGGAACTTCACGATGGGCCAACAGGTGGACATTATGCTGGAGATTCTACTGCACACAAAATTCTTCATGCAGGCTATTACTGGCCTGCATTGTTCAAATATTCACATAGCTATGTAAGAAAATGTCAAATTTGTCAAGTTGCAGCTGGAAGAAAAAAGAAACCATCTTTACCATTACAACCAGTGAACATTGAACAACCTTTTGATCAATGGGGATTGGACATAATAGGTGAGATCGTTCCTCACTCTTCTAAGCATCATAGGTATATCATTACAGCAACTGATTATTTTATGAAATGGGTAGAAGCAGTCCCTCTCAAGATTGCTAATTCTGAACATATCATCGAATTCATAGATCAGTTCATAATTACCAGGTTTGGTTTACCTTCTGCTTTAATGTTTGATAATGCATCGTATTTTTCTGTTAATGCTATGACTGAATTTTCACTCAAGAGAGGCTTTAAACTTAAATACTCTGCCAATTATTATCCACAGGGAAATGGATTAGCTGAATCCACAAATAAAAACTTAATTAGAATCATTAAGTGAACCATTGATCAAAATCATAAAAATTGGCATAAGTCTTTAACATATGCTTTATGGACAGATCGAATAACACAGAAGGCTTCTATAGCTACTTCTCTCTTTAATTTAGTTTATGGGAAAGAAGTAGTTCTTCCAACTCATTTATCAATTCCTTCTTTAGCCTTAGTTCAATATATTGATGAAGCACCAACTTCTTCCATACAACTAAGACAGATGGAAATAATTAAGTTAGAAGAATAACAAGAAAAAGCCAAAATATCTCATGCTCATCATCAAGCATTAGTAAAAGCTTCCTTTGATTCAAACATGATAACCAGAAAAGACTTTCAGGTTGGAGATCTTGTTTTAAAATGGGATAAGACTCATGAGGAAAAATGAAAACATACAAAATTTCAATGGATGTGGCTTGGTCCTTTTCAAATTGCAGAAATCATAGGTCCATCTACTTTTATGTTACAAGATTTAACATGTAAAAGAGAGTCTTTGCCTATTAATGGAAAAATTCTCAAAAAATATTTTCCATAGGAGATCATTCTTCTATTTTGTATATTAGTTTCCTTTATCGTCATAAATAAAACGAGTTGTTAATGGTTACATTTGGAATTCACAAAAAAGATACAAATTCTCTTTTTTAGATGTTGTTTCTTCACCTTTACAAATAGAATTCTTTTTAGAATATTGATCTTTGTTATTCAAAGATACAGTTAAAGACTTTAGCCTAGAAATGATACTAGTTTCAACTTTGAAAACTTTGATAAAAGGCAACTTTTAGTTAAAGATTCTTGCATATCAGTTCAATGAAAGGTATCAATAACAAAACAAAGTTTCTCTGTAGAAAAATTCTTTCCAAAAGAACTCTACCATTGTCGTCCAGAGCTATCTTAAGGAAACAATGATTTCCTCCCCACTTCGGAAATTACAACGTTCAGGAAATTATCTAATAATACACTTAACTTAAAGAGTAAGAGGTCTCATCACGAGCCGACTTATCATGATCATAGATATTATAGCTTGCTGACTTTTCCAATACTACATACCACAACAGGGCAATGACTCAAGATTGTTATAAATCAAAAGGAAATGGGTCTCATCACAAGCCAGCTTGTTCTGCAAAGTTATAAATCAAGTGAATCATAAATTGGCTACCAAAACAAGACATTGTTCTTTAAGAAGAAAAATAAAAATAAAAGCAATAAGTGTGAATGTGGATTTCTCTTTGAAAATTGTATATTTCTCTAAGTAGGATACAGGATCATTTCTAGGTAACAGGTAACCCTGTTGGGGCTATAAACGCTTGCTGGCAGCATTGGCTCTACCTACAACAAATGAGTATATTTTAAGTTGATTTACAGAGAAGCCTTTGTTTTTATCTTTATGAACTAAGTAATGACTGATGTAAATACAAGGACTAGCTTGAGGAAGTGAATAATCAAAGTTGAATATAGAGGAAATGAAATATCATTTATAGATTAAAGCATAATGTACTTTGTCTTTTCATAATAAAGTTTGATTTTCTGGAAAAATTTATGTTTTGAAAAGTTTAGAAAATTCAAAAGAAAAGCAGAGATAACTGGTTCTTCCAAGTGAATTGCCAATTGTTGTGGCCAGCAACAACCCCCCTTTTTATTTAAGTATTAGTAATAATACTAAATATGAGGGGACCCTTAGTTGAAAAATCCAAAAAATTAATTAGTGCTTGTTTCCTTTCTCAAATAAAACTTACTATCATAACTTATGGAAATTCCTTAGGAAATCATTAAATACACTCAAGTTTATGATAAATTAGAATAAAATCTTTTCTTTGAAGAAAATATCGCATCCATCGCAATAAGTAGACATCCTTTGTAAGGAAAAATCTTTTAAATTGCGATTTCGTGATATTGCGATAGCGCGATTCCAAAAAACTATGCATTAAAATACTGATCGCAAACTGCATATCGCAGAAAAGATGTTTAACAAATACTTTTCATATATTATATTTTGCGATGTTGCGATTTTGCGATATTGCGATTTCGCGATGCTATGAGACTGCGATTGGCGATAATTGCGATCTTGCGATGATTTCAATTTGAGAAAACTGCGATCTGCGATATTGTGATATTGCGATATTGCATAGCAAATCGTAGATCGCAATGTCGCAGATTCTTAAAATCTCGTTGTCCAAAGAAAATATTTTCATAAATCAATATCCGTTATGCGCTTTAATGATTGAATTAATGAATGGATTGTCAATTATCGATAAAAAGGATTTTTGTTTTGATTGAAAGGTTGTTTCATACTAAAATAATAGATTTCATCTGCCTTCAGCATTTAAAACTATCCCGTCACCTTTCTCATGTCATTACTCTCAATTAATTTATAAAACCGCAGGTGGGAAGGAGTAGAAGACTATACAAAGCATTCACAGAGTATTATGGGAAAGAAAGAGAAAACTCCAAGTTCTGAAAACAAAGAGATGGCTTCCCTATATACAAATACTGCTTGCAACAAGGATGTCGGTATCACCACCTAGGAGGGAATGCATAATCTGCTCGAAGAAGAAAATCCCAGGGTAATGGAAGTCGCGGCTACTGCAGGTTCAAGTAATTCATCTGAAGCATCTCTTATAGAATCGGCTTGTTCATTTTTGCACCGTATAGCAGCAAGACCGAGAATTCTTCCGTATACAGATATGGTAAAATGGGTGCTGCATAGCACTAATATTTCAAACATGAAATTTAGAACTCCAGATCAAGAGATCATCGGGTCATTCACTACAGAAGATTTGAGGCTTATGTATCACTTTCTGGAGCCTCAGGCGACTTACAACAAACAATTTATGGAGAAATTTTCCAGGGAAAATGAAAATTTGACGGAATGCACAAAGGAATGGACCAAAAGAGATGAACCATTGAAGAAAGACAAACATGGTATGTACAGTACTGGTTCACTCACCTCTCCCTATTGTTTTTCTGCTGCTATGTTATGTAGGCTTTTTGGAAAGCCTGACATAAATATGGTCTTGCCTGAATGGCTTCCGTTATTAAATGTTGTTGTTAACGCTACCATTGTAGACTGGGCCAAAATACTATCTGATAATTTAGCCACTGCTATTTTCAATTACCTGTCTAAACGGACTGTCTCTCAGAGGATTTATCCTCCTTTTTATCTGTCTGCCTATGTTATGGATTCTATCTGCTTTGTTTCTAAATTCCCTTTAATGGATTGGCAATGGAAAATTCATGATCCTTTGCCTATTCATGTGTATCACGAAGAACTATGGGAATCAAAAATTGTTCCTCATTTTTACAAGATTTGCCATGGCAGAATGTTGCCACTGTACAGAATATTGTATAATAAGGATGCTCCAAGGTTTTCTCCGAAAGCATAAGTCGACATTCTCCCTATCGAACGATGGTTTGGAGAAGAGTTGTTTACCTATGTAAGGGTTTTTGGAAGCTCTTCTTCTCCTCATGTTCTACCCTTGTATGTTCTGGATAAACTTATAGCTTGGGAAATTTCATACCAAAACTGTGGTGAAGGAGGTTTAAGAAAGGAATTAAAGGATAAGAAGAAGGCCATCTGGCCACAATTTCTCATAGCCTGTGGAGCATTTTCATTTTTTGATGTTGGTCATGCATTCAAAGGGGTAAGAAATATTACATGCTTACATCTATTCAAGTTTTCAAGAAGGCTATTCGATCCATATGGTATTGTCAAGGATTTCACCACTGCAATCAAAGTGAGAGTATTTTTTGGAGAAGAAGATATTTTTGATGATATGTTTCAAGAGAAATGTTCATTTAAAGAAGTTCTACATTTAGCCCAAACATAGCTTCCCCCAAAATAATTTTAGGAATTTAAAATCTACAGAGAAAGAAGATTGACTACTATTCCTTTGGATAATTTACGCTTGGAACCCGCAAGGGAACCAACTCCTAGTGTCAGTCTCAATGGTAGCTCAGATACTGATAGGTCTAAATCAAAGTCTGACTAAGAAACTTCTGAACGTTCTCAAAAATCTGATAAATATGAAGGATTAGTGAAAGATATAGCTCAGTCAAAAGAGCTTTCACAACTACAGACTTCAACCACTCCACAGTTGAATCTTCCACCCCCCACTGTACAGCAACCATCCACCAGCATTCAATTAGATAAAGAATGGGAATCGTTTAATGAATTGCTTAATGTTGAAGGACAGAATACACAAACCCCTATATAGACAACAAAATTTTCAAGCACGATACTAAGTGGCAATGTCACGGAAACGATAATATAGAGGACATTTCTCCTCTGGATGTATTCTACAACCCGCAGTATAAAGCAGTAGTGACAAAGCAAAGTAAAAAGAGAAAGTTAGAGAGCGCAACCTCTACTAATGCAAAACAATTATATGTCTCATGGAAAGATCCTACTACGGATCCTACTGAGAATTCTACCAAGTTATCTCAGATTACAGGAGCTTATGCCTCTGTAACTATTGACAAAGCATTTGAGGTACGACTATTATTAAATGAAAAAGAAGATCATATACAAGTTCTGCAAGAGAAATTGCAACAAGCTCATGCTAGCAGTGAAGCATAGGTAAAACTTGAAAATTTACAGCAAGAGCTTCAAAAGATGCAAATTGGATATCAAAAAAGATTGGCCGATAAAGAGAAACAAATACAGATTATCCGAGAAGAGCACAAAGATGATCCTAAACTTCAAGATTTTATTTCAGAATCTATTTCTTTAAACAACCAACTACTGCAACAACAAGATGTATTATGCCAGAAAATCTCGCAATGGAACTCTTTTTGTCTAGAAAGTGATAAAATCACTAATCATGTCGTAGAATTACGACATGATTATGACTTAACTAATGAAAGAGTTACTAATTATTTGGCATGGAAAAATACAAAGGAAGGAAAAGAAGCTGGTGCACCAATTATCAATAGCAGTCATAAAGAAATACTTTTCAATAATTGGGATGCACAAATCAGAGAAGCAGAGAAAGTGGCAGAGGAGTCAGCTACAACAGTAGAAAATATTACTGATTTTGTAAATGAGAATTTTCACAAGGTTAATTTAATTTCAGAAGCCGTTCCGGGATACCTACCACAAGCACAAAAATTGAAAACAGAATGGAAACAAAAGGTGGAAGAAAAAGAAAAATAAATTCAAGGATTGACAAGATTAAATTGGGATTCTTACTGGACATATCTAGTAAAACCACACAGTCAATGCAGCACTCTTAATTGCATCATTAATTCTGCTGAGAAGATTTCGCCTACACTTGTCGATTCTATCTTTTCGGGACAGTTGAAATCTGAAGTCGGCCAGCCACCTCTTCTCAAAACAATGTTGGATGCTTGCAAATTCAGAGATCAAATTCATAAGTAGTTAGTTGATAGTTTTCAATTTTAGATTTAGTTTCAGTTTTACTTTATTTTTTCCTAGAAAAAGGACGGCCATTTAAACCAAATCCTAAATTTTTGTAATAAACTATAATTAGATTTTGTTAGTAGTATTTAAACCCTTCTCATGCATTTAGAGAAGGGTCCTGAAATTTTTCAAAAAATTATCCTTAGAACATGCACTTTTACACCCTCAAAGGAGGTTTTGATGAATGAATGGAATGAGATTTATTGATATCTGTGTCTAATATCTATTACTGATGTTGCATTTCTGTACTCTTGATGGATGTTGGATTAGGAAGAGATAAATCATTATTGCTTCTAGCTCATGAGTAGAACGAGTTATAAATGGTACTTTTATCTCTTAACTATTTTTGTTTCTATGTTAAAAGTGATACTTATATTCAGTTATTTATATATTGATGCTTGAATGCTTGAGTTATCATTTGGCACTTTTGTACGGTGATAACTATTTATTTGTGCTTGATGTATGAATAGCTTATCATACGATATGTTTTTCACAACTTTTTTATCTAACTTTTTATATGAAATGGTTTATCTTTATTGAATTATTTTCTAATAATAATTGAATGATATTTATTATTGATTGTTATCTGAAATCATTTTAGATCACATAAATAGAAAGATTCATATCCCAGGTTAGTTTTAGAGTTAGATATTTCTCAGAATACAGTTTGCATATGAATAGATTATAAATAGATTAAAAACATTTTACTTAGGAATTTTAGAAAAGAAATATCAAATCTCAAACACACACACACACATATTGGGAAACTAGTCCCATTATCCCCAGTCGGACCCACTACACCAAACGGAAAAGGAGCTGCTAACCAAGGTCCAAACCAGGTGGGTATCCCCCTTGTTGTAGACCCGATTTTCAGGACTTCAACAGCAGGGCGTATCAAATTTGCTAAGTTGTGACCACATGGGTGCCTTGTGCATGTTCATGCAGCCCGTTCACCATTTCTTTTTAGGGTGCCTGCCCAAAACCGTTCGGTTCGAGTCGTTTCGGTTGAGGGTGCCTGCCCAAACACATTTGGGTCGGGTCGTTTCGGTTGATCAGGGCTCCTGCCCAAATGCATTTGAGTCGGGTCGTTTAATTTCGGTTGAGGGTGTCCGTATCAAATTTTCTAATTTGTGACTTCATTGGTGCCTTATGCACGTTCGTGCAACCCATTTTCCATTTGCTCTCTTGTTCCTTTGTTCGGTCGGGCGCACCGTGTGATCAGGGCGCCCGCCCAAATGCGTTCGGGTCCTGTTGGGTTGTTTTGTTTAAGGGCGTCCATATCAAATTTTCTAGGTTGTGACCACATGAGTGCCTTGTGCACATTCATGTGGCCCATTTTTTGATTTCTCGCTTCTACCTTCGTTCGGTTGGGCGTGCCTTGTCGTTTCATTTCAGGGCGCCTGCCCAAACCCGTTCGGGTCGAGTCATTTCGTTTGAGGGCGTCTGTACCAAATTTGCTGAGTTGTGACAGCATGGATGCCTTGTGCACATTTGTGTGGCCCATTTTCCATTTCTTTTGAGGGCACCCACCCAAACCCATTTAGGTTGGGTCGTTTCAGTTGACGGTGCCTGCCCAAATGCATTCGGGTTGGGTTGTTTCAGTTGAGGGTGCCCGCCCAAACGCGTTTGGGTCGGGTCGTTTCGGTTGAGGGTGGGAGTATCAAAGTTGCTAAGTTGTGACCACATTGGTGCCTTGTGCATGTTCGTGCAGCCCATTTTCCATTTTCTCTCTTGTGCCTTCGTTTGGTCGAGCACGCCATGTAATCAGCGCACCCGCCTAAACGCGTTCGGGTCATGTCGGGTCGTTTTGTTTCAGGGCGGTCGTATCAAATTTGCTAATTTGTTATTGCACAAGTGCCTTGTGCAAGTTCATGCGGCCCGTTTGTCATTTTCTCTCTTGTGCCTTCGAAATTCGGTCGGGTTCACCATGTCATTTCGTTTGAGGGTGTCGGCTTAACCCGTTCGGGTCAGGTCATTTCATTTGAGGGTGGCCGTATCAAATTTTCTAAGTTGTGACCACATGGGTGCCTGATGCACATTTGTGTGGCCCATTTGTAGTTTCGTTTGAGGGTGTATGCCCAAACCCATTCAGTTCGGGTCATTTCGGTTGAGGGCGCCTGCCCAAACATGTTCGAGTCAAGTCATTTTTGTTGAGGGTGCCTGCCCAAACACGTTTGGGTTGGGTCGTTTCGGTTGAGGGTGGCCGTATAAAATTTGCTAAGTTGTGACTGAATTGGTGCCTTGTGTATGTTTGTGCAACTTGTTTTCCATTTTCTCTCTTGTGCCTTCGTTTGGTCGAGCATGCCGTGTGATCAGAGCACCCGCCTAAATGCATTTGGGTCGGGTTGGGTCATTTCGTTTGACGGCGGCCATTTCAAATTTATTAAGTTGTGACCGCACGAGTGCCTTGTGCACGTTCGTGTGCCCCCTTTTCCATTTTCTCTCTTATGCCTTCATTCTATTGGGTGCACCATGTCATTTCATTTGAGAGCACCCACCCAAACCCGTTCGGGTCGGGTCATTTCGTTTGAGGGCGAGCGTATCAAATTTGCTAAGTTGTGACCGCATGGGTGCCTTCTGCATGTTCGTGCGGCCCATTTTCCATTTTGTTTGAGGGCGCCTATCCAAAACCATTTGGGTCAATTCATTTCATTTGAGGGCACCCACCCAAATGCATTCGGGTTGGGTTGTTTTGGTTGAGGGCACCCGCCCAAACGTTTTTAGGTCGGGTTCTTTCGTTTTAGGGCGGCCATATCAAATTGGCTAAGTTGTGCCCGCATGGGTTCCTTGTGACTGTTCGTGTGGCCCATTTGTCATTTCGACTGTTGTGCCTTCGTTTGGTCAGGCGTGCCATGTGAGGGTACCCACCCAAATGCGTTCGGGTCGGGTCGATTCATTTCGTCTGAGGGTAGCCGTATCAAATTTTCTAAGTTGTGACTACATGAGTGCCTTGTGCATGTTCGTGTGGCCCGTTTTTCGTTTTCTTGCTTGTGCCTTTGTTTGGTCGAGTGCGCCGTGTCATTTCATTTGAGGGTGCCTACCCAAACCATTATATGATGAAATTTTCATGTTTATTTTTTTTCCTGCATGAAGGATGCACTTGGATTTTATGACCAAGTTGGGCAGAATTCACCCTTCCATGAAATTATTCACTTCTATCACATTCACAATGTTGAATTCCTCTGATACTACTCCTAGAACTCTAACTCTGCTCTACAACTAGAATGATTTAATGGAATAAAAAATTATCACTATGACATGTTGTACTTCATAAGAGACTACTAAGAAGCTTAAGTATGGTAAATCCACCTTCACCTGTCATTTGAGCATAGAGCATAGAATTATCTTAATCATCAATTTTATGGATAAGAGACATTTGAGCCCTTTTTAACTCTCAGGGATGATTAATTAAATATTTATGAATCTTAATATTTATAAATTATTTAATTTTCTATTTTTCACTTCAAAATTTTATTATGAAAAACGTTTTAAATTCATTTTTTTCTTTTATTGTTTGTTCATTTAATATTTTAAGAATTTTGTTTATTCATTTAATGTTTTGAAAAGTTCTCTTGTTCCACAGAGTCCGTTCGTGCTTCGAACCTTCGACCACAGCCACTTGGTTTCTTTGACACCATTGATCTTGTAACATCTGATCCTACGGTGGAGAGAGGCCGACGGATAATAAGGGTTTCTTCCCTACCATCTCTTTCGGCATTTCGCACTATTCCACTCAGTTGGTTGTCGAGGGTTCTGGAGCTGGTACTGGAGGGTTGCTTCTGCGGTTGGTTTGACCAGCTCATTCATGGCCTTCCTTGAATCTGAAACTCATTACCGCGAAGCCAACATCACATTTTTCCTACATTTTGCTATCTTTTGATGAGGATTTACAAGACAGGGTCCCCTTCAGTTTTCTGGTATCTCAATTCCTCCTTCCACTCGAGTACTTCTATGACAACTTCAACAAGCTACAGTAAATCAACATGGTAGGAATAGGTAATCCACTTGGATTTATCTTATTACCAATCATTATTTTCTAGCCACTGTGTTTTATTTTTATTCTAATTAGATGGGTAAGGTGGTTACATACTCTTTACAGGGTTTGGGGAATTTGCAGACTTCGGGCAGCCACAAGCAAGTTGAAAGGATACAGATGAAGTCAGCATTCCTAGGATGCACGATGGCATTCCCTGGCAATAGGTACTCATAAAATTACTACAGAGCTTCTGATTCTATGCATAATGCCTTCCGACAATAGTTTATAATACTTCAGAGTTTTAGGGTTTTTAGTGTTGCAGATGAATTGGGCTCGTTTAAATGATATTTCCAGTTTTCATTTTAGTCTGCTATCAAGGAAATTCTTTCTTCCTACATGATATTGCCAGCTCTTTTGGGCAGAAAATTTGATTAACTATTGTTCATACGATGTTCTTTGACTTTTATTTCACAGTACTATTGATTAGGATTTCTAGTATATATATAAATAAGAATGGAGCTCCACTAGCATGCGAGTAATATCAGTTATCTTCGATATTATTAAGGGGTAGGATGAAATATGGAATATTCTTGTGAATTTATGGAAATTCCTTATTCCTTGCTCCTAGACATTTTAACTATAGTCTAGAGAAAACATTGTGCCCTAATATTATGTATCTATTTGGATCAGAGACTGATATCTCCAGGTTTTTCAAAGCGTGATCAAACTCTTCGAGGGAGGTAGTGAGGAAGAAGAAATACTCAACCTTAAAATTCCCTAATTGAGTTTCTCCCCTGCTGCATACCTGTAACAACCACTGCAATACCTTCCTTCCTTGTATACGATTTTTAATAATTTCTTCCATTTGTTATCTCGATACCCCAATTCTGATGGTAGCCCCACAGCTGCACAGAAAAATCTGTAATCCAATGTATGTTTTGATCATAAACACATATTCCCATTGATCTCAATCTCTTTGGTTTTCTGGGTGGCTCTATATATATATCATAAGCAGGAGGAGGAGATGAAAATGAAGATAGTGGGCAGCAGCAAATACATACGAATCATCTGCTTGTGGGTGTTTTTCCTCTCCCATTTTCATTCTTTAACAATAGTGGCGATTAGCCAAGAGGAATAGTACCCATGGCCAAAAACAATTTCCACTGTTTGGGCAGATGCAATTTCGATTCCCCACTCTTCAATTTTCAAAAGAATTTCTGAAAACCATATATACCTCCGAAACTTTGTTTCTCGCTACAATTGCATAATCTGCTCAAAGCATTGGTTCCCAATTCTCCCCTCGTCCTCATATAACACAATCATTTCTTCTACCCTTTCTTCTTTGGAGTAATTGGATGTTTTTGTACGAGACCTACAGGTGGATCTTCAGCATGGCATGGATGAATCATACACCTTGACCATTCTAGTGGGCGGAGTCACCAATCTGTCGGCCGAGACGCAATGGGGAGCCATCCAAGGCCTAGAGACATTCTCGCAACTCGTCTGCTGGTACAATGCCACTTCTATTTACCCTCCTATCTTCCAATGCCAGGTGAATATCATCAACTATCCTCTATAACCTCATCAGGGTCTTGTCCTAGACATAGCTAGGAGCTTCTATCCCCTTAGGGACATTCTGTGGACCATGAGCTATAACAAGCTTAATGTCTTCCACTGGCACATAACTGATTCATATTCCTTCCCCCTAGAATTAAATTCAGAGCCCGCTCTTGCTATTAATGGATCTTACTCACCAGAAATGCGATATTCTAACAAGGATGTCGAGCGAGTCGTCAAATTTGGGTGAAACCATGGCGTTTGTGTTATTCCAGAAATTGACACTCCAGGTACCTAACCTTAACATTAGATTTTCACTAAGTCCATCTAAAAGTAGATTTGAAAATTAACATGGAATGTAGAGGTAGGTCTTGCATATCAATATGCATATTTGAAATGCAGCTAGACGTTGTTGATGTATATAGGCTAGAAATTGAATCTCCACCAGTTCTAGATCAATTTTTCATAAGACAATTTTAAAGCTCTTCATTTATATTTTGTGTTATCTAGGTTTGTTTTCCATAGCATATAATTTTCAGCATATGTTGATATTTATACGAATGTGAAGGCAACAATAAAGAAGTGGTATCTCCAATTTGTTGCAGCCCTACCCTCTATTTACTTCCATTTCGTGCTTGAAAGTACAGGTTATAAAAATCATCTTCTTATCTAATTCAGAGTTTCAGTCAAACATTCATGGACAAGGCTATAAAGCATGTGATTCTCCTCAACTTCATTAGATAACACACAGAAACCCAGTCTATTTTCTTCCATCTTCGCCTTCACTATACAATAAAATAGATAAAATCTCATCCTGTTTTCTAATTGAGCGTTTTAATATGGCATTTCTACATAAGGTAGTAAAGCATTGAATTATCCTCATCTCCATTTGATAGTGCACAGAGCCCTGATTCACGGTATATTTTATTCCATCTTCCTCCCTGACAGTAAATTAGGGAAAATCACATCCTCTTGTCTAATTGAGAATTTTGATCTCACATTTATACATAAGATTATATAGAATTTGATTCTCTTCAACTTCATTACATAGCACACATAGGCCTCTTTCATGGTTTATTTAGTTATTTTCTTTTATCCTCTTGTTTCATAGCAGCCTTTATGCACCCCTGAGAAATCTTGTTGGAACATTGAAGTGACAGGTTCCTGCCTGGTTTCAAGAAGGAAACCTATCACCTTAGGTCTGCTTCCTATGATAATAGCTTTTAAAGACTCACCCCTGTTTCACTGCAAAAATAGCTCGCTAATTTGATGAATTTTTGAAGGATTTTTTTGTTACTCTATCTAGGTGATCATTAGACTTGTTACTTTGTTCAGGTGATAATTGATTTATAATAATTTTATTTTATTTTATGGTTCATTCTTTAGATTCTTTGGAGGAGATCATGTTCTGCGTTGGTGATTTTTGAATTAATTTTTTCAGAGAATTTTACTTAATTTCCTGGTTTTAATTTCTTGTTTTTCTACTACTTTTATCATTTCCACTTTGTTTCCAAAAACATATCTGGGGATAAATAAATTTCTTCAATCCCCCTTTCTTAATTCCCTCGATATTTTTCCAATGGAAAACCATGCTTTTATTATTGAAATCACTGTTAGGTGATTTTTGAAGTAATAATTTCGTAGAACTTTATATTATTTCTAAGTTCTTTAAATTTTCTATAATTATTTTGACTATGTTTAAAGCCCTAGGAAAGCCTCCTTATCATTAAAAGGATGAGGAAAAGAAGTGAAGTAGAGGTGAAAAGAAAGATGATTCATTGAGTTAGGGGTGACTGCCAAGGATTTATGACCTGTGTCTAGCTATTGAGAGAATTGGAGTAAAAAATATACTGATTTGATAACTTCACTCTTTAAGGAGTCCTAGAGGCAGCTTTGGTAGCACTAATAAGACAACTACAGGAAAACTACATGGATACTCTAGAAGTATATACTTCGTTTGGAAATAATTAATGGAATTTTAAGGATGCAATATGCAAAATAACCTCTCGGAACATTCATTCATTATCCTATCCTTGAATAACACATGAAAAATTTCAAATAACTTCAATGCTCTACCAAAATTTCATTAATTAAGGCACATTACAAACCATAAGAGAATATTTCACACATTAGAAATTAACTAGATTAGAAATATAGCATTAAAAAGCACTTACAAGATAATGAATAATATATCCATCCACATGAATGCAGCAAGAAGCTCAAGAAAGATAGCGCAATTTTCAAAATTCAAGCTCCTCAATCTGGGGGGGTAATACATTAATCCTGGTTTTATATGGGTTTGTTTGATGTGTCAATCATTGCATCAACCAATTGCACTATTACACAAAATTGTTGCCAATACAATCTAACACATTAAAAATCCAAGGCTGACAATGCCAATGAATTTGAAATTTCACTAGCATATGTTTTTCATAGCCGTTTCACTAGACAAAATTACTTTAATCTTTGCTAGTATTTCTGCATAAAACAATTCTACTGCATCCAATTCATTATCAGCTCCATTGGGAACAGTAGCACCATCTATCATTTGGACATCATCAGATGTATCCATTGCAACAGGTATTTGAGCCAGAGCATTGTTTCCATTATTAGAAACATCACCTAGAACAGCTGAAGATTGTTTGGCATTTTCACTTCTAGTGCCTTGCTACTTGGGCTCAGGAAGTTGGTTTCTAACATTTATCAGGAAAGCCTGAAAAAAATCAACATAATCCTAAAAGCTACAACATTGGAAGAAGCTACAACTTTAGTGTGTGGAATGTTTCCTTTCTTGGGTATCCAGCTAGGGCTATCTTTCCATACACTTAGGCTCTAGAGAATTTTTCACTGCACATCCAGCAGCTTAGCATGGAGAGTAATGGGAAGGGAGTTTCTATTGATGGTGTGCCTCTCAATTTTGAGGCTGGTGAAATAGATTTTGGAGAACCTAGTACAGATGGCTAGCACAAATTTTACCAGTTAATTCATCAAGGTCATGTAATTCCTTGTGATTTTATTGGCATCATCAAGAGCCAGCAACCCATTTATTTACAAGGGGAAGTTGTGAGTAACCATGATGAGCTCATGTCTAACTTTTTTGCAGAGCCAGATGCTCTTTCTTGTGGGAAGACTCCTAAGGAGTTAAGGAATGAGAAATTTTCTGATCGTCTTGTTTCACACAAGACATTCTCTAGGAATTGACCATCACTAAGCATCTTACTACCATCATTGACAACATATAATGTAGGCTAGTTGTTAGCAATGTATGAACACAGGATTGCAATTGAGGGTTTCGTTTGGGGAATTAATTCCTTTGACCAATCAGGCATGGAGCTTAGCAAGTCATTGGCATCTCATGTACGAGCTCAGCTAAACTTTTCTTGCACTAAAGGGAAGCCAGTTGAGGGATTTAACCCCAACACGACAATGTTGATAAAACAATACTTGAAGTTAATCAGATACTAAAATATATTATTCCCTTTTTCATGTCTAGAGAAAATGTGCATTCTAAGGGGTTATATTAAATTTATAGTTATAATTTTGCTTTTCATAGCTTTCCATTGAAATACATTTATATCATACCAACAAAACACCTTATCTAATCAATGCTAATTCACAGTAAAATGCTCCAATTACTGTGGACTTTCTCTGCTAAAAATCATAGTACATACTTTTATATTTGTTGAGCACTAGTATGTATTTTGATTTTGAATGGAAGTCCTTATTTTCTATTTGAATGAGAGAGATTCACTTATGTAGAAATATTTCTGTTAAAGTGGAGGCACTTTTGATGATTAGTAATCGATATTTTTTGTTATAAACTGGGAACCTAGTGTTTTTTATAAACCAGGAACCATTGAAAGGCTTTCAGTTGTGAGGGGGTAACCCTGTAATGTTGGAAGCGAGAGGGGGTGTCTGCGCTCATACTTACACCTAATCCTTGGGCATAATTATGGTCCTCTCCTTTGTTACTTTTTAATCTCGAATAAGGACTGAAATTTTTGGGCGACCAACAATTTGTATAAGGACAGAAATTGTTGATTGTATCAATGAGAGTTCTACCAGGGCACCTAAATCAAATTAGGTTTGTTTCTCTATGCATTCTTTTATGGATCTTTACACAAATTTTTCAATTCAGTTGATGAAAAATGAGGTTCAAGTATGTAGATTTTCAGAACCAGTTAATATTGTAACTTGCTAGAGTTTTTTGGGGAAATAAAGTGTACTCACAGTTTTGAAACTTATAATCAATTGAATTGGGTGTTTGTATGTTATATTATGGTTTTGAATTAGAAACAAACTTTAAATTCAGGGGAAGGGACTAAAATTTGATTCTTCATTGCCCATATATATTTCACCATATAAATATATATATAGAATTTCCTTCTGGCTATACTTGATGGTCTATTATATTGATGTATTGTGCCTTATTACTTCAATTACATATATGTTGTGTTTTACTCTTAGTCCAAGGGTTTGTAACTAGTAGTTTTATATATTTCAATGGTTTTGAATGTACTATATTTTAGCCCATAGTGAATTTAAGTAATCTCTAATTTTTATTACCGGTAGATTATGCAGCCCTCTATCATACATTATAGTTTAATTTTTAATGTAAATAATCACTTTGACACAGTTTTATTCTCCTTTCTTTTTGTTTCACTTCTTAATGGCATTACCATGATGTTTATTTATTTATTTTAGTTTTTTTTCTAGCATTTAGAATTCTTATACAGAATTTCCCATTGGGTCCTTATACCCACTCATATTTCTTATAATTATTACCAATGTTGGGTCTTATACCCACTTGTATTTCTTATAATTATTACCAGTGTTGGGTCTTTATACCCACTCGTATTTCTAATAGTTATTAACAGTGTTGGTCTTCCTATGGGAATTTGGGACTTTCTAATCTCCCTTATGAAACACATAAGTATATATAGATTTACAAAAACATGAATTGTTCCAATAACGAATTTATATTTATTAATTTGGAACTAACATGTTTCAATATTCACCTTATATTCTTAAGTAGAATTAATTATCATATAACAGTGTGATAACAACATTATTTTTATTTTTAATATTTCCTTTCCGTCATAATATCGACGCTTTAGTTGGTTGTATATACGTCAGAATTGCGATGGTGTAAAGGTAGGAAAAGAGTCTCTATATCCTTCGGACGAGCGATGCTCAAGTCGTCGGAAGCGCAATGCCTTAAACATCGGAAGAGCTAACGTCAGACTTGCGACGGTATTAACATAGGAAGAGAGTTTCTATATAATGTTAGAAGAGCGAAGCTAAAGCCGTCGGAAGAGCAACGCTTTGAACGTCGGACAAGCAATGTTTAATGACATTTAATTATTTTTACTTTGCGTCAGAAGAGCGACGTTTAGGTTCCGTCGGAAGAGTGAAGGTTAATTTTCGTCGGAGAAGGGACATTTTTTTTCCGTCGATAGACCAACGTTATTTTTTGTCGGTAGAGCGACGTTTTTTTTTGTTCGAAGAGCGATGTTGTGTTTTCGTTGGAAGAGCGATGGTTTGGATAACTTCGGAAGAGAAATGACATTCTGGAAACGTCAAAAATAGTGTTGATCTTCCGACACTTTTTTCAAGTGTCGGAATTGTGACGTAATGTCTAACCATGTTTTTCCCTACCTAAAACTGTCGCTCTTGCGATGCCTGTGTGTCAGAATAGCGAAGAATTGGCCATTAGAAATTGGGCCAAATGTGCTAGTGATTGAGCAGAAAAACAAATAAGTCGACAACTATGACAGACGTAGAATGGGAGACTCTTGATAGAAAGGGACTCAGGATAGTACGGTTATGCCTCGCGACATCGGTACCTTTCAATATTTCGAAGGAAACAAAAGCAAAGGGTTTGATTAAGGCATTGGTGAAACTATATAAAAAAAACTTGTCCTCAAACAAGGTATTTCTTATGAAATGTTTATTTAATATGAAGATGTTAGAAGGTGGATCTGTTGCAAAACATTTAAATTATTTTAATACAGTTATGATTCAGTTAAGTTCTAAAGGGGTAAAATTTGATGATGAAGTTAGGGCTCTATTATTTCTGTGCTCATTGCCAGAAAGCTAGAATGGTTTAGTTATGGCGATTAGTAACTTTGTCTCTGGATCTAGTACTTTAAAGTTTGATGATGTTGTCGGTGCTATACTTAGCGAGGAAATGCGATGGAAAAGCTCCAGTGAGACATCGGGTAATTCTCTGAGTGCAGAGTCCCAAGGAAGAAAAATGGAAAGAGAAAAGAGCTCGAGATATCGCAGTAAATTAAGGAAAGGCAGATCCAAGTCCAGATCGGGGATAGTTTGTTGGAAATGTTGAAAGAAAGGACACCTGAGGAAATTATGTAGATATTGGAAGGGAAAATAAGGAGAATCACAACAAGAAAACAATCATGAACCAAATGTGACAAGTGATGTCTTACAAGCTGATTTGATTCTTTCTTTCGAAAATTTTACTGATTCCTATGTGATAGATTCGGGGGCCTCATTCCATGCCACACCTAATAAGAAATATTTTCATGACTATGTTCAAGGAAATTTTGGAAAATTCTATTTGGGTGATGATAAACCATGTAAAATTATTGGAATGGGTAAGGTTCTTGTAAAATAGCAGAATGGAAACCAATGACTATTAAAGGAGGTAAGGCATGTTCCATATCTAAAGAAAAATATGATTTCAATAGGGCAGTTAAGCAGTGAAGGTTGTGCAACAACTTTCACAGATAAAACTTGGAAGGTCACCAAAGGAGTCCTAGTAATAGAAAAAGGAGAAAAGGCTGGTACATTGTATTTATGCAATGGTATTTCTAACTTTGTAAATGATTTAACTTCCAAAGGAGCAGATGCAACATTATGGCATCATAGGATTGGACACATGAGTGAGAATGGGAGGAAGATTCTTTACTCAAGAAATTTTTTGCCAAGTTTGAAGAATGTTGATTTGGATTTCTGTGAGAATTGTATTTATGGAAAACAGAAGAGAGTCAGATTTCTCAAAGTTGGGAAAGAAAGGAAGAGCGAAAAATTATACCTTGTGCATACATATGTATGGGGACCTGCTCAGGTATCATCTCTCGGTGGCTCTCATTATTATGTTACTTTTATTGATGATGCAACTAGAAAAAATTGGATTTATTATATTCAGAATAAATTTGATGTCTTTTATACTTTCAAGAAATGGAAAGCTTTGGTTGAGATTGAGACAAGAAAGAAGTTGAAGTGTCTCAAACTAGACAATGGAGGTGAATATTGCAACAAAGATTTTGATAGGTATTGTTCAGAGCATGGAATTCGCAGAGAGAAGTTAGTTCAAAGAACACCACAACAAAATGGTGTGTCAAAAAGGATGAATAGAACATTCATGGAGTGTGTAAGGTGCATGAGATTGCATGCAGGATTTCCTTTACAATTTTTGGAAGATGCTGTAGATACTGTTGTTTATGTAATAAACATAGGGCCTTGAAGTTCCTTGGATTGTGGGATTCCAGAGGAGGCATGGATAGGTAAAAAGGTAAACTACTCTTTTTTAAAGCCTTTTTGGTTGTGAGACCTTTGTCCATATTAATAAATAAAATAGAAAAAATCTTGAGACAAAATCAATGAAATGCACCTTTATTGGATATGGTGTTAATTATTTTGGTTATCGATTATATGATTATGAAAATCACAAATTCATTAGGAGAAGAGATGTAATATTCAATGAAAATTTCTTGTATAAGAATGAGTTGTAGGAAAAGAAACAGGAAAAAACAAAGCAAAGAATACACAGTTCTTGATGAGATCACAGAAAAAGTAAAGGTGCCTGAAAATAATAATAATCAACAACCACAACAATAGTAACCACCACAACAACAATAAGCACCTTAAACACCTGAAATTGGTGTTAGAAGATCTACCAGGATAAGTAGACCCCCTGAATAGTACTCTCCTTCATTATATTATTTATTGTTGACTGATTCTGGTGAACTCGAATGTTATGAAGAAGCAATACAGGTTGAAACCAGGAAGAAGTGGGAGTTAGCCATGGACGAAGAGATGGAATCCTTAATACATAACCAGACTTGGGACTTATTCAAGTTTCCTGCAGGTAAAACAACATTGCAGAGTAAATGGGTTTACAAGCTGAAGGAAGAAGATGGAGGAAAAAAAGGGTACAATGCTAGACTTGTGGTGAAGGTGTTTGCACAGAAGAAAGGTATTGATTTTGATGAAATATTTTCTCCTGTTGTTAAGATGACTTCAATTAGAACTATTTTAAGTCTTGTAGTAGCAGAATATTTTCATCTTGAACAGTTAGATGTAAAGACAACATTTCTCCATGGAGATTTGGAGGAAGACATCTATATGTAGCAACCAGAAGGATATGAGGTTAAAGGAAGGGAAAAATTAGTGTGCAGGCTAAAGAAGAGCTTGTATGGCTTAAAACAGGCTCGAAGGCAGTGGTATCTAAAATTTTACAAGTTTATGTCTGAACAAGGTTATACTAGATGTCACTCTAATCATTGTGTTTATATGAAAAAGAGAAATGATGGAAGCTATATTATATTGTTATTGTATGTAGATGACATGCTTGTTGCAGGGTCTAACATGCAGGAAATAAATGTGGTCAAAAGAAAATTGGAAAATTCATTTGCAATGAAGGATTTGGGAGGTGCAAAACAAATTCTTGGTATAAGAATAACTAGCAACAAGAAAAATCGTAAATTAACACTATCTCAGAATGAGTACATACAAAAGGCGTTGAAAATATTTAATATGTAGAATGCAAAACCAGTTAGTAAACATTTTGCTATCCATTTCAAACTTAGAAAGGAGATGTGCCCCAAGACCCAAGAAGAAATGGATTATATGTAACAAGTTCCATATGCATCAACAATTGGAAGCTTAATGTATGAAATGGTCTACACAAGGCCTGATATTGCACATGCAATGGGAGTTGTAAGCAGGTACATGAAAAATCCAGGAAAAGAACATTCGAAGGAGGTGAAACGGATTCACAGATATTTGAGAGGTACTATTGAGCCGCACATTTGCACAAATTTTCACAATATTTATCACACCATTATATGCTTGTACCTGGTGTTTTTGTCCTTTTAAGATGATGATTAGAGGCATTTTGATACAATAGTTATTAATTATAAGTTTTTTTTATTAATTAAATTGAATAAGTATTTTGAGTAATAATATCATTAATAATAGGTTTTCATGATGGCAGGGGAGTTCGCATTTGTACTGTAGATTCCTTCATCTCCTTGATGGAAAATGATATCTTCTGCTACTGGGAACAAAAACTCTACCCTTCTACTTTTTAATAACTCCTTCCATCGTGCATCTAGGAGTGCTAATGCGTTGGTTTGGAAGTCAATCAAAGATGGGTTTTAAAGGATCAAACCATCATGCTAGAGGAACATAATGGGATTTTCTAGCAATCTGAGGTTCACGGGACTACAAGAGTATTTTTCACACTAAGGATATAGGGATGCAAGTGTAGTAAAGAAGTGTGGTTGATTGTACAAATTTCTGCAATGTTGGAAGTGATTAGGTGGATAGCTTATTTAGGTGGAAATGGGGAAAACAGAGCCATTCAGGTGCCATATAATCTCCTAAACTCCCCCTCTCATTCTAAGACATTGTATTTTTCATATACATTGATCAAAAAATGGAGGATGAAATTAAAATTTGCAGCAGCCAAAGCTCAACCTCTCACTCGCATAGATTTGATCAAGCAAGCGATCCTCCTCTTTATTCATTCTAAGTTAGCAATCAACCCCTAACCTAGATTTTCCTTTGCAATTTTGGGTCACTCTGCAACATGGTGCCAAAAGGAATTCATGAACACCATAGAGAGCATAAGTGAAACATTAAGAGGTTTGGCAATAGATTCTCGATACATACACCTCACTCAGCTCTTTAGAATGGTTGTCACTAAGGGTAAGAAGTCTCATTCTTAGTATTGAACTTTCAGACTGATTCTTATATAGTGTAGATCTTCTGTAATGCCTGAAAACATAGCTCACTATCCACAGGAATTTTACGATTTTCTTGTTGATGATTTAAATCGTACTACTACACATGAGCGCATTTATGCACTTTTGGTCCTCTGCTTCATCAGCGAAGTCGGATGGGAAATTAGAAATGAAAAACAGGAAAAGGAAATTGATCTCATCACTTCTGATTCATATTTTCAACAACAGGGAGCTTGTGGATTTAATAAAATTCTTTCACCTCGGCCTCATAGTGCATCGATTACTGAATTTGGGGCAATCGAAGATGGAGTCACTCTTAATAAAAATTCCTTTCGAAATGCCATCTTCTACTTTCGATCCTTTGCTAACAAATATGGTGCTTAGCTATTTGTTCTTGTAGGTAGATGGTTGACAATAAGCTTCAACCTCACACGCCACTTGACACTAAATCTAGATAAGCATGAAGTAAGAAAGGAAGTGGCTATCACCTTGTGATGCGTGAAATATTTGGTGAGAGTTCAGGTTTGGGTCCGAGCCCGAAGGATGCGCATAGAAATAGAGGATAAAATCAGGAAAATAAAAGTTGAGCTACAAATTAAGCTTGAGGCTCAGATCTGTGAAGCGGGCAAGTTGTTTTTCATTAATTTCTTGTGGAAATTTTTGTTCTATGCAACTGTTGTAGTTGTCAAAGCATAGAGTAAGTTGCTTGTGGCTGTAATTGGGGACTGTTTGATAAGATATTGCAGCTGGAGTTTCCTACTTGACATTATGTGAAGTGATTGCAAGGAATTAGGCCTGTAATTGATCTTCCATTCACAACTAGCCATAGTAGCAGCATGCACACAAGCTCCACAATCTTGAATGTATAGCATTAAAAGGGTCAACACCTCATCATGTTGTATGTTAAGGCACCAATTCCAACATTTTCGATGCCCCAAATAGCTATGTGATACCCTTTCCAACAGTTCATGAGATCACATTCTTCTAGAAACTAGATTCAAACCAATTCGAACCTAATTTGACACAAATCTTAACCAATTTGTATTAAATCTAAATTTACATGTGATGTTACAATAAATCCCCACCAGCAAGGGCAGCGCTGCTACTATAAAACGTGGGGCTACGCACTAACGAGGGAATGAATTTTATTTCTTATATGTAGAACAAGCATCGAAGTTGCAGAGAAGATGTAAAGGAGATGTAGAATCAACATCTAATTTGCAGGAGCATAACAGAGATAGAGGGAATGTTGTGATTTGTATAAATTTATTTCTCAATGTTGTTTTCAATATACATCATCGACCTCGAGTTGTTCTGAGAAGTAGCATTGTTCCATGATTCATTACGAATTCCAGTCTTGGATGTTTTAAAAATCCTTCCTCCGTTGCAGTAAGCCAGCTTACTCCCGGCGTGGGAGGGCTCACCACCTCTGCAGTTAAGCTTGATCAATTAGCATAAGTTAATTAGATGTGTGCGATTTTAACCTTTTATTTTTCTGTGTGAATGAGTGGTTCAATTTCAAAGCATTTCAATCATCTTCCTATTGTGAAAATTAATGGATTGAAGAATTATTCTAAACTTGGACTCATTACATAATCTGAGTTTTGATAGAGCATTATACTCTATTCCTATTGTTAAAATTGAATGTAATGGGAGCATCCAATTTCTGAGTTTAAATATGGAATTAGAACATATTGTAGATGCTTTTAATTTGAATATGTTAACATTGCCCATTTAAAATATTAAATAAAGGTTTGCATTATCTAATTTCTTTGAACGTTCGCAAGATTTAAATGCGCATTTGATTTATTTATATTCATCCTGGGACTTAGCTTAATAATTAGATTTATTTTTAGTTAGAATGATTCTTGTTTTTGTATTGTGATCATTTCCTTATAAGAGCAAGTTTGAGTGCAGATTTGTTTATTTATAGATATCAAGTTTAAATGCAGTGTGATGATTTGATTTTGAAGTAGGCTTGTTTCTTCAATAGTTCTTTTCATTATATTAAAATATTTAAATAGAAGGTTTATCTAAATTATTTGTAATGTGATTTTTAATAGGATATTTTAAGTGTTATTTTATATGAAGCAAATTAGTTTTCTTTTAGAAATAGTTAGGATGTCTTTTGTTAATTTGGAATCTTGAATTTTTTATGAAGAGTAGTTCTAGTTAGTTTAAGGTGTGAGTTATAATTAGAATAATTTGTGTTTCTTTTGCTTATCTCAAGTTTAGTTTTCAAGTGTTAGTTTCAAGTTAGTGAAAGAAGAAAATAGGTGAAGATTTTCAAGATATCATAGGAGACTTTAAAAAGTAGAAATGGAGTGCAAGAATGATTGAAGATTGCCTTCAATTTTATTATAGCTTAATTGCAGTATGGATTTTGCAGTGAATGAAATTAGTTAAGTAGGTTTCTTTTTCAAGATTGTTTATTTTCCAGAAAATGTGTGTTTCATTTCAACACCTAGTTTATCATTACAAAGGAATATTTATACTCTGACCATTAAGCTGAGCCAAGACGCAGTACAACTCACGTTTACGACTCCCTGATTGATAATTAATATTAAGAGGTTTAATCTGACAATTAAACTGCCCAACATTTTGGTGCCATTGCCGCGTAGTTGTATTTTGGCTCAGGTAAAATTTTCTCATAGAGTTTCAAGGATATTTTAGGACATCAGAGGGCGGAGAGTTTATGGAAAGACATGAGTGAAGATCCACACATCCACTATTGTGGGGTTGCTCCAAAGTCTAGCCATATTTCTCATATCTTGAACTTTTATTTCCTTATCTTGCTTATGTGTAGAAGTTGAAGCAGGCTCTAGACATTTAATTTCCAAATTGCTTTGCTTTCAATAGATTAAATATTTCTTTGATTCAAAATTTTCCCAAAATGTCTTTCCCTTCCTTTTATGAAAATTTATTTTTTTATGCAAGTGTGGTGAGATTTATTTCAGTCAAAATCTTTTAAATTCATTTATTTTCAAAATCCAATCTTCAACGTTATATCATTTTTGGGTTGCTGTAAGAACCCTTGGGTACTAATCCATGTGATGACAAAATGTACCAGTTTGTTTGTTGAAGACAAGAAAATGGTATTTTTAGGAATCATTCAATGAGGATTTTTCATGCTGCTATAGAAACACACAACTCATCCGATGAAGAATTCACAAGTGTAGAATTTAACACCTTGCTTGAACATAAATTCAATATTATTAAATATTTTATTTCAGAATTGGATGATTTGCAGGAGCAATAGAAGGATGAAGAACCACTGCTTATCCTTTGCGCCAACTGTCGAAAGAAACACTTCCTTGGAAAGTGTCCACTTAGCGATCTAAAAGTTTGTGAAATCCACAGGGATGGTCATGCAACCGAAAATTGCCCATCATTTCCATGATTAAGAAAGGTACTCAAGGAATGAAGTAATGAATCGAATCAACCACCAGGTATAACTCAAAACCCAACACCATTTGATACATGGAATAACGATTATTTTCCTGAGCAGGTTCCTCTGCATGTTTATAATCCTGGAATTTCATGGCAAACTTTTGATCCTCCTCCAATTGAATATCCTACTTCATGGCCACAATGGCGCTGGCCTTGGCCTTCATCATCGAGCCAGATATATCCATGGCCTCAAGAATAATTTGGATCCTTATCTCTATGGAAATCTCCCATTCAAATTCAATCATATGAGCACCAACAACAACCACAATTTCTTTCCAACGCACAATTAATTTATCCTCCTCCATGGTCCCAGCCACATGTGCAACCTTACCCTAACCCTAATCCATACCCTAACCCTATTTCATACCCTAATCCATACCCTAGTCCTTATGCTAGCCCTCATCCATACCCTAACCCTAATCCATATCCTAACCCTAGTTCACACCCTAGACGTAGCCCTAATTCTAATTTAAAACCTAGACCTAACCCTAGTCCAAAGCCTAATCCCAATCCAAATCCAAATCTTAGTCCAAGCATTAACCAAAACCCTACCCCAAACCATCTTTTATACCTTAATCTAAACCATGAGGGTGCACAGTAGTTTGATCCACCTATTCTTTTCGTTGATTCCTCTATTGAACATAATGCTACATCTTCCATGTTGGAAAAGGGAATGAATTTAGGAACTACCCCCATTACCACAAAACATTCACCCTAGGAAGGTGTACTTCAAATACTAAAAGAGGAGAAATATTTCATTCGAACTTGTTCTGAAAATTTTATTGAAACTAAAAACCATAGAATCTCTCTCAACCATTATTGTCAATTTGAAAAGCATATATTTGAGCCTCAACTCAAGAGATTTATCTTTCATCTTTCACCAGATCCCTTATGCCTCTAGGAGAGTGACTATCAAACGAATATGTGGATTCCATTGAATCTTGGTTTTGAGCAGTCATCAAGCCACATTATTTCCTCAGTATTTGGAAACTCTTGGTACCATATCAATTGAAGCAACTGGTTTCTCATGCTTTCATATGTCTTGAATTCTATTCTCTAAAATTAAGTGAGTGTATAATCTGCATTTTGTTACGTACATGGCTTCATTGGAAGTACTCCTATACTTAAACGAGAGTCTTTCGCCTCTTAGGGTAAAATAGAGTAGGAGAATAAATGAATAAAGTTCTTATAATTCTATTAGAATTTTGAATTTCAAATCATGTCTGTTAAAATAACTTTCAATCCACATTAGTTGTGAACACACACATTGTGATAGATCTTGTTAAGTACAATTCACTCTAATGCCTCATGATTTTGCAAAAAGTAACCATGATTAATCACTCTAATGAGTTGTCTTCTTCGATATATATTTTCAGTTCCCTTAGAAGGTAATATTGGAAAACCCCGATGGTGGACCACTCGTGTTGAGATCATAATGATATATTCATGAGAAGACTAGCATTCTTAACTAAAGGAATCCTTGAGTCATTGTCTGGGATATCTTTAATAAGTCCTTAGGGTAGAGGAATTAGCCAGCAATGATTAGTCATTAAAAAATTTTCATGCCATCCGGTACTCTTAAGGAGTAGATCTATCTCCCCGCTTATTAAGTAACCTTTAAGGTTAATCATAATCAGAGCTTACAAAGATTTAAGGAAGGATAGGAGGTCTCGTGATGAGCCAACCTACCATGATCATGAGACCTAACATGCATGACATTACTACCACTGGTCACCAAGCCAAAGTAATGGCTTTCAGCCAAAAATCTGGAAGACAAGAGGTCTCATCACGAGCCAGCCTATTCACTCATGTTACTTCTTGTGAGTGGCACTGCCATCAGCTGGTTACCAAGCCAAGACAGTGGCCTTCATCTAGAAAGTCAAATAAGCTGAATCTGAATCCATGCCTAGTAAGTAGGACACTCACATTTTGATAGGTCAAAGGACATCCCTGCCGAGGTTATGGACACTTGTGGGCAGTAAGGAAATGTCTATGTTATTAAAGTTAACTGCATACTATGATTTTTTTTGTTATCCTTCTCTTTCCCTTAGACTCATCCTTTTTTTTTTCTTCTACAATGGTTTTAAGACAATTGAACATGATGTGTTGAGTTCTATCTTTCAAAAATTGAAGAATCTTTAATGATGTGGTACCCTTATTGGAGGTAATTCTTTGTACAAGATTAAGAGGAAATTCAGTTTTGAATCCGGATGACAAAGAAATTTAGAGTGTTCAATAAAGAGGTTTCTTATTGGTATCATAACGAACTTTAATTTCTATGGTATTTGAAGTGATGAAATTCTCAATGATGACTACTCACAAGGCGTTCATTTCCAACAATGCGTATTGATTGTAGTTGCCTATAAATATGTGCTACATGACCTAGGTATGAGATTGTTATATTCGGTGTAGAAATATTGTGTAATTCCTTTTGAAACTGCACTTTTTCAACAAAACTTGATTTTTATCATAAGACTTTGGGAATAAACAAAATATTGAATTCATTTTGAACAAGGTAATTGGTATGTGCAACACTGCTTTCCCCATAATGTCTACTTTTGGTACTTGATATTATTTTATCATTTCACATGGTTTTAGCTGGTAATGTAATAGTGATGTTGCAACTAATGAAAGCATTACAATACATCATGAATATTCATCCTTACTTTTTAAAATCTTTGCTGACATTTTCCCTACCTTATTTCACCGTCATATAGTTTTGGCTTGCACGAAGATGTGCAAGAAGTTCAGCGTGGGGGGATGTTGAGCCGCACTTTTGCCCAAATTTTCACAATATTTATCACACCATTATATGCTTGTACTTGGTGTTTTTGTCCTTTTAAGATGATGATTAGAGGCATTTTCAGACAATAGTTATTAATTATAAATTCTTGTTATTAATTAAATTGAATAAGTGTTTTGAGTAATAATATCATTAATAATAGGTTTTCATGATGTTAGGGGAGTTCGCATTTGTACTGGTAATTCATGCTTCCAACCTTCATCTCGTTGACGGAAAATGATATCTTCTACTACTGGGAACAACAACTCTACCCTTCTACTTTTTAATAACTCCTTCCATCGTGCATCTAGGAGTGTTAATGTGTTGTTTTGGAAGTCAATCCAAGATGGGTTTTAAAGGATCAAACCATCATGCTGGAGGAACATAATGGGATTTTCTGGAAATCCGAGGTTCACGGGACTGCAATAATAATTTTCATGCTAAGAATATAAGGATACAGGTGCAGTAAAGGAGCGCGGTTGACTGTAAAATTTTTTGCAATGTTGGAAGTGATGAAGGTGGATGGCTTATTTAGGTGGAAATGGGGAAAACAGAGCCATTTAGGTTGCATATAATCTTCTAAACTCCCCCACTCATTTGAAGACATCGTATTTTTCATGGAGATTGATTGACAAATGGAGGCCGAAAGTAAAATCTATAGCAGCCAAAGGTCAACCTATCACTCGCATAGATTCAATCAAGAAAGCTATCCTCCTCTTCGTTCATTCTAAGTTAGCAATCAACCCCCAACCCAGATTTTCCTTTGCAACGTTGTGTCACTCTGCAACATGGTGCCAGAAGTAATTCATGAACACCATAGAGAGCATAAGTGAAGCATTGAGAGATTTGGCAATAGATTCCATGTACATACACCTCGGTCAGCTCTTTAGAATGGTTGTCACCAAGGCTAAGAAGTCTCGTTATCAGTCTTGAACTCTCAGAGTGATTCTTATATAGTGAAGATATTTGGTAATGCCTGAATACCCAACTAATACCCAACTCACTGTCCACGGGAAGTTTACAGTTTTCTTATTGATGATTTAAAGCATACTACTGCACATGAGGGAATTTATGCACTTCTAATCCTATGCTACACTAGCGAAGTTGGATGGACACTTAGAAATGACGAATAGTAAAATCACATTGATCTTATCACATCTAATTCATATTTGCAACAACAGGGAGCTTGTGGATTTAATAAAGTTATTTTGCCTCAGCCTCATAGTGCATCGATTACTGAATTCGGGGCAGTCGGAGATGGAGTCACTCTTAATAAAAATTCCTTTGAAAATTTCATCTTCTACCTCCAATCCTTTTGTTAAAAAGGTGGTGCCCAACTATTTGTTAATGTAGGTAGATGGTTGACAGTAAGCTTCAACCTCACATGCCACTTGACACTAAATTGGGATAAGCATGAAGTGAGGAAGAAAGTGGCTATCACCTTGTGATGCGTGAAAGCTTTTGTGAGAGTTCAGGTTCGGGTCCGAGCCTGAAGGATGCACATAGCAATAGAGGATTAAATCAGGCAACAAAAAGTTGAGCAACAACTTAAACTTGAGGCTTAGATCTGTGAATATGGCAAGTTGTTTTTCGTTAATTTCTTATGGAAACTTTTGTTCTATGCAACTACTATAGTTGTCAAAGCATAGAGTAAGTTTCTCATGGCTGTAATTGGGGAGTGTTTCAGAAGATATTATAACTGGCACCAATTCCAACATTTTCGATGCCCCAGCTAGCTATGAAATACCTTTGCTAGCAGTGCATGTGATCACATTCTTCCAGAAACTAGATTCAAACCAATTCGAACCTAATTTGAAACAAATCTTAACCAACTTGTATTAATTCTAAATTTACATGTGATGTAACATTAAATCCGTGCAAGCAAGGGCAGAGCTGCTACTATAAAACATGGGGTTGTGCACTAAGGAGGGAATTAATTTTATTTCTCGGATGTAGAATAGGCATCGAAGTTGCAGAGAATATGTAAGGGAGACATAGAACCAACATCTAATTTGCGAGTGTAATAGAGATGGAGGGATTATTGTGATTTGTATAAATTGATTTCTCAATGTTGTTTTCAATATACATCATCGTCTTCGAGTTGTTATGTGAAGTAGCATTGTGCCATGATTCATTACAAATTCTAGTCTTTGATGTTTTAAAAATCCTTCCTCTGTTGCAGTAAGCTAGCTTACTCCAGGTGTGGGAGGGCCCACCATCTCTGGAGTTAATCTTGATCAATTAGCGTAAGTTAATTAGATGTGTGAGATTTTAACATTTTATTTTTCTGTGTGAATGAGTGGTTCAATTTCAAAGCATTTCAGTCATCTTCCTATTGTGCAAATTAATGGACTGAAGAATTATTGTAAACTTGGACTCATTACATAATCTAAGTTTTGATAGAGTGTTATACTCTATTCCTATTGTTAAAATCAAATGTAATGGGAGCATCCAATTTCTGAGTTTAAATACTGAATTAGAGAAGATTGTAGATGCTTTGAATTTGAATATGTTAACATTGCCCATTTAAAATATTAAATGAAGGTTTGCATTATCTAATTTCTTTGAACATTTGTAGGATTTAAATGTGCATTTGATTTTTTTATATTCATCGTAGGACTTAGCTTAATGATTAGATTTATTTTTAAGTTAGAATGATTCTTGTTTTCGTAGTGTGATCGTTTCCTTATAGGAGCAAGTTTGAGTGTGGATTTGATTAGGTAGAGATATCACATTTAAAAGCAACATGATGATTTGATTTTGAAGTAGGCTTGTTTTTTAATAGTTCCTTTCATTAGATTAAAATATTTAAATATAAGGTTTATCATAGATTATTTGCAATGTGTTTTTTAATAGGATATTTTAACTGTTATTTTATATGAAGCAAAGTAGTTTTATTTTAGAAATAGTTAGGATTGTATTTTGTTAATTTGGAATCTTGAATTTTTTTATGAACAGTAGTTCTAGTTGGTTTGAGGTTTGAGTTATCATTAGAATAATGTGTGTGTCTTTTTCTTATCTCAAGTTTAGTTTTCAAGTGTTAGTTTCAAGTTAATGAAAGGAGAAAATAGCTTAAGGTTTTCAAGATATCATAGGAGATTTAAAAAAGTAGAATTGGAGTGCAAGAATGATTGAGGATTGCCCTGAATTTCATTATAGCTTAATTGCAGTATGGAGTTTGTAGTGAATGAAATTGGTTAAGTAGGTTTCCTTTTCAAGATTTCTTATTTGCCAGTGAATGTGTGTTTCATTTCAGCACCTAGTTTATCATTACAAAGGGATATTTATACTTTGAACATTAAGCTGAGCCAAGATGTAGTAAAAATCGCATTTACAACTCCCCTATTGATAATTAATATTGATAGGTTTAATATGAAAATTAAACCACCCAACGGGTACCACAAATCAAGAATTATGCGTTGGTGGTTCGAACATTGCTCTATAGGGATATGTTGATGCACATATGGCAGGGAACATAGATAATAGGAGGAGAACTACAAGGTATGTATTTACTATAGGTGGAACAGCTGTTAGTTGGGTTTCAAAAATCCAAAGTGCTGTTGCACTTTCAACAACACAAGCAGAGTATGTTGCTGCTATAGAGGCTAGTAAGGAAATGATTTGGTTACAAATGTTTATGGATGAATTGCATAAGAAGCATGATATGGGCAAGTTATATAGTGATATCCAAAGTGCCATTCATCTTGCAAAGAACTCAACATCTCAATCCAGGACAAAACACATACAACTCACGTACCATTTCATACGATCAGTGTTGGAAGATGGACAATTGAAGCTGGAAAATGTACACACTAGCCAGAATCTTGTGGATATGCTAAAAAAAGTTATAACGATGGAGACACTGAGAATATTATTAGTTTAAATTGGTATTCAAGTATGATGATGAAGATGAGAAACATTCAAGCCCAAAGTGGAGTCATTTTCCATCAAATGAAGCAGTGATGGAGTTGCTAGAATCAGTCTCCTAGTGGGACATTGTTGGGTGTGGAATAAGAGGGTAGGGAGACCCATAAATCTAATTAGTAGGAATAAAAGACACTCCTAGTGTGAATGGGGGTCATATAAAAGGTGGATTGAAGACCCTTAGGTGTGAAAAAGGGGCTGGAGCATGAAGACTGGGTCAACTTTGACCAAATCAAATATCATTGTTATGGAGGAGTGGCATTCATGGTGGGACAACGCAGTTTTGGAGGAAGATTGATTGCATGGAAGTGATGGCCTAATTGAGTGGGGCCAAGCATGATGAAGCTCATAACTTATATAAGGAAGAGGATGGCAGCCATATGAGGGATTTTTTTTCGATTATTATTTTGATATGGTATGTTTAGACTTGTTGTTTTGTTCAGTTGTATAGCTAAGATTACAATTTTGTTTAGCATAGGGTTTTCCCATGTGGGAATCCCACTTATTTCCTTGATAGGCCTCTTGGAGGAGTATTTCATTACATTTCCACCCTTGGGCTTAAGGCCAAGCTACAAATTTCTTCATCAGGGTAGTTTCTGCTTAGAGTTGTGCTGTGTTGCAGGGTACAACAATGGAAAATTATATCGGGTGAATTCAGAGCTAGTTCTGTAGTGGAGGAAGGTTTCCATCCATTGGAAGTCCTATAAAGAATCCCCTTAGGATTTATTGACATATTTGGCATCATGAAAAGGAGTATTTATCCCCCATAGCATAGTTTCAGTCTAGATCTGCGTTATTCTAGGGAAGAGTTGCAGGGGTGGTTGCAGTCATTGTTTTGAGAGGTGATTTCTTTAGTGAAGGAGCCATTACTTCATCTAAAGGATATATTGGATAACAGTTGTAGATTTCTACATTAGATTTAGCCATATCTTCTCATTTATGTTGTTGCAACATACCTTCATCCCTAGGGCTGCAACTTACATTGGCACATTGTGTGCATTTCTCGAAAATCCTCTTGGGTTGTCTTGGAAAGCTGATTTAGTGCGTAGATTTGTATGTGCAGCATCTATTGTGGCCTATATCAGTATTTTTTTATCATTGTATGAACTTCAACTGTATTTATGCTTAGTATGACTGCATTGTAGTAGCTCTCCGACATTTTTTATTAGAGGAGCAACTCATATTTGGGAGTGATTGTTTATGGGAGGCTTGTTCCCTCATTTCATATGATTTATGCCTCACTATTTTGTACTGATTTCATATTCTTATACATAATTCTATGGCTCCATATTTGTCTCCCATGTTGATGTGTTGATTTAGATTGCTATTTCCAATTTTGTGTTCATATATTGTTGCTTCCCCATTTGGGAATATTACAGTGGTATCAGAGCATAATATTGGATCAGCCTGTGGATCTCAGCCATTATTCTATCATGAGAATAAGAAGAAGGAGAAATAGATCAGAATGATGGAAATAATGAGTTTAATCTCATCTCTTTTCAGATTTAAGAGGGACCTCACCAAGGAGGTCATGCAAAGAAAAGTGGAGAAAATAAATGAAACCACACTAGCATTTCAAGATGAGGAAGGTCCATGTACTTCATATCAACAAAAGAGAGAGATGGTATTATATAGAGCTCCAAAGAAACATACTATGCCCTTTCCTTTTGAAGAAGAAGATAAGAGGAATGGATATGGAGGACACTTAGATCATGAGATTCTAAGTGAGTATTTTGCATAATATAAATCTCAAATAAGGGCTTTCAGGGAGAATCTAACTCTCCCATAGTTCATTCATCTCAAAGAAGAAAGAAGACCTTGCAGCAATAGATTTCTATTATGTACAATTGATGGGTCATCCACATGCACAGCAAGAGATTGGGGAATTAAGTTGGATGCATTTTTCTTGCTACATATAGTACTAGAGAAGGAAGTTGTTGAGATTGTGGTACTGAACCTTGAGTGTGAAGAAAAAATTTGGTGGTTCAACCATTTGATTCGTGCAAGAGTGACTACATATGTATATTTTACTCAAAGGTTGATCAAGAAATTTGACAAGAATAAATCATAGGAGAAGAGGCCTTCACCACCACTTGTTGTAGGAGCACTTGCATCAGGAGAAATAACACTTTCACATTTGCAAAGTGGTCTTGATCTATTGAAATTTATAGTCCCAGGCACTATTCTAGAGATGCATGAGGATGAGGAGACTTGTACCATCATTGATGCAGCCATAGAAGAGCATCCATCATCATCAGTAGTTGGGGAAGCCATCACACCGGAAGGAGGAACCCTTGTAGCAATACAAGATGTTCCCAAGCTTTACCGAGGTATGCACATGTTTCCACTTTCTGTTATTTTAACACATCATATAGAGGATTGTGAGAATACACCTTTTCACATGACCTAGGGTCAAGGTACATTGCTAATTTGGAGTAACATACTATCACTGTGTCGAGGGCCCTTGATTTGTTCAAGGAGGAGATATATAGTCATCCTAGTATATCATTGTTGAGATGCACACAACTCTATGAGGAAAGGCTATGCCAGCTACTCTTGAAAGATTTTGGTCATCATGTAACACATCCTATCTCTGAGGGTGTGTTAGTAGCTGAGACTTGGCATAACACTTGCATCATATGGTAGAAAGGATTTTGGGTGTATTGGGGTGATGTGATATTTTTCATGTCAACCATCATGTTGCTACTCCATAGTTTATATGGTGATGGGGTTGGGAGGTAACAAGAGTTATTTTTTCTTTGAAAGTTCTTGGGAGAGTATGGGATGACTTTTTCCCATACTTTGCATGATGTTACAGGAGTACATGATCCACTATCAAGGTGCAAAGGGGATACTCCTTAGCCTTGGAATATTAGGAGGCACTTCCACTTTAGAAGGAATCTCCCATATATAGCAGAATTATGGTAGATGACTTTGACATTTTTCATGTCAAAGAATTGAGCCATGAGATGATAGGAGCCTTATTACAAAGGCCAAAAATGTTGTCACATGGGAGCTTGGATTTGATGATGGAGTGTTCCGAGGATCACTTCACATATGATGCACTTCATGAACAAGTAGGATATGAGAGTGATGAAGTAGTGGATGGAGACATATATTACCATGATATGATATTCTTGACTTGGATTTCCAGGCATAAGAAGAAATTTTTTCATGCAGCACATGGGTCATCCCTCTTTATGGGATTATTTCATACCACTATGGAGGGATCATTCATGGATATTATTATCATCTTAATCTCAGTACATGGTAAGAGTTGTGTTTCTTCACTTATTGATTATCTAACACAGTATTTTCATTCTCTTTCCATTTATATACAGTCCATTGCTCGAAAGGAGGGCAAGATTCTATTTGGGCTTCATGGTCTTTGCAAGAACAACATCAGTGGTGGAGATAGCAATATCTTCTATGGCTTTGTGAAAGTGTTGTACTATTTCTTTTCTACTTAATTTATATACAATTCCATTTACTATTTATTAGTAGATTAGATGATATGCATGACTAGAAAAATGTCGGGAAACAATTTTCCATGTTCTATTTTGAAACAACGGTTAGAAAAAATGTGATGTATCCACTGGAGAAACCATTGGTACCATCCAAAATTGCACATAACCTTCAGTAATTTTCTGATTTGGATACCACATGGTGATGATGTACCATTCACTTTGTATGGGATGGTTTGGGCTCATGAAACTAGAGGAGGGGTCTTCGGAGATCTAGTTGTCCTTTTGGAACTTGAGGGAAACATTATTGTATACCAATATCAACAACAGATCTGCACTTTCCATAAGTGGAGAGAGAGACACCATGTGGTAGGCCATTTGGTATATCATGTTCATTATTGCAGCCCACCTACATTGCACGAGCCAAAGGTAGAAGAAAATTTTCATGAGTTACCATTATGGAAGGTGACTCACATTTTGTGGATGATAGCTTGGGGTTTGGAGCTTCACATGGGAAGGAAGATTCCCAATCATTTCCTGATACCATGCCTAAAGAAGGCCTCTAGACCACATATATTTGCCTCCATGGATATCCCACTTGTGATGAGAGCCATTTGGATTTTTCACCATAATCATACTTATACACTTGGGAGGAGCAACTTGAGGACATATTGATGAGAGAGCATCTTGTTCATTGGATGAGCTTATCATATGGGGATGCTACAGGAGGAAGAGGTGATGGTCTTTAGTTCTATCCTTGCATTTTCTTGAGGACAAGCAACATTTTGGAGGGGAGGACTATAATATTCCTAAATTAGCACACAACTAATTGGAATATTCAGTTTTTATTTTTCTCTTGGATAGAGGAATAAGAGGGTAGTGAGACCAATAAATCTCCTTATTAGGAATAAAAGACACTTCTAGAGTGAATGGAGGTCATCTAAAAGCTAGATTTAAGACCTTTACGTGTGAAAAAGGGGTTGGAGCATGAAGACTAGGTAAAAATTTGACCAAATCAAACAGTGTTGTTATGGAGGAGTGGCATTCATGGTGGGACAACGCAGTTTTGGAGGGAAATTGATTGCATGGAGGTGGTGAGCTAATTGAGTGGGGCCAAGGGTGAGGAAGCTCAAAACTTATATATGGATGATGATGGGAGCCATATGGGGGATGCTTTTTTGATTATTATTTCGATATGGTCTGTTTAGATTTGTTTCTCTCTTGAGTTGTTTAGCTAAGATTGTAGTGTTGTTTAGCAGAGAGTGTTCCCGAGTGGGAATCCCACCTCTTTCCTTGAAAGGCCTCTTGGAGGAGTATTGCATTAAATTTCCACACTCAAGCTTAATTCCAAGCTACATCTTTCTTCATCAGTGTTGTTTTGCTTAGAGTTGTGCTATGTTGTAGGGTGCAGCAGTGGAGAATTATATTGGGTGACTTCAGAGCTAGTTTTGCAGTTGAGGAATGCTTCCATCCATTGGAAGGCCTGTAAAGAAGCCCCTTGGGATTTATTGACATATTTTTCATCTGGCCAAGGATTATTTATCCCCTGTAGTGTAGTTTCAGTCCAGATCTCCATTATTCTAGGGACGAGTTGCAAGGGTGGTTGTGGTGGTTTTTTTGAGAGGTGATTTCTTCAGTGGAGGAGAAATTATTTCATCCAGAGGATCTATTGGAGAATATATGTAGGTTTATACATTAACTTGAGCCATATCCTCCCATTTATGTTGTTGTATCATACCTTCATTCCTAGGGCTGCAACTTACATTATCACATTATGTGCATTTTCCGAAAACCCTCTTGGGTTGTATTCAGAAGTTGATCTAGTGCATAGATCTGTATGTGTAGCATCTATTGTGGCCTATATCAACATTTTTGTATCATTGTATTATCTACAGCTATATTTATGCTTAGTATGACTACTTTGTAGCAACTCTTTGGCATTTTTAATTGTAACAACAATTCATATTTGAGAGTGATTGTTTATGGGAGGCTTGTTCCCTCATTTCATATGATTTATGCCTCATTATTTTTTATTGATTTGCTATTATTATACATAATTTTATGGCTCAATATTGGTCTCCCATGTTGATTTGTTGATTTACATGCTATTTCCAGTTTTGTGTTCATATATTGTTGCTTCCCCATTTGGAAATATTACAATCATCCTCACAAAAACCAACAGCCTCCCATGGCAGAAGAAACTAAAAATGAGTGATTAGGAGATCCTATCAAAATATTGCTGGAGGAGGCCCTCTAGAAACAAATAAATTCAATGATGGATAAATTTTCCCATATCCTTCAACGACTACCCACTAGTGGTGCATCTTCATCTAGCAGCTACTTTGGAGACACCACTCCTTTCAAGGTACAAGTAAAATTTGACATTCCCATATTTGAGGGAAAAATAGATGCAAATTTCATATATAGGTGGTTGAATATGTTGGAATAAGTATTTTTTAGTGTTTGATATTAATTAAATGAAGTGTTATCACTGCTTCATCTCTGTGTTTATGTGCTTTATTGCATTTCGACATAAGTCTGGATCATGTGAAAAAATCAAGCCATATAGATATGGGAAAGGACAATGTTGCAATTGACGCTTTTCAATGAAAGGATTGAGACCCATCATTAAATACAATATCAACTATAGTTCCATAAGGGTTAGATGAAATTTGAACTGAATACATGAAGAATGCAAATATATGTAACCTAGTCAATATTCCTATAAAAAATTTAAAACTCAAATGGAGAAACGGCATCCTTTGGTATAAAGGATGAACTTATCTAATTCCTACTTCCAATTTCAAAATTAAAGTTCTTAAGGAGTGTCATGGATCACAAGAAATTGTAAATGTGGGATTCTTCAAAAATTACTATAATATATTCCAATGATTTTTTTGGAAGCGGATGTATAAATAAATTAAAAAATATGTGGAAAGATGTAGTAAATGCTAAAGAAACAAAAATGAAAAGTGTTTGAGACCATGATTGCTCAACTCCATGCACATCCCAAACTAGAAATGATAAGAAATAGTGATGGAATTCATTTATGGGTTACCCATGTCAAATGGGAAGAATAAAACCCTTGTGGATGTATACTAAATCATTGAATATGCACAATTCATGGGTATTAAAAGTTCACATTCCCAAAAAAAATTGCTGAAATATTTTGCTCAAATATTTACAATTTGCATTGGTTTTCAATGATCATTATTAGTGATCAAGATGCCAAATTTAAGGGAAAATTTTATAAGTATTTATTCAAAAAAATCGGTACATCTCTCACATGAGATAATCCTACGGCCCTAGATAAATAGGAAATTTGAAATTATCAATAAATATTTGGAAGCATATATTTCCTATTTTCTAACAAGCAAGCATAAGGAATGATCTAAATGGTTACATATATAAGAATGGTGGTACAACTCCACCTATGATAGTCAAGCAAAAATTAAACCATTTCTAGCTCTTTCTTGTTATGAACCTCCTAAATGGGAGTTAGCCATAAATGATTTAAAAATTATAGGAGTAAAAAGTAAACTAGAGGGGAACCAAAAATTGTTTATAAGCTAAAAAAAAAAAAATTACAAGGAAACATATGAATCAACAAGATTACCAAATAAAATTTAGCTAAGCATATTGGGTGTGTGTCAAGCTTCAACCTTAAAAACAAGTATCATTAAAACAAGAAGGAACAAACAATATAGAATAATCTCTATGGACCATATGAAATAATCATGAAAATAATTCGAGTAGCTTATTGTTTCAGACTAATTGAAACAAGCCTCATCCATAATATTTTCCATGTTTTTTGTCTAAAAAATATGTTGGGAAAGCATCAAACAACACTTCCTAAATTGACTAATTAAGGAGAAGATGTCGTGGAACTATAACCTATCATTTCCATAATAGAAAAGTGGTTGAATTCTTCAGTAATGAAAAAATATCTCATCAATTGGAAGAACTTGCCGTAAGAACATGCTTCTTAGGAAAAATTATTTTTTAGATGACAACATCCATGGTTACCTATGATTTTAGGAAAAATATGTTCTTGACAAGAAGGAAATGTTATATATAAAAATAAAAAATATATTAATTAAGATTATTTAGGAAGAAGGAGATCAAAATATCATGACCTCCCATGTAAAAGGGGAGAAGGCTATATTTAAATTAGGGTTATCATTATGACATCATAATTTAGTTCCTTTCATATAATAAAATTCATATATAAATATTTGTTCATTTTTTTCTACAACTCCCAAAGCATATACCATCCAAGGAGAGAGAAGGTTGATAGACAAGATTGAAAAATAAGCTAGGATTCAAAGTGAGAGTGGGAAGAAAATAGTCATCACCATGATGAGAAACAGCCATTTGCATTAGATAACCATTAATTTCCTAGTATCATGTCTAGTCCATTGAAACATAGTAAATTTTATAACACGGTCCATTTATAATTATATACAAGAAACCCAATCTACCAACTTGTTATATATACCACGATGTCTTCTTACATATAGTTCATCATGGGATGGGTTGGTAATATATCTAGGAATATATATACCCATTTGTGAATCGTATTACCCTATTTTTGTAGTGTCCTATTTTTCCTAGTATAGTTTTGTCACTCATATTAAGGGTTATTTTTTACGAGTTATATATATATGGAATATTGATCACTAGATTGAGGAATAATGTTTTATATACATATTTGTATTTCCTTTTTATGTTTATGTATGTCATAGTGATCACTGGATTAGGTAACAATGGTTTATATACATAGTTATATTTCCTCTTATGTTTATGTATCGAAGATTCACCATTGGTTGGAAAAAATGTTGTATATAGTTGTATTTTCCCTTATGTGTGGTATATTTGATTATGTGTTTTATATGATGTTATGCATATGTTTCTCTTTTTTCATCTGACTTATGTATTAGGTGTATGACATGGATAGAGATCTTTAATTGAGACACATAGACCCATGGATGCTCATGGTTATGTGGAAAAAAATGGCTAAATTACGATTTATGGATGATGCATGACTTGCATGATTATATATATCTCTAACATTATACTGAGCAGGATGTGGTAGGGGACCTGATCCTTTTCCAACAAGGATGTTCAGTTATGAATGACTGTGGAAGTCATTTCTTCAAAACCTAAATGAATGTGAAAGTCATGCACCATTCATGGTAAACTGTGGTTAAGTTAATCTCATTATGAAATTCATATGATTCCTTTGATCTATGATATTGTGATGTGTGCAGTTCTTCGAAAAAGTCCCTACCAACGAACCATCAAATCGGTAAAATCTCACAATCAGTACCATAAGGAGAAATGTGGAGTTTCAAAGCACAGTAGATGAGAAAGAATGGGCATTAGGGCGTGGATTCCTAAATCCAAGAAATATTAAGACGTGGAGTCTTTTATATTTAGGGCATAGAGTCCTAAATATTTAAAAAGATCAAGTTATGGAATCTTAGATCTTTGGAGTAGATCAGGGCACATAGTCCTCAATATACTAAGGCATGAAGATGTATGAAATAGGGGTGCAGAATTCCTATTCTCTAAATGAAAAATACCAGTCATGGATAAATTTCCTTAAATAGAATCTCAATATGAAAATTTTGGAAAGAATTTCTAAAAATAGAAAGTCATGTCTAGCATCTCAAGCATGACTTTCCAAAAATAGTAAATCTCCTTGCATAAATTGGTAATCAAGCATGGTTGAAGGAAATTAAATTAACTTATCATTAATCAATTCTAATAGTTCAATATTGACTTAGACCTCAATATTATTGGTATTATCATTATATTTTATGAGACTACGATATTTTATTTTAAGGGAATTACAAATTAACTTCCTATATTCAATCAATTCACACCTCTCTCCCTCATGACTCTCATGGCTCTCTGTAACTCTCTCTATTTTAAATATTACACTACACTCTCCTTATCCACTCATCAAGGAATGGCATATTCCTCTTACACTCTCTTTAATGCGTATGTTACACTCTCCTTAAATAATACATGCATACCTCTCCTTAATCGCATAAGTTACACTCCTCTAAATGGAATACAATGCATGTTTATTACTCCTCCTTTATGAAAAGAATTGGTTTCTCTTCCTATATATGATTCTAATGTATTCTCGCATGAGGGAGGAGGGTGATGCTAAGAGTGGAAGAGACTCGAGGAAGATTTTGAGAGGGAGAGATATGGAGAGTATCCAATTGCTTCCAAAACAAATCTGAATTCCTTACTAAAATACTAGGTATCTATGGAGGTTGAACATGAGTGGTATTTAGAGGAAGTGAAAACTATCTTCCTTAGTTTACCTTGCATCTCTCTATCTAATGTTGTATTGTGGTACTAGTTGTGATCTTTTGTAGCTCGGGGGTTCTAGGGGGGGGGAATTTATTCCTGGATATGGTTGGGAGAAAAATCGTGTGGTTCATGATGAGTTGGTAAGGGTATTGGCGTTGGAGCACACTCTTATTGGAGCTGGAGCATGCATCTGTCTTTTTGGAGTTGTACAAATTCACTGTCAGGTATGTGGATCAAATTATATTATATATTTTTGTAGTTTATTTCATAACTTTTTCTTGTTTGGTTGTTTGTTGAAACTTACATGTATATGAAGCGTTGCGCACCAAATGTGAGGAATTTTTGTAATGTTTGTAGAAGTATTTTCTTGTATAGTGTTGAATCGATTGACAAAATGTCCTAATGGATGAAGCTTGTAGGCTGCCATGAATGAGATGAAAATGCTTAAATGGCTTAAATTTTGTTTTCCTCCTCTTTGTAAATCTCTAGATAAGTTTTCATATGATGTGTTTGATAGAACTCATAAATGAGATTCTAGGATTTTTGGGTTGTTGTTGTTTTGAGGAATCACATTTTTGGGCATCCCTGTTGCAATTTAGATTCACTTCAGGGGGTATTCATACCTATTGGCTATTTCACCTCGACTTGAATTTCAAAAATCAAGTTTTCGGACACTGATTCCCAAATCTACTCTGTTTTGCAGATTTGTTGCTGCATGTAGTAACCACTTGTTGTTTCATTTTGTTGTTTGGTTCTTTTTAAATTTGATCTGATGGAGAATTTATAATGATGAATCTAATATAGGCTAAAATCTTGGAAATTGTGTTTAAATTCTAAATGGTTAGTACTTTGAAAATTTAAATAACCTAATTGCAACTTGTTTTATGACTACCAACTGCTTGTCAAAATTCCCCAATGTCTGTACCTTACAACATTGTGAGCTATGTCTAAAATTCCTAAATATTTATATTCATTGGTATAGATTCAACAATGAACATGGCTGATAGTGTACTTATATATTAAGTTCAATTATTGACACTACTCACAAAAAAAAAAAAATGAATTCATGTAATTTTGGATTCATGTTAGCAAATTGTTGTGAAAACACCTTAAAGAGATAATGGTTGTAAGTGTTTGAAAAATGCCTCAATGGATGTACATTTCATGATTGTAAATTGGTTGTCATAATTTTCAATGGTTGCATCTAATTACGTTCATCAACCGTCCATAAAACAAAAAGGCTTAAGTTAATTTAGGATTTGCAATCAAGGTGTTTCTAGTGTAATAACTCCATTAAGTTAAAGGATCCTTGTGAAAAGTCAAAATTGGGGTATGTAATTTGTTGCAATATTATCTCACATATAAATTCCTAATTATTGGATGCCAACCCTATATAATTTGAATTATCCTTTTAAGAAAATAACTCATGAGCACGCTATTTAGGAAAAAATCAAATTAGTCACTCTTGAACACATTTAATTACAATGAAATTAACAATTAGCTTACTGTAAATTGCGGTTCAGAAAGGTTGACATTTATTCATCCCACTAAAAAATTTATATTTTAAAGGTGATTTTAGTCTTGAGAAGAAAGTATTATGGTTGTATGTTTTGGATCTTGATAAACCTTGAACCTTGTAGCTTTGCGGTTAAGTTAGTAGAATTTAAGGTGTAATGTAAAGGACACCAATAAATTCTATGTCCAACAAAAAAAAAATCTTGCATTTTGATTTAATATAATTTTTCTCTATAATAATTATGGTAGGTAAGGTGGGACCTTACATATGGTATTAGAGCCCAATTTCAAAACTCTAGGACCTATGGCTTACATGGTAGTAATCAAAGCTAAGTACTTTATTTACTTACCTCATCTTTTTTTGGTCAGGTTAAGTAATAATGGAGAGAGCATCAAGGAGGAGGTAGCAAGTCTCATCTCCACCTCCCTAAGACAAAGAATATTAACGAATATCCATTAGGGAAGTAAGGGATATGATGTTATATTTCCAAAAGATGACTGAAGTATTGATTAATAGGGTTGGGGGAAATCCTTCACTACCTAGTTCTTCATCTCAAGAAGAAGGGCAAGAAATACCATTTGATGGAGATGAACATAGAGAGTTGGAAAAATGTAAGCTTCCTATATTTAAGGGTACCACAAAAGGGGAGGTAACAGAAGCTTGGTTGGAAAACATGCATCTATGTTTTGAGTTATGGAACTATTCTACCAACCAAAAGGAAAATTTGGCTATTTACCAACTTAAGGAGAGTGAACTATTATGGTAGAGGAACTTAGAGTCCCAATTGGGGTACTCAATGACTACGTTGACATGGGAACAATTTGAAGAGAAATTTTGAGCAAAGTACCTTTTTGCTGAATATTTGGAGAGGAAGTTGAATGAGTTCCATGATCTTAAGCAAGGAACTAAGACAATCCTTGAATATGAGGCACGATTCATGGAATTTATTAGATATTCAACCCATATAAATACCAAAGCCCTCATGGTAAACAATTTTTTGTATGGTTTGAATCCTATTATAGAGGAGAAGGTGCGCATTTTGAGGCCTACTACATTGCATGAGGTAGTAAAACAAGAAATTATAGCTGACGAAGAATTGTTGGGCAACAAAGGCGGGGATAAAAGCACAAATCTACCATTCCATGGGAAGCCTCCTTGAAGTGCAGGAAAATATGTAAGACATAAGTCAGGTGGTTCACATCATCATGGATTCCAAACGAATTATACTTCTAAAAACCAAGGAAATAATTCAAGGAAACAACTTCAGCAAAGTAGTGCTTGCACTGAAGAAATACCTAATAAAATGATCAAATTTGTGAAAGTTGCTCCCACTAATGGATGTTGGACTTGTGGAGGACCTCATTATGAGAGAGATTTCCCTAAAAATAATATTGAATCACAATCAGAGTAGAAACAAGGTATTGTTAGAGATATGGGTAGAGCCCATACGATTCATGCAGTGTCGCAAAATCGCCAAATTGAGCATCAATCTACTGTTCTTGAAGCATATGGTAAGCTAAATAGTATGGATGTTACTATTTTGATTGATCCTGGTGCAACTGAAATTTTAATTTATCGTAATGCTTTATTGAAATGTAAATTAGTGGCAATAGAGTAAGATGATTTCGATCAAGTTGAGATGGCCTCAAGAAGATCTCAAAAGGTTGAATGCTTAGTGAAAGATTTCCCTTTAGACATGGGAGTGTGTGTCACACATGTGAATATTTATGTGATGCCACTTGGTCACTATGATGTGATAATTTGGATGGGTTGGCTTGAATCTCGATGGGTTGTGCTCAATTGTCAAATCAAAACCCTTAAACTTTTGAGTGAGGAGGGTCAATCTAGGGTTCTCCATGGGAAAAGAAGACCTGTTTCTTTAATTCTTATCTCATTCTTGCAGATGAATCGAATTACTATAAAAAAAATTCAAATGTATGATGTAATGACTTTAAATGACGGAGGGCTTTCATCCTTTGAATAATATCCTTTCCTTTCAGGATTCTTTGATGTCTTTCCAAAGGATTTTCTTGGTTTACCTCCAAAGCATGAAATTAAATTCTCCACTGAGCTTAAGCTCAATAGTGAACCTATATCCAAAGCTCCCTACCAAATGTATATTGTTGAACTTTGTGAGTTTCAAGTTCAAATTCAAGAGTTATTCGATCAAGGTATGATTAGACCTAGTGTTTCACTTTGGGGAGCTCCTATGATATTTGTAAATAAGAAGGATGTATCACTTCAGCTCAGTGTTGATTACATGAAATTTCGTGGAGTAAAGATTTGAAATCAATATCCTTTGCCTTGCATTGATGATCTATTTGATCAAATGAAGGGAGCCACAGTATTATCCAAGATCGATATTCAATCAGGATATCATTAGCTTAGAGATAAAAAGAGGATATTTCCAAAACTACTTTTCAAACTTGTTTTTGTCATTATGAGTTCATGGTTGTTCCCTTTGGTTTATATAATGCCCTAGGAGTTTTTATGATTCCGATGAATGGTGTATTTCGGAAGTGCTTGGACAAATTTGTACAAGTGTTCCTTGATGAAATCCTAATCTATTCAAATCCCCCTGAGAGCATGAGAAACACCTAAAAGTGGTATTGAAATTCTTAAGAGAAAATAAGCTTTATGAAAAAATGTCCAAATGTTTATTTTTTCAATTAAAAATCCATTATCTTGGACACATTATCTCGAGTGAAGGAATTTTGGTTGACCCAGCAAATATCGATGCAATTTCAGTATGGCCAACACCCTCTAATGCACATGAAGTGATTAGTTTCATGGGTATGACAGTATACTATCAGAGATTTTTGGAAAGGTTTTCAAAAATAGCCATCCCAATCACTTCATTGCTTAGGAAGGGAGTGCGATTTAAGTGTAGAGATGAGTGTGAGAAATATTTTTCCAAGCTCGAGCAATGTTTGACTACAACTCCAATACTAAAGGTTATAGATATGGATAGACCATTTATAGTATGTAAAGATGTGTCAAAAGGTGGATTGGGTTCCATTTTATCACAAGAGGGTAGGGTGATTGCATATGCCTCTAGGAAGTTAAGGCCTCATGAAGAAAACTATGAAACCCATGATCTGGAACTAGCAACCATAGTTCATGCCTTGTGACTTTGGGGACATTGTTTGGTTGGCAATAAATTTGAATTGAAAATAGATCATAGAGGTTTGAAACATATATTTACTAAAAGTGATCTTAATGCTAGACAAAGAAGGTGGTTAGAACTCATAAGTGAATATGATTTTGACATAAGTTACATCAAGGGTACATTGAAAAAATTAGTTGATGCACTTAGTCAAAGGCCACAAATCCTTTCATTAATTCCATTGAAGATTGATTTACGAGAGTGAATATTGAGGGCACAAGATGTAGATGAATGGTGTAAGGAGGTTAAATTTTCTCTTTGTGGGGAGGAGTCTAAGAAAAGCAAGGTAGAAGTATATTCTTATGATGACAATGGAGTGGTGAGATTTATGCAAAGGATTGCAGTCCTAGATCAAGATGGGCTTTGTGAGTTCATTTTGAAAGAATCTCATCGTGCAGCATATATGGCTCACCTGGGAGTCCAAAATATGTATGTTGATTTAAAGAAAAATTTCTATCGAACATGCATGAAGAAGGATGTAGCAAATTTTGTGGAATTTTTTTTGAATTTCAGCTAGTTAAAGCAGAGCATGGTCATTCAGCAGGATTGTTGCAGCTGCATAATGTTCCTAAGTCCAAATGGGGAGAAATATCTATATAGTTTATTGTTGAATTACTTGAAACAACAAAAAGGCATAACTCCATTTTGGTGGTGGTGGATAAGCTTAATAAGAGTGCCCATTTTATACCTATTAGAGATACTTACAAAGCAGCTAAAATAGCACAAGTATTTATAAAGGAGATCATTAGAATTCATGGTTTCTTAAAGAAAATCATATCAGACAGGGGCTCTTTATTCACAGGAAAATTTTGGACTAGTCTCCACGGAGCTCTTCAAACATAATCAAATTTCAGTACAGCTTATCATCCAGAAACTGATGGTCAAACTGAAAGAGTAAATCAAGTGTTGGAGGAAATGCTTAGAATGTATCTAATGGATCAAAAATATAACTAGGAATATTATCTTCCTCTAGTGGAGTTTACTTACAATAATAGTTATCACCACTCTCTTGGTATGGCCCCTTAAGAGCTATTATATGGAAGACCATGCAGAACACCTTTAAGTTGGGATAGATTAGAGGAAAAAATCTCGGTAGGTCCTGAAATTCTTCAAGAAATGGAAGAAAAGGTGTTATGTATAAGACAACGATTAAAGGAGGCACAAGATAGACAAAATATCTATGTTGATATGGATAGAATGGATCGTATTTTTAAATAAGCGAAATTTTTTTTCTTTGATTAAAACCTCATAAAATCACTATTAGAATTGGGAAAGGATCTAAGCTCTCTCCTCGATTTGTTGGGCCTTTTGAGATCCTCAAAAGGATAGCACCTATGGCATATCATCTTTCTCTACTACCATTTTTTCAGTGATGCATGATGTATTTCATATTTTAGTGTTTCATAAGTATTTTCATGATCCTTCTCACATTTTAGGTTGCCATCATTTACAGGTAACAGGTGAGGGGACTCTGAAGGTAGAGCCAATTTTCATTTTGTACCATCGTACTCGACAACTCAGACGTTGCATGGTGGAAAAAGTAAAGATCCAATGGGACCCGTAAAGTACTAGTTTTTCCACTTGGGAAGATGTATCTTCTATTCGTGTGGATTTTCCCTTTTTTTTGGTCAAAATTCGAGCCAAGTTTAATCCAAGAGGGGGAGTATGTAGTGTCCTATTTTTCCTAGTATAGTTTTGTCACTCCTATTAAGGGTTATTTCTGATGAGTTATATATATATATATATATAGAATATTGATCACTATATTGAGAAATAATGTTTATATGCATGATTGTATTTCCTCTTTATGTTTATGTATGTCATAGTGATCACTGGATTGGGTAACAATGTTTTATATACATAGTTATATTTCCTCTTATGTTTATGTATGGAATATTGACCACTGGTTGGGAAAAATGTTTTATATAGTTGTATTTTCCCTTATGTGTGGTATATTTGATTATGTGTTTTATATGATATTATGCATTCGTTTCTTTTTTTTGCATATAACTTGTGTATCAAGTGGATGACATGGATGGAGATCCTGGATTGAGACACATAGACCCATGGATGCTCATGGTTATGTGGAAAAAAATGATTAAATTATGATTTATGGATGATACATGACTTGCATGATTATATATATATATCTAACATTGTACTGAGTAGGATGTGGTAGGGGACCTGGTCATTTTCCAACAAGGATGTTCAATTATGAATGACTGTGGAAGTCATTTCTTCAAAACCTAAATGAATGTGGAAGTCATGCAAAATTCATGGTAATATGGGTTAAGTTAATTTCATTATGAAATTCATATGATTCCTTTGATCTATGATATTGTGATGTGTGCAGGTCTTTGAACAAGGCCTTACTAATGAACCATCAAATGGGTAAAAACTCACAATCAGTACCATAAGGAGAAACGCGGAGTTTCAAAGCACAGTAGATGAGAAAGCATGGAAATTAGGGTGTGGAGTCCTAAATATAAGAAATATAAAGATGTGGATTCTTGTATATTTAGGGCATGAAGTCCTAAATATTTAAAAATATCAAGTTATGGAACCTTAGATCTTTGTAGTAGATGAGGGCATAGAGTCCTTAATCTACTAAGGCATGAAGATGCATGAAATAGGGGAGTGGAATCCCTATTATTTGAATAAAAATTACCACTCATGGATAAATTTTCTTAAATAGGATCTCAATCTGCAATTTTGGAATGACTTTCGAAAAATATAAAGTCATGTCTAGCATCTCAAGCATGTCTTTCCAAAACTACTAAATCTCCTTTCATAAATTGGTAATCAAGCATAGTTGAAGGAAATTAACTTAACTTATCATTAATCAATCCTAATAGTTCAATATTGAATTAATGCTCAATATTATTAGTATTATCATTATCTTTTATGAGAATATGATATTTTATTAAAAGGGAGTTACAAATCAACTTCATTTATTCAATCAAGTCACACCTCTCTCGTTCATTACTCTCATGGCTCTGTGCAACCCTCTCTATTTTCAATATTACATTACACTCTCTTTTATGCACTCATCAAGGAATGGCATATTCCTCTTACACTCATTAAATATATGTCATAAAATATTACTCTTACGCTCTCTTTAATGCATATGTTACACTCTCCTTAAATAAGGCATGCATACCTCTCCTTAATGACATAATTTACACTCCTCTAAATGGAATACAATGCATGCATATTACTCCTCCTTTATGACAAGAATTGGTTGCTCCTCCTATATATGAGTCTCATGTATTCTCACTTGAGGGAGGAGGGTGATGCCAAGAGTGGAAGAGACTTTAGGAATATTGTGAGAGGGAGAGATATGGAGAGTATCCAATTTCTTCCAAAACAAATATAAATTCCTTACTAATCTATCAAGTATCTATTGAGGTTGAACATGAGTGGTATTTAGAGGAAGTGAAAACTATATTCCTTAGTTTGTATTGCATATATCTCTCTACTATTGTATTGTGGTACTGGTTGTGAGCTTTTTCAGCTCGGGGGTTCCAGGGGGAGAAGTTCTTCCTGGATATGGTTGGGAGGAAAATTGGGTGGTTCATGATGAGTTGGTAAGGATATTCGCGTTGGAGCATACTCTTACTGGACCTAGAGCATACATCCATCCTTTTGTAGTTGTACAAATTCATTGTGAGGTATGTGGATAAAAGTATATTATGTATTTTTTTAGTTTATTTCATATCTTTTTATTGTTTGGTTGTTTGCTGAAACTTACATGTATATGAAGTGTTGCACACCAAATGTGTGGAAATTTTGTAAAGGTTGTAAAAGTATTTTCTTATATAATGTTGAATCGATTGACAAAAATTCATAATGGATGAATATTGTAGGCTGCCATGAATTAGATTAAAATGTTTTAACTGCTTAAATTATGTTTTCCTCCTCTTTGTATAGCTCTAGATAATATTTCATACTATGTGTTTGATAGAAGTCATAAATGAGATTGTAGGATTTTTGGGTTGTTGTTGTTTTGAAGAATTGAATTTATGGGCATCCCTATTGTGATTTAGATCAACTTCAGGGGTTATCTATACGAAATGGCCATTTCACCCTTACTTTTATTTCCAAAATCATGTTTTCAAACACCAATTCCCAAATCTACTCTATTTTGCAAATTTGCTGCTGCATGTAGGAACTGCCTGTTCTTTTGTTTTGTTGTTTGGTTATTTTTATATTGGATTTGCCTCATAATTTACACTGATGAATCTAATATAGGCTAACCACTTGGAAACTTTTTTTAAAGTCTAAATGGTTAATACTTTAAAAATTTAAATAACCTTATGGCAACATGTTTTATGACTGCTAACTGTTTGTCAAAATTCCCCAATGGTTGTACCTTACAACATTGTGAGATATGTTTAAAATTCCTTAATATTTATATTCATTGGTATAGATTCAACAATGAATATGGCTGGTATTTGTTAGTATGAATCCTTTGTCGAAGTGTACGAAAAAGGACCACTTTAGCTACACATAACTAATAGCCCTAACAACAAAAGTGGCTGCCAATATCTTCAGATCTGCGGTTAGTTGGACATAAAAGAGCTGCAAAAACCATATCTATGCATGGAAAGACATTAAGCAGAAAAAATAAGGGTTTGCTCCATATACCAATAGACAAGACAAGAACAATTTTTGAAAGAATTTTTATATTAATGGGGCACCTGGGAGGAAAACAAGAAGGTGTATCCAATTCTCCTTAGTGGGATGGGTTCTTGGAAGTCCTCAGCACTTCAGATCTAAGCTTTCTCTCTCCTGTTGGTGTAGAAAACCCAATGCAAAGAATAGAGCTCAATGGGAGCAAATGATGAAAAATGGGACCAAGTGTATAGATCCAGAGTGATCTAGTAGGCAACAAAAGGTGAGGAATGATGGGGAAAACCCTCCTATTTATAACAAAATATTGGGTCATTCTAGATCTTGGTGCATGATTAAAATAATGTTAACTAAATCTAGATCCACCTTTTATGGATACTTTATTATATTTGTTGGAGGGAAGGGGTGTTTGACTTGGGTCAAATCCCTTGATTAGTGAAAAATAAATAAATAAATGATTTATTTATCTTTTTAAGGAAGTGGTTGGAAGATAATCAAATAAATAATGATTTATTTGATTATTAGTGGGTGATTTGGTCATATTTAACAAGGAATATTATCTAAATAAGATTTAAATAATTATTCCTAGAAAATAATAAGATAAAAAAGGGGTTATCTCATTAATTTCTTTGTTTTTGGGTTAAACATGACTGGGAATAATAATTAAATTATGGTTTAATTAATTATTCCATGAGGAAAATCAAACAAATATAGGTTTGTTTAATATTTCCTTTTGGGGTTTCCTGTTTGGACCATAAACAACCTAATAAATGTGGTTTATTAAGTTATTTAACATAGTGAAGGTAATTTTACTTAGGGTAAAATTGGTCTTACATGGTGTACTTGGGTCCATCTAATGATAATAGGTTAGATGACCAAAAATGGTGTAACATATTTCCCCCCAGCGTGCGAGTGTTAGGAGCAAATCGTATGACCGAAGTACGTTGTAAGAACACAATCACTAGACAACAAAAGGGATGTCAGAGAGATAAATGTGAGGTAGATAGTGTGCTGAAGGACTAGATCCTGAGGAGACGAGACTCGCAGGTGCAACAAGTCTCTTTTTTATGAGAGGGTACCTGTGATGAAGGCGGCGGGGGAGGCATACCTATGCCCGCCGAGACAAAGTACAAAAGAATAGTGTGGTGTCCATGAAGGGGGACTTATGCTTACAGAGTAAAAGTATAGTCAGCATAATCAGGAGCCAGATAAGAATACAACGAAGAGTCTCACATACATGTTGTGCCTGGGATAACAGCCACGACTAGTACAATAATATCTGAGTACATGAGATAAATACAACCCAAATGCCCCCCGTAAATGGGGAAGGGCCTGCTGCAACCGGGATCGATACGCAACCGAAGAGGCGGCCGCAAGTGGCTAAGGCCAACATCATCAAAATCTGGAGCTACATCGAAGGCTGCAAAGAAGAGGTCATCTGGGCATGTGGGGGCCTACCTGCAGGGCCACCCCCTCATGAGGGTTGAGACATCTCACACACACCCGGGAATCATCAAGAGCTGCTACTGGATCACTAGACCGTCAAGTATACGAATCTCGATCATGCTGAAAGGAGCTATAGAAACAATCAAGTCAAAGGGAAATGAGAGATACCCTTTCCTGATCCGAGGCACCGAACAAGAGTGGAAGCTGGAACCAAGGTACACTGCCTTCTAGACCTGGCTTCTGGAATGAATGTGTTGATGTCGACAGAAGGAGGTCCACCATAGGTGAGGCCATGAGAGATCCTCAACTAAGGCACAAGAGAAAAAAGTAGAGCGACGGACAGACTGACACTAATGACGATAGTGAAAATGGGAAGGACTGAGTAGCGAATGGACGACTTCCCTTGTTAGAGCATAAAGAGCATGAATGACACGGCAGCGACTGACACAAGATCATAAGGGATAGGGGACAGTGGGACTGAAGGTCATAATGTGAAACACAAGAGAGAGACCAAGCAATGAAGGATGGAGGGCTATAGTGGGGTACAAAGGGATGCGTTTTAGACTCCACGGATGCAAGGATGACTCAACTTGGATGCTCTAAACAAGGGCGACTCGATGGTGCTGCCACATAGTAAAGGCCCCAATGGGGGACCACGGAAACATGAGTACAAGGTGGGAACTCATGACGAAAATCGACACAAACAAGGACAAGTAAAGGGGCAAGATGGTGCCCCAAGTACAAGTGTCGTAAGTGAGGAAATTCGATTTTAAGGAGTGGTGAAGTGACCCTTCTTGGACAAAATGTGCCCGGGTGAAGTATCAAATCACCAAAAACTAACAAATACCCATTTGAGCGCTCGGTGAGAGATTTCCAACGGTGCTAACGGTTCATCAAACGGGGCTACGGTGTGGTCGCAGCATTCGAAAGAAGAAACAGGGGTTCTCTTTTAATAAGGCAGTTTTCCCTCCAAAATCATTCATTTGCTATTGTTGCTGCGGTGAATGTGGAGAGGAGAGAAGGCCCTAAATCTTGCGGCGAACATAGCAGACAAACCGACCGTTGGAATCGAGATCCGTCAGTTGCAGGTAAGAGGCCTAACCTTTCTCTTGCATTTTGATGGATTAAATGTTCAGTTTAGGGCCCAGAAACCCAGAAACAGCCCCTCCTTCATCTCTACGGCCGGGTCGCACTTTTTGGGCCAAAAAGTGTGACCTGGGAAGCAGGTTTCAGGTAGAAAAGTACAACCTGTCCCAGAAATGGGCAGAAAACTGCGACCTGGGAGATGAGGGGGTTTTGGTGTTGTTTTATGGCTAGAAGTTGGGTTTTGGTGTTTGGTTATGGTTTTCCCGATCTGTATGCTGACAAAAATGATGTGTTTGTGCAGGTATGGTAGATTTACGGGTTAACTGGAGAGAGAGAAATCTGGGGACACTACGGGAAGAGATCCAGGTGGATCAGGGCGTCCGCCGTGTATTGGCCAGATTTGGGGTTCTCAAGTTTTTGGAGAACCCTTTGATGAGAGTAGGGGAACCATTATTGGCTCGGATTATCAGTTACTGGGATCCAGATCAGGAGGTCTTTGTAGTGCAGGGGCACAGGATCAAGCTAACGGTCCAGGACGTGTATTTCCTGACTGGTCTCCCGCCACTGGGGATGGTGGGAAACACACAGCCAGTATTGCCGCGGGGGCGGCATATCATGGAGTTCATGGAGCGTCATTGTCGACCGGGTCTCCAAGTCAAGGGGACTCGAATACCGATCGGATCGGAAGACGCGAAATTGGTAGCAGCTGGCTCAGCTTGAGGCCGCGTATCTCCGGGCAACTGTGGCGCTCCATCATATCACCTCCGGGGGGGCGGGGATGATGACAGAGAGTGTACTAAGTCAGACCTACTATGGGTGGGCCCAAATGATGTTGGTGTCGCTAAAGCGACAGTTGTCGCTATGCAGGCGGCAGGTGAACCATGATTGCTCATATGGGACTTTGTTGTGCACCTTCTTCTTTGAGAAGATCCCGACCTTGAGGCCTTGTGTACAGCTTCCAGATGGGGGCCCGAGAGAGCCCAGGATGCGTCGTTGGGGACAACTACTGTGCAGAGGAGGAGGAGGGGCGGTCGGGCGAGTGTTTCGACCTGATTTTTTTTCCCATTGGGATCAGATGCCATTGTACATAGACGACTATCCCTATAGTGGGATGAGTTACTGTGGAGATCCGGACCTGCCACTTCTGCCTGGTCGAGTCTGGGGGCCCGATGGTAAGTGACAGATTGCTATTCTTGTGTGGGCATGTTAAAGTTTTTTGAATAGTAATTTATGGTACTGATTCATGTACTTTTGGTATGCAGATATAGCACCGGTAAAACCGGCCGGATATATGGGACGACCGGCAGCATCTGGAGCTACAGGTCCGAGTGGGTCGAGAGCGGCGCATAATGAGGATGCAGCCGCCCTGCTGGAGGACATCCACCGTAGATGCGAAAGGTCGTCGACCTATACCGCAGCATACCCGGTGGCAGTGATTCTAGATGACCTGGGGCCCATAGAGCCGTGTTTGTTCACCCTTGGGAGTGCGAAAAGTCATGTGCCGTACGGGGAGGCTGGCTGGGCCAGGGATGCGAATCTACATGTCGTTAAAGGGTAGCCATTGGCCCGGATCTTCTGTGATAAGGATTAGTGGGGGCGGGTGCCCCCGCTTAGTATGTAACATGCTATGGGCATGTCATATGTATCAGAGTAGATGGACTCTAAACACATGTTTGGCGACACATATTATGGATATGCATCGTTTTGTGATGGTTATGAATGTTATTGTCTTGTATGAAATGTGTGTGATAAATGCCAATCTAGAACATGGTTTGCAATACTATCTACATAGTGATTCTGTTCTTGAGGTACATGATTGAAAGTTATGGTTTCAAATGCACATATCAATAGTTTCACTTGTAAATAGCGTCTAAACAGCACGGGGTTATGCACACGATAAACACCATTTAGTTGCATTACAAGAAGTAGGGAATCCAAAAGAACGTGCAGATGGAGGATGCGATGAAAGAGGGCATCGGCTAAGAGACCATGCACTGCATCATATTCGGCCTGATTATTGGTGGCAGAACCAATGCAGACCCCGTCGGAGAGAACAAGGGCGTGCAAGGGGGTGAAAATGGCCCAACCTGCCGCGGCTAGATTCCGAGAGTAACGACTTGCACCATCGGCGTAACCGATAAAGGGAGTGGACTGGGGGTATTGCGGAATGGTGTGACAAGACAACAAATGAGGGGGAGAGGGAGAATGACGGCAGTGTGAGTGGACAAAAGACATCGAGCGGCAGCTGCGGGAGGGAGTGCAAGGGGCAGGATGATGATGACTCACATACAAGCTGGAGGGTTGTATTTAAGGGCTATCGGAAGTATGCCGGGAACTCGGGCTGCAGAGGTGAACAGAGATACGGGTGGAGGGATCTCGGGTATGGGTGGAAAAGATGGGATCCAACGAAATGACAGGGGAGGATGCAGGGGGACTGGGCTCCAGGTGTCTCGCAGAGGAGGATAGGTAAAGAATGGTCGAGGTGGACTCCATCATCTGAACATCAGGGGGGGGAATGACGATGGGAGTGGGGGGATCTTCGAGTTGGCCCGAAGCATACTGCGCGAGGATGGGAGAGGTAGATTGATGTTGTTCAACCTCATACTCTCGAACGACCTCTAAAGAGGCGCGGTAGTGCGTCAGGTGAGGAAAATGGTGGGAGTAATGGCCATGAACACCACACAAAGCGCAGGGTTTGTTGGTGCAGAGAGTCTTGGGGTTCTTGGTTACGGACGAAGAAGGAACGGAGGTTTCAGGGACTGTAGACTCGGGGAACGTGACTTTAATCATGGGCTGGATACGGGGCAACTCGGGACAAGCATGGGTGGCATGACCGGCGACATCACACAAGGCACAGGGCTTGGTGGGTGGGGGAGGGGCCGGGTCAGTTGTGGTGGTCTTATCTTTGGGTGCCCCCTTACGGGCTTTGCTTTTCTTCCCGGGAGCCGTCACGACAGGAGAAGGATCCTGTGGAGGTGCTGGAGGCACAGTGGCAACGGAGGAAGCAAGGGGGACCGGTTGGACTGGTGTCAAAGCCATGTAGGGTTTGGGGTGACCAGGAGGGGTGGGGGCTGGAGGGTCAAGGTACCAGACCGAAATGCCCAAGGTTAGGTTAGGGAGAGAGAGGGTGGCCATGACGGGGACAGAATATACTCCGGGAGGGGGAGCCAAGAAAGGGATCTGCCCAGCAGGTTAATGACCAGGAGGGACGGTTCCGAGATGGTTAAGGCCAGGGGGAACAGAGCCAGGAGGATAAAGGGGTTTAGGGATACCAGCTGTAGGGGGAGGGCCAGAAGGAGGAGGTCCGGTTGGCGGAGATGAATGGCTAGGAGCGGGTTGCGGAGGGCGAAGGGGAGGTTGCGGACTAGCAGAAGCAGGCCGCTTAAGGGCAGCCTGAGACGATTGCATCATGCAAACATTCGATAAGCTGGGATCAATGATAGGAGGAGGGGGGAGACAAGGAAAAGTTCCAAGCAGGGAGGAGTCCTTGTAAACGCCGGGGGAGACACTGGTCAAGGAATCGACGGTTTACTTGTTGGCTACAGAAGAGATGGTGGTTTTAGGTGATGCTTGAGAGGGGGGCTCATGATATGTCAACTGGTCAATGGTGACTATCTTTCCATTATGGGGGAAAGACATCTTGCGAAAGACCGCGGATGGGACATCATACATAGCATAGGTGTTGCTTCGCCCCAATAGAATGTTTTAGTCTAGCGGGGCGTCTATGACTTCGACGTCAACGCAAACAGTCTTACCGGCGAGGGTGATAGGGCAATTACGAAACAAGCCAATGGGCTGGGAGGCATGACCGTCCCACGCTCTAAGGGTGATCGTGGAAGGGGCCAGCTCAGGGGATCCAAGTTGCTTCCAAACCGAAGCGGACATCACGCAGGTGGATGCCCCCTCGTCAATTATACACCGGGAAACGATGGCGTTCCGTATTTTGACTGAGATTTGGAAGGCGACGGAAGGAGGAAGGGGAGGATGGTCCGATTGAGTGGCATCGAAAACAATCATTTGGTCATCAGCAGGATCTACAGCGCCCACGGCAGATAGTAGAGCCTTCTTTTGGGAAGGGCACGACTGGAGGATTTCCAGTGTGGAACTGGCGGCAGGAGATTGCGCCAAATCATCTACTATGCTATGAGTGGTGACTGTGGAAAGTAGCATTTAAGCTAGCGGTCCCTTAGGAATCTTGGTATGAACCTCAGCTTTGGGTTGAGGGATATGTAAGGGGCCACTTGGATGTCGAAAGGCACGCTAGAACTTGAAAAAGTGGGGCTCGGGAAGCCTGACCAGCGGGAAGCAGAATGCTTGGCAGAGACAGTTTGAAGGTGAAGGTCGGCGGTTGAGGATGAATCGAGTTTATCATAAGGATAAGTGTCAGAGGAACTAAATCAGAGGAACTTGAAAGGGAAAGAGGGGAGTGGCTACGGGCGTAGGGCGGTTTAGGTGGCCCTGATCTCTTGAATGAGATGCGATCGCTCCTGACTGGTTGGTAGCGGCCACATTAGGAGGAGCATGAGGGAGCGTCTTTGTCCGCAATGTGGCTTAAGACTCCCACATACGCACATCGGGAGTAGGGGACAATCGTGGGTGTAATGACCATAAACACCGCAACACGAACAAGGCTTATTTGTGCGAAGCGGCCTGTCCGGCTTGGGCTGAGTGCCTTGTTGCTGGTTGGCAGTGTTAGGGTCCACACCAGGATTGGGTCCACGGGTACCAGGGGCAGATTGGTTTGAGTTGCCTCTCCGCCTTCTTTGCGAAGAAGGGGGATTGGTCGCGCCCTGCTGTGCAAATACTTGCCCTGGAGGAGGCTGTAAGTGCTATTGTGGGTTTTGAGGAGGCAAGGGAGATGGAAGCGCATATGCTGGAGGAGTTGGCGCACTAGGCTGCGGATAAAAGTAGTGGTTAGGTTGGGCAACATTGAGGTAAGCAAAAGGTTGGGAAAAAGGAGGAGGCATGCCGTATCCTGGATACATGCTACCAGGAGGGGGAAGAGTGCTGGAGGAGTTAGACCCTCCCTAAGGGAGACCATAGCCCATAGGAGGTTGAGCGTACGGATGGGAAAGGGCTCCAACGATACCGTCGGTAGAATGAGATGCCCCCAGGGCGTTAGTGCCACCGGGCCTGGGGAGGTCAGGGAGAACGGTATAAACATAACCAGATTGAGCGTAGATCAGGTCATATTTCAAAGCTATTTGGAGGGCGGCTTCTTTGGTTTAAGGAAAGTGGGAGGTGACATCTTTGCCGATGGGAGCTGGAAGGGTGCGGAGGAACCAGTCCATATAAACCCGATCTTCGAAGGGAGGGGCTCGACATAAGCTCCGTCTTCTTCGCCATTCCTGAACATGGGCGGAAAGGCGGGTTGAAGAGGATTGCTTAAAGGAAGTCAAGAGCTCTGTGCCAGTGTTGTATCGGAGAGGGAGCTGGAAATAGGACAAAAAGGCTTGGGCAAGGGTCGCAAAGCTGGTATGGGAAGAGGTGGCTTGTTCAAAATACCATTTAGAAGCTTCGTCGGTAAGCGTGCGTTGGAACAAACGAAGACGGATGGAGTCATCGGTAATGGAATTGGAGGAACACCACATGTGGAAAGATCGGACATGATTGGTTGGATCTTCTCCAGCTTGGCCTTCGAATTTAGGGATGTTGGAAGGGAGCTTGTTTGGCATGGCAGGCCAACCAACATCGTGGCGGATAGGGTCGTTGATCAACTGATTGAATTCGGGGAGGCTAAGGCCTGCAATGTACGGCAGCAAGGGGGTGGCCGGGGTTGTGCCTGTGGCGGTTCCGCTAGTAGTTGGGCCGGCATTAGGGCCAGGAGAACCGCTAGCGTTAGGCCCTGGACCAGACATGGTGGTGGGGGGAGAACCAGGAGGAGAAGGGGAACCCGATGAATCAGGAGAGGAGTCGGAGTGCAGACTCGGAGGAGGACTGGCTCGACGACGGCGGGTCAGAGTAGGTCGATCGACCGGAAACTAAGGGTGAAGGCCAAGAAGTCTCCGGGAAAGGCGCCTCGGGGGTGCAATGACGACAAGAAGAAGGAAACCGACAGGGGCAGAAAGGGACAGAATCAATTGAGGTCAAGGGCATAAGAGGTGCAGTGACAATTGATTTTAGAGTCTTTGCCAGGCGGTGTTAACCAGGTGCTTCTTCGCTTAGGGTCAGTGTGTGGCATGCGTTAATTTTAATTTTTAAACCCTTTCTGTTTTGAGAGCAAGAAAAAAGTGTGCTGCGTAACTGAAAATAAACCTATAGAGAATAGTATATAATGCTGGAATAACAGAAAAATAACAGCTACTTGTGCATCTATCTAACCCAAGAAGGTGGGTCTCTCAAAACTAATCTGAAAAGAAAGGGAAAAATCTAGGCAAAACACACGGAAAAGAGACCAATAGATCTAAGGTCAAAAGGGGCAGGGATCTAAAGGATAAAGCTGCTAAAAAGAGGTGCAGATCACAGCCAAAAGACAGAGGCAAGGTGGCTGGAAAAAGGAAGGAAATCAGCAAAACATGGAGGGGGCAAGGTGGAGGCCCTAAAATTAGATCCAAAAAAATCTTCAGGAGGTGATTTGAGAGGTAGCAGAGCTGATTTCAATGGATCCAAGGGAAATGAGATGCGGGAAAAAGGAGATGCGGGAAAAAGGAGATGCCGTAAGCTACGCAAAAATGACGGTGCAAAGCATTAAAACTCTTCCACAAAAAAATGGAGATTGCTAAAGCCTAGGGGCTGAGTTCCCACCCTAGATGAGTAAAAGTTGAGCAGTCGAGCGTTTGAGAGGCAGAGGCTAGAAGACCCGACGGAAGGCTGCCAATGGAGAACCAGAAAAATTACTTAGAAAAATCTTGAAAAACGCGGGTCGCGATTTCGACACATTTCGGTGCGGTGTGAGATAAGAAAAAGTGTGTGACCACACGGAGAGTCTGCACTACCCTACAAACCAAAGTCTCAAACCCCATTTTCAGTTATATGACGACGATTTCAGAAACGTTGCCATCTGATTCATAGTGCAGTGTATCAAACACTGTATGACCAGGCGAAAACACACGGAAGTTAGAAATTTTAATGTTTTATGGTTTTATGTGAGAAAAACAACATAAAAATAGGAAAAATAAAAAGCTGAAAAGAAACCCTAGGGTCTGAAGTAGCTGGATATGTAGGAATATGAAAAACGACAGCGGTCGTAATTTAAAACCCGTGTGGAGTCGCCATTTTGTTAGTATGAATCCTTTGTCGAAGTGTACGAAAAAGGACCACTTTAGCTACGCATAACTAATAGCCCTAACAACAAAAGTGGCTGCCAATATCTTCATATCTGCGGTTAGTTAGACATAAAAGAGCTACAAAAAACCAGATCTATGCATGGAAAGACATTAAGCAGAAAAAGTAAGGGTTTGCTCTATATACCAATAGACAAGACAAGAACAATTTTTGAAAGAATTTTTATATTAATGGGGCACCTGGGAGGAAAACAAGAAGGCGTATCCAATTCTCCTCAGTGGGATGGGTTCTTGGAAGTCCTCAGCACTTCAGATCTAAGATTTCTCTCTCTCGTTGGTGTAGAAAACCCAATGCAAAGAATAGAGCTCAATGGGAGCTCACACAGCAAATGATGGAAAAATGGGACCAAGTGTATAGATCCAGAGTGATCTAATAGGCAACAAAAGGTGAAGAATGATGGGAAAAACCATCCTATTTATAACAAAATATTGGGTCATTCTAGATCTTGGTGCATGATTAAAATAATGTTAACCAAATCTAGATCCACCTTTTATGGAATACTTTATTATATTTGTTGGAGGGAAAGGGTCTTTGACTTGGGTCAAATCCCTTGATTAGTCAAAAATAAATAAATAAATGAGTTATTTATCTTTTTAAGGAAGTGGTTGGAAGATAATCAAATAAATAATGATTTATTTAATTATTTGTGGGTGATTTGGTCATATTTAACAAGGAATATTATCTAAATAAGATTTAAATAATTATTCCTAGAAAATAATAAGACAAATAAAGGTTTATCTAATTAATTTCTTTGTTTTTGGGTTAAACATGACTGGGAATAATAATTAAATTATGGTTTAATTAATTATTCCATGAGGAAAATCAAACAAATATAGATTTGTTTAATATTTCCTTTTGGGGTTTTCTGTTTGGACCATAAACAACCTAATAAATGTGGTTTATTAAGTTATTTAACATAGTGAAGGCAATTTTACTTAGGGTAAAATTGGTCTTACATGGTGTACTTGGGTCCATCTAATGATAATAGGTTAGATGACCAAAAAATGGTGTAACAGTAGTCGACTTATATCTTAAGTGCAAATATTGGCACTACTGAAAAAAAAAATGAAGTCATGTAATTTTGGATTCATGTTAGCAAATTGTTGTGAAAACACCTTCAAGAGATAATGGTTGTAAGTGCTTGAAAAAATGCATCAATGGCTATACATTTCATGCTTGTAAATTTGTTTTCATAATGTTCAATGGTTGAATATAATTATGTTTATGAACCATCCATAAAACAAAAGGGCTTAAGTTAGTTTAGGATTTACAATCAAGGTGTTTCTAGTGTATTAACTCCATTGAGTTAAAGGGTCCTGCTGAAAATTCAAAATTGGGGTAAGTAATTTGTTACAATATTAGCTCACATATGAATTCCTAATTATTGGATTCCAAACCTATATAATTTGAATTATCCTTTTAAGAAAATAATTCATAAACATGTTATTTAGGACAAAATCAAATTAGTCACTGTTGAACACATTTAATTACAATGGAATTAACAATTAGCTTATTGTAAATTGTGGTTCATAAAAGTTGACATTTATTCATCCCACTAAATAATCTATATTTTAAATGTGATTTTAGTCTTGAGAAGCAAGTATTATGGTTTTATGTTTTGGATCTTTATAAACCTTGAACCTTGTAGCTTTTAAGATAAGTTAGTAGAATTTAGGGTGCAATGTAAGGGACACCAATAACTTCTATGTCCTACAATATATATATATATATATATATATATATATATATATATATATATATATATATATATATATTGCATTTTCATTTAATATAATATTTCTCTATAATAATTATGGTAGGTAAAGTGGGACCTTACAATTTGATAATTTATCTGAACCTTCATTGAGATTTTGTGGGACAATTCAAAATTTTACGACATGGATACAAAAATTCCCGAAACCAATTCAGTTTAATATTAAATCAACCTTACTATCAAAGAGGAATAATGAGTTCATTTTTCATGTTTAGTTTTCTTTGAATCAGCATCCAACAAAAGATGACCCACCCCCTTGCCCCATTTCCCCTTCACACTCTCATAACTTACACTAGCATCTATTGTTTTTTTCCTTAGCTTGAAATAGGAACTACTCTTTTTTAACTGTATTAATAAATTGTTGAAACAAAATTATAAGATTTTTGTTTACTTTTCTAGTCCCATGTAAGGTGAAATACTCCGAGATGTAAAAAGAATTGAATTTTTTATGGAAGAAAAAAGAGAAGGATAACCTTTGGATATAAAAATCATATTGGTAAAGATGGTAGTTATTTAATCAATGAGGAACTAATATCAGTTTTTATAAGAAAATTATTTTGATTATTCCATGTTTGGACATAAAGTAATAATTAATATAAAGGATATAATTAACCTTGTTTTGAATGTAGAAACATATAGACAATTAGAATGTATTTGTTTGTATATTAATAATGTGTCGATTATGTAAAAAAAACTATAATTTTATGTAAAATATGTATATCCCACATCCATCTTGAAGTAAATAACATTTCAAACATTTATTATATAGTAAGGTGAAATCACATTATCCCACATGTATTATTTTGATATAACTCCTTGATATATTTTGTATATAAAAACGTTTAGGTAGTACCATGAGAAACACTTCATATCTTATTTCAATTTTTTTTTCTTTAAAAAGTGGTTAGTGTTTGATTCTTTTATGGACGTGTCAATGTTTTAATATTTGTAGGTTCAAAATATAGTCATGTTAAGTTATATTTTTACTATGTATATTCCTTGATTTAGCAAATTTCAATGTTTATATTTTTATATCTGTTTTTATATTTTCTTTATATGTATTTTTATATTTCCAATATTTTAATTTGTTAGTACTTCAGATTACTTCTATATTAAAAGAAAATTTACACTACCTTTTATATATTGTTTCTACTTTTTTATTATTGGAAAATATTTATCTCCTTAATTGAGGGAGAATAGTGAAGAGTTGCTTCAATACTTATGTACTTCTCCCCTTTAACTTTACCTAATTCATAGTTATTTAAAAATTCCTTTGCGAATTCATTTGATGCTTGAAGTTATTTTTGGGTCATCCCCTTAAGCATAGTCATTTTTTCTAATTTATTCACTATCATTTTGTTATTTCAAATAAAATTACCATTATCGACTCACATAGAAACTTCTAAAAACATGTATGATTACAGAAAATGAGGTAGAAAAATAAATTTATCATTTAATACTATAACGTGAGATTTATTAATGATATTTATGAAATTTTCTTAACCACAAATAATGCATCTGCTTGATTTTATGTTTTACAATAAATTATTTTCTACAAATATAAAATATATTAAATTACATAGTTTTAAATTTTGCTTATGTATTCAAGCATACCATAATAGAAAATATAGACTAATGAAATACAATACACTCTTCAAAACCTTTATGGATTCCATGTTTTTGATTTTTGATTTTATTTTTAAATGTATGTTGACATTTCTAGGAGAAATAGATCATGTCAACTTGGGATGGGAATGTTATCCCATTTCTATGTATAATGTGTAAAGTTAAAAGTTGTTTTAATTTTGCAAATTTTTCTTTGATTTTGGTTTGATTTTATGCTGATGTAATAAAAAATTTATTATAAATGTGTATGAATTGTAGTTTATTCTCCATTCATTGATGAGTGCACCATTTTTTCATCCTCATATAAGGATCCCATATGATGAGGGCTATAGGGGTAGTTCATTCCAAGGCCACCTTCTCTCAACACTTCAGGAATCCATCTAGTCCCTAGGGGTACTATATCCCATCATAAATATTATGGGTGTTTATAGCCACTTACCCTACCATATTTTCCATCCCATTAATACATAATGACCCCCAAAGACATGCACTAGTTGAACCAAGGCTCTCACCATGATGCTTGCTCATTTTCAATTTTCTTAATAAATAATATGGCATGATGCTTTTTCGTTTTCAATTTTATTAATAAATAATAACATGTGCTTTGCATTCCTGCTGCTCTAAGCTATGGCTATTGAGTTTGTTGTTTGTTGGAACAGGGTCCCTTAGGACCACATTTTTTGGGCTAAAAAATGGTAATTTTGTAGTTTTGAGTTGTGTGTGCTGCGCTATGAAGAGCTGAAGGGCTTTGGGGCAGGTCAAATCCCCTTCATGAGCTGTAATTGTGATAATGGGTAAACTAGGTGTTCTAAAACAATGGTTTGAGGATCATAGTATGAGCGCAAGAGGAATGTATAAGTAGAAGTCTAGATCATGTTGGATAGAGAAATTTTGGTAATCTTTCATGAATGGTTGAGCTATGAAGACAATCTCTGTAAGCGTGTGTGTCTAAAAGTCTCTTGTTGGCTATGTGCACGAAGACCTTAGTCCTATAGTGTGTGAATCCTACTAGCTGTGTGCGCGTGTAGATATGAAGAATTGTAACAGTTTATATGGACTGTAAAAGCTTTATGAGAACATGTGATGAATAAAAATCTACTTTGGTTAACTCTGAGTATGAAATGCATCTGTAATTTATTTCTGTGATCTCTATCTAAGAATGACTTATGTTTCGTGCTTATGATTTATATTACCAGTGATTGGATCGGCTGTGTACCTATTTTACTGTTAACATGAATGTTAGTTGCATGGATCTAGTGTTATACTGGTTGAATATCACATTGTTAGAATAATTAAAGGGATTTCAGATCTACTATATGTGTGCATGGAGGGTTAACCTTTGTAAATTGATGTAGGGCTTTTGGGTAAGATTTATGGGTAGGGTTTCGAGTGTGCAAGACAGTCTGTTAATAAGTATATATGAGTCCATTCACTTCATTTAATTCTCTCTCAAGGTGTGGAAACCTCATTCCAGCACCCTCCATAGTGCTTTGGGTGAGACTTTTAACTGCACAAGTAGTTCATTACCGAAACAGCTAGTAATAAGAGGGTTGTGTTGGTTACACAGTAACTCTAAACCTGGGTTAGAACCTCTCAACCCAAAAAATAGTTCCATTTCCGGGACTGAGATCATTTTGAGAGAGATTAGGTGATGTGGTAGCCATAAAAAACTAAACTAGATGACTGGTTTGAGAAAAATATACAAGAACTTGCCATCAAAGTAAACAAAAGTAAGAAGTTGTCTACTGAAGATTAGAAAAAAATGTATATATTCACAAAGGTTCACAGAATTTTCTTTGTGACCTTTGCCCATGAATTACAGGAATGGATGCTAAGGTTAGCTAAGTTTGAGACCTGGTGGAAGGATGATAAAATCACCTAGTGGTCACCTAAGTTGGTAAAACGATTAAAAAAGGCTGATAACAACATTACTTAGAATATACACTGTTGGGTTGACAATATTTTGGGTGGATTTGTGAGAGAGTTTGTAGTCGATCAGTGGGTGTCATATTCTAAAGCAGAAAGGAGGTTATTCAAAGGACCAAGACTTTGGTTCATATGATCTTTGCCTTTGCTGAGTAAGAAGTTATTTTGTGAAAAGGGTGTTCTATGTAGTTACAAAAGTGAATATCGCCAAATGAGTTTGAAAGAACTATGTGCAGTGGAAAATAATTTTGGTTTCAATAAAGAGGTTATATATCGGCATACATCCCTCAGAGGAATCCACCTAACAATGATACCTAGAGTGGTGAAGATACGCACGTAGGAGGTAACCCTCCAGCCACACCACAATTGAACTGGAGCTAGGGGCAGGTCATCTCCTAGTATACCTCCACCACTACTAGGAGGTGATATGGTTGCACATATGAAGCTACCCACTTTAAATGGTGGGGGAGATGAAGACATGGATAATTTGTGGTTTGTTGCAAATGCATTATGGACTGTGCAAAATGTTAACACTGATGTTGTCAAATAAGCATAGTTGACTATGGTAGTTGAGGGTCAAGCACTCGATTGGTTTATGGGATATCTAACTCAACATGCTAACCCCACTTTCGATGAGATCAAGAAAATTTTAAGCAACAATTTAGAAAACCAAATTCCTACTTGCAATTTGTAACAGAGCTAAAATAAATCCAATAAGATCCAAACGAATCTGTCTAGGAGGCATATCAGCGACTGAAGCACACTATCGGTGATGGGGGATTTGTCTACGATGATAAGCAACAAAAATAGTGGTTTATTTCCATTCTCTTGAAATATCTTCATGGCCCCATAAACCAACCTAATATTTATTCTTAGGTTGAAGCTCTTGAATTTTCCATGAAACTGGAAGACGCGCCTAGAATTGATGACCAATTTGGAACTCTGCAAATCCAGAGATAGTTAGAAGTAATGCACCTATAAATTTAGAACTTGTGCAAGGATAGGGGGAATGAGGCTTCTGTAGAGGTTTGGTGCATATGATACAAAGGTTATAGTCTCACAAAATATCAGTGTCCCTTGCTCCAGGATTATATGCAGGCCGAAGGACCAAATCTGTTTTGACCTAGGAATGTTGCAGGACCAAGCGGTACCCCCACGATGTGGTGCATTGACTGTCAAGTGGTTGGTAGACATGAGACAAAAATGTGCCCTCGATTAGAATTAGGATAATTTTGAGGTCGAAAATGGGCCTCCTAAGAAAATTATAAAATAATAGTTGATATAAAAAAATAATATTTGATTGCATCATCAAATTTTAGAGGGAAAAAAGAAAAAACCAAAATTTTCAGCTCGTATTATGGACTTATATCCCTGAGGTTTTACTCAAATTTTAAGTAAGAATATTCATTGGATGCAAAATTTAATTCCCCATCCGAGGAGTACCCGTGTTTCATACTTTTGATAGACCCTGCTACACAAAAATTGAGATATACATGAAAAACGTGAATGCAATAACGTTTTTTCATGTATTTCTCATTTTTCGTGTAGAAAGGTCCATCAAAAGTATGAAACATGGGTACTCCTTCGATGAGGGATTAAATTGTGCATCCAAAGAGTAATCCCACTCGAAATTTGCGTAAACCCTGTTAGTCATCAGTAATTTTTACCTGTTTAGATGACTAAATGAATTGTCCTAGATTTCTAAAAACAAAATTCAAGCATCATGTGAGTTCTAGAAATCTCATTGCCTTCATTTTTATTAAAGAGAAAATTTTCACTATCCTGCTACTCTGTCAAGGCATGCCCATCCTATCACTCCCCGAATACCAAATCATGGACTGATGTCCCTAACACTCACTATGTTTGTCACCTCTTCCTATAAAACTATGTCTCTATTTTCTTGAGCCCTCTATTTTCACACCTTGGTTCGCCAAGTAACCCAAAATTTTTCCTCTACTCATCAAGTGCCTCAAGAAAATGGTGATTCTAAACACCCTTTCTCAAATCTTTAGGTAAATAAAAGCTTTTTAAGTTGTCTAGGATGGCAGTGGATAAAAGTATGTCAAAACCCTGTCTTCACCTCCAAACCTTGTTTCAAGCTTTCCAGTCAAATACCTATTCCAAAGGATATCCCAATAAGTCATATAGGGTCTCCTTGGTTATGCGTTGTCATGGTTCTAAATTCATTTTTTCGACAGATATTCAAAGGTGAAGTCAAGAGAAACGAGTATTACCTTATCATGGTCCAAAGACATCAAAGGCCTCCAAGGGTATCTCCTTAATCAAGCATTAAGTCTTCATAAAGATAGGTTTCCCATGTTCAATCATTTCTACAGGAGTGCTTTATAATGATTAACAACAGAACATATGAAAAGTAAGAGGCCTAAACCCATAAATGGCATTCCACTACAACAAAAAAGACATAATAGGCCTAAGTTCACAAGGAGGATCATGATCTCATAAAAGATTGTTGTAAAGTGTTTCCCATCAAAGATCCCATGCATACGGTCCTGAAGATAGTGGCACATGTGCACAACTGTGCACCAATAAAAGATTCAATAAACAAAAATCCAGAGTGAAAAGCCTCCTTGGTGACGACAGATAGAGATTATAAGATGATGTCAGGGAATAATTTCTAAGATTTGTTAATACAACATCATTTCACTACAACAAAGGTCATATTTACAAAGAATATGAGTGGAGTTATAGCTATTTAACACAACAGGTGACTGCCCAATGAGATATATATGCAAGAAATCACAAATATAGAGATGCATCAACATGATGAAGCAGAACCGAAGCTTTCTAGGAATAATAAAAAGTTCATGCAACTCCATCAAAGGGACAAAAGGTTTTCAGAGGACTTTAAAAGAAACCCTCTAAAAGTTGAAAAACGACGGAAAAGGGTATTAGTATGAAGGACACAAGGCTCTCAAAAAGGGTCAACATGCATCAAGTAGTCAAGCAAAGAAGCATAGTTTCAATATATTAAAATGGAGAAAACAGTCAGAGTCAGCAGTTTTCCAAGAGTTTTTGGGAAAAAAGTGCCAAACTCCAAAGGAAGTTTAGGGATCAAAAACACTGCTTATATGATACCACCAGCAAGTAGAAATTGACAAAAAAGGGCTACGGTTGTTGTACAGTATAGATTCTTCATGATTCTAAAAAATATTTGGCCAAACATAGGATGAAATCATCTTTTAAAAAAGGGTCCCCCATGTTGGGTGTGGAGCCTGATTATCTTGTTTACTTTGTATCACAACATTGGAATCCTGTACCTTAAAAGGTGCGGCAACACTGCCCGTAATTAATCGCTACTGTGGGGGGTCCAATGGGAGGCAGCAGTGCTTTTCAGAGCCCCCCCTTGGCGGGGGTTTCGAGGGCAGCACCCCCGAAGCTAAAAACATATGTAAAATTTCCTTGTAAAAATATAGTAATTTCTAGTCAATCTGGGCCGTTCATTAGGCAAATGATCTAACAGTAGAAGTTATGTTTAGTTTAGGGTTTTTTGCCCTAGAAGGCAACCTCTCGCTTTTATGAGGGTATTTTATTGCGGTTGTGTATGGTTTGTGTATTCTCGGAGTGAGAAATAGAGAAGGAGACTGTGAGAGAGAACAGAGGATATTACAGTGGATCTACTGTAGGTTTTTTCTTTTCATTTTGCTGGATAATAGAAAGGAAGGACTGGCTATTCGAGGTGGATGTAGCCCAAACTGGGTGAACCACGTATATCTATGTCTCTCTGGTTTTATGTGTTTTGTGTGCTTGTATTTTTCTGCATATTTTATGTGTTGCATTGCTCCATAATATATAATTTTCTAACAACTGGTATCAGAGCCGAAGGTAGATTTGGCTAATAAACTCGCAGGAAAGAAGGGTTCCTGGTTCAAGTAGGAGCAATGGCGAACGATGGTAAGTTTAGGGTCGAGAAATTTAATGACCAAAACTTCCCACTATGGAAGATGCAGATGGAAGATGATCTGTATCAGAAATATCTATACCTACCATTGAGCGGAAAAACAAAGAAGCCAGTGGCCATGACAGATGTGGAATGGAACATTCTTGATAGAAAGGCACTCAGAACAATACGATTGTGTCTTATGGTGTCAGTCGCCTTCAATATTTTGAAGGAAACAACAACAGAGGGTTTGATGTAGACGTTGGAAAAACTATATGAAAAACCCTCAGTCTCAAACAAGGTATTTCTTATGAAATGACTATTTAATATGAAGATTTCGGAAGGTGGATCTGTTGTAGACCATTTAAATGAATTTAATACAGTTACCAGTCAGTTAAGTTCTGTAGGGGTAAACTTTGATGATGAAGTTAGAGCTCTGTTATTCTTGTACTCATTGCCAGAGAGTTGGAATGGTTTAGTAATGGCCATTAGTAACTCTATCTCTGGATCTAGTACTTTAAAGTTTGATGATGTTGTTGGTGCTATCCTTAGCGAGGAAATGCGACGGAAAAGCTCCGGTGAGACATCGGGTAATGCTTTGAGTGCAGAGTCTAGGGGAAGAATAATGGAAAGAGGAAAGAGCTCAGGATATCATAATAAATCAAGGAAAGGCAGATCCAAGTCCAGATCAGGAATAGTGTGCTGGAACTGCGGAAAGAAAGGACACCTAAAGAAAGACTTTAGATCTTGGAAGGGAAAATAAGGACACACACAACAAGAAAAAAATCATGAAGCAAATGTGACAGGTGATGTGTTACAAGATGCTTTGATTCTTTGTTTTGAAAATGTTACTGATTCTTGGGTTGTAGATTCAGGGGCTTCATTCCATGCCACACCTGATAAGAAATATTTTCATGACTATGTTCAAGGATATTTTGGACAAGTTCGTTTGGGTGATGATAAACCCTATAAAATCATTGGAATGGGTAAAGTTCTTGTAAAACAACAGAATGGAAACCAATGGCTACTAAAGGAGGTAAGGCATGTTCCATATCTGAAGAAAAATCTAATTTCAACAGGGCAGTTAGGCAGTGAAGGTTGTGTGACAAATTTCATAGATAAAACTTGGAAGGTCACCAAAGGAGCCCTGGTAATCACAAAAGGTGAAAAGGTTGGTACATTGTATTTATGAAATGGTATTTCTAACTCTGTTAATGCTTTAACTTCCAAAATAGCAGATGCAGCATTATGGCATCATAGGCTCAGACACATGAGTGAGAAGGGGATGAAAATTCTTCACTCAAGAAATTTGCTGCCAGGTTTGAAGAATGTTGATTTGGATTTTTGTGAGAATTGCATTTATGGAAAATAGAAGAGAGTTAGATTTCTCAGATTTGGGAAAGAAAAGAAGAGCGAAAAATTGGAGCTTGTGCATACATATGTATGGGGACCTGCTCAGGTATCATCTCTCGGTGGCTCTAGTTATTACGTTAATTTTATTGATGATGCAACTAGAAAAACATGGATTTATTGTATTCAGAATAAATCTGATGTATTTGATAATTTCAAGAAATGGAAAGCTTTGGTTGAGATTGAGACAGGAAAGAACTTGAAGCGTCTCAGATCAAATAGTGGAGGTGAATATTGCAACAAAGAGTTTAATAGGTACTGTTCAGAGCATGGAATTCACAGAGAGAAGATAGTTCCAAGAACACCACAAGAAAAAGGTGTGTCAGAAAGGATGAATAGAACAATCATGGAGTGTGCAAGGTGCATGATATTGCATGCAAGATTGACTTTACAATTTTGGGTAGATGCTATAGATATTGTTGTTTATCTAATAAACAGAGGGCCTTCAAGTTCCTTGGATGGTGGTATTCCAGAGGAAGCATGGACAGGTAAAAATGTAAACTACTCTTTTCTAAAGCCTTTTGGTTGTGAGGCCTTTATCCATATTAATAAAGAAAATAGAACAAAGCTTGAGGCAAAATTAAAGAAATGTACCTTTATTGGATATGGTGCTAATGATTTTGGTTATCTCTTATATGATTATGAAAATCACAAAATCATTAGGAGCAGAGATGTAATATTCAATGAAAAGGTCTTGTATAAGAATCAGCTGTAGGAAAAGAAATAGGAAAAATAAAGCAAGGAATACACGGTTCTTGATGAGATAACTGAAAAAGTAAAGGTGCCTAAAAATAATAATAATCAACAACCACAGTAGCAACAACCACCACAACAGTAATAGGCACCTCAAACACCTGAAAGTGGTGTTAGAAGATCTACCAAGATAAGTAGACCCCCTGAACAATACTCTCCTTCATTATATTATTTATTTTTGACTGATTCTGGTGAACCTGAATGTTATGAAGAAGCAATGCAGGTTGAAAGCAGGAAGAAGTGGGAGCTAGCCATGGAAGAAGAGATGGACTCCTTAATGCATAACCAGACTTGGGACTTAGTCAGGTTACCTGCAGGTAAAAATACATTGTAGAATAAATGGGTTTACAGGCTGAAGGAAGAAGATGGAGGAAAACAGAGGTACAAAGATAGACTTGTGGTGAAGGGGTTTGCACAGAAGAAAGGTATTGATTTTGATGAGATATTTTCTCCTATTGTTAAAATGAATTCAATCAGAACTATCTTATGTCTTGTAGCAGTGGAAGATTTACATCTTGAACAGTTAGATGTAAAGACAACATTTGTCCATGGAGATTTGGAGGAAGAGATATACATGCAGCAACCAGAAGGATATGAGGTAAAAGGGAAAGAAAAATTGGTGTGCAGGTTAAAGAAGAGCTTGTATGGTTTAAAATAGGCTCTAAGGCAGTGGTATCTAAAATTTGACAAGTTCATGTCTGAATAAGGTTATACTAGATGTCACTCTGATCATTGTGTTTATATAAAAAGGAAAAATGATGGCAGCTATATTATATTGTTATTGTATGTAGATGGCATGCTTGTTACAAGGTCTAACATGCAGAAAATAAATGTGCTCAAAAGAAAATTGGAAAATTCATTTGCAATGAAGGATTTGGGAGCTGCAAAAAAATCCTTGGTATGAGGATAACTAGAGACAGGAAAAATCGCAAATTAACACTGTCTCAGAATGAGTACATAGAGAAGGTGTTGAAAATATTTAATATGCATAATGCAAAACTAGTTAGTACACCTTTTGCTAGTCATTTCAAACTTAGTAAGGAGATGTGCCCAAAGACCCAAGAAGACATGGATTATATGTCTAAATTTCCATATGCATCAACAATTGGAAGTTTAATGTATGCAATGGTCTGCACAAGGCCTGATATTGCACATGCAGTGGGAGTTGTAAGTAGGTACATGAACAATCTAGGAAAATAACATTGGATGGTAGTAAAATGGATTCTCAGATATTTGAAAGGTACCACAAATCAAGCATTATGCTTTGGTGGTTCAAACATTGCTCTACAGGGATATGTTGATGCAGATATGGCAGGTGATAGAGATAACAGGAGGAGCACTACAGGATATGTATTTGTTGTAGGTGGAACAACTGTCAGTTGGGTTTCAAAAATCCAAAGTGTTGTTGCACTTTCAACAACAGAAGCCAAGTATGTTGCTGCTACAAAGGCTATTAAATAAATGATTTGGTTACGAAGGTTTATGGATGAATTGGGTAAGAAACATGATATGGGCACACTATACAGTTATAGCCAAAGCGCTGTTAATCTTGCAAAGAACTCAGCATTTCATTCTAGGTCTAAACACATACATCTCAAGTACCATTTCATACGGTTAGTATTGGAAGTTGGAGAGTTGAAGCTGGAAAAGATACACACTAGCCAGAATCCTGCAGATATGCTAACAAAAGTTGTAACCAGGGAGAAACTAAGAACATGCTCAGTTTCAATTGGTCTTCAAGGATGACGATGAAGATGAGAAACAACCAGGTCCAAAGATGAGTCATTGTCCAGCAAATGAAGCAGCGATGGAGTTTCTACAATCAGTCTCCAAGTGGGAGGTTGTTGGGTGTGGAGCCTGATTATCTTGTTTACTTTGTATCACAGCATTGGACCCCTGTACCTTAAAAGGGGCAACAACACCGCCCATAATTAATCACTGTTGTGGGTGGTCCAGGGGGGGTGGCAGTACTTTTTAAAGCCCCCCCCTGGCGGGGATTTCGGGGGTAGCGCCCCTGAAGCTAAAAACAGATGTAAAATTGCCTTGTAAAAATATAGTAATTTCTAGTCAATCTGGGTCGTTCATTAGGAAAATTATCTGATGGTAGAAGTTATGTTTAGTTTAGGTTTTTTTTCCCTAGAAGGAAACCTCTCACTTTTATGAGGGTATTGTATTGCGACTGTGTATGGTATGTGTATTCTCGGAGTGAGAAACAGAGAGGGAGACTGTGAGAAAGAACAGAGGATATTACAACGGATTTTCTATAGGTTTTGTCTTTTCATTTTGCTGGATAATAGAAAGGAAGGACTGGCTATTCGGGGTGGACGTAGCCCAAACTGGGTGAACCACGTATATCTGTGTCTCTCTCGTTTTATGTGTTTTGTGTGCTTGTATTTCTCCACATATTTTATGTGTTGCATTGCTCCATAATATATAATTTTCTAACACCCCACAAAGATCACTTTGTTGTTTAAAAACCCCACCTGCAAAAGCAAAAAGGGAAATATTAGCAAAGAAATCAGTGAAAAAGAAAGAAGCAAAAGACAAAAATTAGAAAGTAGGTTCTGTTTTTAATTTTTCAAAGGGAATAAAAGGCCTAAAACCATCCTCACTCAAAAGCATTTTTTCATATGCAAAAGAGAAAAAAACTCCCAAGGCACAGAGTTCTTAGTCTCTGGCACATTCTTTGGGCATAAAAACTTGCGTTGCGCTCCTATAGAGTTGCACTACGCACTTGAAAGCGCTGCTTCTACATTTTTCAACAACACACTGTGTGCTTGTAGCATATTACTATGCACAAATCTGGCACTTGACACCCACATGTAGAGGCACCCAACTTGCCTGCCAACTCTCTGCCACACTGCACTCCTACTGTCTGCCCGAAGGCACCCGCGTGTATAGAAACCCTGGCAATGTGCAAGGTGCTACATCCATCATTGTCTAGACTCTGCCCTACCAAAATCATGCAACCTCCACCTGACAAACATGTTTTGAACTACCCGAGCTACACGCAACTATGTTCAGGAGTTGCGCGTATATTCATTTAGGAGTTGCACGCATACACGTTCAGGAGTTGCACAAAGCTCTGTTCAGGAGCTACCCAAACACATTCAGGAGTTACACAAAGATCCATTCAGGAACTGCCCAAACACGTTCAGGAGCTACCCAAATTGCATTCAAGAGCTGCATGAAACTCCATTTAGGAGCTGCCCAAACACGTTCAGGAGCTACTCGAATATTCGTTTAGGAGGCGCCCGACCTGCCCAAAAGGTGTTTTGAGCCAGTTTTTTCAGCTGTGGAGATATTTTTAGAGGTATTTTTAGGTTTTCCCACATGTCCCTATTTTTCTAAAGATAAGATTAGAAAGAAAATTAAAAGTATATTTTAGAGAAGGTAGTGAAATCCTAAAGAAAACACTTGGCCTATACACTGCTGGGCCTTGACCTAATTAGAACCTAATTAGAATGGAATTATAACATTTGAGTTCACTCAGTTTTTGGACTCGAGATGCAATAAATGACAAGAATGCAAGAATTTTATAGATCCATATTCACCATTGAAATTTGTTTGGGCTACTGGTGCACTTTGATCTGAGGAACACTTAACTGACAGAAATATGCATTCTCAGACAAACAACAAAGAAGTGCTAGTGCATTTGATGAGGGGTGCAGCTGAGGCTGACCAAGCACTACTCCTTGTTTTAACAATTCATGGATTTATGATGTTCCTGGCATGGGGAATTTTTCTTCCTTGAGGAGTATTGGTAGCGAGATATTTGAAACACATAAAAGGAGATGGCTGGTTTCAGATCGATGTATATTTGCAATATTTTGGTATATCTGTGATGCTACTTGGATTGATTTTTGTTGCAGCTGAACTAAAAGGATTTCAAATAGAATCTCTGCATGTGAATTTTGGTGTGGCAGCTATATTTTTTGCATATTGGCATCCATTCAATGCTTACTTGCACCCCAATAAAACTGCTACAGGGGAGAAACCTTCCTCAAAAAGGATCATGTGGGATTACCTCCATGTAGCTACTAGAATAAGTGCACTTGTGATTGGGATTATAGCTCTTATAAGTGGAATGAGACAACTTGGAGACAAATATGGTGGTGAGGATGTGAGAGGACTTAACTGGGCTCTAGTTCTGTGGTTTGTTGTTGGTATTGTGACTGTGGGTTACTTAGAGTACTAGGAGTCTAAAAGAGGAAAGAAAATTAGAATTCCACCCAAAAGAAACTAGGTTATGGGAAACCATGAAGATGACGATTCTATATATCTCTTGCACCAATGTGTATCACCACCTGGTGAGAGGGGCCTTCACCCATCTAAAGGAATGGAAGATCAACTACAACCCCTGTACTACTTCTGAAGTTAGTTTTTCTGCAATCGTTTGTACAGGTAGTCAGTTGTGCTCACATTGTTTGGCCCTTGGATAATTGGACATAGCTTTCATTCATGTGGCATGCCAGTAAATGTTTCATCGAGGGGTCACAATGATTTATTTTAATAATTTAATTCATAGTGAAATATTTTTTCATTTTGCTAAGAAATGGGATGGGAGCATATCAAGTATGACTCAAGTCATTTACAGATTTGAGATATAAATATTTGACACTCAATGAGGCATTTATGAAATTGAAGAGAAGCACCATACCATTTATGATAACTGGTGCTGAGCAACGAGTGAAATAGGAAGATGACTGGGTCTGACTCATGAGACTAAAAAATTAGACTCACCGAAATAAATCTAACTCATTTTTGAGTTACATTTCCAAGACATATTTGCAAGTCCTTATGGGATGACTTGAGGCTGAGTCCAACCCAGAAACAAGTCGACTTGGATTCCAAACAGAGAAGAGTCAAACTTGAGAATCCAACTCAAATCAGACGGAATTCAGTAACATTGATTTGGAGACATCGTTGTTATGCATTTTTTGTGGATTTTAGATTTTCAATGATTGACTGGCATGGTACCAATTACAAATGTGAAAAAAATTATCCGCACAACACCAGGTAAAAAGGAAAAACAAAACTCAGAAGAATAAGGATAGGGGATATTATTCAATGTTTTTCTCATCAATTCTAGAGAACATAATGTAACATCAACAAGTAATGGAGAAAATCCATGAACACTATTAGATAACACTGATGAATATCACAAATTTTCTTTCAAACCCTGCAATAACGAGGCCCTCTATTGCTTCAGTGCAAATTACATAGCCAAAAATATCTACATCCCTACTAACTCTTAATTTGCAGCTCCCCAAAAAATGCAACTTCGTGAGTAGCCCCCAGGTTACAATAAACATCAGGATGAGGTAATTGAAACATCATTCAGTGTTTCAGATACTGACACATAGGGGATACAACCTTGGAACATTTCAGGGACATATCAGATTCTCAAAATTGTCATTTCAGGGCTGCAAAGCCATTTTGAGCAGATTTCCTCAACATTTCAACTATCATAAAATTTATCTAGCCAAAATGTCCATGTTCAGGCCCCAAAACTGACAATAACATATCCATTTCCAAAATTAAAATCCATGTCCTATCTCTGCATGGAGTGCAGTCCTGATGAGTATATTCAAAAAATATTATTTAAATACCCCTTATCATATAAGTAATGTCAGGTAATTAAGCCTGGTGGGGTAGCTCAAGTGCTTGAGTGCTTTGAGCTTCATGCATCAGGTCTTGGAATCGATCTCCTAGGATGGCTGCCTCTGTTGTGTGCTTTAGAGAGTAGTAAGTATCCCTTATTATATTTATCCATATTATTTTCATTGATTTGTAAAAAATGTCAAAAATTTAATATTTACATAAAATTACAAGTCTATTAGAACCTAGAATGCACTAAGTCCCTTTATTTATGAGGAACATTCCAAAGGGAACCATCAACTTGTTAAGTCCTACTGTCCACATCCAAATTTCATGTGTTTGCTTGTTTACAACTTATCAGTAGACAAAGAAAGAATTTTTTCGCAGATTAGAGAAAGTGCAATCTCCAGGATCATGGTATAAAATTTTGTATAGTAGTTTACACAGCTTTAGTAGATGGGTATTGCAAGTGTGGAGTTGTGACACTGTAGATTGGGCCATCTATGTCGAAACTAGTAGAGATGAGGAAAACTTGGTTATGGGTGGGATGTGGATTCATCATAAATTTTGTAGTCGTCTATAAATTACTTTTATGGCAAGAATCATTAGGACGATTCCTTAAATATACCACAATCCCTTTTAGAGGTAAGCATCATTAGGAAAATTCCTTAAATATACCACAATCCCTTTTAAAGGACTTCTTGAATTGATTCATATAGACAGAAACACATGTGAGCCACTGCAAACTATATGGCATGCTGGTGCAAGGTTCTTTGTAAAATCAATTGATGATGCATCTGGTAGAATGCCAACTTCTTTTCTTAACAATAAATTAAAAGTTTAGATATATTAAAAATATCTCCATCTTTGGCCGAGAATTAGACAACAAAATCTCCTAGAAAGCTTAGTGTGAAAATTATAACGAATATTTTTTCTACAATGTTTACTAAGTGATAAAGGAAAAGATGAAGCAAGATGAGCAAACCGAAGATATAGATTGTAAAATGTAAAGGTGAAAAAATTGTTCAAGAAACACAAGATGATATTTTCATTAACTTTAAGTTTCCATGCACACTCGAAACAGAAATTTTCACTTGCTCGAAAGAATAGAAAGACCTTAAAGGTAAAGACCTCTCTTAGAAGAATGACACTAAAAGATGATGTCAAGTATCTCTAAGCAAGTTACAAATATAATGTTCCATATAGATATAGGAATTACAAACATACTAGATGTCAATCTCTACTAGAGCATCTCACTAGGGACAAACCACTACAAGAGAAACTGCTAAATTATACACTTGAGATATACAGTAAAATTCATGAAGGAAATTTAAGGTCCTTACCATATAATCCTTACTTAACATGAATTTTTTCTTGATTTCTGTAATAAATAGGGAAGCCAATGCTTAAATTTGTATTGTATGATCCAGTCAACCTAGAAAGACATGCTCGCTTTTCTACAGAGTATATGTATTGAAGTCTACCTATTTTTGGTGGTCCTTGTTTTGATACAATACATCTCGAAGAGGAGGTTGGAAATATGGAATTTTAATCTGTCCCAAGATGGTCGTTTCTGGCTCCAAAATAAGATCCCCAGTTGATCAACCAATGGCATGAGAGATAAATGCATTTAAATATTGGGAAAAAATAAAATAAAAAACCGATGCCTAATGTAACCCTTAGGGGAATTGGGCAAAATTTTTGGTCAATGCCCAAACTAATAATAGTCAGTGCAAATCAAATGCAATATAGCATGCCTTGTAGTAGGTGTAATAAGAACACGTTGTGGTGAAGTCAACTTGAAATAACACAAATGTGCCATATACTAAACACTTAGAGGGGCTTGATACCAAAAAACGCACTCAAGAAATCTGAGCTGAAACTTGCAACAAGAGCTCTATGAATGCAGTGTCTTTATCCTACTCTATCTGCTCATGTGATGTGCAAGAGGCAAACAGGGACACTAAAAGATGATGTGACGCAAGGGGTTGAAACTTCTAAAACAAACTAGTAGTTGAATGATCAATGCAAACATGTGGTGTTCTAAAATAACTTTGACATGGAGGTATTTGCCCCAATGTTTGTTGGATTGATGATTTAATGATAAGTTTTGGACAATTGTCTTATTAATAATCTGAGTATGGTTGTTATTCTAAGACTAAAAAACATAAGGAGAGAAGCAACCTAAAGTGTATCCAAATTTGTTGGAATATTAGCATTGCAACTTTTGCTGCATCATTGTTATTGTTGTAGGGAATTGAAAAACCATGTTGGAAAAAACAACACAGTATTATGAAGATGTAATCATGATTATGTTGATTCGTAGACTTTCGAGCAATGAAATTCATTTAACTAGATTCTGATGGTTAAGAAGGCACTGGTAGATGCTAACATATGCCAAGATTTTTATTGGGAGGCATAAACAAGCTACAATGAGAGCACTGATATATATAATCATTGATATTCTCTAGCATGATTCGGAAATATGTTGCAGAAGGAATTGAAGAGCCTCATCGATTGAAAGGTGCCTTCCAAGGATAAGGATTGAGATTCTTTAAGTAGTTTATTTAGCACCAACTAACACACATGAATAATTCAATTTATACAATAACTTATTGAAGAGTATAATTTAGGAAAGGTAAATTCTACAAAATGATTACAAAATATGGATCAGTAGGATAAACCAATTTTTAGTCATCACAATTATTGCATATGATGTCTAATGATTAATCTGCTAACAAGTATCCCTACGGGGATGGCTGAGAAGGTATAGACTCTATTATCTCATCTGTGGATTCATTCTATTATTAGATAATGATGTAATTATTGTAGACATTATGCTTGTTCTATATGGATATGTGTTTGAATTGACGAATTGCAGAATTTCAATGGTTGATGGTTTTTAAGTAGAATATTTTCCTTTTCTAAGGAAGAGGTGCCACCAATATTTAATTGTTTAAAATATGAAAAAAAAATCCTTGTCATAGGTAGCATAACCTAGCTTGGCATGCAACAGGTCTTCAAAGTGGTAAAACATTGGATGTCCTCCCTACTTAAGAAAGATATCTATGGAAAATTATGAGAAATTTGTCTAAAAAGAGACCAAGATATTTCAAACTTGGACCCTCAAGTATAAAAATAAAATTTCCTACTAAGTAGAATTAAACAAAATCTTGAAAATCTAACCACATAAATGAATATTTTTCATTCGATAGAACAAGAAATCAAAACGAAAAAAGAAATCTCCTAAGTGAACCCAAACAAACTAACAATTTTTTAAACTATTAATCATATTTACAGGCATATAAATAGATTTAAAACACCTCCCTGGTAACTTCAATGTCATTAAAAATTAATAAATTCCATAAAAAAAACAAACTTGCTAAGATCCCAAAACCAAGATTACTTACAGCTAGGTGAGGTGAACTTAAGATTCCTGAAGAAAATATCATAGAGAGCCTCATTGTCAAGCACCATACATTCGTCTACATTTTCTACCAGCTGATGAACAGAGAGTGTGGCATTATAAGGCTCCACCATTGTGTCTAACACCTTAGGAGATGGGAAAACAGAGAATGTGAGCATCATTATATCAAGGTATTTCTCCCTAATCTTGGAGATCAAGAGGGTTCCCATTCCAGATCGAGTACCTCCTCCCAAAGAGTGACGCACTTGAAACCCTGTACACAACAAAAACCCACATCATTGTAGCAAATGAAATCCTACATTTCAAAAACACAAGGTCAAGGATTCGAATCTGAAAAAGACACATACCTTATAGGCAATCACAGTTCTCAGCCTCCTTCCTAACGACATCAAGCACAGAATCAATGAGCTCGACTCCTTTTGTGTAATGCCCCTTGGCCCAGTTGTTTCCAGCCCTGGATTGGAAAAAAATGAAGTTATCAGGTCTGAAGACGTTTCCATAAGGCCCAGTCCTCACACTGTCCATGGTGCCAGGCTCCAGATCCATGAGCACGGCTCGGGGCACAAATCTCCCACAACTCGCCTCATTGTAGTAAAAAGTAACCCTTTCAAGCTGTAGATATGAGGTGCCCTAGTATCTCCCAATAGGATCAATCCCACGTTCTTCACATACCACTTCTCAGAACTTGGAGCTGATCTGGTTGCCACATTGGCCCCCCTAAATGTGAAGGATCTCTTGCATTTTTTCTATCAAACCAACTCAGATTTGGATACGATCTGAAATACCCCTTTATTGCCCCTCAATACATCAAGAATTTTTGCAGAAGATCGCTCAGTGATTAAGGTAAGAAAAGCATCATTAGGTTTCTTCCTATTTCAATAGATCTTCATGTAACTCCTCTAGGATGCAATCAATGAATCTGAAGATCACTTATTTTGTTTTTGATGCAGGACATATTGCTTCAGGTCAACGTTCTAGTATTTTTATTATATACATATTTCCTCACAAAGATAATGCTAGTCTCCAAGATTATGGATGTGATGTGACAATTATAATTGAAGTGCCAAAGATATAGGTGCGATGCCTGTAGATGTGATGATGTTGCGTGTGATGCCTCGAACTTCAGAACCTGCAAGAAAAATCAATGAAACCCACAGAAACCAAACCAAAATAACAACGAAACCCCAATATCAAAGATGGCTCAGAAACCATTTTGCAATTTCCACTTATTTGAAAACCTTTGGATGCAAAGCTAATACATAGAGTGACTTTGTTTTAACCCTAAACTTCCCCTCCAAACGGGATTTTCCACATACTCCATCCTTCCCTAGAAAAACCATGCAACTGGAGGGAAATGTATGAGGGAAATTAAAACTTTTGATATTTTAAAATTTTTGACATTTTGAAATGAAATTACAACTGTAGCAATACTGACCCTTCTTCTAACTGTCGCAATACCAACGCATTGCCCCAAACTTTCATAATAGCGACACTTATCTCTATGTAACGTCGCAATAGTGACACTTAACTCTTTGTGATGTCACAATAGCAACACTTATCTTCTGTAACGTCGCAATACCGACACTTTTCCCCCAAGCATCGCAATAGCGACACTTATCTCGAAGTGTCGCAAGATCGACACATTTCTCCAATCTATCACAATTCTGATGCTTTTCTACAAACGTTGCAAGACCGACACTTACCTCTAAGTGTCGCAATACTGACACTTGTCTCCAAACGTTGGTAAAGTGACAACTATGGGCGGGATTTGAAAAATTGATAAAATTTGGGGAAATTTCTAACATTTGGTCAAAAGTGTCGGAATTTCCACCAAATGTACTAGTGTTATCTAATTACCTTCTTTAACTAGTGGCTAGCTTCCTATACAGACTCCAACAGTCCTTGCCTGAAATATTTTAGATCGTTCACTATCTGAGAGTAGGACTTAGGCTTCTTGAATTGTTGTTTCAAGGCATTCTTAATCTCTTCAATGGTTGAATTTCCAGGCTGAGCGATGTATCCCATATACCAGTCTAAGGCTGAGCGATGTGCAGTCCATAATGATCCCGTGACAAACTAGAACTGATCCATGTCTTCATCCCCTATGCCCTTGAAGGTAGGTAGCTTCATGTGAGAGGCCATCTCGTCTTCTGGTGGGGATGGAGCTACGGGTGAGCTCTTACCCCTGTGCTGGCTTGAAGGTGGTGTAGCTGGACGTTCTTGCATAGCCTAATTCCTTACTGGACTATAGACAAATCTATCTCCTTATTGGTTAGTTCTATAGTACTTACCACTATGAGTTGTACCCTCGCTTTGATCAGAGCTCATTCACTCTGTATGGCTGCACAAAATTCTCTTTTCGCACAATAAGATCTTAATCAATAATGGTATAGTTTTCAAAAACTTACACCGAAAAACCTTGAAGAACCTCCCCTCTCCCTCTAAATAGGACACAAATTGGTCGATTGCAAATTTTGTCACAAATCCTCCTATCACACTTTCCACCCAGTGATCCACCATTTGAGTGATGGTGTTATCAGTATTTTCTAACTACTAGATCAGCTTTGAGGTCCACTGCGTGACCCATTCATCCTTCCAACACTTTTGGAAATCTATGAGCCTTGCGAGCCACTCTTATAGCTCGGTCACAAATGTCACAAAGAAAATTTCGTAGATCTCTATGAAAATGTAATTATTCTTCCACTTCTTTGTATTTAGCTTTGCATTGCGATTCTCTCTCACTGTGAGTTCCTGTATTTTCTTTTCAAACCACTCGTAGATCTCTTTCTTCTCAGGTCTCCCATGTGTTCTTGGCATTACTCGATCTCTCTCTCAAAATGCTCCTGGTCTCGGCAACGTAACCATTTGTTGGCTTGAGGGGTCCCGACCCAGGTTCAGAGGTTAATGTTTGCCCAAAAAACCCTATACTACTGGCCCTTTTGGCAGTTACTTTCTTGTGCAGGCCAAAGTCTCACCCGAAGTAGTATGGGAGGGTGTTGGAACCAGGTTTCCACACCCTGAGAGAGAGTAGGTAAGTCAAGCAGGTCTGTGTTCCCAGCGTATCGAGTTTTCACTAAGTAGATCTATTCACAGGCTTATATAGTATAACAGAGCTATTATCATACACATATCTAGTAAATACCTTCGCATCCATGTGCGTAATACCAATTTATCAACAGAGAACACTATAATCACATCAGTTAACAAATCACAGATACATATACAAGAAACATAGATATTTTCACAATTCACAGCTATTTAAACAGACACTTTAGCAACTTAATCATATAGCCTAGGTTCGCATCAATCATAACAAAAAATATATTGGTAGCATCAGATATCCAACAGTACTTCACATATATATTAATATCAGAATCCTCTTACAATTCCAAAATACCAGCTGCGCACACATCCAGCAGGGTCTGCACACAGCAGGACTAAGGATGTCCAAGCACACAGCCAGCAAGAGTCCTTACCCAAACAACCCGACAATAGATCTAACAATTCATGCTTAGCATTAATCTCAATTCCCTATCAAACTTGAAGTAAAGGTTAGGATCAACATTACTTTGAGTGAAGCCCAGATTCATCAAGTAACTATCATTCCTCTCATACCAAGCTCTTGGGGCTTGCTTAAAACCATAGAGGGATTTCTTCAACCTACATACATGAGATTATCTATCCTGGACTTTGAACCCGAAAGGTTTCTCGACATACACCTCTTCCTTTATCGAACCATGCAGAAAAGCGGTCTTAACAACCATCTGATGAAGACTCCATCCTTGCGTAGAAACAAAGGAAATAATAGATCGGATGGTGGTATAGCGAGCCATAGGTTAAAATATATCATCATAGTCTATGCCTTCCTTTTGAGAGTATCCTCGTGTAATGAATCTTGTCTTGACCTTTCCATCACCACCATCAGATCCATGCTTGATCTGATAGAGCCATTTCGAGGTGACAACAGCTTTGTCCTCTGGTCTCGGAACCACATCCCAGACATCATTCTTCATAATGGAATCATACTCTTCATGAATAGCATCCTTCCAGACTTTATGATTTACGGCTTCTTCAAATGATCCAGACTCAGGTTGTAAGATTGTAGTCATGGCTGTTAGATACCCTTGGTATCTATTTAGCTTCTTGCTTTCTTGAAATGTTCCCCTTGGAGCCATATGTCTCTCGGCATCTTCGAGAGTATCCTGGAGCCATAAGGGTCTTCTCTTCATTGAAAGAGGTGGATCAATAGGGTCCATGGGTCCTTCAACATTAGGCATCATCTCATCCTTTAGCTCTTCCTGATTCCCTGATCTTACATCATGGTCTTCCTCAGAGCTCCAAACATTTGTCACTTTCCAGAGGGAAGCATCTTCATCGAAGGTAACATTGTGGCATATGTCCACTACTTTTCTGACATAACCCTGACATACACCTTCATGATCATTTTTGAATTTAGGCATTCTTTTCACCACTTTCCTTGCTTTGGGAAGGGATTTTTAATGAAGGTGCCCAAACCTCTAGTACCATAGTGCAGTTTGACAAATTGTATCACATGTCATACCCCCCAATGAACTTCCTCCAACTTGGTAGATTGTATCAAATACAAAGCCAATTGTATGAGCTTCCTTGAGACTTTTCTTCTAGATGTGTACCTTTTCATCGACGAATGACACCTTGAAAACTTTGTCTTCCATGTTCGAAATAGACACAAGGTTCTTCTTCAAATCAGGTACATACAGTACATCTTGCTAACAGAGGACTTGGCCTTGACATAAATGGAGGGTCACAGTCCCGAACCCTTTCATAGAATAGGTGGAATTATCTCCAAGGATAATTTTTAGATTAGTATCCTTCTCAATAAAATCAGATAGAGCTTGTTTAAACCCAGTGAGGTGCCTTGAATCACCACTATAAATAAACTAGACATCCAAGGTGTCGGGTGGAGATACAGCAGAGAGGGAAGATACAAGAATGAATTCATTTCTTTGATTATCAACAACATTATATTCTTCATACCTAGAATTTATTGATATTTTTAAAGGTTGTCCATTTCCATTGCGACCAGAGGGAGCCTTCCTCTTTCCTTTGAACCTATTGTTCCTTTGATTTCCACTCCCGCTGTTGTTGTTGTTTTCATCATCCCCAAGAGAATCCCTTCTAATAGGTCATTCTTTAGCATAGTGACCAAAATTTTTACATGTCTAACATCTTCCTTTCTTACCTTTGACCCCTACTCTTCCATGGTTCCTCAGACCACCATTGTTCTTCTTCATAGCCTGGGCAGTGAAGGCAACATTACCTTCATTTTCATATTCCATCATTCTTGTCTCTTCTTGAGTGCATCTTGATAATACTTCATCAAAATCAGGATTCACATTATTATTGAGAATGGTTGTAATGAATACATGTCTTTCAAAGGGGAGACCTCCAAGTGCGGTGAGAACCATTTCTCAATCAGCTATTGTTTCCCCAATGGCAAGAAGGTTATTCCCGATTTCAGTCAAATTCAGAAAATAGGATTGAACAGATTCATCCTTGCCTTTCTTGAGATTATTCAATTGGTTCTTAAAGAAAAGAACTTGAATTGAATTGTTAGCCCTGAACATATTGACCAGCTTATCACACATCTCCTTAGATGTTCCCATCTCAGAGATGTAGGAAACTATAATTTTATGGATAGAATCTGGGATGATCAGCTCAACTTTTATTTCTCCTTTTCTATGCTTCGTCTTTGTGGCATCATGTGCAGATGATGGCGGCTCTTGGATTTTAGCCTACACATAGTCCATGGCCTCTTGATCTTCCAAGAACAAGCCTGAAGGAATCTTCCAAGCATGATAGTTAGACTTGGCAGTCAATTTATCATCAGCTTTGAAGCCATTATAATTTTAGGTATCCATGGGTCCTTGAAAAATTCTACTTCTTCGGCAATTTCTCTTAACACAAACTTGGGCTTTGTCTTCACCTTAGCTCTGATACCATGTAAATTTTTGAAGATGTTCTATGCTTAATGCAACTTTTCTTTAAATCCAATACCAAATATCAATCACATAAACATGAAAGTAAAATGCTGATAGAACATACCAGTATATCGATGGAAAATAACCCAAGAATACACTTGACAAGAAAAATATATGTTTTGTGTTGTGTTACAACGGTCAATAGGATGCTTCAACCAACAAAGTCTCCTTATGGTCAACCAATCATAAGTGTCACACAACCCTCAAGACAACTCCAAAAAAATCAACCCAAATTCAACGAAAGTCAATGCTATCTAGTCAATGGTCAACACAAAAGAACAACAAGAAAAATTTAATGCAGTAGGTAAAAGGTAAACGTCTAGCCTCGATTTTTGTGAAAAATAATGATGATTGCAGAAATTAGAATTTTCGTGGATTTTTAGGTCAAATGGACCAATACTTGACCAAATTCAATGGTAGTTAAAGATGCACTGAAACCCTAGACAGATCTGAAAAAAAACCTAGCTTCTATTCCACATGTGTGAGAAGATAAGCCTTCAAATGATGATCTAACTAATGAGGCACAAAAGAGAAGTGTGTGATGAGTGGAAGATGAAAATAACCTCGAATTTTTTCCAATATATATCCATCTATGAGGGTGTGTGACACATCCGTTGGGGCTCCAAGCCTATATTACAATTCTGGTCGAGCTTGCACATAAGTGGAATAAAGTCAAAATAAATTTTATGCTCATATAATCAAGATGATATTTAGATCAATCTTACACCTCTCTGAAAGAGGAATCCATTAAAACTATTGGTATCATCATATGAGCAGTACAACATGGAGTTTGGACCTAGTTTCCCAAAATTAACAAAAATTTGCATCAAACCCACGGCAAATGCTTCAATTATTTAGAAGACTCGAGTAGTAGCCTTTCTTATCATTGAAGCCTAGCTATTTTGAAAGGTGAAAAAAGAAAGAGCACAAAACGAGGTATTGATAAATGTGTGGACTGTGATGGGAAACAACCCACACAACTTATCAGATGACTTTACTTGAGGACACAAGATAGCATGAGATCTTGATATTAGCTGAAGAAGATGCACCAAAACAAAATTCAATGTGGAATCATGGCCAACAATATGTGCAATTTTTTAGATTAGATAGTCATAAGCAGAATAATGAACCTCCTTTATTCAAAAATGCAAGTTGTTCAGTAAGGTTGAGTATGGAATAAGATGTTCTGATGTGGTAAAACGCTAGAATTGCAAATTGTAAGGAAAGTATTGGTTATACAACCAATCTGAGGGAAAGAAAATTAAATCCACTATCCCACTCCTGCAATAGTAACCAAACAAACTTCGAATTTATAAAAAGAAAAATTACATTAAATTTATCAGAAATAAAAATTTGGACTCATTCTAGATAAGCCTAAAAGAAAAAATAGTTACATTAAACCTTGGTCCTTTATAGTGTTGATGCCATAAAAATTGGAAGTGAAACTATTCATAGTGGCATGCCTTATAATGCTGCATATCTCTCTAAGTTTCAAGTGTTTCTGAAATCTTGGAAGCTGAACTAGCATATATTTTTATAGGGAAAAGGTTTTCATTGATTAAATATGATGAATTAATAGTTTTCCTCGATTAAGGATGATGAATGAGCCCGCCATGGCAGGGAGTTTGACTATCCTCATTGTCTATTAGTAATAATTTGGGTATGACAAGCATTACTGAAAATACAAAAACATAAGAAGGAGAATTTACACCCTTAAGGAACCTACAAATAATAATCATTAGTAACTATCCTCACTATTGTGGCTGATTTGAAATATCATTTATTTATATTTTTCAAAAATACAAAAAAATGTTAAAATATAAAAATGAATGTTAAAATACAAGTTTCTCATACTTCAACTCAAGATGTAATATTTTGTATGAGTTTAAAGTTAAATACTTTAAAATATTCATGAAGGTGGGTCCCAACGCTCAGTTAATAAATGAGAAAGCTTGCGAGTGGGATCTGAAGACTTTTTTGGCAGAAGATAAAAGTGGCAACCCGTGGGCACATTCAACACACAGGTTAACGAGGAGGGTGCCTCCGCAATTGACCCCATTGACTGCAGGGTCGATCAAGATCTACGGTAAGGATTAACTGCGGGGGCATGACCTCGACAAGCTCTGCATACCTTTGAGGCCTCCCACAGTGACGTAAGCCATTGTTTGGTGAAAGCTATCAACCACATCATGGTACCGTTTAATGGTCTTTTGGTGCCTAAACTCAACATTTAATTCATAACCCCTGAGCCACATATTTAAAATTGGTTCCTCTTCTCGCAAGGTTATTTTTGTTTCCCTGTACTCATCAATTTGATTGTGCCTATGTCTTCCATTATTGTCTACCACCTTGTCTTTTTTCAACACCCTAAGTAGAATTATGGCTAAGCGTTGATCTATTTCTAGTTCATCCAGTCATATTCCTCTCATGGACACTGAGAGGGATATCCGAGACACCGTTTTCTCTTTAGATCACCTACAATTATATTAATAGGTCTGTTTGAATGACAAAAAATGTCCAATTTTCTCCACCATGGCCAAAACAAGTGTACTGTCTGCATTTATTCCAATAACGCACCTTTTTCATACGTTTGTGCACTGGCCAGTGTCTATTATGTACCCCAGAAAATGCTTTGTAATGAATTTTCTAGGATAGAATGTCTTACAAGTATCAGCCTTATTAATTCATCAAGCCTTGTGTTACCCATAGTCAAAATATTATGTTCAATTCACTGACGAGTCGTTGATAGCACATTATGATAGTCTTGCAAGTCAAGAATCCATTCAGTTTGTCTTTGTCCTAAAGTTGGATACGAAGTGATTTGTACTTGACAGAAAAGAATTATCCATGGAGGTTTTCAAATTAGAAGTTCAGTCGGTGTTGAGGTGTATGTCAAGGATATTGGGAAAATAAGACGACATTATAATTGAGAAATCAGCTCTCGGAATCTTTTCATTGATGATGAAGCCAGGGGTAGTGTTGGATATTCATTCATATTGGCAACAAGTTGTCAGTACTCAACTCTTGAGTTTATCACTCACTGGGTCATTCAGGTTCCCCTCTCTTATCATTTACCTATTTTTATATGAAAATGTCGAGGAATTATTGCATTTGGGTTTAAATATCATGGATGTAAATAAAAATAGGAATTCAGTAGTGTTTTGGACTAATGTAGTAAGAGAGGAACGTAATGAGGAGGTTTTGTTTGATTTTGTAAATCATTTTATGTCTACTGCATATAAAATTCTAAATGGGGTTTCTCCCCCATGTTTCCTGCCAAAGGCTTAAGGGTTCCTGTAGTTGGGAACAAATTTTAAGTTTGGAGATTGGTATGTTTATGAAGACTATTCAGAGATTAGAGTTTATGGGGCTGGCGTAGAACCATTTAGGCTTCGTATATTTGTGCCTATGATATTATTTGTTTTAGAATTCATTAGGCAGAGTTTAAATGTTGACCAAATACATTTTCTACCTATGAAAAAGGATCATATGTTTAAGCTACCTATGTCTGCGGGTCCCTTTATAATCAACATGAGACAAATAGCTAATGAATTTAATATGATGTTAGATGGAATGCACTTTCTGCTAGGAGATAAGTTGGCTTATGACCCCCATAAAGTTATTTCAAATAGGATAATTAAAAATGGTTATTCAACATTTTTTCATGAAAGTAGACCTAAAATAGAGAAGCTAGAAAATAAGGGTTTTGCAGGTTATGTTGGCTCAAATATAAAAAATCCTGTCATATCTGAGAAATCTAGCAAGAGGAGTAAAGAAGTAGTTGTTGATTAAAAAGATGAGTAGAGAGCTAAAAAGAGGACAAAACTCAATGAAGACTTAGCTGGTACTCAACCTGGATTCTCACTTCAACTAGGAGATGATCAAAATGTCCTAGCCTCACCACGAAGACATGGAGATGCACATGAACAAGTACCTTTGATTAAACAAGTGTTTTCTCAGATTACTGAAAGAAAACAAAGGATGAACACTAGTATGGAGGCATAGGCTGAGTATCATACAACACCAGATCAAAAAAGACTGTTGACTGCCATGGATCTTGAGAAATATCAATTTAAGATTTATCTTTCTCACCCCTTTGATATGACTATATGGTCATCAAATAATTTCAATACTGTAAATTTAACTGTTGATGTGAGAAAGATTCCTTTTCTTGATAAAGTAAATTTACATATGCAAACAGGTCAACTGATAGTAAATGTTTTTACCAAAACTAATGCAATGGCTCTTAAGTCTGACAACATGCTAGGGAAGGTGATCAAGAAACTGAAATTGGAGAAAGCAAACTCCAGGGGTTTATCAACACAGAATGAGGAACTCAAGAAGATGATTGTAAAGATTGGATTAGATCCAAATGACAGGTATGTTGTGTAGAATTTTCTACAAAGTGCAGAATCAGAGATTTCTATGTTGAAAAATATTTTGAAGTCACCTATAGGGGAGCATTTTATGGTAGCAGAAGTGGCAAAAGTGGAAAGTGAAAAAGAGAAGCTTCTTCAGCAGCTCTTGTATAAAGAAGAAGAAATTACTAAGTTGAAGGAAACTATGTTGTCATTATAGAATCGGATTGATTCTCACTCCCGCACTATCATTTTTCCATCTGGAAATGATGATCCAGTAGCACAAATATATATAAATTGAACACTGAAATAAAGATGGCAGAGAGAGATCTCAAAAGGGCACAAAATGATCTTGATATAGTAACAAAAATAATGGAAGCCAAGGATGGAGAAATTGATAAATATAGGGAAAATTTTCAAACAAATAATGATGAAATGAAAAGCCTGAAGGAGAAATTGAAGGGAAACATAAATTTGACTCGGGATAAATATATCATTTGGAATGGAATCATTGAAGAAACGAGAGCAACTTGCGGATCTCTGAATATTGTATCAGAAGAGAAAATAATTATCAAATATTTTGAGGAGCAGGTTATGGAAGACAACAGAAGAGTATTAACTGAGCCATATGGGCAAAGAAATTTATTAATTTCATTGATTCTAAGATTGATCAAGAGTTATAGGAAAATGAGATTAAGGATAGGATTCTATATGTTGTAGAGATTAATAAATTTATTGTTAAAAATTCTTGCAGGAAGACCACTGAGAAGAAGTTGATAGAAATTAAGGAAGCAGTAAACAAGTTTGACAATCTGTATGAAAAAAGAGACATGGTAGGATTTCCATCATGTTGGGGACTTAATAGCAGTATTTTATCATGGGATTCCTATGAAGCACTATAGGTATTATAAAAAATAAAGGTAGATAACACTCATGAGAAGACTCAGATTATGAAAGGAGCAACAATTATTAACTTTCTTCAGAGGCATTTTTAGCTATTATGGTTGGTGAAGACCTTATTTATAGAAAAAACAACATTCAACAGGATCAATACCTTTAGGATGGAGTACCAAAGGTTGGTCAACTCTCCTAAGACAAAAATTGAAGTGTGGAAGAAATGCAGAGCCTTGATGACTATTCAACCTAATGATCCCTCAACTTCAAAGAAAGACAAATCATCCAATCAGAAGGATGCAACAACATTGACATCAATTCATATTCAACAAATATATTAGGATTTAAGTTTTATTTTATCTTTGTTAAGAGAGTTCAATTGTAATAAGACATTTCAATGATATGTAACAAGTAGTTTAAGAATTTTCAAGTAGTTTGAGCAGTTAGAAGTAGTTTCAACAATTACAAACTTCTTTTGCATTGTATTTAAAGAGAAAGAGAAGAAAGGAAAAGGTTCTCATTTTTCGACCTTTAGACTACAGCAAATTTTGTACTCAATTTTCTGATTACTAATGAATGAAGATCAAGATTCTTGCATCTATTTGTGTGGATATGTTTTCCAGTTTCCATTATGTCTATTTCCTTCTATGAATAAAATGAATTAATCTAGCTGCAAGTATCTTTTTGCATATGTGAATAAGAGTTAAATATCCTTAATAGGCACTCCTTCGTTTTAACTAATCTACTTTCCTAAAATTTCCTACGAAGTTTGAAGAGATAGATTCTACTCCTTAGCATATCAGTTTGGGCTTCCTTCACGTTCTTCTTATCATTCCATTTAATATCAGAAGATAATGGCATTGTTCTTCAGGGTTTTAATAATTAATTTATGAAGGTGATTTAGCAAATACCATTTGAAATAATATTTTTGTGACATATATATATATATATATATATATATATATATATATATATATATGTCTTGACCACTTATTCCTTACCATAGACAAGGGATTGTTTCTTGAGATACAAATTTTTTTGGCATCGCTGCCAGGGAGAAATAAGCGAAGTTCATTCCTTGTGTTTTTTTCATATTTCCTCTGGTTGTTCAGAGAGGAGGAAATATGAGGTTGTGTTTTTATTCCATAATTCTGGCATAGAAAAGGCCACATACGAGGTTAGAAACCTCACAAAAGAAAGCACCTATTTTGTCAGATCATGAGAAATTGGTTTCTAGAAAAGCTCACAAGCCAAAAAAAATTTCTACACCTGATGCTACACAGCCTACACCTAGAAGCAGTTCACATAACCCTTCATCCAAGGATATTTCTCGAAAACTCATTTTCTCAGAACCAGAATCCTTTTCCACATGAGTTCATTTTCAATAACCAAAGTTAGAAGAACAATCTTTTGATTTTTTTTTCATTCACATTTACAGAAGCTCAAACAATTACAGTTGTTAGTTCTTCTGCTATTGTGCACCAACCCTTTCCTATATAGGTTGTGTCACCCCATTCATCCACATCCACAGCTGGTTCACAAACCAAATCTACTCAAGGAGTGGTTAATCAAGCTGTAAATATGATAGCCCATTCTTTATTATTGAATAGGTATGCACTGTTAAATCTTCCACAACCTATGAATGCCATGCCCCAAGAATACCTTCAGTTACTTCCTCGTTTTACTGGTGAAGATGAAGTGACTGCAGAACAACACTTTGCATTGTTTTTCACTTCTGCTAAGAATTTTAATGTTGCACATCTTGATGTAGTGATGAGAAATTTTGTACAGTCTCTAAATGGAGAGGAAATAAAATGGTTTAAAGGTTTTCCAAATAGCTCAATCAATAATTGGGAGGAATTAGAGACACAATTCACCCAAAGATGGGGTGAAAAAAGAGATCATGGTTATTCATTAATTGAGTTTAATGAAATCAAGAAAAATTATAATGAAAACATGAATGATTTTATTAAAAGATCCAACAAAATGTATAATAGTTTACCCATAGAAATGAAAGCTCCTCCTGTTGGAGCAAGGGTTGTTTTTACTGGAGCTTTTGAGTTAGATTTTAGTTTCACATTAAGAGAGAGGATATCTCCTACTCTTGAACAAATCCAAATTGATGCTTTTGAGATTGAGGCAAACATGACTACCACTGGGAAGACACAAGAAAAGAAGTTAGTTCAAGAGAAAGGTAAGGCCAAAGAGGAATCACCACAGGATCATAGGATTGCTGACATGACAAAGGTTATCAAGAATTTCTAAAATAAATTAGTGAAGATGGAGCTATATAGTAAAATTTCCCAAAGTCTTGTATAGGAAAAAAAAATTTTCAATCCTCAATTTAGAAAGCAACCCCTGCAAATTTTGCAGAGGGAGAGAAGATATCAACACCAAGTTCAGGCACCACTTTATATAGAATCAACACCCTCAAAGTATACTAAAGATTATCAAAGGGAGGTTGAAGACTATATATCTTCCATGTACATTGAAGAAGATGAAGAAGAGGAAGAATGTGAAGAAGAATGCACAGAAGCTGAGGTGTCATTTGACCAAGAATAGATGAATGAATATTGTAAGAAATTCATAGATTTTATGCAAGCAGAGCTACATAAGAAGTATGATTTAACATAAAGAAATAGATCAAGGACACAAGATGATGAAGATAAATAGAAAGTGTCAGTCCCTTCTCCAATGGCAACTTCACAATCAAAGAACTCAATAAAACACTCAGATAAGGGGAAACAACCTATGAGTCCAGTAAGTGGAATTGAAAAACAGCAGGCTAAGACTTCCCAAAATAATTCTATTGATACTAATAATTTTGAGAAGGTTGTTACTATGCCTAAAAATATTACTAATCCTCTCAGAAATCAAGAAGAACCTAAGAAAATTGTCAAAAAAAGTCAAGTTTTTAGTCTATCGAAGGAGCTAGAAAGGATCAAAATTCAAGTACCCTTTCTTGAACTAGCTAAGACACTAGGTTACAAGAAAGAGATTGCATAATTTATTAATCTTTCTCAAACTGATGACATTGTTGATACTGTGAATTTGCAAGAAGAAAAACCAGTGGTCACTTTTCGTCCACATGTGGAGGAGGTATATTCTTCTATTCCCCCATTTTATATATCATTTCTTCTTCATGATTTCATTCTTCATAATTGTATGTTGGACTCTGGTGCATCGCATAATCTCATGCCATTATCTGTAATGAAAGAATTAAATTTAAAAATTACCAAACCTATAGATACCTATATTCATTAGATTCACAAAGGGTGAAGTGCGTTGGGATTATCAAAGACTTGGTGGTGTCCCTCACCCAAATTCCAACCAAAAGTATCATGATGGATGTAGTGGTTGCAGATATTTTGACTAGATTTGGTATGCTTTTGTCCAGATATTGGGGAGTGAAGCTTGGAGGTGTTTTAAAACTAGACTTAACATATGCTATTATTCCTATGTTTAATGGGGAAGAAAGAAGGTTATACAGAGAAACAAGATTTGTTAAAACTACCACAAAGAAAGATGCAAGAAATTCCCCTATCTATGGCCAAGAGAAGGAAGATATTTCTTGTTTTATGCTGCATGAATATGCAGAGTTTGTTGAAGACTCAAAGAAGTCGCTCTCTTCAGCAATTGTACATAATGAGCTGGGTTCAAACAAAATTTGGAAGTTTTATTTTGTTGGTGCCTATTCAAAAGATGGCACAGGAGCTGGATTTTTACTGTTATCTCCAGAAGGTAATCTTTTTCCTTTTTATTTTAAACTTGAATCTGAATCAAGAAATAATGTAGCTGAGTATGAGGCATTAATTTTGAGTCTTCAAACTGCTAAAAAATCAGAATCCAGTGTATTTCCATTTTTGGTGATTCTGAGTTGATTATAAGACAAATTAAAAATATTTGTTAAACCAAACATCCTAGGTTGAGATCATATAGGTATGAAGTATGGGACATGATTGAGAATTATTTTGAAGCTTTGACTCTTCAATTCATTCCAAGAGAAGAAAACAGAATGGAAAATTCATTGTCAGTTGCATCTAGTACTTTCAAGCCACCTCTAAACCTAAAATTGAGGTCTGAGATTGAGTTGAGGCATAGACCGTCCATTACTGACAATGTTAAGAACTGGTAGGTTTTCGAAGACGATGAGAAGATAAATCATTTCCTGATAATGATTGAAAATTGTGAAGATAGTGAAATAGATCAAGAAAGTGAACAGACTGAGCAGAATGAAGACTTGAAAAATATTAAGCAATCAATAGGTGATCAGAAAATAATCCAGTTGAAAGTTAATATATTTCCCAGAGGATTAGTTCCTCTTGAAATATTGTTTGATTCAAATTATGTAGCACTGGATCAAAAGAAGGTACCTCAAGAGGGTGAGATGGAATATTGTAATCTGGGAACTCAATAGGAGCCAAAGGTTTTCAAGTTATTCAAGCGTGTCCCTAAGAATTATAAATAAAGGTACACTGATATTTTCAAAAAATATATGGATGTATTTGCATGGTCCTATGATGATTTGAAAACATATGATCTAGATATTATTCAACACAAAATACCATTGAAGGATGGGGTCAAGCCTCACATACAGAAACTTAGATAGATAAATCCATTTCCCCTTGCTCCAATTGAAAAGGAAGTGAAGAAATTGTTGCAAGAAAAAATCATAGTCCCACTTACATATTCAGATTGGGTTTCTAACCTAGTTCCTATGAGGAAAAAAAATGGAAAGATAAGGCTATGTGTTGACTTCAGGAATTTAAACAGAGCATCAATTAAAGATAACTATCCTTTTCCTAATATGGACTATATTTTACAGAAAGTGATAGGAGCATATACATTGTCTATGGTTGATGGTTTCTCCGGGTACAACCAATTAGCTATTGAAAAAGAAGACCAGAAGAAAACAAGTGCCACTTTTCAAAGGGAAATGGACATAGCATTTGTGGGTGATAAGTTTTTACTCATATATTTGGATGATGTGACTATTTTTTCAGGTTCTGATGATTAACACTTGGAGCATTTGCAGAAGGATTTCTTGAAATGCAGAAAATTTGGGTTGTCATTGAATCCCAAAAAATCCTTGTTTTCTTTGGAGGAAGGAAAGTTGTTAGGACATATAGTTTCAAGTCAGGGAGTAAAAATTGATCTAGCAAGAGTTGAATCTATCCAAACAATTCCCTTGCCCAGGAGTAAAAACGATATACAGAGGTTTCTAGGAAAAATAAATTTCCTGAGAATATTTGTCCCAAATTATCCTGAAATTGTCAGGAACATAACTGATATGCTAAATAATAATGCTAAAGTCAAATGGGACAAGGATGCTAGAGAATAATTTGCTAGGATTAAATAATATCTTCAGGAAGCTCCTATTTTGATCAGTATAAATTATCAAAGCCTTTTCAAATATTTTCATTTGCATCACCTACTACCATTGCTGTTGTCCTGTTGCAGAAGAATGAAGAGGGAAAAGAACAACGTGTGGAATTTTTCAGTAAAGTTCTCAGAGATGTTGAAATTGAATATAAAATTTTGGAAAAACAGGTGTATGCTTTAGTGAAAGAATTAAGATCATTCATGACTTATGTGTTGCAGTCTCAGATAGTTGCTTATGTGCCTAACTCTATTGTGAAGGATGTGTTGATTCAAATTGATGTGGAAGGTAAAAGAGGAAAATGGATAGCTAAGATCCAATAATATGACTTGGATATCAAACCTACCAAATTGGTCAAAGGTCAAGGTTTGGGAAAATTGCTGACAGAGTCAAATTTTCAAGAATTGGGGATTAATTTGCTGGCACCCTTGGATGACGTTGTTGATGAAAGGAGTCAAAGTAGCACAAAGACAATAATTAAGTACAAAATTATCTGTTTTGATTGGTATAAGGATATTGTTCATTACTTGTGTTTTTTCTCTTTCCCACCCTCATTAAATAGAATAAAGTATAGAGATGTTAAAATCAAATCCCAACCATATGTTATAATTGATGCTAATTTATATTGGAAGGATCCTCCTGGAATTGTTTTGTTGTGTTCGATAGAAGGTGAATCAATGGAGGTTATAAAAGAATATAATGAGAATCTATGTGGTGTTCATTATAGTTTGAAGGTTACTACTCATAAAATCCTCAAATTGGGTTTTTACTGGCCCTCCTTGTTTACTGATGTATACCGACTTGTTAGAAGCTGCCATAAATGTCAATTATTGATAGAAAATAAAAGGTTAGCTCCTTTACCTCTTCTCCTAGTGTTTGTTGAAGAACCCTTTAGGAAATGGGGATTAGATTTTATTGGGGAAATCAATCCACCATCAAGTGGGAAGTTCAAATGGATTTTGACTGCCACTGACTATTTCACAAAGTGGGTGGATGAAATACCTACTAGAAAGGCTAATGATCAGGTAGTAATGAATTTTCTGGAAGAAAACATCTTCAGTAGGTTTGGGTGTCCAATCAAGATTGTAACTGAAAATTCCCAGGTATTCAATTAAGATAGATTCATTAATTTTTTTCAAACATATAATGTCATTCTATCTCATTCTATAGCATATCATCCTCAAGGGAATGGGATAGCTGAATCTTCCAACAAGACATTGGTTAAGATTTTGAGGAAGACACTTAATGAAAATCGGAAAAATTGGGATTCAAAATGACATTTTCTCTTTGGGCAGTATGAGTGACTACTACAATATCTACAGGTAAGTCTCCTTATGAACTATTTTATGGTACTCAAGCTTTATTTCCTACTCAATTGGCTAGACCATTGATTTATTTTCTTAAATAGGCACAAGAAGAAGCTAATGTGTTGGTGAGAAGATTGAACAAGTTGATAGAATCAAGTGAGAGCACTAACAAAGTCAGGGAAAACTTGATCACCTATTAGGAAAATAGGAAGTCCATTTTTGATAGAAAAGAAAAAGAGATTCTTTTTCAAACTAGAGATTTGGTATTAAGATGAGATACCAGAAGATAAGAGAAGCAAAAGCATGGTAAGTTTGATCCACTCTGGTATGGCCCCTATAGGATTTTTGGGGTTAGATCAAATAAAAAATTCATGTTGGAGAATCTTGATGGAGAAAACAGTAGAGATGCCTGTGAATGGGAAGTATCTAAAACATTATTTCTAGCATTAGGATTTTATGGTCCACCATTGTACATATTCATTTTTCTCATTATTCATATTTCATCAAACAAAATTTGAATGTATGCCCTAAGTGAACGCACTAATCTGCAATTCTTACTGTTTTGTGGCAAAAAACACTATCCCTAGGTGGAGCCAAATGTTGTGGCTCATTTGCAATATCCTTTATTTTAATTTTTCAAAAATACAAAAAAAATGAAAAAACATAAAAATGAATGTTAAAATACAAGTTTCTCATACTTTAACTCAAGATGTAATATTTTGTATGAGTTTAAAGTCAATACTTTAAAATATTCATGAAGGTGAGTCCCAACGCTCACTTAATAAACGAGCAAGTTTGTGAGTGGGATCCGAAGATTTGTTTGGCATAAGATAAAAGCAGCAACCCGCGGGCACATTCAACACATGGGTTAACGAGGAGGGTGCCTCCGTAGTTGACCTCGTTAACTATGGCGCCGATCAAGATCTATGACCAGGATTAACTACGGGGGTATGACCCCGACGAGCTCTCCATAACTTTAAGGCATCCCGCAGTGACGTAAGCTACTAGTTGGTGACATCTATTAGCCACATAATGGTATGGTTTAATGGACTTTTGGTGCATCAACTCAACATTTAATTCATAAGCTCCATGCTACATATTTAAAATTGGTTCCTCTTCTCGCAATTTAATTGTTGTTTCTCTATACTTGTCAATTTGATTGAGCCTGTGTCTTCCATTTTTTTCCACCACCTTGTCATTTTTCGCCACCCTAAGCAGAATTATGGCTAAGCGTTTATCTCTTTCTGACTCATCTAACCATATTCCTCTGATGGACACTAAGAGGGATATTCGAGACACTGTCTTCTCTTCAGATCACCTCCAATTCTATCAACAGGTCTTTTTGAATGAAAAAACATGTCCAATTTTCTCCGCCATGGCCAAAACATGTGTATTGTCTACATGTATTCCAAGAACGCACCTTTTTCCTGAGTTTGTGAATTGGCTAGTGTTTGTTATGTACCCTAGAAAATTATTTGTAATGAATTGTCTAGGAGAGAATGTCTTACAAGTATCAACCCTCTTAATTCGTTAAGCCATGTGTTACCTAGTGTCAAAAACTTATGTTCAATTCACTCACGAGTCATTGATATCACATTACGATAGTATTGCAGGTCAAGAATTCAATCATTTTTCCTTTTTCCTGAAGCTGGATATAAAGCATTTTGTACCTGACAACGAAGAATTCTCCATGGAGGTTTTTGACTCAGAAGTTCAGTCGATGCTGAGGTGTATGTCAAAGATATTGGGAAAAGAAGACGATAGTATAATTGAAAAATCAGTTCTGGGAATGTTTGCATTGATGATGAAGCCAGGGGCAGTGTTGGATATTCCTTGATATTGGAAAGAAGTTGTCATATTCAACTGATGATTTTATCACTCACTAGGTCATTCAGGTTCCCCTCTCTTATCATTTACCTCTTTTTATCTCAAAATGTGGAGGAATTCTTGCATTTGGGGTTAAATACCATGGATGTAAATAAAAAGAGGTAGTCAGTAGTGTTTTGGACTAATGTAGTAAGAGAGGAATAGAATGAGGAGGGTCTGTTCGATTTTGCAAAGCATTTTATGTCTACTTCATATAAAATTTTGAATGGGGTTTCTCCCCATTGTTTCCTACCAAAGGCTCAAGAGTTCCTACAGTTGGGAACAAATTGTAAGTTTGGAGATTGGTATGTTTATGAAGACTATTCAAATATTAGACTTTATGGGGCTTGGGTAGAACCATATAGGCTTCCTATACTGTGCCTATGAGATTATTTGCTTTAGATTTCATTAGGCAGAGTTTAAATGTTGACCAAATACATTTTGTACCTATGAAAAATTGTCATATGTTTAAGCTACCTATGCGTGTTGGTCCATTTATAGTCAACATGAGACAATCAGTTGATGAAGTTAATATGATGTTAGATGGAATGCACCTGCTGCTAGGAGATAGGTGGGCTTATGACCCCCATAAAATGATTTAAAACGGGAGAATTGAAAATGGTTATTCAATATTTTTTCATGAAAGAAGACCTGACATAGAGAAGCTAGAAAGTAAGGGTTTTTCAGGTTCTGCTGCCTCAAATATACAAACTCCTGTCATATATTAGAAATATAGCAAGAGGAGTAAAGAAGCAGTTGTTGATTCAGAAGATGAGGACTAGAGAGTTGGAAAGAGGAAAAAACTCAATGAAGACTTAGCATGTACTCAACCTAGTTTTTCACTTCAACTAGGAGATGATAAAAATGTCCGAACCTCACTGCAAAGACATCGAGATGCACATGAACAAGTACCTTTGATTTAACAAGTATTTTTTGAGATTGCTGAAAGAAACCAAAGGATGAAAGCTAGTATGGTGGCACGGGCCGAGTATCCGATAACACCAGATTAAACAATACTACTGACTACGATGGATCTTGAAAAATATCAGTTTAGGATTGGTCTTTCTCACCCCTTTGATATGACTATAGGGTCATCAAATAATTTCAATACTGTAAATTTAACTGTTGATGTGAGAAAGATTCCTTTTCCTAATAAAGTAAATTTACATATGCAAATAGTTCAACTGATAGTAAATTATTTGACCGAAACTAATGCAATGGCTCATAAGGATGAAAACATGCTAGGGAAGGTGATCAAGCAACTAAAATTGGAGAAATTGAACTCCAGGGCTTTAACAACACAGAGTGAGTAACTTAAGAAGATAATTGTAAAGATTGGAGTAGATTCAAATGATAGATCTATTGTGCAGAAGTTGCTACAAAGTGTAGAATAAATGATTTCTATGTTGAAGAAAAAGTGGAAGTTACCTACAGGGGAGAATTCTATGCAAGCAGAAGTGGCAAAAGTGGAAAGTGAGAAAGAGAACCTTCTTTAGCATCTCTTGCAAAAAGAAGAAGAAATTACTAAATTGAAGGAAACTCTGTTGTCATTACAGAATCAGATTGATTCTCATTCCTACACTATCATTTTTCCATCTACCAATGATGATCTAGCACCAAAAATATCTCAATTGAACACTGAATTGAATATGGCAGAGAGACATCGCAAAATGACACAAAATGATCTGGAGATAGTAACAAAAATAATGCAAACCAAGGATGGAGAAATTGATAAATATAGGGCATATTTTCAAACAACTAATGATGAAATCAAAATCCTGAAGGAGAAATTCAAGGGAAACATAAATTTGATTCAGGATAAAGATATCATTTGGATTGGAATCATTGAAGAAATGGGATCATCTTGAGGATCTATAACTATTGTATCAGAAGAGAAAATCATTATCAAATATTTTAAGGAGCAGGTTATGGTAGACAAGCAGAAGACTATTAATAGAGCCATATGGGAAAAGAAATTTATTGATTTCATTGATTTTAAGACTAATCAAGAATTAGAGGAAAATGAGATTAAGGATAGGATTTTCTATGTTGTAGAGATTAACAAATTGATTGTTAAAAATACTTGCAGGAGGACCACTAAGAAGAATTTGACAAAAATTAAGGAAGAAGTAAACAATTGTGACAATCTGTATGATAAAAGAGCCATGGAAGGGTTGCCATCATGTTGGGGCCTTAATCGTAATATTTTATCATGGGATTACTATGAACCACTATTGGTATTAGAAAAAATAAAGGTAGATAACACTCATGAGAAGACTCAGATTCTAAAAGGAGAAACAATTATTAACTTTCTTCAGAGGCATTTTCAGCTATTATGATTGGTGGAGACCTTATTTACAGAGCAACCAACATTCAACAGGATCATTGCCTTTAGGATGGAGTACCACATGTTGATTAACTCTCCTAAGACAAACATTGAAGTGTGGAAGAAATGCAGATCCTGGATGACCGTTACTAATGATCCCTGAACTTCAAGTAAATTCAACTCAACCAATCAGAAGGATTCAGCAGCAGCAAGACCAATTCATATTTAGAAAATATATTAGGATTTAAGTTTTAGTTTATCTTTGTTAAGAGATCTCAATTGTAATAAGACATTTCAATGATATGTAATAGGTAGTTTAATAGTTTTCAAGTAGTTTGAGCAGTTTGAAGTAGTTTTAGTAGTTACAAACTGATTTTGCATTGTATTTAAAGAGAAAGAGAAGAATGGAAAAGGTTCCGATTTTTGGACCTTAGACTACTGCCAATTTTGTACTCAATTTTCTCATGACTAATGAATGAAGATAAATATTCTTGCATCTATTGGTGTTGATATGTTTTCTAGTTTCCATTCTGTCTATTTCCTTCTATGAATAAACTGAAGTAATGTAGTTGTAGGTCTCTTTTTACATATGTGAATAAGAGTTAAATATCCTTAATAAGCACTTCTTCATTCTAACTAATCTACTTGTTTGGTCAATTTAGTGTGTCCTAAATTGCTACATTAATTTGTTAATACGGGATTCGTAAGCTGACGAAGTGTGGCGCAATATATGTGCAAGATAACCTATCTCTTACTTTTTGTCATTTTTGGGTTTTTTATTTATCTTGGAGGTTTTTATCTTGGTTGGTTTTCTAATGTGAGATGGAAATTCTAAAAGACAAGTATGGATATAAATGTTCAAGGCAATGATGTCCTTTATAATGGTTTCCCAAAATTAAAACTTCAAAAGGGTTTTAAAACATGCAATGAAAAAATTAATTTCTAAAAAAAAAATGAAAATATGCCACTATACTAGTCAAACAAACAGTGAAATATTGATCATGAAACCCATTACCCTTGTTGCTGTCTAAATACAAAAGAAACTGTGCTCAAAGAAATCCAAGAATTGCAAGCAAAGTAAAGCTAAAATCAAATTGCATCAACTCATATTCCGACCCCTCACCATTAGTCTCGCTATGGCTTTCGGAGGTAATCATAAACAACTTGAGTAATCTGATATCTAATTTGCAGAAAAATAAACTAATATCAAATTACACACTCATACTTCAATCCCTCACCATTAGTCTCACTATGGCTTTCAGAGGTAACTGATAATGACATGAGCAATTTAATATCTAACTTGCAGAAAAATAAACTAATATCAAACTACACACTCATACTTCAATCCCTCACCATTAGTCTCACTATGGCTTTCGGAGGTAACTGATAATGACATGAGCAATTTAATATCTAACTTGCAGAAAAATAAACTAGTATCAAACTACACACTCATACTTCAATCCCTCACCATTAGTCTCGCTATGGCTTTCGGAGGTAACTGATAATGACATGAGTAATTTAATATCTAATCTAACTAATAAAGCAAATGTACAAAACTGAAATAAATAAAACAATGCTAGAATTAAAAGCTAAGAAAAATAAATCAGCAGAAGGAAAAGACTGATTCCATGTCATTAGTCATTGTAAAACTATGTGCAAATGCACTATGATTTCAGAAAGCAATCTAAGTAACGAAATATGACAAAACAGAATTGAAAGCAACTTATATAGAAAACATGCAAAACCTCCTTGAATAGCAGGGGCCCTCTGCTACCAATTTGGTGTAATCCTTCTTCAGCTCCTTAAAATTGTAATCAAAACACCATCAAGGAACTTCTTTATTGAAAAAATTCACAAATCTACATCCCATTCCATTTTAAGCTTTATTACAAAACACTCTCTATTTTGCTTCTCCTATTTTTCACTACTTCCTCATTACCTATGATAGGAGAAAGCTTCTCCTATTTATACAAAATATGAGGAGTCATCTCATTAATGGGAGTCCACGAATCTCTCCCTCCATCTCTAGAGTTACAATCAAAATAGGAAATGATAAGACACATGTATTTCTAGAGTTTCAACACAACTAAGAAATGAGACACATATCCTCTTAGAGTTTCAATACAACAAGGAACTGAGACACATATCCTCTTGATCCCATAATCTTCTCCAACCAAATTCGAATTTGGCCTTAGAGTGCCACATAAGGGTATTCTAGAAGTCTCTTTTTGACCTATACATGTCACAAAACTCATAACACATATATAGATATATGAAACTATGTTAATTTTCTAGTTTCTAATCATAAATTCACTTTAAATACATAAAATAAATAACTTTTGAAAACAAGGATCCTAACCCATATATTTATGAAAATGGTTACTTGATGTAGGGTTTTAGGTCAGATGGCTATGAAATAAAAGCTAAATGGTTATGACATAATGGAAATATGTATGAATATGGAAAACACTTTTGAGACTCAACATACCCCCCAACTGAAGTTGTTGCATGTCCTCATGCAACTATTTCAATGATTCATTTGTCCATGAGTTGATCTTTTATGAGTTTTGATTCATATAGATTTGTTCCAAACTTTGCTTCTTGATATTTTCCTTTTTGGCAAAGTATAATAGATTTGATTGCAACAATTTTTTTTTTTTTTTAATGGTTGGTTCTTGTGTAACAACCAATATATTTTTTTTTTTGAGCAATGGTTCTTGTGTAACAATGCTTTATTTTCTTTGTTGCATCAAAGTTCATGAAAACATTTAGAATCAATTACTTCATCAATGAATTGATCATTTGCAAGGCATATAATCTTTTGGATCATGTTGCAACAATAGTTGGCTGGGAAGTATATGTGGGTGGAAATGAAATGAAAATGTGTGATAGTGTATGACATGTGGATATGAAATGATGTTCCTTCCCCCCCCAACTAAAGATATGACAATGTGGAAAAGGGAGTGAGGAATTTTTCCAAAGTTACAATTTTAGCATTCTAATGAATTACATGACTAAAAATTAGAAAACAACATACCTTCACTTACCTTAAATGTGGATAAGTTGTGTATGTGTGGTGGCTGCAAAATTCTGATCATATTCTTCTTCAAGTGGCTGAACAAGAGGAGTCATAGATAAAGAGATAAGATGATTTTTTATTGCTTCTACTAAAACTTGCTGAATCTGCTCCAAAATGCTGAAAATAATAGTCTTCATGTCTTCAAAAGTCATTGGAATAATTCCTATTATGTGAAAATATGTTCTGATGTCGAGCATAGTAGGAAATTGTTGACTTAGTGGCCATTAATGGATGCCACTAGTCAACACGAGAACTCTCACCATTGATGACAATGAGAGTCAAGATGCCCAAACACATCTTGCTAGGTACGAATGATTTTGCTGATGTCGAGTCACCTAGAAGATCTGACGAACAAGGGACATTAATGTATTCCCATTGTTTGTTAGCATGAGAACTTGCCATTAAGGCATGCAAGCCTCAAGGTGTTTTTACAAAGAACTTAGACTCAAAGGACTATGGACTCAATAATTTGCATTGAAGCAGGGCTTATTTGCAGAATGAAAATGACAAGAAATGGAAGATGAAAATGGAAGATGGTAATGGAAAGTAGAAATGGCAATGGGCAATAAGCATGTGAATGAGCCTCTTGCTTTTATTTGTGGGTTATGAATGGACAAAAAGAAATGGAAAGTGGATGTGAATGTAAATGGAAAATATGAAGTGAAATGAGGTGAATGGTTTATTATGAGGTATGAATGTGATGGAGATAATATTATCTGAAAATTTTTCAAGTGTTTGGATCTGATTTTGCATCAGCATATTTCCTCTTTGTTGTTGATCATTCTTTTATGAAACAAATTGGTCTCCTAGAGAGACACCATTCTTTTGTAGTCATTTGTCCTTCCTCCTGGAACCTGCAAAAAAAACTAATACTTCTTCTGCAATGGAATGTAAGATTATCAAAGGAGAGAGGTGATCAATCTCTCTAGTTATGATATTTACACATAAAACTAAGAATTTGTATTAATGAAACAAGTTCTCAAAGGAAAAATCAAAAGAATTTATACATGTTTTGGAATTAGTGCCTCAAGTTGAATGTAGCTTATTTTCAGAAATTTATTTCATTATTTAACATTTCAAACTCTAATGATGGATTTCTCATTGTGTAGATCTTGTTGAGACCTTTCCAACGATACTTGAATCATCAAAATCTGATTTTGTATGAGAAAGTTAGGCTGATTTGAACAATGAGGTTTTTTTTTTTGCTGCGGAATTGGACTTTAGCTGCAGAATGTCGAGGGTTTCTGTAGAAAAAAATCTTGAATAAAAAGTTAGCCATTCATATTTCATCATTAGTCCAAAATTAATCAATACCTTCAAAAAAAGTGAACAAATAACTTATTCATTTCATTGATTCAAAATTATTATTTTTTTTTTCTTGACATGCAATGACTTAGTGTGGCGACTTGGTGATAACACACAACTTGACTTCCCTTTGACCAGGGTCTTTTTCATCGACTTGGATCAAATGAATAGGACACCATCCATGTACTGACATTTTCCCAGCTACCCATGTGGGTCATTTCGTCTCTTGACACCTATAACCTATAAAAGTAATAAAATGGCTATGGAATTGCCAGTTAGCTGCGGAATCAGGCTGCATTCCGCAGCTAAAAGATAGTCAACCATTAGTTTTACACATATTTCGATACATGTGTCATGCATAGCTTTTTATCTCTTCCGCACTTTCCTGTGGAGTTCCTGCAACCTTAAAAGTAAGTCATTCATCTTTAAAACGGAGATTTTCAGTTGAAATAAAATCAACCGAAATGATATTGATCCCTTCTTTAACTGAAAATTCCAATGTTAATAAGCCCCGAGCTTCCCATACAAACAACGGATAAAGTTCAATAAATAATCAAGGATACTAAGGTCATGCTTGATAATAACATTTCACCTCTCCTTATAAATGCCAGGTTTGACATTAATAGTAACAGGGTGCATATTATTTGCTGGAATTGCATTGATAGTAGCCTGTACCGTAGTAAAATCTGGGTTTAACTCACACGAAATATACATGAACAGAATGTGAGTGAGTTTTCAAATGGCCTCTGCATCGAATGCCAAGAAGCTCCATGCCACGTTGATTGGTTGGTTGTGTATCCAATTAAGATTGTTGTTCACAGGTGTTATATCTATCAGCAAAGAGCCGTATCCAATTAGAACTGTTGTTAACAGGTGTTACGTTTATCAACAAAGAGCCGTTTCCAATTAGAATTGCTATTAATCGGGAAGTGGCAGAGGAGGTGTTAGACGGGTGGAAAAAGGCAGTTAATTATCAGTATACCATTGATTTCAAATCCGAAGCAGCTGAATTTAATCAACTGTAAGTTTGTTAATTGAAATTCCATTTTTTCACGCGGCACGAAAAACTGGGCTTCAAAGAACCGAGAAATTTTCCCAAACCGCCACGAATTTTTTAAAATTATTTCTGGGTTATCTAATTGACCCTATTGGCGAAACAACCCATGTTTTATTTTTTCCAAATTAACCTCCGTTTGGCCAAATCGTGCTTTCAAAGTTTGATGTTTTTCTTTGTTTTGCGTTTTTCTAACTTCTGCTTCAGCAACAAAAAAAAATCAATTTTTGGTGGAACAGGTTAAATTATTGTTATATGCATTGAGTTCATGAGTGCTACTGAAGCATTTGATTTATATTTGAACTCTTATGCTGCAAAAAGAGGAAGAAGAAAGGAAGCAAATCGATCAACCATTGAAATGATGAAGAAGAGAAGCAACTGAGCGAGCAAGGTTCCTAATAGCAGATTATCAAAATAATGCAGTGATTAGAAGTTGTTGCAATTATAAATGCTACTTCCTAGGCTTCACTCTTTCAAACTAAGAAGACACTGTTAAAAACAATACTATCATTGCAAAGTGTTGAATCTGCCAATAATGCTGTTGGGAATGTCTTCCAAAAGAACCTATGGTCAAATGATGATGCAAAACCTTTGCAATCAAATTATTATATGGACAATTCTCTAGCAACTCCTTTGGAAAACGTGGATCTATTTTCGTTTAATTGCTAAATCTGTAGTTTCTTTAATCAAAAGGAATGTATTCAGCCAAGTGATAGATTCCAGATCCCGTTTTGGTAACATAGATTCGGTAATGGAGATTTAAGCATTTTTGAAGTAGTGACTGCCCATGAAAGTCCATACCTGTTAGCTAAAGCATTTGGTGATCCAGGTGGATATTGGTGGCCACCCACCTATTCCACTTGGCCCCCCACCATTGTCTCTTTCAGTTTTTCAGTTTCGGCATAACTTACTATTTTTAGCAGTTTTTCGGGTCCTGAACTTCCGGAGCCGTTTTGAGGCCCTAAACGACGTTTTTTGGGTATGAAAGCGCCAACGAATTTTTTGATAAAATTCGTCTCGACAGCTGTAGTCCTCGGATAGAGCTTTCTAATGATGTATCATATGCGTCAAACGGAGGTAGTATGCCAAAGTTACGTCCCTGGGAAGTTGAAACACCAATTTACCCAAACGGGGCCCATAGTTTTGGCGCTTCATCTCCTAGGGTTAGGTTTTTGGATGTTTAGGGTTCTCCATTGTTTCTCAATAATAAATAGGCCCTCGCGCCTCATTGTAAAGCAGTTCAGAGGTCTGTAGCCACCACATCTCTTCTCAGAGATAGCAACCAGTACCCTAGCTAGTTTTATTTCCATTGTCTGTAAGCAAATTTCGGTTCTTTGATATTAATGAAATGAAGTGTTATTTCCGCTGCATCTCTGTATTTATGGTTATGTGTTTATTCTGTTGCGTTCCTGCATAAATCCGGATCAGTGGTATCAGAGCGGTCTGCTTTTTCTCGATCCTTCTTTGCATGTCCCCAACGAGGTCTGGGTATAAGGAGCTAGGGCTCGATCTGGTGGAACCTTTGCAAGATCAGCCTCGCAAACCTCGACGGACGCCCATGGGGGACGAAAAGAAAGATGAGGAAGCAGGAGATCCTATCAAAATATTGCTCGAGGAGGCCCTCGAAAAACAAAGGAACGCGATGATGGATAGCTTTGCTCAGATCCTTCAACGGCTGCCCACCGGCGGCGCATCTGCATCCAGTAGCCACTCTGGAGTTGCAACTCCCTTTAAGGTACAAGTAAATTTTGACATTCCCATATTTGAGGGTCAAATAGACGCAGATGCCGTAGATAGATGGTTGAATTTATTAGAAGGATATTTCTCTGTTCATGACTTTTCAGACCGGGAGAAGATTATTTTTGCACTCCTCAAAGCTACCCCCCATGTTAAGGACTGGTGGGAAACCTACTGTGAGAACAAGGACCAGACAGAACCCTCTCTGTTCTCGGCCGTACCAACTTGGAATTCTTTCCGAGACGCCGTCAAGGAGCAGTACTATCCCGTGGGGAGCTATGAGGACAAGTACATACAATGGACCACGCTGCGACAACAAAGGGATCAAGATGTGCACGAGCTGACGAATCTGTTCCATACCCTGCGCACAAAGTTGGGTATCAAAGATTCAGAGAAACATTTGGTGCTAAAGTATCGCATTTGTCTGCACAGATACATTCAGGAGGAAATGGAGTTCCTCGACATCTCCTCGCTTGGTACGGCATACCGGTATGCTGCCAAGATTGAGCAGAAATTCAAACAGAAGAAGCGAGACTTTGGATCTGCGAATCAAAAGCAAGGAAAAGGTGCTTCCAAACCGCAGAACAAAGGAAAGAGCCAAGGCATGGCGGCTAAAGACAACCCACCAAAGCCACAAGAAAAGAACAACACCGTAAAGCCAAAGAAGGACACGGGAATGTGGTGTGAGTTCCATAAGAGCTCCACTCACAACACGGAAGTGAGTGTCTGAACCAGCGATGCAACTAGTGGCCGAGATGAGGGGGAGGAGGACGAGTCGGATACTGTCTCGGCTCAGATGAAGACGAAGAATGAGGAAACAGATTATTGATGCGGAGCCCAATGCCATTGTTGCCACTACAAAGATCCAAAAGGAGGAACCGGAAGATCCAGAGGAGGAGGAACGTCTCTTCCACTCCCGGATGTGGGTAAAGGGCTCCCCGGTACAGTTCATTGTCGACAATGGGAGCCAAAAGAACCTCATTTCAGCAGACGCCGTGAAGCGGTTGGGCTTGCCGACCACAGCTCACCCACATCCATACACCATCGGGTGGCTTCACCAAGGACGAGATCTCCACATCAGCCGGCAGTGTCGCCTTCCCTATAGTATCAAGCCCTTCACGGATGAGGTATTATGTGACGTTGCTCCTATTGATGTTTCTGATGTATTATTAGGACAACCATACTTGTGGAAGCGTCATGCTGTGTATGAGTCTCGACCTCGTGCTGTTATTATTACTTTGGGAAATAAGTTGTACGGGATACCAGAGGTACCACCTCCTACGACTATCTCTTTGGTTACTGCAAAACAATGTAGTAAGCTCATTTCCCAAACCAGGAAATTCGTTTTCCTGATGATCCGCCCCCGGGGCAAGAAGAAGACTGTGGCCACGACCTCCAGACAGGGCCCCTCTGCACGACAACAACAAATGGATAAGGTCGTGGAGGAGTACGGGGACATCTTCACCTCACCCACAGGGGTTCCTCTGCACTGCCAGGTCAAGCACCCGATTGATCTGACCCCAGGTGCGCCACTACCCAATGGGCCGATCTATCGACGCTCTGTTCTGGAAAATGATGAAATCAAGAGGCAGATTCAGGAGCTGTTGCAGAAAGGTCACATCAGACCAAGTTCATCACCATGTGGGAGCCCGATCGTGTTGGTACAGAAAAAGGATGGGACGTGGAGACTCTGTATTGACTATCAGGCGCTGAACAAGATTACTGTCTGGAATAGGTACCCAATCCCACGGATTGATGACCTTCTGGACCAACTCCAAGGTGCAAAATATTTCAGTAAGATCGACCTGAAGTCTGGGTATCACCAGGTACCAATTGAACCCTCGGATGTGTGGAAGACTGCCTTCAAAGCTAAGGAAGGCCTTTTTGAATGGCTGGTCATGCCTTTCGGGTTGACGAATGCTCCCGCAACCTTCATGAGGATGATGGACGACATCTTGCGGCCATTCACCAACTCATTCGTAGTGGTGTACTTGGATGACATTCTGATCTTCAGCAAGACTTGGGAAGAGCACCTTCATCACATCGGACAAGTCCTCCAAACACTGCGGCAACACAAGTTGTGTGCCAATTTGGAGAAGTGCACGTTTGGCATGACCCAGGTTCAATATCTGGGATACATTATTGATGAAAAGGGGGTGCATGTGGATCCAGCCAAGATCCAAGTCATTCGGGATTGGCCGGCCCCGACTACTATAACAGAGCTTCGCAGCTTTCTGGGTCTTGCTAATTTCTACCGTAGATTCGTGCTGGGATTCTCTCATATCACTTGGCCCTTGAGTCAAGTCACCAAAGGAGGAGCGAGAGCAAAATTCTTTTGGTCGGAACCTCAACGGAAGGCGTTCAAAGAATTGAAAAATCGCCTCTGTTCTGCCCCAGTGCTCACCTTACCAGACTTGCAGCAGCCATTTGAGATCGAGACAGATGCCTCTGACTATGCTATTGGGGCAGTTCTTACTCAACGGGGACATCCAGTGGCATATCACAGTGAGACATTGTCTGAGACAGTTCGCAAGTATCCCACCTATGACAAAGAAATGTATTCCATTGTGCAAGCCTGTCGACAATGGAAGCATTACATTTTGGGGAAGGAAACAATCATCCACAGAGACCACCGGCCCCTGCAGTTCATACAGACACAAGGGAAGTTGCAGAATGATCGCCATCAGAAGTGGTCCACATATCTGCAACAGTTTCATTTGAACATCAAGTACAAGAAGGGTAGCACCAATAATGTTGCAGACTGCCTCAGCTGACCACTGATCGTGGCGCTCACCACCGTGCTCAACTCTTGTGGGCACGAGACTTCTGATTGGCCGCTTCTCTATGAGAGTGACCCAGAATTCGGCCACACTTACAAGGCACTCTTGGGGGGCACGCAAGTTCCAAATTTTCACCTCCAAGATGCACTTTTATGTCACCTGGGACACCTGTGTGTTCCTTCAAGCGAGCGTGCCAAGATGATATGGGAAGCACACTACAGTCGGGTTGCTGGGCATTTCGGGGTCGAGAAAACAGTAGCAATACTACAGAAGTATTTCTATTGGCCGAACCTTCGAAAGGATGTCGAGAAGCACATCAGATCCTGCATTGCTTGTGCCATTGCTAAGCCGACCATCAAGAAGCAAGGCCTATATACTCCACTACCTACCCCTAGTCGACCATGGGAATCCATCTCCATGGATTACATGTCGGGACTACCCTCTACTAAGAATGGCAATGACTGTGTTTTCGTGGTCGTTGATAGATTCTCGAAGATGGCCATTATGGCGGCCTGTAAGAAGAATATCACAGCAGAAGCTACTGCTAAACTCTTCTTTGAACGAGTATGGGTTCACTTTGGGACTTGGCCACTTATCATATCGTATCGAGATAAATAGTTCTCAAAGACATTTTGTCCAAACTGGTCAATGATGGACAATAAAGCTCAATAAGTCCACAATGCTCTCCATCCCCAAAATAGATGGCCACAAAGGTCGTCATCAGAATGAGATTGTACACATTCAAGCATGTACAATTCAAGGAGAACACGCACATGGACGCAGAGCACCTATGTAGTACAACATAGTTATAATCGGTTTCACAGCTTCAATTGGCTACAGCCTCTTTCAGTGTGGGCTTGGGATTCACCACTATGTGTCCCATTGACGTAGCCATGCTATTTGGTAAACAAGCCAGCCGGATTCAGCGCACGTCCACCAAGCCGACAGCGGTAGGCCATACCGAGCTGTATTCAACACATCCGCCAATAGGTTCATGATATATTGGACAGAGCCAATGCGAAGTACAAGCAGCGCCATGATCAACACCGGGTGCCACACAACTGCCAGGTGGGCGACAAAGTATGGCTGCATTTGCAGAAGGAGCGCCTCACCGGACCTCACCGCAAGCTTCGCTCGCTCCGATACGGGCCGTACACCATCACCAAGGCTGTAGGGAACAATGCTTTCGAGCTTAGTATTCCACCATTCCTTGGTCTGCACCCAGTCTTCAATGTGGATCGCCTTCGTCCTTACTTCCCACCTCTACTGGACACTTCGGACATTGCAGAACAACTCACACCAACAGAGTTAAACCCAGACTGCATGGAACAGGCTACCACAGATTGTATCATGGACATGCAAATTAAGAACACTCGCCAACAGAGGATCCAACTGTATCGGGTTGTCAAAGCTGGCCAACTCCTGCACCAAGGAAAGTGGTTCACCAGGGACCAAGTTCAGCAGAAATTTCCTCATCTCATGGAGGAACTTAACGCAATGGGGACCATTGCTTCCTAAGGGGGGAGGAATGATCCATGTGGATATTGGTGGCCACCCGCCTATTCCACTTGGGCCCCCACCATTGTCTCTTTCAGTTTTTCCGTTTTGGCATAACTTACTATTTTTAGCAGTTTTTCGGGTCCCGAACTTCCGGAGCCGTTTTGAGGCCCTAAACGACGTTTTTTGGGTATGAAAGCGCCAACGAATTTTCTGATAAAATTCGTCCCGACAGCTGTAGTCCTCGGATAGAGCTTTCTAATGATGTATCATATGCGTCAAACGGAGATAGTATGCCAAAGTTACGTCCCTGGGAAGTTGAAACACCAATTTACTCAAACGGGGCCCATAGTTTTGGCGCTTCATCTCCTAGGGTTAGGTTTTTGGGATGTTTAGGGTTCTCCATTGTTTCTCAATAATAAATAGGCCCTCGCGCCTCATTGTAAAGCAGTTCAGAGGCCTGTAGCCGCCACATCTCTTCTCGGAGATAGCTACCAGTGCCCTAGCTAGTTTTATTTCCTTTCTGTCTGTAAGCAAATTTCAGTTCTTTGATATTAATGAAATGAAGTGTTATTTCCGCTGCATCTCTATCTTTATGGTTATGTGTTTATTCTGTTGCGTTCCTGCATAAATCCGGATCATTTGGTTTGTTCATCTAATTTTGGTGGTCCGTGCAGAGACTTTTTTAAAATTGATTCTTTCTTCTAATGAATTTTGCAGGTTTGTTTCAGGCCAAAGCTAGAACAGGAATGTAGATTTTCTACTGAGGCCACATTGAAAGCTAGGATTGAAGATAGCCATAGATTGTTTTCCTCTTATTCTTCTTTTTTTCTGAAATTGTAAATTTTTATAAAAAGGATTAATGATTTTCAATTTCAGGCAGCAAAGACTTTAAGAAAAACATGCTAAAAACAGGACTTTGACTGAGGTTTTTAACTAATTTTTTTATCAGTCTGGGCTGGGTGACTAGAATAGGATCCATGTCGGGACAATTCCGGAGATGCCCATGTGGTCAGTTTCTTCATTGGATGCCTGTAACATGCTAAACCTTGAAATCAGCTGCGGAATTCACAATTAGCTGCGGAATCAGGACACATTCCGCAGCTAGGTTGAAAAATCTTATTAAAACAGGATACAGTGTTTTGAGGACCACTACAGACCATAACCAGTCAATCTTGGACAGCTGAACCTATCAAATCAGTTGGGTTTCATTTTTTTTTTCTTTTTAAATCAAATGAAATGATGAAAACAATTTTTTTTTTGAATCAAGTGAAATGATGAAGTTTATTTTGTCTCCTTTTTTTCTTCTCACATCACAATTCTTTTTCTGATCCTCCAGATCACACAAAGTGCAGGAGGAGAGCATACTAAAGAATTATTAATTAATTTTTTTTTTTTACATAACAATCCTTTTTCTGATCCTCCAGATCACAAAAAGTGCAGGGGGAGAGCATACTCAAGAATTATTAATTTTTTTTTTAGATGTAAGAAATAAGGCTACCTAGTTACACTTCCCCAGCAACGGCACCAAAATGTTTGGTCAATTTAGTGTGTCCTAAATTGCTACATTAATTTGTCAATCCGGGATTCGTAAGCTGACGAAGTGTGGCGCACTATATGTGCAAGATAACCTATCTCTTACTTTTTGTCATTTTTGGGTTTTTTATTTATCTTGAGGGTTTTTATCTTGGTTGGTTTCCTAATGTGAGATGGAAATTCTAAAAGACAAGTATGGATATAAATGTTCAAGGCAATGATGTCCTTTATAATGATTTCCCAAACTTCAAACTTCAAAAGGGTTTTAAAACATGCAATGACAAAATTAATTTCTAAAAAAAAATGAAAATGTGCCACTATACTAGTCAAACAAACAGTGAACTATTGATCATGAAACCCATTACCCTTGCTTCCGTCTAAATACAAAAGAAACTGTGCTCAAAGAAATCCAAGAATTGCATGCAAAGTAAAGCTAAAATCAAATTACATCAACTCATATTCTAACCCCTCGCCATTAGTCTCGCTATGGCTTTCGGAGGTAATCATAAACAACTTGAGTAATCTGATATCTAATTTGCAGAAAAATAAACTAATATCAAATTACACACTCATACTTCAATCCCTCACCATTAGTCTCGCTATGGCTTTCGGAGGTAACTGATAATGACATGAGCAATCTAATATCTAACTTGCAGAAAAATAAACTAATATCAAACTACACACTCATACTTCAATTCCTCACCATTAGTCTCGCTATGGCTTTCGGAGGTAACTGATAATGACATGAGCAATTTAATATCTAACTTGCAGAAAAATAAACTAATATCAAACTACACACTCATACTTCAATCCCTCACCGTTAGTCTCGCTATGGCTTACGGAGGTAACTGATAATGACATGAGTAATTTAATATCTAATCTAACTAATAAAGAAAATGTACAAAACCGAAATAAATAAAACAGTGATGGAATTAAAAGCTAAGAAAAATAAATCAACAGAAGGAAAAAACTGATTCCATGTCATTAGTCATTGTAAAACTATGTGCAAATGTGCTATGATTTCAGAAAGCAATCTAAGTAAGGAAATATGATAAAACATAATTGAAAGAAACTTATCTAGAAAACATGCAAAACCTCCTTGAATAGCAGGGGCCCTCTGCTACCAATTTGGTGTAATCCTTCTTCAGCTCCTTAAAATTGTAATCAAAACACTATCAAGGAACTTCTTTACTGAAAAAATTCACAAATCTACATCCCATTCCATTTTAAGCTTTATTACAAAACACTCTCTATTTTCCTTCTCCTATTTTTCACTATTTTTCACTACTTCCTCATTACCTATGATAGGAGAAATCTTCTCCTATTTATACAAAATATGAGGAGTCATCTCATTAATGGGAGTCCATTAATCTCTCCCTCCATCTCTAGAGTTACAATCAAAATAGGAAATGATAAGACACATGTCTTTCTAGAGTTTCAACACAATTAAGAAATGAGACACATATCCTCTTAGAGTTTCAATACAACAAGGAAGTGAGACACATATCCTCTTGATCCCATAATCTTCTCCAACCAAATTCGAATTTGGCCTTAGAGTGTCACATAAGGGTCTTTTAGAAGTCTCATTTTGACCTACACATGTCACAAAACTCATAACACATATATAGATATATGAAACTATGTTAATTTTCTAGTTTCTAATCATAAATTCACTTTAAATATATAAAATAAATAACTTTGGAAAACAAGGATCCTAACCCATATATTTATGAAAATGGTTACTTGATGTAGGGTTTTAGGTCAGATGGCTATGAAATAAAAGCTAAATGGTTATGATATAATGGAAATATGTATGAATATGGAAAACACTTTTGAGACTCAACGCTACTTTCATAAAATTTCCTCTAAAGTTTGAAGTGATAGATTATGTTCCTCAGCATATCAGTTTGGGTTTCCTTCATGTCCTTCTTATCATTCTATTTAATATCAGTAGATAATGACATTGTGAAGCATTTGTTGCATCAGATTCTTGATGGTTTTAATAATTAATTTCTGAAGGTGATTAAGCAAAGACCATTTGATATAATAATTTTGTGACATATATATATATATATATGTATTGAGCACTAATTCCTTACCAAAGCCAAGGGATTGTTTCTTGAGATACAAAACTCACCATCACATCTAATATAAATGAAAAGTCTCATTTATGGTTTGGATTATTAAGCAAAAAATTTGTAAATAATATCCACTTTTTTTAAAATGATATAAATTAAACAACATAAGAAAATTTTAGATAACTTCATAACATTTATTAATAATAAAGTAGTAGGATTCAAAACAATACAAATAAACTAATATCTTAACATAGTTCAGTTCAGAGTTGCAAAAGTAATGATGACATTTTTTGTCATTGGAATGGTCATAAAACAAGCCTTTGATTATCGATTTTTCATTCTAACAATGTAATTCTTCTAGCCTGGTCTAAATAGCTTATCATAGTGGTCTACCGTAACAAAATTATTAGCTATTTTTCAAACAAGGTTCTCTTAGCATACGACCACTTTCCTAATAAAGAATTTTCCATTCTTCACTATACTCGGTTATCATGTCCCGTTTATATCAAAATCCAACTTTTATTTAGACCAAATTATCTGAACTTATGTTCATGTCAAACATCTACTTGTGAATCTCGTGAAAATGGATTTGGACTCCTTTCCATGTTTATATACCAATTTCATATGATATAATAACATAAAATCAGAAAATCCTGAAGAATAATTGAAGAAATTACCTTGGAGAAGTGATGAGTGAGAATTATACTAATGGATTAGAGTACAAAAATGTCAAATCTTGGTACTTTTTGTTGATAGGGTTCAAATGTCATGACATATTTTATCCAAATATCACTCGTAAATTGGGATAGGGGAGCTCAATATATGACTGCTCAATTAGGGGAATTTTGAGGTCTAAAATGGGCCTCCTAAGGAAATTATAAAATAATAGTGGAAATAATAAAAATATATTAGATTACATCATCAAATTTTAGAGGGAAAAAATAAAAATAATACTTTTTCAACCCATATTTTCAACTTATATCCCCATGGGTTTACTCACATTTCAAGAGAAAACACTTGTTTGATGCATAATTTGATTCCCCATCCAAAAAGTACCCATGTGGCATACTTTTGATGGATCCTGCTACAAGAAAAATGATCAATACATGAAAAATGTGATTGCAATCACGTTTTTCATGTATTTCTCATTTTTAGTATAGCATGGTCAATCGAAATTATGCAACATGGATAATATTTGGATGATGAATTAAATTTTACATCCAACGAGTACTCCCACTGAAAATTTGAGTAAAAAATTAGGGAGATAATTTGAAAACACAAGTTGAAAAGGTAGTTTTATTATTTTATTATTTTTTAATATTTTTTTTTTTTTACCCCAAAAATGGTGAATCATCCCCCATGGTTGACACCATCATCTTGAATCCCATTGGTTCTTATAAAGTTTATTTTGGTTGACAATTTTTCTCAGAAGACTGATTTGAGACCTCAAAAATTCTCTAATGTTTAACAATGTGTCTATGTCATCACCATGGAATCATATATTGTAGGCTACCCAACACCAGTGAGTCAAAAGTAAATAAATATGTCCGAGGAAAATAGGCATCACCCCCTATCACATTAATGTTCAGAGCATAACTAATCACCAAAATTTTAGCAAATATATAATGAACTTCGATCATTCATTTTTATAATGAGGGTTTCAATAAAAATCATCGCCTGTAACAATATCCACCATATTGGACATGAAAAATCCTAGTAGAATCGATTTGATGTAAGATATTTATGGTTAATTCATACGCTTAATATTCAACAGGCATAATTCTCATAAATATAAAACAAGGTAGTATAAATGGGTTTGAGAAGCTTACTGAATCGTTAAACGACGAGCTACATTTTGGAAAGGGAAGTAATGGGGTTACGTTCCAATTACACTGGATATCTAGGCTAAGCTAATCTCAAACAAAGTTATGCCTCAATTTGATCAATCCCCGAGGCTCATAGAGAAAGCTCCCAAAAATGAAAATTTGAGAAAAAAAAAGAACCCAATTTCTCACAGAGAAAGGAGCATAATCTACAAGATGTATTCAAACATTTGTTGGCATAGGTCAACTCAGAAATATTCAATTGGGAGATCCAAAATATAGCACAGTGTCGTTTGGATCCATCCCTGTACGCAGATCGTCCAGGCTAGCTCACACCATACAGAGCAAATGCAATATCCCTATTTTTACTTCTTTTACTAGAAAGTTGAACAATCCTAAAGGTTAAGTGGAACCAAAGGAAAACAATTATTGTGGAAATATTTTATTATGTTAAATTTAATAAAAGTTGAAATTCAATTATTCTGCAAAGACTAGAGTATAATTAAAGACCAGGAATTCAAGTCCATGAGGATGGATAAGGTTCCAAAGACTTTCCCAGATTCTCTAAAAATTCTTGGAGAAAATAAAATAAAAATTGAATATTAGATTAAAGATAAAAATCTAAAAAAGATACCTCTTTAAAGTGGAAAGTTACTAAGAAGAGGTGAAATAAAACTAGAAATGGGAAAAAGCTAGTTTTAAAGTACTTTTGTAGAAAAATCAAAAGGAAATCCTAGGAAGAAAGGAAAACAACATCCTGATTAACTAGACGCAGTTATGGAAACATGTTGATGGGAAAGCAGGCTTAAATAAGCCATTCCTGGGTAGACAGGATGTTGTCTACACTGGGGAGGAATTTGTCTCTGCTCAAGGGGAGTTGTGGGAGAAAGTTCAAGGTTGGATGGAAAATAGTCTTACGAGAATTGGTATGCACAATTAATTTAATTCTATATTATGATTATGTTTTTATGGTGAGAATGATAATTTAGATAAATGATGGCTTATGTAGAAAGATAAGAGGGAAATTATCTTTTCTGAGTTTTTAATTAGTATAATGGAACTATGCTAGTTTTAAGTTATAGAGTCTAATGTATTTAACAAACATAACTATAGTGAACATAGTTTAGCTCTATATATTTGCATAGAAAAATTAATTAGTAAACCAACAAAGAGAAGGTCTAAACCCAATTAGGATGGTTTAAATTTGTTGTTAGGTTGTAAGTATTTATATGTTAAATTCAGAGAATACATCATTAGAGGTGGAAAAGATGTTAAAAGAAATAATTAACATAATTATTCTATAAACCAAAATGAAACAGAAATCTAGGTACAGTGAGAGATAATTTTCAATCTAGAAAGAAACATGATTGTACAAACAAAATTTAAATATCTCTGTTGTATTTCAAATACAAACGTTGCATATATCTATTCATTCTTATGGACAGATAGGAAATTAAACATCAGATATATATTGAAGTATGAGAGGATAGTACAATGAATATAATTAGAATTCATGTTTAAAAATAATATTCATTTGAATTACTACAAATAAGTGGAAAAATATATATGAAACTTCTTATAAAGATGAATTCTTATCATCATAATAAGAACAGAATTCGGTAATAAAAATTGATAAAATACATCATTATACACTGTCATAAGTACATTGATTGAAGTCAAATGTTATGTCTATTAATTACAAAATTTATACAGTAATAAATGTCCTTGAATTCAATGGATTGAATTTCAAGCATGTTGTTGACCAACCTGTACATAGAAGGAATAAACATAACTGTGAAGGCTTCTGAGAAGAATGCACAAGTTGACGACTAATAAATTGTGAGAGGTGAAATACTGCACAAGTAACCCATATGAAGAAGGGTTAGAATTTAATCAGTATCATAATTAAATTAATTACATTAAATCTGAGAATGGGAAATATGAAATTTCAACATCAAATTACCTTATGAGTAAAGGGAAATTTCTGAAATCCTTTCTGTGTAAAAAAAGGAAAATAAATTAATTTACAAGTAAAGAAAGATACAAATAAATATACTATAAATGAATACCAATATTGAAAGCATAAAAAAATGAATTTACCTATATTATGATAGAGTAAGTACTTAATGAAAATCCATCACTGGTCTCGAAAAAGGAAGAAGAGTGCCTGCACAATAAATCATTCTTTAATCGAGGGAACTTAATAAAATGATAAGTGCTTCTTCAAGGAGGAACTTAAATATCTTTTACCAATTTGTTCTCAATGGTTCTCAATAATTATGAAGGAAATTATAGAAATTAAAATATACATACATAAGTCATGACTTAAATTTTAGAAATAGGATTATGTAATCAAAGACAAAGTCAAAAAAATTACCTCTCTCTATGAAACCATGTGAACTAACCTTCAATACCATTCATTACTTACCATAGTGATTTGTATAGGAAAACAAGGGTTTCTAATTATGCATCATTGAGAAGAAAACGAGAACACTTTAAAATAAATGTAATTTGAAAGTGAATTTTGATAAACATAAATAGAGTGATGATAAACTATTGAGTCATTCAGACTTTCGTATGGAATATAATTAAATTTCAGGCTAAATTCAATACAATGGTGTGTTATGAACTATAATTCAAAATCGATCTGAGATCGAATACACTAGAAAAGACATAAAAATTCATAAACTTAGTAGTAAATAAGTTACACAATAAAACCAATATGCATTCTCAAAATTTAAAAATGAATCCAAGGACAAAAATACGAATTTCATACTAATTTTATATTACAAACAGTGAGGAGACAAATAGAAAGGTTGAGAAACACTAGATATGGAATTATCAACAAATGAGAACAATTAAAATGAAGAAATTAGATTGCTAGAAATGAAATCTGAAAATGGGAAAGATTAAACAACTAGATTTATAAACATTTCCACTCAGAATCTTCTCATTTTATGAAAAATGAATAAAATTCATATGAAAAGAAAACACAGACAAGTATTGGGTAGCAAAAATCCTAAAAATGAAACTGAAAAACCAAAAAGGGAAGTGCATGGAAATATTCCCATATAAGATATGATTTCATGTGAAATGACAAGGTAAATTCGTTCTAAAATACCAATGGACATATGCAAGGCAATATCTACTATGAAAAATCCAAAACAATGGAATAGAAGGGCATGTGTAAACCAAATACGCATAAAACAATTCGGCTCTAGAGTGATTTCAGAAACGAAATCTCCTTACTTGGAAAACTTTGGAAATCAATGGGGAAAGACCCCAATTCTGACTCCATTAAACTTGGAAGAAATCCAAAACACATTTATGGTAGAGGAATGCAAGTTAAAAATGAAATAAAAAAAAACGTAAATTTTAGAGGAAGGAAAGTTCGGAAAATAAAGAAATGGTGTCTGGTAAATTGACTGAAATAAAATCTTTCCTTTACGGAGAGACAACCTCATGAAATAAATGAAAAATTTCATGGAAAATTTTCCTTCATTCATCTATTTGACTTGCGTAAAAATATGAAACCTTGTGGTCAAACCATGGTTGTGTGGAGCAACCTAGGTTGCAGAGCCAAAGATGGAAGTTACCGAATGATATATGAAAAATTTAATTGGGATTATGTTGTCATAATTTCAGTCATAGACTATGAAAGGATCCAAGCCATCCATGTGTTTTACATCTCAGGAGGGAAGCACGATGAGGCATGTGAGGGTAATAAAAGTAAACGTATAGTGAGTGGGGAAATCTCAAAGTTCTAAATACAAATCCTAGTACGAAATACAAAACATAAATTCCAAATCAATAAACTTGTATACGATTTCTTTAAGTATTAATACATGACAAAAATATCATTAAATGGCGAATTTATATGTGTTGAGTCACCAAGTCCAAATATTTGTCATAAAGTATAATTCGAATAAGGATTCAATTAACTATAGTGGTTGATTTATATAATGTTGAGATATGTAAACAAGGGATGGAGCACATAAAACTTTATGATGTATTCCTAACCATGGACCATTGAAGTTAAAATTATTTCACATAGAATACAAACCAATGTTATGAAAGGGTAACAAATCATATTCTATTAATGGTAGAGCCTATTAGTATAAGGAGAAGAACTCCTTTATATTGATTAGAAGTACCTCTAGAATTATGAAACAAGTATTTTAATAAATGAATACATGAGGGTAAATTATATTATCATAAGACAATTAAGGTAGACTAAATGTAATAGTGCAGAAATAATATTACAACATTAAATCATAATTGAAGTGATCAAGAGGGTAAGATGGAAATACCTTAAATTATGAATATGATAATAAAATGAAACAATGAAAAGATAGTCAATTTGAAGAAGAAGGGATTGAAAATTTTCAAAAAGTGTAATCAAGGGAACTTGTCTAATAATGATGAAATGCAGATGAAGGAATAATAATAGAATTCGTCAAATAGTGACGAACTTATAGAAAATAGTGTACCACAAATTAAGCAGTTATACTATAAATAGAAAAAAATTGTGGTAAGTGGAGTTGTTATAGATGGTATCAGAGCCCATGTTGAAAAATTGGTCCTATATGTGTCCTCACAAAAAAAAAAAAAATCCAAGATTTATGCTGCTGTAAATTGTTATTTTTTTTTTAAAACTTTTACACTAATTTCATTTATGTATATAGTGAAGTAGTGAAGAAAAGTAAAGCTAAAATTATGAGCAAATGGGAAGGGTTGTATGTAGATTTGGGTGGCGAGGAAAATCCACCAAATTAAAATGCTTAGCTATTGGCTATGTTCCATGAAATGCAACGAGAAATGATTCAGCTGAGAACTAGCAATGCAAGATTTATGCAAGCCAGCGAAGAGCAAGAAACTTTGATCAAGGAATTAACCTCAAGGTATTGTGACGAGGGTGAAGACCTTAGAAAAAAGAGAAAAGAAGTTGAATCTAACTGAGAAATATATGAGGAAGGTGAAGCATCTAGACAACAATCGAGAAAGAAAAAGGAACTGCAAGAAGAATTCTGAAAAATTAAACCTCCTACTTATGATGGTGAAAAGGAGGAAAATGCAGAAGCTGGCTTCTAAACATGGTGAAATACTTTCAATTTTATGAATATAGAAGTAACGTGAAAGACATATTGGCTATTTACCAACTACAGGGTAAGGCTACCTTATGGTGGGAAGAAACTAAAATTATACATGTACTAGACGAGAAAAGTGTTACTTGGGAAGACTTCCAAAACTAAATTTAAATCTAGATATTTGAATGAAAGAGACTATGATGACAAGGCCAAAGAGTTTCATGAGTTGAGATTGGGGCAATTCACAATAGATGAGTTTGTTACCAAATTCACAAATTTGCTTCGTTATGTACCTTATATTAGAAAAGAGAAGGTGAAGATATAGTGATTTTTAAATTGCCTACCTACTATCTACAGGGAGAGAATAAAATTTGATAATCCCAAGAAAATGTATGAAGTTGTGCACAAATAATTACTGTGTTATTATTATTTCAAAGGCATAAATGATCAGCTGAAAAGTTTGCAGAACAAAGAAGAATGGAAAGGTGACTCCAGTGGGAAAAGAGTAAAACCAACATACTTGAAAAACTTTGGGAAAAATCATCAAAGGAAGAAGTCTAACAAAACTGGAAAAAATAAACTAGCCCAATCAGAAACTAGATCTTAACATATGGATGTAAACAACAAGAAAGAGTGAACTGTAAAAATGAAGGAACCATTAAATTGTTGGGCTTGTGGAGAACCTCATCTGTTACATGACTATCCTCATTGAATAGTTCAAAATATTCAGGTGTTGAGAGATGCAACTACTGTAAATGATGTTGCTAGAAACATTCCCAGAATCAGTGCTACCCTAGAGGATTGCCAATATTAACATCCATCAACCATGGTCAAAATCGAAGATATGATTGATGAACAATATGTTTCTATTTTGATAGATCCGAGAGAAAATTTAAGTTATATAAGTCCTCAGATGGTGGAGAAGAGAATTAAAATAATAAAATTCCAGCAAGAATAGTTAGTTCAGTTAGCTAATGGAACAAAAATAAAAGTGATTGATAAATTAATAAATATTTCTTTAAATTTAAATGGGTATGAAGCTTAACTAAATTTAAATATTTTACCTATAGATTCCTATGATGTGTTAGTGGGAATGGACTGGTTAGAAAAACATAAATGAATAGTCAATTGCTTAGACAAAACAATTCACTGTATAGATGATGAGGGAAAACCAATGATAGTAAAAGGAAAACAAAGACCCATATCAAACATGGATATTTTAGCACTATAGTTAAAAATGAAAGCAAGGAAAGCTTGTCAAGTGTATGTTGTAAAAGTGGAATAATTGGGACAGGAAAATGAAAAATAAGTTGTAGAAAATTTACCAGTAATCAGAGAATTCAAAGATGTGTTTCCAGATGAAATTCCTCAACTAGCCCCTAAAAGAGGAATTGATTTTCAATTGAATAAATACCCGGATCTGCACCTATCTCTAGAGCACAATACAGAATGAGTACCCTAGAGTTGTTAGAATTAAAACTACAACTAGAAGAGTTTCTGGACCAAATTTATATCCGTCCAAGTGTTACTACATGGGGAGCGCCTGTACTATTCGTTAAAAATAAAGATGCCACATTCAGAATGTGTATACACTATAGACAACTGAATAAAATAACTATAAAGAACATATATCCTCTACCCATAATAGATGATTTATTTTATCAAGTGAGAGGAGCTACTATCTTTTCAAAGATTGATTTAAGGAAAAGTTATCATCAACTGAGAATTAGGATGAAGACATAAATAAGACTGCATTCAGAAATAGATACGGGCACTATGAGTTTGTAGTTCTACCTTTTGGGTTGACTAATGCACCTGATACCTTCATGTGTCTAATGACAGTGTCTTAAGTAAGTATCTAGACAAATTTGTTCTCGTGTTTATTGATGAAATTCAAGTATATTCTAAGAATGAGGTAAAATATCTCAGAATTGTCTTACAAACACTTAGAGAACATAATTTACATGCCAAACTTAGCAAATGTGAATTTTACAAAGATAAAATTCAGTATTTGGGTCATGTAATTTCAGAAAAAGGATTAGGAGTAGACCGAGAAAAGTTACAAGCTACTAGGAATTGGCTTTTCCCTACCGATGTTCCAGCCATAAGATCATTCATGGGAATTGCGAGATACTACAGGATATTTGTAGAAGGATTTTCAGCGTTAGCATATCCTATTACCTCTCTACAGAAGAAAGGAGTGAAGTTTGAATGGACAACAAAATGTCAAAATAGTTTTGAACAGTTAAAACTTAAACTAACAATTGCTCCTATTTTAAAGATTGTGAATCCAAATAAATAATTTGTAGTATGTACAGATGCTTGTGCAGAAGGATTAGGAGGGGTTTTATTACAAGAAAAATCAGTCATAGCATACGAGTCTAGAAAATTAAAGAAACATGGAAAGAATTACAGTATGTATCACTTAGAGTTATTTGTTGTCATACATGATTTGAAGATATAGAGACATTATCTGTTAGGAAAGAAATTTGTTTTGATGACAAATCATAGAAGTTTGAAATACTTTTTCAGAAAACCTGATTTAAATGTTAGACAAGCTAGGTGGTTGTTATTCCTTAGTGAGTTTGACATGGAAATCAAGCGTCTTAAAGGAAAGGAAAACAAGATTACAGATTCTTTGAGCAGGAATGCTCATCAAAATTTGAATAGTGTTGGGAGTAGTGCAAAATAGCTATGTAGATAAAAAAAGAATTCATAGAGAATTGAAAGTGGAAAATCATGTTTAGCTGAGGATTAAGCCCAAAAATAGTACTTTATATATGGGTAGTTGTGCTAAATTAGCACCACGCTACTCTCGACCATTTGAAGTGATAGAAAGAGTGGAACCAGTAGCCTACGAGTTGGCTTTACCTAGTCACATTAAGGTTCACAATGTTTTTCATGTTTCATTACTAAATAAGTATATACATGATCCTACTTATGTAATTGATTGGAATGTGATACAGGTGGAACCAGAAGCGAAATTTCTTCTAGAGACATTTCATATCCTAACACGGAAAGAAATCGAGCTCTGGAATAGGACGATAGCTAGGGTAAAAAAGCAGTTGAAGCACTTTTCACCCAAAGAATCTATTTGGGAGAGAGAAGAAGATATGAAGGAAGAATATCCATCACTGTTGGAAAAATATCCAAGGACGGTATTTTGTTTTAAAGGAGGAATATGTAATATCCCTATTTTTACTGCTTTTATTAGACAGTTGAACAATCCTAAAGGTTAAGTGAACCCAAAGGAAAACAATTATTATGGACATATTTTATTATTTTAAATTTAATAAAGTGGAAATTGAATTATTGTGAAAAGAATAGAGTATAATTAGATATCAACAATTCAAGTCCATGAGAATCAATAAGATTCCAAATAATTTTCGAGGTTCTCCAAAAGTCCTTGGAGGAAATAAAATAAAAATTAAATATTAGATTGGAGATAAAAATCTAAAAAAGATACCTCAGTAAAATGAAAATTTACTAAGAGGTGAAATAAAACTAGAAAGAGGAAAAATATAGTTTTAAAGTACTTTTGTGGAAAAAACAAAAGGAAAGCCTAGGCAAAAAGGAAAGTAACATCACAATTAACTGGATGCAGATATGGAAAAACGTTGATGGGAAAGAAGGCTTAAATAAGCCATTCCTGGGTAGACAAGAGGTTGCCTACACTAGGGAGGAATTGGTCTCTGCTTTGGGGGAGCTGTGGAGAGAAAGCTTAAGGTTGGGTGGAAAATAGTCTTACCAGAATTGGTATGCACAATTAATTTAATTCTGTATTATTATTATGTTTTTATGATGAGAATGATAGTTTAGAGAAATGATGGTTTATGTAGAAATATAAGTGGTAAATTACCTTTTCTGAGTTCTTAATTAGTACATTGGAATTATGTTAGTTTTAAGTTATATAGTCTGATGTATTTAACATAACATAACTATAGTGAACATAGTTTAGCTCTGTATAGTTACATAGACAAATTACATTAGTAAACCAACAAATAGAAGGTATAAACCCAATTAGGAGGGTTTAAATCTGTTGTTAGGTTGTAAGAATTTATATATTGAATTAAGGAAATACATCATTAGAGATGAAAAAGATGTTAAAAGAAATATTTAACATAATTATTCTGTAAACAAAAATGAAACATAAATCTAGGTACAATGAGAGATAATTGTCAATCTAGAAAAAACATTATTGTACAAACAAAATCTAAATATCTCTATTGTACTTCAAATACAAACGTTGCATATATTTATTCATTCTTATGGAAAAATAAGAAATTCAGCATCAGATATATGTCAAAGTACTAGAGGATAGTACAATAACTATAATTAGAATTCATGTTTAAAAATAACAGCCATTTGAATTACTACAAATAAGTGGAAAAATATATATGCAAACTTCTTACAAAGTTGAATTCTTATCGTCATAATAAGAATAGAATTTGGTAGTAAAAATTGATAAAATAAATTATTATACACTGTCATAAGTACATTGACTGAAGTAAAATGTTCTATCTATTAATTACCAAAAGTATACAGTAATAAATATCCTTGAATTCATTGGATTGAATTTCAAGCATGTTGTCGACGAGTAGTAAATTGTGAGAGGTGCAATACATGTGCAAGAAACCCATATGAAGAAGGGATATAATTTAATTAGTGGGATAATTAAATTAATTACATTAAATATGAGAAAGGGACAACTCAAATTTCAACATCAAATTACCTTATGACTCGAGGGAAATTTTCGAAATCCTTTCTGTGTAAAAACAAGAAAATAAATCTCTCGATGCGGATGATGGCTCGGAGTGATGGGACTTCCGTCCCTTGGTGGATCCCGAGGGCGTTCACTTGCTGCGGCCATATGGCCCCCTACAGCGCCATTACTCACACATTAACTTCGCCAACTTGTTTCGCTTTCACACCGTTTGCCGCGCCTGTCATCTACTTCGCCTCGCTGGTTCATTTTGCTCTGGATTTCATTCTAGAGAATTCGTATGCTCATTTTGTTTTTTGTAGTCCTCCTTCTCCAGTCTGTGGAAGTTGCCCCCTTGCTTGCGTTGTTCCAAGTGAACGTACCCAAACAGGTCGATGTTTCTCCATCCTGGGATGCTTGGAAACTCTTCCAGGTTTTCACTTCACCCAGACCAGCTACTGTCATCTCAATTTCTATTTGCCTTCTCACGCGGGTGATTTTCAGAGATCTTCGTTGCATCCTGATTGCTCCTTCTGCTCCAAGCACTCCTGGCTTCGTGCAGCTTTGATGCCTCGGCTCAAGCAGAGAATGCACTACAGGCGGAGAACGAGTAGAGGATGCTCTTCCCGCCCTCGCCCTTCCATTAGCTCGCCCTTGGCATCTTCTGAGGAGGACGTTGATTAGAGTTTGCATTCGGATTCTAGGCGTCAGAGAGGCTGCTCCTACCCTCCTGGAAGCACTCACTCTGTTCCTCCTTCGCAGCCTCCTCTGCCTGTCTCTTAGCCTGCCTCCCCTGCTTCTAATTTTCCCACCAACCTAGCCCTCTACCAATCTTCACAAAGGGTGGAATTCTGCTTCAAGTGCTCCTTAAACAAGCCTGTTCTCACTGCTTTCATCACTTTCACTGTTTGCGAAGAATCCCCTATCCCAACTCCAGCTTCAGTGCCCTGCCCTGCCCCTATTCCGCCTGACCCTCAGCCCTCACATGCAAATTTTGACATTCCAGCCCCTGTTGAGCCCGTGGGCATTGGTCATTCCATTCTTGGAATGGAAAACTTGCAAGTGGACTTCTTCAGCAAGAGTGGCGCGCTAAAGAAGGAAAACGATGATGGAGAAGCTAAGTTTGGTTGCAGGATCGTGGAAGAACCGGAGTCCCCTACTCCTGAACGGTGACTTTGATCTCCCTCAGCTTGCTTTGGTACAGATTTTTGACCTCATGGAAGAATTTTTTGCTTTTTTGAGTTTATATTTAGCTGTAAAAGCTGTAGGCTATTCCAGTTTACTATCGCTTGTTATATCACAGTACTTTTAATATTTTATCGGTTTCCCTTCTAAGGGCGGTGGAATTTATTTTAAAAGAACTGGTTTCCCACTCTGGGCAGTTCAGTTGCTAAAGTTAAGCTTGGACATCAAGCCCAGTTCTCAGGCTCACACAGCTGAAACTGGCGCAGTTTTGCACTATTATGTTTTATAAATAGATTTAGTTTTACCGAGAAAAAAAAACAAGAAAATAAATTAATTTACAAGTAAAGAAAGATACAGATAAATATATTTTAAATTAATAACAATATCGAAAGAATAAGAAAATGAATTTACTTGTGTTATGGAAGGGTAAGTATTTAATGAAAATCCAAGACTGGTCTCGAAGCAGGAAGAAGAGTGCCTGCATAATAAATCATTTTATTAATTGAGGGCACTTAATAAAATGATAAGTGCTTCCTGAAGGAAGAACTTGAATATGTTTTACCAATTTATTCTCAATGGTTCTCAATAATTATGAAGGCAATTATAGAAATTGAGAAAAATTAAAAGATACAAACATATGTCATGCCTTAAATTTTATAAATATATTTCTACAATTAAAGACATAGTCATAAAAATTACCTCTCTCTATTAACCATGTGAATTAACCTTCAATACGATTCATTCCCCACCATAGTGAGTCGTATGGGAAAATGAGGGTTTCTAATTATGCATCATTGAGAAGAAAACCAAAAAAGTTTAAAATAAATGTAATTCAAAAGTGAAGTTTGATAAATGTAAATAGAGTGATGATAGACTATTGAGTCATTTAGACTTTCGTATGGAATATAATTAAATTTCAGTGTAAATTCAATACAATGGTGTATTATGAACTCTAATTCAAAATCGATCTGAGATCAAATACCCTCAAAAATAGATAAAAATTCATACACGTAGCGGTAAATAAGCTACACAATAAAACTAGTATGTGTTCTCAGAATTCAAAAAGCAATACAAGTACAATAATAAAAATTTCATAGTGATTTTATATTACAAACAATGAGGAGCTAAATATAAAGTTTGAGAAACATTACATATGGAATTCTCAATGAATGAGAACAATTAAAACGAAGAAATCAAATTTCTGGAATAAAATATGAAACTAAGAAAGATTAAATAGCTAGATTTATAAACATTGTCACTCAGAATCTTCCCATTTTATGAAAATGAATAAAATATGTATTAACAGAAAACATAGAGAAGTATTGGGTAGCAAAAGTCTTGAAAATGAAAATGAAAAACCAAAAAGGGAAGTGTAAGGAAATATACTCATAGCAGATATGATTTCAAGTGAAACGACAAGAGAAATTCATTCTAAAACGAATGACCTATGCAAAGAAATATTTGCTATGAAAATTCCAAAATGACAGAATAGAAAGGGATGTGTAAACCAAAATACGCATAAAACAATTTGGGTCTAGAGTGATTTCAGAAAGGAAATCTCCTTACTTGGAAAATGTTGGCAATCAATGGGGAAAGACCCCAACTCAGACTCCTTTAAACTTGCAAGAAATATCAAACACATTAATGGCAGAGCAATGCAAGTTAAAAACAAAATAACAAAAATGTAAATTTTAGAGGAAGGAAAGTTCAAAAACCAATAAAGTAATGGTGTCTGGTAAATTGATTGAAATAAAATTTTACCTTTACGGGGACAGAGTCTTATGAAAGAAATGAAAAATTTCATCAAAAAGTTTCCTTCGTGCATCTATATTACCTACGTAACCATCTAAAACCTCTTGGTAAATACATGGCTGCGTGGAGCAACCCAGGTTGCAGAGCCAAAGAGGGAAGTTACCGAATGATAAATGAAAAATCGAATTAGGGTTATGTTGTCGCAAGTGCAATCATAGACTATGAAAGGATCCAAACCATCCACGTGTTTTACATCCCAGGAGGGAAGCATGATGAGACATGTGAGGGTAATAAAAGTAAACATACAGTCAAATGGGAAATCCCAAAGTTATAAATGCAAATCCCAGTACAAAATATGAAACATAAATCCAAAATCAATAAACCTGTATATGATTACCTTAAGAATCAATACATCACAGAGATATCATTAAACGGGAAATTGATATGTGTTGAGTCACTAATTCTAAATCTTAGTCATAAAGTATAATTTGAATATGGAGGCAATTAAATATAGTGGTCGATTTATGTAATGTTGAGATATGTAAACAAGGGATGGAGCAGATAAACCTTTATGACGTATTCCTAACCATGAACAATTGAAGTTTGAATTATTTCACATAGAATAAAACCAATATTCTAAAAGGGTAACAAATCATATTCTATTAATGATAGAGTCTATTGGCATAAGGATAAGAACTCCTTTATATAGATTAGAAGTACCTCTAGAATAATGAAACAAGTATTTTAAGAAATGAATACATGAGGGTAAATTAAATTATCATAACACAATTAAGGTAGACTAAATGTAATAGTGGGGAAATAATATTACAATATTAACTCATAATTGAAGTTATCAAGAGGGTAAGATGGATATACCTTAAATTACGAATATGATAATAAAATGAAAGAGTCACAAGATAGATTCAATTTAAAGAAGAACAGATTCATAAGTTACAAAAAGTTTAATGAAGGGAACTCATCTAATAATGAAAAAATGCGGATGAAGGAATTATAATAGAATTCGTCAAATAGTGACGAACTTATAGAAAACAGTGGACCAAAAATTAAGAAGTTATACTATAAATAGAAAAAAATTATGGTAAGTGGAGTTGTTACAGATGGTATGAGATCCCAGGTTGAAAAACTGGGCCTATATGTGTCCTCACAAAAAAAATAAAAATAAAAAAAATCCAATATTTATGCTGCCGTAAATTGTTTTTTTTTTCTAATTATTTTACACTAATTTCATTTCTGTGTACATTGAAGTAGTGCAGAAAAGTACAGATGAAATTATGAGCGAAGGGGAAGTGTTGTAAGTATATATGGGTGGTAATGAAAATCCACCATATCAATATGCTCAATTTTTGGTTATGTTCTGGGAAATGCAACGAGAAATGATTTAGCTGAGAACCAGCAATCAAATATTTTTGCAAGCGAGTGAAGATCAAAAAAGGTTGATCAAGGAATTGACCTCAAGGTCTAGTCATGATGGTGAAGACCTTGGAAAAAACAAAAAAGAAGCTGGGACTAACTCAAAAATATCTGAGGATGGTGAAGCATCGGGACAACAATCCAGAAAGGAAAAGGAATTGCAGATTTAATTCCGGAAAATTAAACCTCCTACTTATGATGGTGAAAATGAGGAAGATGCAGGAGCTTGGCTTCTAAACATGGTGAAATACTTTGATGTTTATGAGTATGGAAATAACGTGAAATCTAGATTGGCTATTTACCAACTATAGGGTAAGGTTACTTTATGGTGGGAAGAAACTAAAATGGTAGATGTACTTGCTGAGAAAAATGCTACTTGGGAAGACTTTCAAACTAAATTTAAATCTAGATATATGAATGAAAGGTACTATGATGACAAGGCCAAATATTTTCATGAGTTGAGATTGGGACAACTCACAATAGATGATTTTGTTACCAAATTCACAAATATGCTTCATTATGTAACTTATATTAGAGAAAACAAGGCAAAGGTACAATAATTTTTAAATTGTCTACCTACTATATACAAGGAGAATATAATTTGATAATCCCAAGAAAATGGATGAAGTTGCGTGAAAAGCATGATTGTGTTATCAGCAGTTCAAAGGCAGAAACGATCAGATTAAATGTTGGCAGAAAAAAGAAAAAGCGAAAGGTGACTCTAGTGGGAAAAGAGTAAAGCCAACATACTTGAAAAAACTTGGGAAAAATAATCAAAGGAATAAGTTTAACAAAACTAGAAAAATAAACGAGCCCAATCACAAACTAGATCTAAACATATGGATGTAAACAACAAGAAAGAAGGAACTGTAAAAATGAAGGAACCATTAAAGTGTTGGGGTTGTGGAGAACCTCATTTTTTACATGACTGCCCTCATCGAACATTTCAAAATATTCAACTGTTGAGAGAGGCAACTATTGTAAATGAAGTTGCTAGAAACATTCCAAGAATTAGTGCTTCCCTAGAGGATCGCCAAGCCGAACATCAATCAACCATGGTCAAAATTGAAGGTATGATTACTGAACAACCTGTTTTTGTTTAAATAGATACAGAAGAAAATTTAATTTATATAAGTCCTCAGATGGTGGAAAAGTGAAAATTAAAATTAGGAAAAATTCAGCAAGCATAGTTAGTTCAGTTAGCTACTGGAAGAAAAAGAAAAGTGACTCTAAATCACCAAATATTTATGTAAATTTAAATATTTTACCTATAGGTTCATATGATGTATTAGTGGGAATGTACTTGTTAGAAAAACATAAAACAATAGTCAATTACTTAGATAAAATAGGTCATTGTATAGATGATGAGGGAAAACGAGTGACAGTAAAAGGAAAACCAAGACCCATATCAATCAAAACAAATTTAGCACTACAGTTAAAAAGGACAGCAAGGAAGGGCTGTCAAGTGTATGATGTACAAGTGGAAGAATTGGGACAGAAAAATCAAAAAGATGTTGTAGAAAATTTACCAATAATCAGAGAATTCAAAGATGTTTTTCCAAATGAAATTCCTCAAATATCTCCTAAAAGAGAAATTAATTTTTCAATTGAATTAATACCCAGAGCTACACCTGTCTCTAGAGCACTATATAGAATGAGTACCACGGAGTTGTTAGAATTAAAATGACAACTACAAGAGTTGTTGGACCGAGGTTATATTCGGCCAAGTGTGTCGCCATGGGCAACAATTGTACTATTCGTTTAAAAAATGATGGCACATTCAGAATGTGTATAGACCACATAAAATTGATTAAATTGACTATAAATAACATATATCCTCTACCCAGATAGATGATTTATTTGATCAAGTGATAGGAGCTACTATCTTTTCAAAGATTGATTTAAGGACAGGCTATCAATAGCTGAGAATTAAGGAAGAAGACATAAATAAGACTGCATTCAAAACTAGATATGGGCACTATGAGTTTTTCATTCTACCTTTTCGATTGACTAATGCCCCCGCTACCTTTATGTGTCTTATGAACATTGTCTTAAGTAAGTATCTAGACAAATTTGTTCTCGTGTTTATTGATGAAATTCTAGTATATTCTAAGAATGAATCATAACATAAAGAACATCTCATAATTGTGTTAAAAACACTTAGAGAACATAATTTATATGCCAAACTTGGAAAATGTGAATTTTACAAAGATCAAATTTAGTATTTGGGGTCATGTAATTTCAGAAAAAGCATTGGCAGTTGACTAAGAAAATATACAAGCTATCATGAATTGGCATGTTCCTACTGATGTTACAGCCATAAGATCATTCATGGGAATTGCAGGATACTACAGGAGATTTGTAGAAGGATTTTTAGCCTTAGCATATCTATTACCTCTCTACATCAGAGAGGAGTGAAGTTTGGGTGGACAGAAATATGTCAACATACTTTTAAACAGTTAAAACCTAAACTAACAACTGCTCCTATTTTGAAGATTGTTGAACCAAAAAAATAATTTGTAGTATGTACACATGCTTCTGCAGAAGGATTAGGAGGGGTATTATTACAAGAATACTCAGTCATAGCATATGAGTCCAAAAAATTAAAGAAACATGAACATAATTACACTGTGTATGACTTAGAATTAGCTAATATAACACATGATTTGAAGATGTGCAGACATTATCTGTTAGGAAAGAAGTTTGTTTTGATGACATATCATATAGGTTTTAAATACTTTTTCAAAAAACCTGACTTAAATGCTAGAAAATCTAGGTGGTTGTCTTTCCTTAGTGAGTTTGAAATAGAAATCAAACATATTAAGAAAAAAGAAAATAAGATTGTAGATTCTTTGAATAGGAATGCTCATCAAAATTTGAATAATGTTAGGAGTAGTGCAAATTTTGACATTGAAGGATCAATACAAGAAGTAATGAGTCAAGATTCAAACTATGAAAAAGTTGAAGAAACATTTGAGAATACTAAGATATTGGGATATAGTCAAAACCAGAAACAAATGATTTTCTACAAAAACATATTGTACATTCCCAATGTGAGCGCATTAAAATGTGAAATTTTAGGTGAGTATCATAAATGACCCTATTCAGGACACCCTGGTTATCAAAAATTGATTTCAGCATTGAGGAATAATATGCTATGGCCATGTATCAAAAACGATGTGGGTAATTATCTAGCTAGATGTTTGGAATGTCAACAGGTAAAAGTAGAACATCAACATCCAGCAGGATTGTTGAATCCTTTACCTATCCCAGAATGGAAATGGGAAATAGTTTCAATAGATTTTATAATTGGTTTCCTGAGAACTAAATACCAACATGATTCTATAATGGTATTTATAGACACATTGACCAAAACTTCACACTTTTTACCAATAAAATCTACTTTTGGTATAGCTCAAGCAGCTAATGTATTAATGAAAGAGATTGTAAAGTTACATGGTATTCCTAAAATGATTATATTATACAAATATGCAAAGTTTACTTCAACTTTTTGGAAGACCTTTTTTGGAGGAATGGGTACCAAATTTAACTTTAGTAACTCATACCATCCTCAAACAAATGGAAAAACTGAAAGAAAAAATCAGATTTTAGAAGACATGTTGATAATGTATGTTATGGACAAACCTACAAGGTGGGAAGACTTTTATCATGTGGAAGAATTTTCATATAATAATAGTTATCAGGCCTCAATAAAAATGATTCCTTTCAAAGCATTCTATGGAAGAAAGTTCCACACACCTCTTAGTCGGAGTTAACCATAGGATAAGTTAATTCTGGGACAAGATGCATTGCAAGAAATGGAAAGAACTATGAAGAAAATTCAGCAAAACATTAATACAACACACGACAGGAAAAATAGCTATGTAAATAAAAAAAAAGAATTCATAGAGAATTCAAAGTGGGAGATCATGTTTACCTGAGGATTAAGCCAAAAAAAAGTACTTTGTATACTGTTAGTTGTGCTAAATTAGCACCACGCTATTGTGGACCATTTGAAGTGCTAGAAAATGTGGAACCAGTAGCCTACAAATTGGCTTTGCCTAGTCACATTAAGGTTCACAATGTTTTTCATGTTTCATTACTAAAAAAGTATATACAGGATCCTATATATGTAATTGATTGGAATGTGATACAGGTGGAACCAGAAGGGGGATTTCTTCCAGAGCCACTTCATTTCCTGGCACGAGAAGAAGTTGAGCTCTGGAATAGGACGGTAGCCAGGGTGAAACTACAATGGAAACATTTTGTACCCGAATAAGCTACTTGGGAGCGAGAAGAAGATATGAAGGAAAAATATCCATCATTGTTTGACAAGTGAAGTCATATTTTTCAACACTAAGGAAAATGTTTTGTTTTAGAGGGGGAACATGTGATATCCCTATTTCTACTGCTTTTATTAGATAGTTGAATAGTCCTAAAGGTTAAGTGGACTGAAAGGAAAACAATTATTGTGAACATATTTTATTATTTTAAATTAAATAAAAGTGGAAATTGAACTATTGTGCAAAGACTAGAGTATAATTAGAGATCAACAATTCAAATCCATGAGGATGGATAAGATTCCAAAGACTTTCCCATATTCTCCAAAAACCCTTGGAGAAAATAAAATAAAAAATGAATATTAGATTGGAGATACAAATATAAAAAAATACCTCAGTAAAGTGGAAATTTACTGAGAAGAGGTGAAATAAAAACAGAAAGAGGAAAAAGCTTGTTTTAATGTAATTTTGTGGAAAAAACAAAAGGAAAGCCTAGGCAAAAAGGAAAGCAGCATCCTGATTAACTCGAGGTAGTTATGGAAACATGTTGATGGAAAAGCATCCTTAAATAAGTCATTCCTAGGTATACAAGAGGTTGTCTACACTCGAGAGGAATTGGTCTCTACTTGGGGTGAGATGTGGAGAGAAAGCTTAAGGTTGGGTGGAAAATAGTCTTACTAGAATTGATATGCACACTTAATTTAATTTTGTATTATGATTCTATTTTTATGATGAGAATGATAGTTTAGAGAAATGATGGTTTATGTAAAGAGGTAAGTAGGAAATTATCTTTTCTGAATTTTTAATTTGTATAATGGAATTATGTTAGTTTTAAGTTATAGAGTCTGATGTATTTAACAAAACATAACTATAGTGAACACAGTTTAACTCTATATAGTTACATAAACAAATTAAATTACTATACCAACAAACAGAAGGTCTAAACCCAATTAGTAGGGTTTAAATATGTTGTTACGTTGTAATAATTTATATGTTAAATTAAAAAAATACATCATTAAAGGTGGAAAAGATGTTAAAATAAATATTTAACATAATTATAATGTCAATCAAAATGAAACACAAATCTTGGTACAGTGAGAGATAATTGTCAATCTAGAAATAAACATGATTGTACAAAAAACATCTAAATATATGTATTTTACTTCAAATACAAACATTGCATATATCTATTCATTCTTATGGACAAATAAGAAATTAAACATCAGATATATATTGGAGCACTAGAGGATAGTACAATAACTATAATTAGAATTCATGTTTAAAAATGATAGCCATTTGAAATACTACAAATAAGTGGAAAAATATATATGCAAACTTCTTATAAAGAAAAATTCTTATCATCATAATAAGAAAAAAATTTGGTAGTAAAAATTGATAAAATAAATCATTATACATTGCCATAAGTACATTCACTGATGTCAAATGTTCTGTCTATTAATTACAAAAATTATACAGTAATAAATATCCTTGAATTTAGTGGATTGCATTTCAAGAATGTTATCGACCAACCTATACATAGAAGGGATAAAAATAACTCTAAGGCTTGTGAGAAAAATGCACAAGTTGACGACTAGTAAATTGTGAGAGGTGCACTACCTATACAAGGAACCCATATGAATAAGGGTTAGAATTTAATTATTAGGTTAATTAAATTAATTACATTAAATTTGAGCAAGGGACACTTGAAATTTTGACATCAAATTGCCTTATGATTCAAGGGAAATTTCTGAAATCCTTTCCGTGTTTACAAGTAAAGAAAGATGTAGAAAAATATACTATAAATGAATACCAATATTGAAAGCATAAAAAAATGATTTTACTAGTGTTATGGAAGAGTAAGTACTTAATGAAAATCCATGACTGGTATCAAAATAGGAAGAAGAGTGCCTGCGCAATAAATCATTTCATTAATCAAGGGAAATTAATAAAAAGATAGAAACTTCCTAAAGGAAGAACTTGAGTATATTTTACCAGTTTATTCTCAATGGTTCTCAATATTATGAAGGAAAATATGGAAATTGAGAAAAATTAAAAGATGCATATATAAGTCATGCCTTAAATTTTATAAATATACTTCTACAATTAAAGACAGTCATAAAAATTACCTCTTCATATGAAACCATGCAAATTAAACTTCAATACCATTTGTTCCTTACCATAGTGAGTCTTATGGGAAAATGAGGGTTTCTAATTATGCATCGTTGAGAAGAAAACCATAACATTTTAAAGTAAATGTAATTCAAAAGTGAAGTTTGATAAACATAAATAGAGTGATGATAAACTATTGAGTCATTCAAACTTTCATATGGAATATAATTAAATTTCAGGGTAAATTCAATACAGTGGTGTATTATGAACTTTAATTCAAAATCTATCTGAGATCAAATATCCTAGAAAAGAGATAAAAATTCATAGAGGTAGCGATAAATAACTTACACAATAAAACCATTATGCGTTCTCATAATTGAAAAGGAATCCAAGGACAACAATACAAATTTCATACTGATTTTACATTACAAACAACGACGAGACAGATAGAAAGGTCGAGAAACATTACATATGGAATTCTCAATGAATGAGAGCAATTAAAATGACGAAATCAAATTACCAGAAATAAAATTTGAAACCAAGAAAGATTCAATAGCTATATTTATAAACACTGCCACTTATAATCTTTTCATTTTATGAAAAATGAATAAAATCTGTATTAACAGAAAATGCAGAGAAGTATCGGGTAGAAAAAGTCTTAAAAACAAAATTGAAAAACGAAAAAGGGAAGTGTAAGGAAATATCCTCATAGTAGATACGATTTCAAGTGCAACTACAAGGTAAATTCGTTCTAAAAGGCTGAAGGACCTCTGCAAAGAAATCTCAACTATGAAAATTCAAAAACGACGGAATAGAAAGGGATATGTAAACCAAATACACATAAAACAATTCAGGTCTAGAGTGATTTCATAAATGGAATCTCCTTACCTGGAAAATGTTGGCAATGGGGAAGGACCCCAATTCAGACTCCATTAAACCTGCAATAAATCCCAATCACGTTAATGGCAGATGAATTCAAGTTAAAAAAGAAATAACAAAAACGTAAATTTTAGAGGAAGGCAAGTTCGAAAACCAATGAAGAAATGATGTGTGGTAATTTTACTGAAATAAACTTTTACCTTTACGGAGACAGAGTCTCATGAAAGAAATGAAAAATTTCATGGAAAAGTTGCCTTCGTGCATCTATCTGACCTTCATAACCATCTGAAACCTCGTGGTCAGACCATGGTTGTGTGAAGCAAACCAGGTTGCAGAGCCAACGACGGAAGTTACCAAATGAGAAATGAAAAACCGAATTAGAGTTATGTTGTTGTAAGCAGTCATAGACTACGAAAGGATCCAAACCATCCACATGTTTTACATCCCAAGAGGAAAGCACAATGAGCCATGTGAGGGTAATAAAATTAAACATATGGTCAATTGGGAAATCCTGAAGTTATAAATGTAAATCCTAGTACGAAATATAAAATGTAAATTCCAAGTCAACAAAAATGTATATGAGTTCCTTAAACACTATTACATGACAGAGATATCATTAAATGGGGAATTGATATGCATTGAGTCACCAATTCCAAATCTTAGTCATAAATTATAATTCGAATATGGAGCCAATTAACTATAGTAGTTGATTTATATCATGTTGAGATATGTAAACAAGGGATGGAGCACATAAACTTTTATGATGTATTCCTAACCATGGACCATTGAAGTTGGAATTATTTCACATAGAATACAAACCAATGTTACAAAAGAGTAACAACTCATATTCTATTAATAGTAGAGTCTATTAGGATAAAGAAAAGAACTTCTTTGTATAGATTAGAAGTGCTTCTGGAATTAAGAAACAAGTATTTTAAGAAATGAATACATGAGGATAAATCAAATTATCATAAGACAATTAAGGTAGACTAAATATAATAGTGGGGAAATACTATTACAATATTAACTCATAATTGAAGATATCAAGAGGGTAAGATGGACATACCTTAAATTATGAATATGCTAATAAAATGAAAGAGTGACCAGATAGAGCTAATTTGAAGAAGAACGAATGCATAAATTACAAAAAGTGTATTCAAGAGAACTCATCTAATAATGATAAAATTCCGATGAAGGAATAAAAATAGAATTTGTCAAATAGTAACGAACTTATTGAAAATAGTGGACCTTAAGTAGTTATACTATAAATAGAAAAAAAAATTGTGGTAAGTCGAGTTGTTATAGCGGATATTCCCAAAAAAACCTTTCCTTCAAACAACAAATGCTACTTTACTTTTTCTCATTCTAGTCTTTTTTTTCTTTTTGTCCTTTACTCATTATAGTCCTCGACTAATTACCTAATAGACACATGGTTCCACTACCTACCTGGTTGATGATATTGCGTGGCTAGTGTAATCGGCTGACCTTAGCATTGTCCACTAGTTGTTTGCTAATGATTATCAAACACAAGAGGTAAATTGATTGGCCCTTGCCTTGACAATACTTGTCCATAGTGAAAGGTCATCCTTGCACCAACATTAATCCATATACTCTAGTCACCTCATTAAAGAGATGCTTACTAAAGAATCATCCTCAAATAGTGTTTGATTAGCGTAATAAGAAGGGCCCGAGCGTAACTGGCGGGACACCAGGTCATCATTCAAAACCACAGGGAACTACCTCCATGTAATATAAGGCATAGTGTGATGAATTTTGTTGATTCAAGAAGCATAGAAGCTTGGTTTTTCAGGTTGTGAAAACAGGAAAGGAGTACATGTTGTAAAGAATGAAAATAACATGATCTCTAATGATTCAGTGAAGCAAGTGTTTATTATCGAATGTTGGTGAATGCGGTATCGTTAAACGCCCATTCAAGAATGATCTCTATGTGAATAAACCCTTCCATCTCATCCAATTCTTTAAGGATAATTGAGGCACTAAGCTCCCTTCCCTATGGAAAGAATGCATAAAGCCAAATATATTAGTAGATTACCTCTATGTACTTTGAGATAAGCATCTAGAGGATAGAAGCTTTTAGCTTTTATTGTAAGAATTGTGTTTCCATATTCAGTTTGATATGGGTATTTTCTATTATCCTCCCTATCATCTATGAGTGGTGGGATGAAAAAAAGGCAATATGTGTCATCACTACAAATACATGCCACAGATGCCCAGTGAGTGAGATACAAATAGGAAATTCTATCATGCCTACCTTTACCATAAAAAATCTCAAGAATTCCAAGCCATACTCATTGCTAGAGATAAAATCACTCCATCTTTGCCTTTCCCAAGAATCTCCTTTACGATAGAATCCTTCGATAGACAACGAAAAACTGTAGTCTGATCTGTTGAATAATCCTTAGATAGAAAACTCAATATTGTAATCTGATATGTTGAATAGTAGATGCCAGCTCCCTAGACTTGAAACTGTCGAAAATTCTACTCCAATAAGGAAAAAGAAAATTGTATCAAGTTAAGTTATACTCTACCAAGCTAAGTTGTTCTCTACCTTAGAATAACATAGAAAATGAGTCGATCTAGCCATAATCTTCCTGTGAATTACATAGAAAATTAGTTGATTCAACTACAGAAAATAAGTAAATAAGTTGATCCAACTACGGAAAATAAGTGACTATTATGTCAACATACCTTAGAAGAACACAAACAATAAGTCGATCAAGCCATGCTCTTCCTGTGAATTACATAGCAATTACGTTGACTCATCTATGGAAAATAAATGACTGTTGTCTCAAGATCAGCATCTTGTCAACATCTGCGTGCATGCTGCCCATCTGTTTGAACGGGGTATAGTAATTTATGTTAACAATCATGTATTATATACATAAAAATATATAAACAATAAAAAAATAACAATTTTCGGGTTTTAAAAATATATAAATAATAAAAACAAATAAAAATTGTGGTGTATGTGTCCATTTTCATGCAACCCAGGTGCCTGTGTATCACTAATTATTTCTAGAATGGTCTCAAGTACACAACTTCCGCATAAATTTCCCAGTTTAGAAAATGTTTACCTGGCTCATTTTCGGGTTTCCTGCGTTTTTTTCTTTAACTTTCATTTTCTTCTTTAACTTCTTTTTATAACAGAGAACCGCGTAGTTCATGCAACAACAAAGAGCCACCCAATTCATGCATCAACATCATTGTTAGTGTTGCGATTTGAATAGGATTGCATGCTCTCCCTAATATTCTTTATGTCCAACATCTAAAGCTCATAGAGAAGGAGGACCTCCTTACCATTGTGGGGCTTTCGAATGGGCTCAAATTCTGGTGGATCAACTAGCTTCTCTAAAACTCCGACTATTTCATAATTGTGAAAGAATGCCACTTCACGTTGTAGCAACAATGCCTAGCCTGCTAGTTTAGCATCTGTTCTCAATGCCTAGTAGGGAGAGAAAGGCTCTTTTAGAAGAGGGAGCCCGTGGGATATCCATACATTCTAGGATACCTAACGAAGAGCCCAAGCCATTGCAGCCAGACTTACACGCAGAATGTCACAAGAATCCAATCTCCCCCCTAGCTTCAGCCTGCATTTAGTCCATCAAGACAGAGATATTCTACTATGGAACTCTTTTCCATATGTAGAACCATAATTTATTATCCGAGTTTTAGTCGGTGCATCAATGCAGCGTCAAAGATCCCACCCAAAACCCCCTCACCAAGTAAACTAGCACAACCACATTAATAAAAACTAATGTGGTTGATATATGCCCATAAGCGTATATAAAATAGATTTACAACCACATTTACCAATGTGGTTGATATACGCAGAAAAGTCTACCCATCACATTAATTTATATATCAATAAAATATTATATATAATAAATTTATTATATTAATTTGAAAAATATATATTATATATTAATAAAAATAATAATATATACATACTATAAATTAACTTGAAATATATATAATATATATTAATATAAAAAAATATTAATAATATGTAATAATTTAATATATCATACATGGCTATACTATTAATAAAGCAAAAGAACTAATAATATATTAATAATATATATTATATCATAGTTGGTTATATTATTAATAATATATATTAAGAATATTATAATATTACAAATATTCATTATTAATAAATATTAGAATATTTATTTATATTGATTATTAATAACATTATAATCTAATATTTCTTAATAATAATTATTAGCAATATTATAATATTATTTATATTACTAAATAAATATTGAAATATTTATTAATAATGATTATTAGTAATATTATAATATTATGAATATATATTATTAATAATGAATATTAATAATATTATAATATTACTAATAATCATTATTAATAAATATTTCAATATTTATTTATAATTATTATTAGTAATATTATAATATTATTAATATTACTAAATAAATATTAAAATATTATAATACTATTAATATATATTATTAATAATATATATTAATAATATTAAAATATAAGAAATAATCATTATTAATAAATATTTATAATGAATCATTATTAATATTTATTTATAATGAATATTAGTAATATTATAATATTATTAATATATACAAAAATATATTAATAATATTATAATATTATTATTCATTATTAATACTTATTATAATATTATAATAAGCATTAATAATATATATTAAAAATATTTATTAATATATTATTAATATTAACTATATACATACTATAAATTATCTTGAAATTTTTATAATATATTATAATAATATTTATTAATATAAAAATAATAAAAATAATATTTAATATTTTAATATTTATTTATATATTAATATCATAGATGGTTATATTATTAATAAACCAGAAGGGAATTGATTTAAACATTGAGACAATTGTTGTCACAATGCGACGTTGGACCAACTGTGACCAAGGTTGGCCATGGGTGACTTTCCTATTGAGACAATCTTTGTCAGAATGTGACATTTGATCATGGATGACATTGATCGAGTATTCATATTATAAACCAAAAGAACTAATAAACCCAAGGGTTTAATATTATAAACCAAAGGAATTGGTGAACCCAAGGGACAACCATCACCCAAAAAATTATAAACCAAAAGAAATTGGTGAACCCAAGGGAATTGATTTAAACATTCAGAGAATTGTTGTCACAATGTGACGTTGGACCAACTATGAGCAGGGTTGGCCATGGGTGACTTTCATATTGAGACAATATTTGTCAGAATGTCACATTTGATCATGGATGACATTGATCAATTATTCATATTATAAACCAAAAGAACTAATAAACCCAAGGGTTTAATATTATAAACCAAAGGAATTGGTGAACCCAAGGGACAACCATTACGCAACAAATTATAAACCAAAAGGAATTGGAGAACCCAAGGGAATTGATTTAAACATTGAGACAATTGTTGTCACAATGCGACGTTGGACCAACTATGACCATGGTTGGCCATGGGTGATTTTCATATTGAGACAATGTTTCTCATAATGTGTTATTTGATCATGCATGACATTGATCGATTATTCATATTATAAACAAAAAATAATAATAAACCCAAGGGTTTAATATTATAAACCAAAGCAAGTGGTGAACCCAAGGGAAAATCATTACCCAAAAAATTATAAACCAAAGTTATTGGTGAACCCAAGGGAATTGATTTAAACATTGAGACAATTGTTGTCACAATGCGATGTTGGGCCAAGTATGACCATGGTTGGGCATGGGTGATTTTCATATTGACACAATGTTTGTCAGAATGTGACATTTGATCATGGATGACATTGATCAATTATTCATATTATAAACCAAAAAAACTAATAAACCCAAGGGTTTAATATTACAAACCAAAGGAATTGGTGAACCCAAGGGACAACCATTACCCAAAAAATTATAAACAAAAAGGAATTGGTGAACCCAAGGGAATTGATTTAAACATTGAGACAATGGTTGTCACAATGCGACGCTGGACCAACTATGACCATGGTTGGCCATGGGTGATTTTCATAATGAGACAATGTTTCTCATAACGTGTCATTTGATCATGGATGACATTGATCGATTATTCATATTATAAACCAAAAAAACTAATAAACCCAAGGTTTTAATATTATAAACCAAAGAAAGTGGTGAACCCAAGGGAAAATCATTACCCAAAAAATTATAAACCAAAGGAATTGGTGAACCCAATGGAATTGATTTAAACATTGAGACAATTGTTTTCGCAATGCGACGTTGGGCCAAGTATGACCATGGTTGGCCAAGGGTGATTTTCGTATTGATACAATGTTTGTCAGAATGTGACATTTCATCATGGATGACATTGATCAACTATTCATATTATAAACCAAAAAAACTAATAAACCCAAGGGTTTAATATTATAAACCAAAGGAATTGGTGAACCCAAGGGACAACCATTACCCAATAAATTATAAACCAAAAGGAATTGGTGAACCCAAGGGAATTGATTTAAACATTGAGACAATGGTTGTCCCAATGCGACGTTGGACCAACTATGACCATGGTTGGCCATGGGTGATTTCCATATTGAGAGTCTGTTTCTCATAATGTTTCATTTGATCATGGATGACATTGATCGATTATTCATATTATAAACCAAAAAAAGTAATAAACCTAAGGGTTTAATATTATAAACCAAAGCAAGTGGTGAACCCAAGGGAAAATCATTACCCAAAAAATTATAAACCAAAGGAATTGGTGAACCCAAGGGTTTAATATTACAAACCAAAGGGATTGGTGAACCCAAGGGACAACCATTACCCAACAAATTATAAACCAAAAGGAATTGGTGAACCCAAGGGAATTGATTTAAACATTGAGACAATGGTTGTCACAATGTGACGCTAGACCAACTATGACCATGGTTGGCTATGGGTGATTTTCATAATGAGACAATGTTTCTCATAACGTGTCATTTGATCATGGATGACATTGATCGATTATTCATATTATAAACCAAAAAAACTAATAAACCCAAGGGTTTAATATTATAAACCAAAGCAAGTGGTGAACCCAAAGGAAAATCATTACCCAAAAAATTATAAACCAAAGGAATTGGTGAACCCAATGGAATTGATTTAAACATTGAGACAATTGTTGTCGCAATGCGATGTTGGGCCAAGTATGACCATGGTTGGCCAAGGGTGATTTTCATATTGATACAATGTTTGTTAGAATGTGACATTTCATCATGGATGACATTGATCGACTATTCATATTATAAACCAAAGGAATTGGTGAACCCAAGGGACAACCATTACCCAACAAATTATAAACCAAAAGGAATTGGTGAACCCAAGGGAATTGATTTAAACATTGAGACAATGGTTGTCCCAATGTGACGTTGGACCAACTATGACCATGGTTGGCCATGGGTGATTTTCATATTGAGACAATGTTTCTCATAATGTGTCATTTGATCATGGATGACATTGATCGATTATTCATATTATAAACCAAAAAAACTAATAAACCCAAGGGTTTAATATTATAAACCAAAGCAAGTGGTGAACCCAAGAGAAAATCATTACCCAAAAAATTATAAACCAAAGGAATTGGTGAACCCAAGGGAATTGATTTAAACATTGAGACAATTGTTGTCGCAATGCGACATTGGGCCAAGTATGACCATGGTTGGCCATGGGTGATTTTCATATTGATACAATGTTTGTCAGAATGTGACATTTGATCATGGATGACATTGATCGATTATTCATATTATAAACAAAAAAAACTAATAAACCCAAGGGTTTAATATTATAAACCAAAGGAATTGGTGAACCCAAGGGATAACCATTACCCAACAAATTATAAACCAAAAGGAATTGGTGAACCCAAGGGAATTGATTTAAACATTGAGACAATGGTTGTCCCAATGCGACGTTGGACCAACTATGACCATGGTTGGCCATGGGTGATTTCATATTGAGACAATATTTCTCATAATGTGTCATTTGATCATGGATGACATTAATCGATTATTCATATTATAAACCAAAAAAACTAATAAACCTAAGGGTTTAATATTATAAACCAAAGCAAGTGGTGAACCCAAGGGAAAATCATTACCCAAAAAATTATAAACCAAAGGAATTGGTGAACCCAATGGAATTTATTTCAACATTGAGACAATTGTTGTCGCAATGCGACGTTGGGCCAAGTATGACCATGGTTGGCCAAGGGTGATTTTCATATTGATAGAATGTTTGTCAGAATGTGACATTTGATCATGGATGACATTGATCGATTATTCATATTATAAACCAAAAAAACTAATAAACCCAAGGGTTTAATATTATAAACCAAAGGAATTGGTGAACCCAAGGAACAACCGTTACCCAAAAAATTATAAACCAAAGGAATTGGTGAACCCAAGGGAATTGATTTAAACATTGAGACAATTGTTGTCACAATGCGACATTGGACCAACTATGACCAGGGTTGGCCATGGGTGATTTTCTTATTGAGACAATATTTGTCAGAATGTGACATTTGATCATGGGTCACAATGTGACATTGGACCAACTATGACCATGGTTGGCCATGGGTGATTTTCTTATTGAGACAATGTTTGTCAGAATGTGTCATTTGATCATGGATGACATTGATCGATTATTCATATTATAAACCAAAAAAACTAATAAACCCAAGGGAAAATCATTACCCAAAAAATTATAAATCAAAGGAATTGGTGAACCCAAGGGAATTGATTTAAACATTGAGACAATTTTTGTCACAATGCAACGTTGGACCAACTATGACCATGGTTAACCATGGGTGATTTTCATATCGAGACAATGTTTGTCAGAATGTGACATTTCATCATGGATAACATTGATCGATTATTAATGATTATTAATATTATAAACGGAGGGGAATGAACATGGTTTACCATGCTTGATTTAAACATTGAGACAATTGTTGTCACAATGCGACGTTGGACCAACTATGACTATGGTTGGCACGTTTGATCAGCAATGACATTAATCGATTATTCATATTATAAACCGAAAGAAATAACAAACCCAAGGGTTAAACATTATAAACTAAAGGAATTGGTGAACCAAGGGAAAAACATTACCCAACAAATGAGTAATAGAAATAAAAATTATTAACAAACCTAATCGATTAAAAAAGTATTATAAACCAAAAGAAGTAATAACCCAACGGTTCAATATTAGAAAACAGAGGAACTGGTGAACCCAAGGGAAAAATATTAATAACCCAAGGGACCAATAACGCGAAGGGAACAAAAATTTAGTCGAACATTAGTATCACAACCACATCATATTTATGAAGAGATTAATAAAGTGGAGGGACCATTAATAATATAAACAAAAATATATAATAAACCCAAGGCTTCAATATTATAAACCAAAGGAATTCATGAACTCAAGGGAACATTATTAAAAACATAAGTTATACCAATAGTCCATTCTGTTTATATTAAGTTGAGTAAGTGTTTTTCATAATGTGAAATTGGACAATGCATTAGTATTGAACTCTAGGACTAATATAAAAACCCCAATATGTGAATTTAATAATGTGAACGGAATATTATTACAAACCGAAAGAATCGGAAAAATCAAGGAATCAATGTTATAAACCCAATTGATCAACAAATACAATGAAATATTAACAGTATAATCATAAAACATCAATAAAGCAAAGGGACCATTAATATTATAAAAATTGAAGGACTGAAATTAACATATGTGTTTTGTTGTCTTTACATAAAGAAATCCCACCACAAAAATGGACTCAAAACAGTCCATCAAATGTCATTTATCAAATAGCCTCTTCAAGAACACAACCAGACCGACCACAAAAGGAACACCAATTCAAATCAACAGGATAATGATCACGATACTTAACGCTTTCCAACCAATCCCTTCTTGTTTTTCTCCCAGCCTCCCTCATGTGCACATGCAACAGGTATTTCACATTGATTTTCATTTCATCAAGCACACGAAGGTGCTCATCAATGAAAGTAGGATGGAACCCATGTTTTCTATCTAGCTTGTCCCGAATGTAAGAAACAAGACTGATGAGTCTAGAAATATTCACCACCGCTTGATTATAGTAGATCCCATCATTATTATCCATACCTGCATTTGAAAGGAAAACGACAAAATAAAAATTTATACAGAAAGAGATAGAAACATCTAGGTAGATATATATATATATATATATATATATATATATAACACCCCGTTTCTATTGTTTTTAAAAAACTGAATCTTAAAAACGCGATGCTATAAACCTCATTAGAAATACATACTGCACATGAAAAGAGTGATAAAAATAAATGTGTGATATGACCCATATTACAATAATCAACAAGAAAGCACAAAATTCTAAACTCAATGTTTATAATGAAATATTAATAATGTTAGTAATTCAATATTTGTATTTAAATTAATGTCAATGTATATATTAATTGTAGTCTAATATTATTAACAAATATAAATATCTTGTCATTGAACCAAACCACAACACATTTAGCAAACCACATTGATAAATATTTTTAGTTTCATGTAATAGGGATATGGACTTCAATCTCGAATTTAATGATTGGATAATATAACTGGCGGTATATGTCTGAATGGTCTACTATAAACAAAAGAACAATAGCGACTAAAAACTGGAGGTATATTTAACAACACGGAAAACGATGTATGGAATTTCTCATATATTACTATATTTCATCTCATGAATGTATTCATTTAATTAATACATAACACTATATAACACCCTGTTTCTATTGTTTTTTAAAAACTGAATCTTAAAAACGTGATGCTATAAACCTCATTAGAAAAACATACTGCACACATGAAAAGAATGATAAAAATAAATGTGTGATATGACCCATATTACAATAATCAACAAGAAAGCAGAAAATTCTAAACTCAATTTTTATAATCAAATTTTAATAATGTTAGTAATTCAATATTTGTTTCAAATTAATTTCAATGTATATATTAATTGTAGTCCAATATTATTAACAAATATAAATATCTTGTCATTGAACCAAACCACAACACATTTAGCAAACCACATTGATAAATATTTTTAATTTCATGTAATAGCGATATGGACTTCAATCTTGAATTTAATGATTGGCTAATAAAACTGGCTATATAAGTCTGAATGGTTTACTATAAACAAAAGAAAAATAGCGACTAAAAAATGGAGGTATATTGAACAACACAAAAAATGATGTCTGGAATTTCTCATATATTACTATATTGCATCTCATGAATGTATTCATTTAATTAATACATCAAAAGAATTCCTATACTAAATGAAAAAAGAGACGATAATAAAAACAATTATAAAACATTCTATAAATATGTCAAAACACTATTAGCTACATGTGACAGTGATATGGAATTCCATATTGATTTTTAATGGTTGGCTCGTGTAACTAGTTTTCTACCTGTGAATGGTTCATTGTAAGAAAAATAACAAAAAACGACATTATAAAAACAAGAAAATTAAAGAACAGAAAAAACGATGTAAACAACAATCCAAAAGACCACTATGAATTAATATATCAAAAGCATTATTATTATATAAATAGTTGCATATCATAGCGATATGGACTTCAATCTCTCCTCTTCTTTCTTCCTAATTGTAACATACGCACTATTATTCATCTTGGCATACCGCTGATAAGAGAAAGGCGGTGCAATGCGCAAACCATCTATTGATTTCACTCTTGATATGGCTGTGAAGGTCAGCCCTTATTGCTCTCTATTCCCGATATCAATTGATGCTCTCTCTAAAGTCAAACCTTGTGACTTGTGAATTGTAAGAGCCCATGCCATCTTTAAAGAAATTTGTTTTCGGTTTCCTCTTATCACTGGTGTGATAGGCACAATGTTTGGATTGCTTGCATCAAACGGAACACCAACATACTTATCAAAAATAACAGTTGTGAACATTGGAAGCTCATGTGGCTTAGATTTGGGCATATAAAATACTTCCTTCACATACCCAAGTGCACCATTCACCAAGCCAGCTTCAACCCACAAATTACATGTCAACATAACACGCTGGCCACGGCACAACAAAACTTCACGGTCCAGTTGATCATCATCGACACCACTGATTTCTGAACGCCTTGAATTCACAGCAATACATCGTGCAATTGGAGAATTTAATGATTTCAACATATGTCTGTTATGGAAGGAGACCAAATTATTTGTTGGAAACATGTGAACTGCTGCATTAAATAAATCCCTTTCTGTAGGATGCAACCTGATATCAGCCCGCGACATAAGAAACTCCCAATCATCAAGAACATGTTCTGCGTTTCTTATGTTATTGAGGACTCGACGAAAACAAGATTGTTTCTCATTGCTCCCTTGTTGGCGAAATATTGTGTCAAGAGTGACCATAGTATTGAATTTTTTCCATAAGACTTTCCCTGCTGTATTACCTGCATACAAAGGCTTATCTCTCATAGGAGGTAGCTGGCCAAGGTCACCCACAAGGATCATGGATCTACCACCAAAAGGACAATTCTTTTTATTTGGAAATGCTTCTCGCAATCGAGCATCTATTTGCATGAACAACCTTGATCCTAAAAAGCTCATTTCATCAATCAATATATATCGAATGTGCCTCATTTCCTCTTGGAATAGTGCCAATGATTGACCCTATAGTGGTTTCATATCTCTAATTGGGATTTTCAAAGCAGAGTGTATTGTTTTTGCATGTATATTGAAAGCAGCTATTCCTGTTGGGGCAAGAAGAAGCAAAGGACTTTTCCCATTACTTGACAGATTAGAAAGAGCCTCAGAAATACACTGGATAAGGAAAGACTTGCCAGTGCCTGCAGTGCCTTGAATAATCATAAGAAGAGCTTCACGAATCTCATATTCGGCAGAATGCCTTAAAACGATTTCAAAAGCAAGTCGTTGTTTTTCTGCCAATGAATCGGGAGAGACAAATGTTCTATTTGAAAGGTCACCAACATCACCCCTTGATATTTCATTCCTTATAAAATTAATAGCTTCTTCGGCCACATCATCAGAAATAGTTGTACCTTGCCAGTCAAAGGATACATCAAAATCCCTTCGACCAAGGGTGTGAAGATCAGAAACATTGACACTATTTGGTGGAACCAAGCGAGAGAATACAATACCTCTATTAAAATGAGGTGTATCCTACTCCAAGAGAATACAATACCTTTTCACTAAAGAAATGTAAATAGAGGAATGTAATAAAACAACCACTATTGCATCAACTGTAAAGATATCATTGGATTACCTCCATTGTTCCACGCGAACTGCTATCAGGGATGACTGCTTCTATTCGTCGGACAATATTATTTTCAGAAGGGAGATTGGAAGAGACGCTGTTTCGATGAGCTGGATCCATATTATCAAACAAATGGCCAATCAAACTATCATCCAAGTCACCACATACAATGTCATCATTCCCTCCACCATGGATATTTTGCAACCTTTGGCCTTTCTCACAAGATGCAATTGCAGAGACAAAAGGGTTAGGGTGAACATTTGCATCCACGTTATGAATATGATGTTCCTCCCTATTGTGAGATGTTTCCTCAATATTATGAAAATTTTCAGGAGAGCGTTGAAAAACAGAATTATCCTGAGGAGGAGCATATTCTGGCAACGAACTACCAAGCGGAAATGTTCTTTCCATGATATCATCCATAGTATGATACCTAGGAGGAACCATAAAATTGTTTTGAAGATTTGTTTCAGTCATTCTTCTACGATATTTAGCTCTTCTATGCTCATTTATTGTGTCCTTATTTTGTTGATACCGTAAACGACGACTTTCATTAGACTTATCACACGATGCAGGTGACTTATTCCTTTTTCTTGTACGTTTGCTTGTACCTTCAGACGACATGTCTACAATAAATAATAAAATATTTCTTATAGAAGAGTAAATAGTTGGAAGTATATACCATCAAAAAAACCTAAAGATATAACATTGTTTGAGAATCAATAACAAAAAACTGATGGAAACACCATGTATAGAATAAGTCACAGTAATTACAATTATAGAAACAGAGAGAAATGGATAACATCCAAACACATTGAAATGCAATTAAGAGGACTAAACGTGACAAAAAAATAAATATTTTTCGAGCAAATTGCAATGGAATTTAATGTCCAGCATCCGTTACATACACATATAGAAGACACCCCCTCAGAATGGAGCCATATAAATATCCATAGTCTTAGCATACATACCCAAAAGTATGCAAAGTAAATAAAACCATAAAAGAAATATTTTCTACGACGACAGAGAGAATACAAAATGGAAAATAGCCTAAGACTCCATGTCTACATCTAATGGTGGAATCTCATCTATAGAATCCATACGCGGAGCAATTGCAAAGACATTTCCAGACTCGATCAAATCGTTGCAATCCTGCAATGTTGGAGACCAAAATCCATTTATTTGTTCATTAGTTGAATTATCAATATCTACTGGGAAGGAAAGGCCAGCCATCATGTCATATAACACGAAAGGAACTTCACTGCATTTGCACATAAGAACCACACCTTGGACTGTTCGAAGAGGAAGATAACCAGGAAATTTCATATTTATATCTATAGACATTTCTTCCAACAAATTCCATCTAGAGCCCCAGTCATCCTCAAAGTAATCAGTTCTTCGTTCACTACACGGGTGACCAAATTGAAAATTATCTATTTCTTCAATTGACCACACAGAAGTGGAGCCATCATTGATAAGACATATCAACTCATTCCTGCATACTGCCAATGACATACACCGAATGTCAGTGATTGGAACAAATGAAAATACCCAGTCATTTTTTATCACATCAAACCAGTAGATTGTATACCCATATCGAGGATAATCTTCATACTCTGTGTCGAGGTAAAGCCAAAACAATTTACTTCTATAAAACACTCCATTTTGAGGGGGTGAGGTGCCACCAAATGGAAGATCAGCCCTTCGCCAAACCCTATAAAGACTACTGTAAACATAAAATTTAGATTGAATTCTATCATAGATATGTTTTAGAACAACCCAGTCATATTTGTTGCTGCTGACATTCTCCAATAACGAAAAGAAGCCCCAGTCTCCAATTCGTATTCGCCCAATGTTTTTTAAGGCCTTTGTAAATGGATTCATCACAAAATAGTTTCGTGAATGGGAGAATTTTGTTGGTAAGGATAAAACCACCATTGGTCCAATAGTAGACTCCACCTTGTATCTTGAATCTATGAATCGCAAATGAAAACGAGATATCCGCCCATTTTGATTAAGGTATTCAGCAGCAAAATAATTTTCTTCATCATTGACGAAAGGAACCATAAATCCAAATTCATTTGTACAAATATGCTTGCAACGCAATAAGAAACAAGGATTTTGCAAAACAATCTTCCATTGCTGACAAACAGTGCTAAACTTTATCACAACCGATAAAGGGAGCCAAAGGAAGACAATCTCAAGAATTTCAAATTGAATACAACTCCAAATAGCTGGATCCATCATAAAACAAGGAAATCACCTAACATAAAAGAAAACAGACGTGATATCAACAAAACAACTTTCAATTAATGGTGAATAGAATAAGAAATATAGAAAAGCAATTTTCCATCTACAAATATAGTAACATGCACATATACATAATGTATAAAACAATATGATCGACAAGAACAACAAGTTCCTCCTCCAAGATGGGAGGTGTAATCTATATTATTTTTTCCCAACAAATATCAAAAATATGGTTATTAATTTAATATTATTGCTATTATCAATTAACAATATTATTAAATAATCAACAATAATACTAATATATAATAATTAATGATATATTGAATTAAATAATATACCATAACTACCACCACTACTACTACTATTGCAAAATAATAATAACAATATAAATGATTTAAAATAAGAATAATTTATTAAACTAGTTATTTTCGTAATATTATTATTATATAATTATTACTATGAGTTTAATATTAGATATTTTACATCATAATATTTGTTGTAATAGTGACCTTCCTAGCCTTTTAAGATGCCAAAATTATAGTGATCTTGGAAAAATTACTAAATAATTAAATAATATCTGCAGTAATAATAATTAATATTACTCAATGACAAATACTAAATTTTTTAATACAATACAAAGCTTTTTGTTTACTTATGAAATGTATTTTATGTTTTTTTTTACTTATTAAATGTATTTTATGTTTTTTTTTAATAGTTGCATAAAAAGTATTCAGATATTAAAGGCTCTGATATGTTTGTTATAATATAACAAAGGCATCACATACTTGCCATGAGTTTGTAATCATTAATGAATACCTGAATGCATATACTAAAGTTATGAAAAGAGGTTAATAGAAGAACCAAAATATTGTATGATCTAAAGAAACTTACAATTGTGTACTTGATAAGTTATCAGCATATATGCTTTATTTGTTGAGATGTACAATTCTACACATAAGAAACCTAGCATTGCTTATTCAATATATTTAGCATAAATAACTCAAGAAGATGCCATGGAGAATGTGATAGTTTCCAAGAAGGAATCTTTGTCAAGAAATGAATAGCTAATACAAAAATTTTTAATACAATACAAAGCTTTTTGTTTACTTATGAAATGTATTTTATGTTTTTTTTTACTTATTAAATGTATTTTATGTTTTTTTTAATAGTTGCATAAAAAGTATTCAGATATTAAAGGCTCTGATACGTTTGTTATAAGATAACAAGAGCATCACATACTTGCCATGAGTTTGTAATCATTAATGAATAACTGAATGCATATACTAAAGTTATTAAAAGAGGTTAATAGAAGAACCAAAATATTGTATGATCTAAAGAAACTTACAATTGTGTACTTGATAAGTTATCAGCATATATGCTTTATTTGTTGAGATGTACAATTCTACACATAATAACCCTAGCATTCCTTATTCAATATATTTAGCATAAATAACTCAAGAAGATGCCATGGAGAATGTGATAGTTTCCAAGAAGGAATCTTTGTCAAGAAATGGATAGCTAAATAACCACGGTTAAGTACATAGAGTAATAACGAATATTTTAAGGTAGTCCTTAATATCAGTGAATAACCTCTTTTGTTATAATAACTAAGGGTAGAATGAATGAATTCGAAAACCAAAAACTTTGGAATAAGTTTCTTAATTATGAATCCCATACAGTGGATGAGATTCATAGGTTGAGAAAAGTGGGATAGGGGAATAACTTGTAGCTCACTGGATGCTATTTCATTCGACATGTTGCTCCACCCTTACTATTTCAATATAATTTGAAACTACAAACATCAATTAATTTACATGACAGAAATCCTTTTAATACTTTTTCTCTTATTAATTTTTATATATTTGATGCTCTTGTACATCAAAAGTGATAGATTAACCCTTAAGTCAAGGGATGTGAGAGTATTTTAATATTTAAATTGATATACAATTATTTCATAGCTTTAGCACACTTTTAAATTTGTTTTTTTTCTTAATTTCCGGAAGTACGGAGGGGAAATGTGTGATTTACATTAATTTTGTTTAGTTAATATTAGAAATAACCAAACTTAACCAAATTTTTCAAGGATGAAAATGTATTTTTTTATTTTTTATGATTTTTGGCTTCTTTCCTGAACGGAAGGTTGTAAGCTTAGGATATATTTACTAAATTGCATAACATACAGCTCTTCTATGTTTTAATGCTAATATTAATTTTCTAGCATTTAATGTTCGAGATTAATGTAGTTTTTTTCAGTGATTTAAAAAAACTAGATTAGTATATTTGAGAAGATTTTTGTTTAAGAAGATATTAGTTTATTTGGGAAGTGTTTTTAAGAATATATTAGTTTATTTCAGAAGTTTTTTTGAAAGAATGTATTAGGTTATTTGAGATTTTTTTTGAAGAATATATTAGTTTATTTGGGAAATATTTTAAATAAAGTTTTCAAATTATTATATATTTTGAACTTTTTGGTTGAAATTTGATTTAATTTGTATTATTTAAAATCAATTTTTAATATTTAAAATCAGTTTATAAATATATATATATATATACACATAGCATAATAAAAAAATTAATTTATATTATTTAAAATATATATATATATATATATATATATATATATATATATATATTGAGTCATTTGAATTGTACGAAGAATTCACAATTTAACTTTATGATTTCACAAATCCTTATGAAAGTTTTAGCAAATTAATCCCAAAAATATATCTTAAAAAACCTCCAGAAATATATAATGGATAAACTCTTTTGCTTAATCCCAAAATATATATCTAAAAGATTTCCAAAACATATAAAGGATAAACTACTGCGCCTTTTTTTTAATGTTAATTGGTGGAGATTAGTCTACACGGCAGAGTATAAAATGCAATACAAGAAATTTAACATATAAACATATTTAATTAAAAAAAAAAACAACAACAACAGAAAGAACACTGCATAGTTTGATTAGAGAGGCACCGCATCATTCAATCTCGGAGCAGTTTTATATTAATAAGGTGTATAGAAATTACATGGCAGACGCCATGCCCTAAAACTCTGTACATAAGAAAGCTGAAACAAAATACCTATAGTCTCACCAGCAATAACACAGGAGCGAAAACAGCGAATTGACAGTAAAATTCATGAAAGAGACCTGATATATGGGAATAATTAATATTCAGGGACCCTAATCCTTGTTAACGCTATGATTATCGTGACCACCATGAGCATCGAAGTCTCTGGTAACGGTGGCAGCTCAGCACAGCAGGAATGGATGTTGACGTTACAGGCATTGCAGCAGTAGGCGAATCCCTTCAAGGGATGGCCGCACACCTCGCACTTGGACTTGCCGATTCCTGTTACCAGCTTGTTGTAGAAGATGAGCGGGTGTCGGGGATGGTATGGATGGGAGATAGAAGGGGGAGCCTTGGCACAGAATTCATGAATGTTGATATTGCATTCATTGCATAAATATCTTGCCCCAGTTCCCTGTTCCTTGCATCCATGGCAGGTGAACAGATATGGCAGCGATACTAGGGTTAGGACGTGCTGTGGATGAGTGAAATGGCGGATTTTCTCACCCATTTTTGCATCTCAGGGAAAATCGACAGACCTCGATTGTGAAGAAAGAGATCACCTGTTATTTATAAGACACTGGAACTTGGCAGGAACTAATGCCATTGGGTTTAGGGTTTCGTATCACTCGAGATTAATTTTCACGTTATTCTCATGATTAATTATGATCCAGGTTAGAAAACATGTTACGTAGACGCAACTTTCAAGAAACATAAATGAAACATAAATGATTAAAACTATATGATTCGAGTTCGGAGCGGTCATGTAAAAATGAAACTCTTCGAGAAAAATGAAAAACGTTGCCAAGATTTGGTTTTCATATCGCACACAGACACACAAATAGCATTCAGATTAATATTAAAGTAAATCAAGAGGAAATACCTCTAGTAATCGCTTGCACACAGTCGGAGCTAAGCTGGAGTTCTTCCTGTTCGCAGCCTGCGCCCCACAATACTCTGTAAAAAAAACAACAAACAGTAACGCATCAACGCTGGCCTTTTATTGACTAACGCACAAGATCAGAGTGGCGAACTGAAGCACAGGGAAGTGGGCAGCATAATCTTCATGACAGTGCATGAGGTCGATCCGCTTCTCGTCCCACTCGCCCACCACCATACCAAAAGAATCGGATCAGCGTCCAAGTGGGGTAGCAGATGAAGGGTATTAATTACGCCGATAATGAAAACCTGGTAGTGGAATAATAATTATTCAATATGGTGTAAATATTGATACCTCCATCGTTATACAAATTGTATGCAACATTTGATACATTATCCTGATACATTATGGCGACTCCATGCAATCGCATTCTCCATGAATAAATTATATGCAGCATTTGATACTATTTGTTATTAGCCTTCGATACCGATACTATTTTATATGGTGTACTTATTGATACCTCCAATGTTAATACAAATTGTCCATTATCCAGCATTCAATAGATCATCCATGCAATACCTCCAACATTCGATACATTATCCATGAATAAATTATATGCTACGTTTTCATTGGAGAGTTAATATATAGGTTCGGGAGAATATCTAATAATTATGGTTTTTTAAACATTTTACAATTTAATAAATTAATCATTTTTTAATTTAAAAGTGTAATTGGGTACGAGGGACATGTGTAATTATTTCTTTACATCTTAAAATAAATTTGTTTCACTTACAGGTGTAATTACCGTACCGTGTGCTGTTTGCGACCACAGGTTCCATAAGACATGATGCACCTTAAAATTAAACCAGAACGAGAATGAAGGTAACTGTAATTACCTTGTGAAAATAAAATTACTGGGTAAAATATTTTGATTCCAGGAGAATTACATTGATTGGAATTTGAACTTAGATTTTTCTGTAGGGTGATGTTTCAAATTAATTATTAAATTACAAGTTGATAATAAAAATATGCTATAAACCATTAAAATAAATGAAAATTTAAATAATATATCATTTATCACTTTAAAAATATAATATTGTACCTATCATATAAATAATATTCAAACCATTAAAATGTTACAAAATTAATGATAGTTTGTAAATTGTACTCATTTAGAGACATGTGTGCTTATTTCACATTAATACGTTGATAATCCAAATTTCAGTACTCAATATAAAACTGATGGTTCCTGGTTCCATGCGTTGCATGATACAACGGTGTACGTGGCCACATTCAACATTTCACGAATCGTTTATAATAGGCGGCGGGCGCACGTGTTATAGCTGGCGACTGTTAAATTCCCTATCTTGTAATGACCAACGTGCATTCAACATTTCACGAATGGTTTATAATAGGCGGCGGGCGCACGTTTTATAGGTGGCGACTGTTAAATTCCCCATATCCATTTTCATCGCCACATGTCTACGAAGAGAGGATCGGAGGATTTCTTAATTTGATAGGTGGCGGTCAGCAAATGGCACAGTAAATTTTTAATCCAGATTTGTAAAAAATTAATGTAAGTACGGTTTAAACCCCTGATTTAGATATGCAAGGAGGTTAGTGGAGTAGATTTCATCCATCGATTTAGTGGCGACGACCAGAATATACTGGCATCTTCCAATCCTGACCATCAGATCAAAAAAATTAATTACCCTAATCACAAAACATGCTCCTTCCGACAGAGGGTTACGCCTATCGGCGTAACAAGCTAGCCAAAATGCAAGCAGCCGAACTAACTATGGTCGCTCACTGGGACCTCTACCGCTTTGAGTTTCTTTAGAGTGTTGGGTCACAACCATATTCCCTGAATAGACAGGTTTTTAAGAGCGATATTCCCATCAACAGTCGCGGTAATTAGTTTAAGCTCATAGTCCAACCAGAGAGAGCACTACTACTATGGAACGTCGGTCCAAATCGTAATTTACTCTCCGAGCTTTCCTAGGTGCATCAAGGCAGCATCAAAGCTCCCACCCAACACCCAAACACCAAGTAAACGGGCTAGAAAAAAACCAAGCAACATTATGCTATGGCTGCTGACTGGGATCTCTGCTGATTTGGGGGCGCTTCGCAGAGGGTTTCTTCAGATCGAGTGTTGGGTCACAGTCAAATTCCCTGAATGACTAGGTTCTTTAATGCCATATTCCCCTTAATATCCAGATTCTTTAGAGCCAGAGTTGGGCCACAATCATATTTCCCTGAATAACAATGGAATTGCAGTACTAATTCAGTGGAATCATTCAAATCACATGAAAGCAATATGGAATCATTCGCAAGAAAACAAGATTTCCATGCGAGTTCCTCTAATTTTCGCTATCAAAATCCAAATGTAAGCCATGATCTTGAACTCCGTCTCCTTCCAGCTTGCTTGAAACTCTTCGTTGAAGGGCATTCCAGCTTGCCTACCTTCCAACGTGCCTGATCTCTTCTTTGAGCGCCCACAACAGCTTGTTCCATTATCGTAAATTGGACCACTTACATTTCCCAGCACATAATAAGACACCGTAACATGTTACAACTATGGGATGACCAATAAAACTATGGGGATCGAAGATGGAAATAGAGCTACCTCTTGGAGAGATGGTTCAAAGTACATATGAACCTGGTTCAAAGTACTATGTATTCTATGTAACCGAGTTGTAGCATTTAATATATGTAAACTAATGCTAGTATTAGTTTAACGTGGCAAAATACAGATGAAAAAAATGTGATTATAACCTATGCTTTTTCTCCCTACCTCAGGAAGAGGCCAAGACCATGAAAAAAAATATATACATTATAGTCCTTGAAAGTTTGCATAGATTTCGTTATTTTGAGTCGAGAGTAAAAAAAGTAATGTCACCTCCCCATTCTCCATTCTTATAGTCCCCATTGTGCGTGCGGCAGGGACCAATAAGAATTTTTTTATTTGTGGTGTTGCCATAAATGTAGGAATATGAGTGGTATTGAACGAGCCTCCAAAGTTTGAAACATTTATAGAAAAAAAAAATTATGGTTGGAAGACATATTGTTTAATTATGAAATAATAATTTATTTTTTCAATATTTTTTTGAAATTCTTATACAGTAATTTTTACAATCTATTGAAAATTTAATTCAATGTACATTTCTCATATGAATCAATTACAACATTCTAGGGGTTTTCATTAAGCTAAGAACCCTCTAGTATAAGAATTTAATACCAATTGCACCTAAAAATTTGTGATTCCTTAATTAATATTTAATACAATTTGAATTATATATATATATATATATATATATATATATATATATATATAGTTTTATTAATCATATTTTGTATAATGAGGAGAAGAAATGCACATATGTGATGAAGGATATCAAAGCAACTATTACACTATTTGAGTAGCAATGGATAATAGTCACTACAACATAGAGGGGGTTTAAGACAATATTTAAGACAATTTTTGGCTAAATTTTTGTTTATCATCTTAAATATTGTCTTTAAGTGTCTCGAATTATTTGTCTTAAAAATTTGTGTATAAATACATATATAACACAACAATTATTGTCTGGAGACAATTTCATTTTTGTCTCTCTAGACGTAATATTTGGCATAGAAGACATCCTCTTTATAGAGAAAATATGTCTTTATTCCTAGCTATTGTCTCTCTATAGACAATGCAAATTTATATTTAAAAAACAATACAATATCAAATTTGTCTCTTTAGAGACAATAGAAAACAATGAATTCAAAATATTACCTCACCATTGAGATAAATCAATATAAAAAGTATTTAATTAAAAAAATATAATATCATTCATTAACGCATATTAGGGCACACACGAATTGAACTCCTAACATCTTACTTATAAGATAGGTGCTCTTCCATTAAGCTAGTGTTAGCACTCTGTATTTTTCCCAAGCTGAGGAGGAAAATTACAAAGGTAACCATAAACCACTTTTAAAGCTTGGATCTAGCCCTTCCAACCTTAGAAAGGGCTCCCTCTGTATGTTTTAATTTCTTCTTTCAAGATTTTAGGCTAGATATTACAGTTCAATACAAATTTTGTAAAGTTTTGGTTGTAAAATGAAGGAAAGGTCCACTCAGAATGGAGTCATTAAAATTCTCGATAATCAATGAAAAATTTAGCAGAGTAGGTGAAACAGGGCAAGCTAGGAAAAGTCTTGGATCATCAGATATCTTATGGTGTGGCTGAGATGAAGAAAAAAAATGATAAATTAAATATAAAACATAATTAAAAGAATTTTATATTTTGTCTCAGAAGGAAAACATTAACATTGTTTTCAACAAGCCAAAGAAGAGTACATAAAGTAACTTTTGGATTGAGGCATGCTGGGGACATGTAATTATACTCGAATGTAATAATCGAGATATAAATTGTAATGAAAGTTCCAATAAAATTCTTATAGTTAAGAAAAAGGAACATGTTCTATAGAACATAATAAAATAAATAATCCTTCCACGGATGCAGGTGACAGTGTCTCCCACGCTCCATGTTCGCCTGTGACTGCACACAAAGGGGAGAAGGAGAAAGGAAGGCAAGTCCTCAGTATCAAAGAACTTCAAGGGAAGCAATCTGCATCTCAGTTCAATAGAAGGGGGAAAATGTAGCTGATAAGGTTTAATGGTGAGAAAACATAATTTCCACCCTCCTTCATCTCATTTATCCTCTTTTACCTTCATTTACCCTCTCTTACCCTTCACTTTCCCTTTTCTGAAGTCCTGCGCTGCATTTCTTCCTTTACATCACCTCTCCCCGCAAGTCTTAACCTTTACATCTTAAGTACTTATCGAAACTTATCTTGCCTCCAATGCAACTTGGTGGGATGCATCCTACCTTGATACACCACACAATTCTGCATGCAAACCCTCATATTCCGCACTTTCCATACCTATCTCCTTTTCGCAATTCGCAGCGACTAGCACGTTGCATATCACATACCGCGCAATTTACAACTTACCTCTTAAGCGCCCGCAAAGTTTTTTTTTAACCTGCGATACAGTTGGTTCCCACTTTCCCTTTGCGTCACCTTCCCGCCATCACACATTGCTCCTCGTAGCTTTTAACATTTACCACCCACTGCTCCCAGCTAAATATTATAACTTGTGATCTGCAGGCACAACCCCACCACTGTCCGTGCCACCTCACCTACCCCCGCACTTTGCCCATCGTAGGTTTTAATGCTTAACCTCTACCTGCTCACACATCAAATTTGCTATGTACGATTTGTAGGCAGGTCCCACGTTTGTCACCTCCCACTTCGCATCGCCTCACCAATTTCCTTCCTTATATCGCAAATTGCAAAAAATGTGAAATTCGATGTAGTCATGGATGCAATGCAAATCCAGAATAATATTTAAAAAAAAATCAGGTCCAGGTATGTGAGTTTTGACATTGTTTTTCTTTGAACAAGGGTTAATCATGGCCAAAGGAATCGGGTGGAAAAAGACAGAAAAGGTCAACTCGGGTCCCACATGTGTGTTATGTCATTCCACCTCTAATCGCCCTCCACCTTTCCTCCTTATCCACTCCTCTTCCCTACATCCTATGACACTTGTCTTATTCCAACCTTCTTAAAAAATTTAAATTTTATCATGAGAGGGGGCGGGCGGGGGGGGGGGGCGCGAAATGGGTAGGATCTATTACCACCCACTCCTCCACGTTCCTTCCTCTCATCATTTTGCACCACCCTTCTCTGATACCGCTTACCACTTGAGCCCCCCTCCCAAATTCGGTTTCTGGTTCACAATTCAAATACAACACAGGCTTCTGCATGGGACATGCAGTGGTGGTTTATTCAGTTTTCTCAAGAGTCCTCCACTAAATATTTAGGTGCATGTAGTAAAACTGGCTGCTTCTCAACGAATTGAGTGGAAATCATAAGACTGAGGGAGTGGAGGCTTTCAAGTAGCAGAAAGAATCGTACGATGAGAGCCAGCATGCCCACCTACAATCACTCCTCTCCATATCATCTGAACGCTTCCATAATTTGGTCCCCATGATCAACCACATCTTTGTTGTTTACTATTTTATTTTGATGTTTTGATGGTGAAATCTCAATTTCACCCGTTCCTATTTTAATTCTCTCCATACAGAAGTAATTGCTAGATGTATGCTCTGCAAGTTAGGTAGCATATTTTGATTTCATAGGTATGGGTCGATCATAAATGATTAAGACCGTAGACCCTCCAGGGACTCTATATGTAGTCACTTCTAAGATGAAAGATAGGTTCTCGAAGTTGGAAGAATTTTGTTGTAGTTTTGTATGATTGTGCTACCTGTTCTCTGAGACACATATTTTGGAGTGTTGTTTATACTTAATATGAATACAGAGCGATATTTCGATTCCAGATGGAGAAATGAGCAGTATGTATCTATTTTCTTTTTTTATCAGTAATCTCTTTCTTATGTTTAATAATCTTTCATGCTATTCTTCTTTGATGGTTCGTGTAATGTGGTTTTCGATGATCTGCAATTTTATTCATGAATTCGTGTCTGTATAATGCTTAGGTGTTAACGCTCATGTATTAATATTGTTGTACTCCCTTAGTTCGTGCTCCATGAACCTCTGTTGTTATCCATATTTCATTCACATATGTTTCCTCTGAGTTCATAGGGGACATATTCTTAAATCTCTTAAGCCTGTCTCTCGTGGGTTCCTTCTCCATTCTCTCTCAACACCTTTGCATATTTAAGATTTATGTTCAGTTTTTATACTTGGCCCATTTAAAATCCATCCATCTCATAGCCTCTTGAGCCCTCTCACAGTATAAGGAATTCACATGAATCAAATCCAAGGTCTTCTCCGTCCATGAACCACCAAAACCATTGTTCTCTTATTCCATATTTTTTCAGATGAATTTTATACAATTGTTCACATTGAACCTCCGATTTTTAAGATGTCCTAGCCACTAGTATTTTCTAACTCAAGGTTCTCTCTAGGAGCTACAACACTCGAGATGATTAATATCTGTAGCGCAAGCCTTCACTTGAAGTGGATCCACACTCCTACAATAATTCACAATTAGGTGATAGAGAGAGGGCATCATGAAGACACACAAAGGCAACAACTTCCCCTCTAGGGTACCTCTCAACTGAAATATTTTGAATGATCTCCTGGATGGACATGATGTTCTGCCATAACTAGAAACAAATGCTTCCTCATGAAAATAGTTGCAGCATGCAACTGGGAGAGAGGCATAATAGTGCTCAGCATATTTACATGCCCCACAGGCCTATAAAAGGGGAGCATATAAAAGATACTCACAGTCCGCTCCTTCTAGTTTTTTTTCTTGCAGTTCTAGCCCTCCTCCATGCCCAGCATACTGTGTAGCCTCCCCCCTAGAGCTATGCTGTGCATAATACCCCCAGCTATGTACCCTCCCTAAATGTGTGCCTCACCTCAGCTCCACCTGCCTTGCTAGTTTCACGAGCCTGTGTGCTCCCATTATCATGCTCCCCCTGTTGCGCATCCTCCGCCAGCATACCTTCATTTCCAATAGCACCTCGATGCACACTTCCCATCTCTAGTTAGAACCGCTCCTCAACACCTCTCGGACCCCTGTATACCCTTTGCTTCATTTCTCCATGGCTCATAGACTGCACCAAAACAAAATCAAAGGAGGCTAGAGAGGTGCATTCCCTAGTCGCTACCAGAAAGTACTAGATAACCACTTGCGATCCTTTGAGGGATCTTTTCAGGAAATCATGCTAAGGAATCCCCCTAGAGCCCTGAGCTCAATGAGGAGGAGGAGGCCCCCACTCATGTAATGTAGAGAGGTAGAAGCAGACTAAGGAAATCGACCATTGCGCACCTAGAGCACCCCATTCCCCTCAAAACTGAGCCTCTTCGCACATAGGAGGCTGAGGGGGAAGACACTGACATTTGGATAATGGACTCGCAAGGTACCTGGACGTGAGTCCTGGTTGATCCCATCCTCTGCGCACCTACTTACAGGCCTTTGGGTCAACCCACTACTGAAGACAAAGTTTTTGCATAGGAGTATGCCTATCCCATCGTGGAGGAAGATCCAGATAGCAAGTACAATGCAGAAGACTCATGACTGCATAGCAGCTCGACTTTTTTTAGTTTTTTGTTATGCTAGTTATTATCAAATAACCTCTAATTTCATTGGATCTATGGCACACTTTGTAATATTCTATTTGATGGTTTTTCTGGGTTTATTTCCTCCAAGGAGGCAGCCCCATACATGCGCAACTATGAAGGAAACAAAGGATGGGATTGGTTAAGTGCAGCTTACCAACTCAACCTGTAGCATATGTACTGTTTTATTTTTGAATTAATAGAGTTTAGCCTAAATTACCAAAAAATAATAATAATAATAATAATCCTTAAGGGACGAAAACAAAGAAAGACAATTTAAATGACTATCACTACGAATATCTCAAGTGTATAGTTAAGTCGCAATTGTACAATTGAATTGACCATAATGGTAAAACAAACCAAAATTAGTAGCGAAAGAAGATTTTTTTTTTTTTGTTAATGGGAGTTGTTACAGTTATTTCGTGAAGGAAATTGTGAATGGGGTTTTACCTTTTCTGTTCTTTAGAAATGCGTAAGCACTTTGGTTCGTAGTAAGAAAAAAAAATCCAACCCTTGTTATCTATGTTACATTTATTTTCTTAGTATTGGACGTTCGTTTAGTTAGATTTATGCATTTACTCCTCATGGTAAACATTCTGGGTTAATTTCTGAGTTTATACTGTTGGGTTTTTTCTGCCCAAGTGAGCCTTCGGTCGAGAACAAGAATTTGAAGGCGAGGAGAGTGACATCTACCCTTGTGTTCCTCCTTCCACAGGTAATTCATACACCTTGGGAATTCTCTGGGTTTTGATTTGTTCTTTTACATATTTACTGTGTTGGTGTAATATTCCACTCATAATGTTGTTTTTTTTGTATGCACACGTGGAGAAAATTACATCCTGATAGTGCGCTCAGGTAAGGTATCCCTCTCTCCCTTACACAGTAATGTTTTTTATTTAATTATTCCCATTTGGATCTTTCTAATTTTCGCATTTCATATTATTACATGTATGACTCTTATGTTTTTGGGGATGGGTTAAATTCATTGTTCCCTCATTGCCCATACTTACGAAGTGCGTCTTTTCTTAGGTTGGTAGTACGTTGTTCTGCCATGGCTTTCCTTTTGGCAAGGATTTGAGGTTTAATTAGATTAGGAGAATGCTATTGTAGCTTTTATATTCTAGTATCAGTAGCATAAATGGCCTCCTAGTTCGATAACATTTGTAATTTATTCCTCCTATTTTAGAACACAATCTTACATGGATGATGGTGTTATATTACGGATGTACAATGCTATTTTTGCATATCGGGACACCTTGTTATGAATTTTGGATCTGACTTACATTTCCTCATATTTTTATGTGATGGATGTGTATGCATTTCGATTCAGGCTCTTATCTTATAATAATGAAATTATCAGTTTCCATCTATATTGGCATACCTAGATATGCTATGTGATTCACTCTTTGATATCGTTTGTTGACTTTACTAAATAAGAATCGTTTATAATGCTCTTTGATAATGGTAATATATTGGTGTAGTCATCCATTAAATGCTACATTCATCTGTTAGTTTATTCTTAAATGGAACTTAGAGCTTCTTTCTATACTCTATCATGCATTTACTTCTAGCTTCTTTCTATACATTATCATAAATTTACTTCTTTCTGTTGTCATAGTAGCGAGACAAACTTTGCTTAAGAATTAAATCACATTTTACTTTCTAATTCTCATAATAGCTTAGAGGTAGCATTCTCAGTTTTGGTTTATTTTTTCCAAAGAATTGAAATAACATCATTTTTCAATTGCTCGATTTGTCTAAGCTCAGCCTCTAAGTTTCATTACGACAATGGATTTGTTCTAATACTTTGTGACACTGACATGGTTCGATGTACCTAACTGACCTTTTTCCATAAGGCAGTGTGACTGTAATTCTTATTTTAATTATTTCCTAATGGTCATAGTCTTTTTCAAGAGACATTGATTATTATCCCTTGTATCTGTTATAAGGATATCTTATGTTTACTTCTGTACATATATGAATATATATTGAACTTACCATTTATTCATAAACCTACTTGGGTTTTTTTATATATATATATATATATATATATATATATATATATATATATATATATATATATATATATATACACACACACACACACACACACAATACATTAATCTACCTCTACATAATTCAACTGTACACAATATTAAGGGAGCATAAGGGAACTACCATACATAACCATTCCACCCTTGTTCAATATAGCATTAATTGCTTATGCCAAAGTATAATTTTTCTATTAAACTTAGGCAAATTGATGCATCTAATCATTACTAAAACACAAGAATTTGAATATAAATATTTCTATATGCTCCATACCAACTTATAAAGATCATTTTCCTCCTGACCACGAGCCTCCTCGGATCTCTCCCCCAAGCAAAGATCTATCTTCCCTAGAGGTTGAAAACCTCTTGTCAAACTAGTGAATGCACTTTTAAGCCAACCTTCCCCAACAATTTTTTATAACGACATCCCATTATTTTGGGTTGCTGTAACCTAGGCATTTACTTTCTTTTTTCTAAAAAAATTATTTTAAAACATTCTTTTCCTCTGCATTTTTTTTTCTTACCTCTTCCGAGTAACTTTCCTCTTTAGTGAGGATTAGTAGATATTTTTTCTTTCCTTTTTTTTTTTCTCTCTACAAAGGATTTTGTTGGAGAATTTGGGAAAGTATGAAATTTTGTGTTATCCTCATGGATAAGAATTTTCATATCTCTCTGTTACTCTTTCTTTAAAAAATTGTTACAATTTTCATCAATAATTATTCATTAAAATTTAATATTTTCTCCAACAACATAATTGTTCCATATTTCCACATATGTATTTTTCCTATCTACATGAAACATATCACTATAAATCAAGGGTATTACAGAATTCCACTAGCTAACCAACTAAATAACCCATTTATCTAGTAGTTTCCTACCCTTCCTGAAAAACTTCCTCTCTTCCTCTACAACATCCTCTCCGAGGAATCAGTGTCATCTCCTCTCTTGTACATCCTCCAACCAGGTTCTAAGACTTTAGGTTTCCTTAGGATTTTTCCCTCTTAGCTCCCCTTTTCCAACTGAAATAATTTATCTCTAGGGAGGAATGATTATCTTCTAGTTGTCTAGTAAGTAAAACTCTGAGCTCCCTTTCTCCAACTGAGATTATTTATCACTAGTGAGGAAAATTTTTGTGAAACTCTAGCTTAACATATTTTCTCTTTAGTAATTCTTTGATAATCACAATGAACTATATTAATGAAAGGTAAAATAAATATTTATGCTTATTAACCATTCATACTAGTCTTTCATGTGGTAAGAGTTTTCCAAATCCTTTCAATAAATGTAATTAAAATATTTACAACTTACTTACAATATTTCTTGGTACATATATATTAGAAGAAATAAAAATCCAATTAAAATAAAATTTATTATCTTTATTTAATACCTATTAAAATAATAATCATAAAAAATATTTAATATATTAAATTTTTCCTTAAAATTATTATTATTATTATTATTTTGGTAATAATAATAATGTATAAAAAAAATCAATATTAATAATAGTATATATATATATATATATATATATATATTTTGTAAGCTCTGTATTACCTTTCTATTATCGAAAATATTTAGGGCAGAGAGTCATACAAGAAAAAAAAAATACAGTGACCTCAACCTACCCATAGGAAACTAGGTCTATTGGCCACCACATCGAGTTATATGCAGACCAAAAACGAAATTGTCTTATCCTACTACTGACAGCATTTAGAGCTGTAGCATGTCCATAATATTTACAAGTAAAACAAGTATATAAGCTAACAGAGCTAACAAAGTCCAAAATGAGAAAACACTAAAGTAGTTAACCGAAAAGATCCACAGAAACCGGAGCATGAGCAGTGGTACCTATCACATGTGAACTGCTGTGAGTGAGTTGCAACTATTTTTCAATCTTACCCACCCTATCATTCTGTTGACGGGAAAATTTGTCCAGCCAACAGTAGGGGATCTCCCCGGTAAAAAGTCCCAATTAGACATTAAACCGTTTGGAGTAGGGATCCCATCCGGGGTGTGGGTCCGGTTACCTCTTAAGACGCCTTCCCTTCTGGTCTCAAAAGAACCTGATTAAACCTGAGGACACACACTTATTCATAAGATACGAAATACATGATTGATGCATGGAACATGTCTACAACACTATGTGTAGCAAGAGAATGAATAAAACACATACGCCCGAAGAGATGCAGTTAACGGCACATCTTTGGGGTCATGCTTGCTAGGTATCTTACCACAGAAGAAATAGTTCTTAATAGCAAGATCCTTCTTACTTCTGAAAGATAAAACGAAATGCTAATAGACAAAGGTATTAACATTCATTTAGAAAGCGATAAAACTGAACATCATTAACACAACATAGATGAACATGATGCATAAATGATATTATTAGAAAGGCAGTTTCATTAATCATAGGATGTTCTGAAACTGTTCAAAAATACACATAGTGTTGTCACAGCAAAATACATCATCCGACAAAGGGGTTTTAGCAAGTATTCGTATTCATATGCCTAAGAATATGGTCTTTCAATACAATACAATGTAGCTCTTGAGTCTTCCCAAAAAGAAAAAGCCTCTTATTACTTTCCCCGTAGGGAGTTTTATAGCACAAAACTTGCCCTTTGGGCTTCCCGACCTTTCGCCTGCCTGCATGTTGAGTTGCCTCGCGACCTCGAAGAGGTTGTGACCTGCGACCTGTCTGGTATGCGCGACTTGCGACCTGGGTAGGCGGTGCGACCTGCGACCTGTCCTGTTGGTGCGACTTGCGACCTAGCTTTAACTGCTGCTCATGACTTGCTGCCACTGGGCTGTGGAGATGGACGTGTAATGTTAATGTCAGGGACGTCAACCTGTTGCTCCTTGAGAAAATCCTGCCACGTCTGGTACTCTGTCACTACGGGGGAAACCAGAGGGACCTCCTCCTTCAATCGATGCATACATTCCAACGCATTTGGTACTAAGGTTTCCCTCTTTTGTGCGATCTGATTTGAAAGCGAGGCAAGCTTGGTATAAATCTGCGCTGGAGTGGCAATAAACTGACTCAGATGCTCTTGAGATGCTGAGGGCTCTGGATCAGCAGTGGCTTGCTTGATAGGCTGCAAAAATGATTGGATGTCCTAGTCCACTTGTTCCCAGGTCTTCTCTTCGTCCAATGCCCCAAGCGATGGAATGTGGTGCAAAGTATGCATTGAGTCGATACCGCTGATCAGGTGCTTGTACGAGAACATTACTTTGTCTAGGTCCTTAGGCAGTTTGTCTTTAGATTGTATCGCCATGCGGAGCTGAACCTTTGCATCCTGTGTGTGAATCCAGTCCCTCTTAGGAAAATTTTCAGGTGCCTGAGGGTACTGTATTGTCCAGCCCATCATCCTGTCTAAGGCCCGTGAAGCCTCCCTGAGCTGCTCGTGTCTTTGCCTGGTTTCTGCTCGTGCTCTTGCCAGTGGGGCGATTGTTTGTTTGATGGTGAACATTTCACCATACACCTGCCTCATGGTCACTTCCAACACTTCACACTCCTTGAAAATGGCCAGTGGGACTTCATTTACTGGTGGAGTCTGGTTTCGAAGTTGTTGAACTTCTGCTTGCAATTCTACTTTCTCTTGCTCTGCTCTCTTCTCGCGTTGCTCAGCTGCTTGCAGTCTATTTTGTAGAGAGACTATTTCTCTACTCATTCTGGTTACATTCTCTTCTGTAGCTGCGGCGAAAGCAGTACCCGCTGATGCTATCATTACAGGATTAGTCCTGGTATCAAGGACTATGTCTTTGCCTGTTGCCACTGTGGATGTGGCAGAGGGACTTTGCGCCAGTGACCTCCTCTTCTCCTGCCGGATTTTGAAAGAGAACTGATCAAATGTGAGTTTGGTAAGGTCAAATACATATTCTTCTTGTCCCTAGGGCGATCTAACATTAGAGAGCTTGGTACTGCCCAGAGGTATATCGAGGGGAGTTACCTCGAGGTCGTCCAGCATGTCATCCTCCCTTTCTTCTGTGTTCTTTTCTTCTTCTTCCTTTCGTCGGCGTTCAGCTTCTGCTGCTGCTTCTATTTCGGCCTTCTTCTTCTACTCAGCTGCAGCAGCCTGTTTGGCTTTCTTTTGGCGTTCAACTTCTGCTTTATCCATCTCTACCTTAAGTGCCCGTTCCGCTGCGGCCTCTGCCTCCTTTCCCTCCTTTTCTTTCCTGGCCTCCTTGACCTGCTTCTTCTTCTGTGCTGCTGTCGCACTCTTTTGGCATGCTTCCTCATCTTCTATTATCTTCTTCTCTCTTTCTTGCTGGCCTTTTGCTTCTGCTTCTTTCTGTTTGATAGATGTGATAAGCCCTGTGTTGGTCCGAGATTTTTTGGGTAAGGACGAAGAGGATCCTCCTACCTGACAACTTTTGTCTTCTAGGTTCTGATCATCTGGATTTTCTTGGACCACATTTACTCCTGGAGAAGATTGTCTTTCAGCGTTATCCCAGTTCCTTCTCTCATCTTCTGCCGGGTGCTCAATATGCTGATAAGTCCACTTGAATTTAGCTTTCAGACAGTGTTCAGGAACTATTCTCTCTGGGTCATATGTTCGGTGTTCAAGCGCCCCGAGCTGATAACTTCTCATTGCTTCTGCTTCTGCTGCTACTTCCCTGAAGTCTTTAACCGTGTACGCACCAATGGTGAGGGGTAGCATGGGCCACGGCTTCTTTTTGCCTTTAGACAGGATGCTGAAGAAGCCGTGCGACATTTGAAAGCACACCTCCTGCAGAAGCATTTTGTCTGTAACAAAGCGAGGCATAGCATGTGGTGCCTTGTAAGTTCCAAAGACTCGGATGAAGGTGTATCCAGGGAAAGGGAACCAGTGTGCCACTTTCACTAGAGTCTCCTTGGCCCGCCGAGACATGCAGGGGGCGTCTTGGCCAAATAAATGTCTGTACAGAGAGGGGATAAATACTTGGGAAATATGATCTATATCCTGTTTGTATTTGGACTCCCAAAATACCTTGATTTGCAAATGAATTGCGCGTGACTGCTCGGAATCCCAGTTGTGCGCCCATCCATCAAATTGTACTCTTACGCAGACATCATCTAGTAGGTAAGAGGCCATGTAAATTTCGGCAGGCATTCCTTCATCTGGGGCTAATGCCGCGTTCAAGTTGGTCTGCATCGAAGTCATCAATATGCCGGCCCAGTTGAAACGGGTGCCATATGTTGTCACATACTCCATGATAGTAGCCCAACTGCCGCTGAAAGTGGAGAAATCTGGGCGCCCGTAAAGTCTGCAAAGCATGGCGGCAACCAATTTATAAACCTTCCTCAGGCTCGCCACCGGGTATTCTTGGTCTTTCTTGACCTTGAACTTCTCAGGATCCTCCCACCATTGTCTAATAGTATCAACTATCGGAACGGTGTGAGCAATAGCCCATTCTGGAGAGAAATGCTCATCTGGGCGAGGCAGTGAGTAATAAACGTGAGCACCCGCGCCTACCAGCGTAGTGAAAGCTCTGCCTTCATTGTCCCGGATCACAAACTTTTTGGGGTCCGTATTTTGTATGATCCAATCTATAACCTCTGGACATGGGAATATGGCTGGATGCGCCCCTGCCAGATGTAGTTTGGACTTCTTCACCGCCAAGTATATTTCCCGGTCTGGGAGATCTTCTGGAAATTCCTCTTCCGGTATGGCGAACTCATGATATACTTGGTACCATCGCATGTTGTCGTCTTTTGTAAACGTGCATAGTGTATCCCTGTATATTGGGGGTGGGGACACCACTTCCAACTCATCAATCTCTTCCACTACTCTCTTGTCCTTCCTCCGAGATAACGGGGGCGCCATGTCACTAGAATCTGATAACACAGGTATGCACTCTATGTCTTCTTGAAGTTCACCTGTCAAATTCATAAAGGAATCCCACGATAAGAACGACATGGTGATATAAAACCAGTTACAGTTTAGTGATGAAATTTAGCTGTGACACATGAAAAACTGGGTTATTGGTTTACTGGGTCGCTGGGTCGCAGATTGCAAGAAAAGAGTCCAGGCGTGACCTTGCGACCTTGTGACCGGGTCGCTGGGTCGCTGGGTCGCAACTTACGAACACTAAGGAAAAACGCGACCTTGCGACCTGGCGACCAGGTCGCTGGGTCGCTAAGTCGCAACTCTTCGAAAATTTTGGAAGATGCGACCTTGCAACCTTGCGACTAGGTCGCTGGGTCGCAGGTCGCGATGATGCTTGCCGGGGGGGTTTTCGCGCGCACGTGGCCGTAAGCTTCTTCCCTCCCTCCTCTTGAGAATTTAAAAGTTAGCTGGGTCCAGGCAGAGCTGAGGGATGGTTTTAAGAGCAAGGGACAAGGCCACGGGGGTTTGAATCAGAACAATGGTGAGGTTTGGGCATTTGTGGGGCAAACAGCTTCACAAAACATCAAAGAACATAAAAGATTAGACGAAAGGAAATTTAAAGGCCCAAGGAGACATGGTTTTGGTAAGAAATGCATCAAAATGGAAACAGCAGGAGGAAATGGCAACTTACCCGGGAAAAACGCGCCAGTCGAGCTGTCAGGGGCGTTTTCTTTCAAATCGCTGAATGTGTAAAATGCGACCTAGCGACCTCCCTTATATAGAAGGTCGCACGTGCAGGCAATAAATGCGGGTCGCTGGGTCGCAAATCGATCAATTTCAGAGTTTTGCGACCTTACGACCTTGCGACCTGGGGTCGCGGGGTCGCAAGGTCGCTGAGTCGCATTTTTCATTAAGATCGGATAATTGCGACCTAGTGACCCAACGACTTGGCGACCTGGGGTCGCTCGGTCGCAAGGTCGCGGGGTCGCATTTTTCGTTAATTTTGGGGATTTGCGACCCTGCGACTTGGCGACCTGGCGACCTGGGGTCGCAAGGTCGCAAGGTCGCAAGGTCGCGGTTTTCATCAATAATTTAACTTTGCGACTTGGCGACTTGGCGACTTAATAGTTTCTCTTTGGTTTTAAGGGGCTCCAAAAATTTGAAATGGTGGTCTTTTTTGGAGGGTGTTGTAGGGGCTACAACAAATGGCGATTCACTGGATGAACTCAGAGTCTCTGCTGATGGTTAGTCTTTGCAGGGGGAGGGAGGGGCCTATGCTGACCGTTTTCTTTTACCTTGTGGTTGACATCTCCTAACTTTTGGCACCTAGCTGGGTTTCTCAATCTGCTAGCCTGTTTGGGCGCCATTCAACCAACTTCATTTCTTTAGGTCTCCGAACTGGAAGGGTTGGAGGACTCGAGGCAGCTACAGGGTCTGGTACGATTATTTTGTCCTCATCGTGTTGCTCCGCTGCCAGCAAACCTCTCGGTCCCGGCGGAGTCACTGCCTAGGAATCTGAACGTTGCTCCGCTGCCAGCGAGCCTGGTCAGTACCCCGGCGGAGTCGTTACATCACCTCTCTGTGCAGGAAGCCTTTCTCAATCCTTTACCCTTTATTAGTGTGCTATTGCACTTATTTTGAATGTGCCTGAGGCACTTATTTAGATGTGCTCGTAGCACTTATGTGAGATGGCAATTTAGCCTGGGCGGATGAGGGATCCCGACTTATTTTTCTTGCAGAGAGGTTGTTCCTGGTCTGGTATGAGGACTTTGGTTTTTCCCAGATACCCTGTCATAGCCTAGAGTACCTCTTTTCCCTTCTAGTCTGGTTACCACTTATACTGCATTCTCTTTTGTGGACACCCTCTCAGACTGGTGAGGTAAGCTTTCCCACTTGATGACTCGAGCTCGGTGATATGCTACCTTTAGGTGCGGAGAACAAGCAAGCTTTTGCCACCTTTGAGTTTATCGAAAAAGGCTTTCCATCAGCGTAGAACCTGTTGCAGTATGCCAATTCTGTGGCTCTAACAAATCCTTCCTTTAAACTTTTATTTTATTTTATACTCGTTTTTTTTTTTTTTTTTTTTTTTGAAACAAAGGTGAGACAAGAAACTATGGTACAAAATAAGATAGCCCTCAAAGGGCTGCTAAGTGAAATAGTGTTTGAGGTCATGCCCGTTTACCGGGAGGACCTCGACTTGTCCATCAAGGGTTTGCAATCTGAATGTGTGTGATCCTATCTTCTCATTAATTTGGAAAGGGCCTGTCCAAAGTGCTTGGAACTTGGCATGCTTCCCCTTTTCCTCATGGGCTTTATCCCACTTAAGGACTAGGTCGCCTACTTCAAAATTTTTGTTTCCTGCGAACTTTTTATCAAACCATATTTTGATTCGGCTCTGATGGATGGCAAACTTTTCCCGGGTCTTTTGCCTTTCTTCCTCCAATTTCAGCAAGGTATCGATTCGAGTCTGTAAGGTGGGACACGGGGTACCATGACATTCTTGGGATAGTTGGAGGGCCGGGAGAGATAGATGAGGAGGGAGAACAACTTCTTTTCCATACACGAGGAAAAATGGGGAGGTGCCTAAAGAGGACTTGGGAGTGATACGGTCAGCCCATAGTGCATTGTGAAGGGCATTGTGCCAGTTGCGCTGGTGGGATAGCAGGGTATTTTTAATAATATGGATAAGATTCTTGTTAGTAGACTCAGCTAATCCATTTCCCTGGGGATAGTAATTTGCAGAATGTTTTAGAATAATACCATTTTCCAGCGCAAAATCATATAAATTAAAAGATGAGAAATAAGTCGCATTATCGAAAACCAGAGAAGTTGGAACGCCAAACCTGGTAATGATGGAATGCGTGAGGAATTCTATTACCTCCTGATTGTTGATTCGGTGTAAAGGCGTCGCTTCGACCCACCTGGTGAAGTAATCAGTAGCTATAAGGATATATCGATGTTGTTTAGAAGAGTGAGGCGTGATTTCACCAATTACATCCAAACCCCACTGTTGGAAAGGTTCTTCTACTGCTACTGCGAGTAAGGGGGCGGCTGGCCGTGCTTCTCAGTTGGCGAACTTCTGGAATTGAATGCATTTCCGAACATATGCATGCGCATCTCTAAAAAGAGTAGGCCAATAGTATCCTGCGCACATTATCTTATGGGCAGTAGTATCTCCAGCAAAATGACCTCCAGCTGGTCCGTCATGCAGCTCAGTTAAGATTTTCTGCGCTTCGTCAGTTTCCAAGCAGCGTAACAGGACCCCATCGTGGTGTTTCTTGAACAACTTACCTTGGATCAGTTGGTGGGATGCTGCTTTGAGTCTTATTGCGCGTTTCTGCTGGGACGTAAGAGCAGGGTCCATGGTGCCTTGGGCCAAATATCTTGAAATGTCGGAATACCAAGAAGGGCTACTTTGCTGAGGCACATGGTCACTTTGATACATGTTGATCTCTTGTTCCCAACATTCCTATTCAATTCCATGAGCACTTGCAGCCTCCGTGGCCATTTGACATAAGCCCTTTCCTTTAACGGTATGTGCCAGTTTGAACTCCAAGTTGTATTCTTGCAAACATGCCACCCAGTTGCCCCGCCTTTCACCTAGCTCTTACTGCACGAAAAGTGAGCAGACCGCCGGGTGTGGCACAAAAACAGTGACATGATTTTTCAAGATGTAAGGCCTAAAATTTTTTACCGCCTTGTAGACCGCATAGGCTTGCTTGTCAATTTCTGGATAGTTTAACTCAGCTCCCTGTAGCCCGGTGCTCATGAAGGAAATGGGTCGTTCATCGTTGTTTCCATCTTTCTACGTAAGGACGGCTGCAAGTGAGGAATATGAAGCAAAAGTATATATGATAAAATCTTTGTCGAAATCTGGACTTTGTAGGGAGGGAGCTTCAGCTATGGCCTGTTTGATTTTGTCAAAGGCCTCTCTTTCCGGCAGGTTCCATCGGAACATAGCATTATTTTTTATCATTCCCTGCAATGGCTTGACTATCTGTGCGAAATCTGATATAAATTTTCGTACGAAATTGATCTTCCCCAAGAAAGATTGCATCGTTTTTTTACTCCTGGGAGGAGGAATTTGAGCAATGGCTTTCACCTGTTCCGGATCGACGATAATACCTTGTTTAGTTATGATATGACCTAGCAAATTTCCTTCTGCCACGGCGAAAACGATCTTCTTTGGGTTGAGTGAAATTCCATATTTTCTACATCTTTCAAAAATTTGCCTAAGGTGGCGTATATGGTCACCCCGGTGTTTTGAAAACACGGTGACGTCATCTAAGTAAACCACCACACTTTGGCCTATCAGCCACTTGAAGGCTATATCCATGGCTCTTTCGAAATTTTCCCCTGCGTTGATTAGTCCAAAAGGCATACGCCTGAACGCGAAATGATGCAGGAGCATCAAGGGCGTTTTTTTATTTTGTAAATATGTTAAAAGGGGGTGTGATAATTTTTAATATTTTATTAATTAATTTGAATAAAATAGGAGAAGGAGAGGATTTTTGTAAATATATTTTTATTTAATAAAAGGATATGAGGGAATTTAATTAGTTGAAGGATTTTAGGGATAAAGATCTATCCTTTAGGGATGTTGAGAGATTTAGGGGTTTGTTGAGGAATTGAAGGGATTGAGCATTTAATTAAATTATTTTTAAAAATTGTATAAATAGGAAGGGGTTTTGTGAGAAAAACAACATTGAGAATGTGAGAGAGTGTGTGATTGAGAGTAGGCTTAAACAGCAAGGCTGTAAGTCTTCAGCGATTGTAAAGGGCCACGGAATTGAAATATCTGGCCAGAAAAAGTTGTAAGTCATTGTTTTGTTTCAGTTTATATACATTGATTGATTGTGAAAGTTATATTTATTTCTGGTTAACTGTATATATGTGATTGAGGTATCGATTGTTGGGAAGATTGACCAAAGGAAACCTGCAATAAAAGAAATTGTGAGATCAATTTATGTGTCCAAGCTAAAAGGATTGATATTAATATAACAATTGTTATATGTGCATGAGCTTATGATTGGTTGTGCTATATCGATCTGAATTTGATTAATAGAAAATGAAAAGAGAAGAGCGCCAGCATTTTAATACATTTTAAGTCTGCAGTTTTGGAGTGAAGTCCTGTACACAAAACGCTATTATGTCAGGCTTGTGTAATCCTGAGTGATCGATAGCAGAAATTGCTATTCGTTAGTGCGTTGAGAGTGCTGTTGCATTGAATGGTAAAGGAGTATATATATTGAAACGTGAATGGGTTCAAAAGACAGTTGAAGATGTTGACTCTGTTATGTAGATGCCGTAGTCCGATTGCAGTAACAATCTTTGGAAAATGCGTGAAGCAACAAGTTATAGTCTTATGCATAACTGAATTAAATGTTTGAAATACGAATGTATGGACTGTTGACTGTAATGAGGAGCATCGAAGAATTGTGAGATGGAACGTTTGTTTTTTTTAACTGTTTTGAAACAGGGACAGCGTTCAAATTAGAAGTAAGGCATTGGGAGAATCGATGGAAATAGAATAATTTAATCTGCCAGAGATTGGAATTTCCATGACACGCTGTGTATGTAGGTTTGGGCGATATGCAGGTTTAAAATCATACTTATAAGATCTGTTGCAAATGCCAGTTATCTGTGGGTTGAAATAAAAGGAAGTTAACCATTCTTTATGAAAAACGCTTTAATTAAAGTCTGCGTTTGAATCCTGTGGTAGAATTCCGGTGCTGGAGAATTCAATGTATGATAGCGTTGAATTCCAAATTAATGATGCGTGTTGCAAGGAGAGGTAAGTTTATTTTTTAATTCGGAGTCTGGTTGAAACTTCAGAGGTTTGAATCGATTAACTAATGAATCAATGGGCGTAGAAGAAACAATAGTAAGTCGATTTATAGAAAGGTATTGAAATTGAGAAGAGGCGGAATTGACAGTGTGGACAGAAGGTGGAAGACGCAGTTTGCCAGAGCACTTGTAAAGAAGTTGCAAGTGGTATGTTGGAAAACAGATGCCATGTTGCATGGGCCAGATTGACCACCATGGAGGTAAGTTAAATCACATGAGCAGATTGTTGTTTATAAGCGCTGGAAGAGTAGCAAACTCTGTGAAAGATCGATTGCATAAATCGATTTTGCTTGGTAAATCTCCATACAAGAAAAGAGGTTAAACGGCGCTGAGGAATGGAGTTCATTTCCGGTCAAAAACGCAGATATAAAGGTATGAAAATTGGATTCATTATGTGGTCCTAAGCTTGGAGTAAAGCGCTTATATAGATTGCAATTTTAAGTCCAAAGAATGTTGTTAAATTGCAATGAAATTTGTAAACATGAAATATGAGAAATTGTAATGCATTTGGTTAATGGAATTCCATTATGATAATGGTATTGAATTATGAAGACTGTGGCAAAATGAAGAGCGCATTTGGTTGATTGACTTCCAAATTGGGGTTTGAATAACTTTGTTAAGTTGTTAAGAAAACTCAAGGGCGCATTTGATTTTTGATTGAATCCAACACATGCAGGAAGAAATTGTGATGGTGTATAAACACATGAGGAATCTTGATGATGAAATGAATGAGGGAATTAAGGCATGGTTATGGTTTTATGAAGCATTTGAAAATTTATTGATAAACAATTTGATGTTGGAGAAATGATTATTGGGAAAGGGTTTTATAACCATAAATATGAAAGAAAGCTTCCGCATAAAGAGTGAATTTGAAAGAGATTGAGATTAGGTGTTGGGAAAAATAGAGAATGTATGTTTATAAGCATAGACAATTTGAAGATTCTGGGAGTGCAGGCTATGCCTGCATCATTTTGGTATCAGAGCCTGGCTCTGTTGAAATAAAGATGTTTATTTTCTGAATAAGGACAAGAAGGTTTGTTGAACTAAAATGTATTTTTGAATGTGTGATGAATGATGAAGATCAGATTTTAAATCTGATATGCAGCATACACAATTGAAAGTGAACAGGATGGCAGAAGTGAAAGGAGGACAAGATCATGCAAGATCTTAAGAGGTGAGTTGATTTTTCTGATTTGAAATTTGTAAATGCAATTTATGGTTGCAGAGAAGATGATGGCAGTGAACTTGGCATTCAGCTAAACGCTGAATAAGGAGGACAATTGCAGTTTCCTGAAGAAGAAGGTGAGTTGAAGAGGTAGCCTAGAAATAGAGCAGATGAGAATGCTCAAGAGGTTCCAGAGGCAGTGAACCAGTACTTACCAAAAGACTGAGTGAGGAGAGCTTGGTGAGGTAAGTGACAGCAGAAGAGATTGCTGTCGTGGAGGCTAGTGCAACTCATGATGAGTGAACAACTCATGGAGAAAGTGATCATGGAGGATCATAGAAAAGGTTCAGATGAATGCCACAGAGGTGAGATGACTGATGAGGTCCGAGAAAGAGAGATTGAAGTAATAAAGGTACAATTGCAGGCACTAGAAGAATGGCTGCAAGAGCAGGAAAACCAGAATAGAGGATGGATCTTTCCACTGAAGGGAAAGAGAGTGAAGTGGCAGAGGCTACAGCAGAAAAGAGATCGACAGATAAACATGCAGTTAATGGAAGAGCTGAAGAAGCTCGAGCAGATGATGGATGTACAGTTGAAGTGTACGCAACTCAGAGCAGCGGAATTGGAAGAGGAGGTTTCCATTGATCAAACAGAGGAGGAGATCATTGATGATTTCTTGAATTACTGGGCAGATCCAAATCAGCTAGATAATGTGAACTCTTGTGTTTTTATAGCTGACAGTTGTGATGTGATTACAGGTTTTGTTGAAGAGGATGCACAATCTTGTGAAACTGTCACAAGCATGGAAAAGAATCTCTCGGGAGATAAGTACTTTGAAGAAGAAAGCAGTGATGCTTTTGTTGATACAGTACAAGAGGAAGTTCATGTGAATGAAGAAGAGGATAAGCTCGAAGAGCTGGTATCTGAATTGATAAATGAGACTGTTGAAACTTGTAGTTTTCAAACTGACAAGTTGTGCATGAATGCAGGGACTGTAAATGATGATGTTATGCTTCAACAATGCTACAGAGAAATTGCATTGTTGGAATATTTATTGGAGAATTCGGAGTATGACAAGGAGATTGCAGCAGATGAAAGAGTTCAGTACAGTGAATGAGTGCAGAAAGATGTCATGGAAGCAGATGATATGAGAGAAAGACTGGTTGACAGTCTTGAGAATTTTTCAGAGGATTCTTTGGGAAGTTTGGATCAGCATACTGATGTGCTGATAGTGGAGGAGAATTCAGAACGGCATACTAAAATGCTGGCAAAGGAGTACAAGGCACTGATGCCTTATGATTTTTGTTCTAACAAGTGTTTTTTGAATGCAGGTATTGTTGCAGAACATTTGACTCAGTTGAGTAGTCAAATGAAGGGAAAAGAAGTTTTCTGTTCCAGAAGACAAGAGGGTATGGATGATCGGGTGGCAGTCAGAATAGAAATAAGAAAAGAAGCAAGAAGTCAGCAAGTGACAGTACAGATAGAGAAAGTAAAAACTGAGCAAGCCATCTTAGCTCAGCAGGCAGCAAGAAATCAACAGCCGGGAGATTTATTGGATCAAGAGATTGAAAGTATCAGAAGACTGATGATGAAAGAATCCCGGAAGAGACCAGCAGTAGTAAGACAAAAGAGAAGCAACAAGAGAATGACAACGAAATATTGCAAGAGCAGAGCAAGTGGAGCACTACAGCACAAAATATGGAAACCTGGAAGACAACAACAGTAAAGCAATTGATGAGCACGGAAAGATTACAAAATAAATTTTGGGTTCCAGGAGGAAATATCCAGACTTATGACCAGGTGGTCATGAATTTTCTTACATGGGGAGTCTGATGCAGGAGCATCAAGGGCGTTTTTTTATTTTGTAAATATGTTAAAAGGGGGTGTGATAATTTTTAATATTTTATTAATTAATTTGAACAGTAGGAGAAGGAGACTTTAAATATCTTTTTATTTAATAAAAGGATATGAGGGAATTTAATTAGTTGAAGGATTTTAGTGATAAAGATCTATCCTTTAGGGATGTTGAGAGATTTAGGGGTTTGTTGAGGAATTGAAGGGATTGAGCATTTAATTAAATGATTTTTAAAAATTGTATAAATAGGAAGGGGTTTTGTGAGAAAAGCAACATTGAGATTGTGAGAGAGTGTGTGATTGAGACTAGGCTTAAACAGCAAGGCTGTAAGTCTTCAGCAATTGTAAAGGGCCACGGAATTGAAATATTTGGCCAGAAAAAGTTGTAAGTCATTGTTTTGTTTCAGTTTATATACATTGATTGATTGTGGAAGTTATATTTATTTCTGGTTAACTGTATATATGTGATTGAGGTATCGATTGTTGGGAAGATTGACCAAAGGAAACCTGCAATAAAAGAAATTGTGAGATCGATTTATGTGTCCAAGCTAAAAGGATTGATATTAATATAAAAATTGTTATCTGTGCATGAGCTTATGATTGGTTGTGCTATATCGATCTGAATTTGATTAATAGAAAATGAAAAGAGAAGAGCGCCAGCATTTTAATACATTTTAAGTCTGCAGTTTTGGAGTGAAGTCCTGTACGCAAAACTCTATTATGTCAGGCTTGTGTAATCCTGAGTGATCGATAGCAGAAATTGCTATTCGTTAGTGCGTTGAGAGCATTGTTGCATTGAATGGTAAAGGAGTATATATATTGAAACGTGAATGGGTTCAAAAGACATTTGAATATGTTTACTCTGTTATGTAGATACCGTAGTCCGATTGCAGTAACAATATTTGGCAAATGCGTGAAGCAACAAGTTATAGTCTTATGCATAACTGAATTAAATGTTTGAAATATGAATGTATGGAATGTTGACTGTAATGAGGAGCATCGAAGAATTGTGAGATGGAACGTTTGTTTTTTTTAACTATTTTGAAACAGGGACAGCGTTCAAATTAGAAGTAAGGCATTGGGAGAATCGATGGAAATAGAATAATTTAATCTGCCAGAGATTGGAATTTCCATGACACGCTGTGTATGCAGGTTTGGGCGGTATGCAGGTTTAAAATAATACTTATAAGATCTGTTGCAAATGCCAGTTATCTATGGGTCGAAATAAAAGGAAGTTAACCATTCTTTATGAAAAACGCTTTAATTAAAGTCTGCGTTTGAATCCTGTGGTAGAATGCCGGCGCTGGAGAATTCAATGTATGATAGCGTTGAATTCCGAATTGATGATGCGTGTTGCAAGGAGAGGTAAGTTTATTTTTTAATTCGGAGTCTGGTTGAAACTTCAGAGGTTTGAATCGATTAACTAATGAATCGATGGGCGCAGAAGAAACAATAGTAAGTCGATTTATAGAAAGGTATTGAAATTGAGAAGAGGCAGAATTGACAGTGTGGACAGAAGGTGGAAGACGCAGTTTGCCAGAGCACTTGTAAAGAAGTTGCAAGTGGTATGTTGGAAAACGGATGCCGTGTTGCGTGGGCCAGATTGACCACCGTGGAGGTAAGTTAAATCACATGAGCAGATTGTTGTTTATAAGCACTGGTAGAGTAGCAAACTCTGTGAAAGATTGATTGCATAAATCGATTTTGCTTGGTGAATCTCCATACAAGAAAAGAGGTTAAACTGCGCTGAGGAATGGAGTTCATTTCCAGCTAAAAACGCAGATATAAAGGTATGAAAATTGGATTCATTATGTGGTCCTGAGCTTGGAGTAAGGCGCTTATATAGATTGCAATTTTAAGTCCAAAGAATGTTGTTAAATTGCAATGAAATTTGTAAACATGAAATATGAGAAATTGTAGTGCATTGGGTTAGTTTCCATAGATGGAGTTCCATTATGATAATGGTATTGAATTATGAAGACTGTGCAAAATGAAGAGCGCATTTGGTTGATTGACTTCCAAATTGGGGTTTGAATAACTTTGTTAAGTTGTTAAGAAAACTCAAGGGCGCATTTGATTTTTGATTGAATCCAACACATGCAGGAAGAAATTGTGATGGTGTATAAACACATGAGGAATCTTGATGATGAAATGAATGAGGGAATTAAGGCATGGTTATGGTTTTATGAAGCATTTGAAAATTGATTGATAAACAATTTGATGTTTGAGAAATGATTATTGGGAAAGGGTTTTATAACCATAAATATGAAAGAAAGCTTCCGCATAAAGAGTGAATTTGAAAGAGATTGAGATTAGGTGTTGGGAAAAATAGAGCATGTATGTTTATAAGCATAGAAAATTTGAAGATTCTGGGAGTGCAGGCTATGCCTGCATCATTCTGGTATCAGAGCCTGGCTCTGTTGAAATAAATATGTTTATTTTCTGAATAAGGACAAGAAGGTTTGTTGAACTAAAATTTTTTTTTGAATGTGTGATGAATGATGAAGATCAGATTTTAAATCTGATATGCAGCATACACAATTGCAAGTGAACAGGATGGCAGAAGTGAAAGGAGGACAAGATCATGCCAGATCTTAAAGATGAGATGATTTTTCTGATTTGAAATTTATGAATTGAAGTTTATGGTTGTAGAGAAGACGATGGCATTGAACCTGGCATTCAGCGAAAGGCTGAATAAAGAGGACAATTACAGTGTCCTGAAGAAGAAGGTGAGTTGAAGAGATAGCCAGAGAGAGAGCAGAGGAAAATGCTCAAAAGGTTCCAAAGGCAGTGAACCAAGTACTTACCAAAAGACTGAGTGAGGAGGGCTTGGTGAGGTAAGTGGCAGCAGAAGAGATTGCTGTCGTAGAGGCTAGTGCAACTCATGATGACTGAACAACTCATGGAGAAATTGATCATGGAGGATCAGAGAAAAGGTTCAGAGGAATGCCACAGAGGTGAGATGACTGATGAGGTCCGAGAAAGAGAGATTGCAGTAATAAAGGTACAATTGCAGGTACTAGAAGAATGGCTGCAAGAGCAGGAAAACCAGAATAGAGGATGGATCTTTCCACTGAAGGGAAAGAGAGTGAAGTGGCAGAGGCTACAACAGAAAAGAGACCGACAGATAAACATGCAATTAATAGAAAAGTTGAAGAAGCTTGAGCAGATGATGGATGTACAGTTGAGACGAGAAGAACTCAGAGCAGCTGAGTTGGAAGAAGAGGCTTCCATTGATGAAACAGAGGAGGAGATCATTGATGATTTCTTGAATTACTGGTCAGATCCAGGTCAGCTGGGTAATGTGAACTCTTGTGTTTTTATAGCTGACAATTGTGATGTGATTACAGGTTTTGAGGATGCGCAATCTTGTGAAACTGTCACAAGCATGGAAAAGAATCTCTCGGGAGATAAGTACTTTGAAGAAGAAAGCAGTAATTCTTTTGTTGTTACAGTACAAGAGGAAGTTCATGTGAATGAAGAAGAGGATCAGCTGGAAGAGCTGGTATCTGAACTGATAAATGAGACTGTTGAAACTTGTAGTTTTCAAACTGACAAGTTGTGCATGAATGCAGGGACTGTAAATGATGATGTTATGCTTCAACAATGCTACAGAGAAATTGCATTGTTGGAATATTTATTGGAGAATTCAGAGTATGACAAGGAGATTGCAGCAGATGAAAGAGTTCAGTATAGTGAACGAGTGCAGAAAGATGTCATGGAAGCAGATGATAAGAGAGAAAGACTGGTTGACAGTCTTGAGAATTCTTCAGAGGATTCTTTGGGAAGTTTGGATCAGCATACTGATGTGATAATAGTGGAGGAGAATTCAGAACAGCATACTGAAATGCTGGCAAAGGAGTACAAGGCACTGATGCCTTATGATTTTTGTTCTAACAAGTTTTTTTTGAATGCAGGTATTGTTGCAGAACATTTGACTCAGTTGAGTAGCCAAATGAAGGGAAAAGAAGTTTTCTGTTCCAGAGGACAAGAGGGTATGGATGATCGGGTGGCAGTCAGAACAGAAACAAGCAAAGAAGCAAGAAGTTAGCAAGTGACAGTATAGATAGGGAAAGTAAAAACTGAGAAAGCCGTCTTAGCTCAGCAGGCAGCAAGAAATCAACAGCCGGGAGATTTATTGGATCGAGAGATTGAAAGTATCAGAAGACTGATGATGAAAGAATCCCGGAAGAGACCAGTAGCAGTAAGACAAAAGAGAAGCAACAAGAGAATGACAGCGAAAGATTGCAAGAGCAGAGCAAGTGGAGCACTACAGCACAAAATATGGAAACCTGGAAGACAACAGCAGATAACAACAACAGTAAAGCAATTGATGAGCACGGAAAGATTACAAAATAAAATTTGGGATCCAGGAGGAAATATCCAGACTTATGACCAGGTGTTCATGAATTTTCTTACATGGGGAGTCTGATGCACGAGCATCAAGGGCGTTTTTTTATTTTGTAAATATATTAAAAGGGGGTGTGATAATTTTTAATATTTTATTAATTAATTTGAATAAAATAGGAGAAGGTGAGGATTTTTGTAAATATCTTTTTATTTAATAAAAGGATATGAGGGAATTTAATTAGTTGAAGGATTTTAGGGATAAAGATCTATCCTTTAGGGATGTTGAGAGATTTAGGGGTTTGTTGAGGAATTGAAGGGATTGAGCATTTAATTAAATGATTTTTAAAAATTGTATAAATAGGAGGGGGTTTTGAGAGGAAAATACATTGAGATTGTGAGAGAGTGTGTGATTGAGAGTAGGCAGGCTAGGAGAAGGTCAGTAAGTCTTCATTGAATTGTAAAGGGCCAGCGAATTGAAATATCCGGCCGAAAAGTTGTAAGTCATTGTTTTGTTTCCATTATATACATTGATTGATTGTGGAAGATATTTATTTCTCGGTTAATCGTATATATGTGATTGAGGTATCGATTGTTGGGAAGATTGACCAAAGAACCTGCAATAAAAGAAATTGTGAGATCAATTTATGTGTCCAAGCTAAAAGGATTGATATTAATATAACAATTGTTATCTGTGCATGAGCTTATGATTGGTTGTGCTATATCTATCTGAATTTGATTAATATAAAATGAAAAGAGAAGAGCGCCAGCATTTTAATACATTTTAAGTCTGTAGTTTTGGAGTGAAGTCCTGTACGCAAAACTCTATTATGTCAGGCTTGTGTAATCCTGAGTGATCGATAGCAGAAATTAATATTCGTTAGTGCATTGAGAGCACTGTTGCATTGAATGGTAAAGGAGTATATATATTGAAACGTGAATGGGTTCAAAAGACAGTTGAATATGTTGACTCTGTTATGTAGATGCCGTAGTCCGATTGCAGTAACAATCTTTGGCAAATGCGTGAAGCAACAAGTTATAGTCTTATGCATAACTGAATTAAATGTTTTAAATACGAATGTATGGAATGTTGACTGTAATGAGGAGCATCGAAGAATTGTGAGATGGAACGTTTGTTTTTTTTAACTGTTTTGAAACAGGGACAGCGTTCAAATTAGAAGTAAGGCATTGGGAGAATCGATGGAAATAGAATAATTTAATCTGCCAGAGATTGGAATTTCCATGACATGCTGTGTATGCAGATTTGGGTGGTATGCAGGTTTAAAATCATACTTATAAGATCTGTTGCGAATGCCAGTTATCTGTGGGTCGAAATAAAAGGAAGTTAACCATTCTTTATGAAAAACGCTTTAATTAAAGTCTGCGTTTGAATCCTGTGGTAGAATGCCGGCGCTGGAGAATTCAATGTATGATAGCATTGAATTCTGAATTGATGATGCGTGTTGCAAGTAGAGGTAAGTTTATTTTTAATTCAGAGTCTGGTTGAAACTTCAGAGCTTTGAATCGATTAACTAATGAATCGATGGGCGCAGAAGAAACAATAGTAAGTCGATTTATAGAAAGGTATTGAAATTGAGAAGAGGCGGAATTGACAGTGTGGAAAGAAGGTGGAAGACGCAGTTTGCCAGAGCACTTGTAAAGAAGTTGCAAGTGGTATGTTGGAAAACAGATGCCGTGTTGCATGGGCCAGATTGACCACCGTGGAGGTAAGTTAAATCACATGAGCATATTGTTGTTTATAAGCACTGGCAGAGTAGCAAACACTGTGAAAGATCGATTGCCTAAATCAATTTTGCTTGGTGAATCTCCATACAAGAAAAGAGGTTAAACTGCGTTGAGGAATGGAGTTCATTTCTAGTCAAAAACGCAGATATAAAGGTATGAAAATTGGATTCATTATGTGGTCCTGAGCTTGGAGTAAGGCGCTTATATAGATTGCAATTTTAAGTCCAATGAATGTTGTTAAATTGCAATGAAATTTGTAAACATGAAATATGAGAAATTGTAATGCATTTGGTTAATGGAATTCCATTATGATAATGGTATTGAATTATGAAGACTGTGGCAAAATGAAGAGCGCATTTGGTTGATTGACTTCCAAATTGGGGTTTGAATAACTTTGTTAAGTTGTTAAGAAAACTCAAGGGCGCATTTGATTTTTGATTGAATCCAACACATGCAGGAAGAAATTGTGATGGTGTGTAAACACATGAGGAATCTTGATGATGAAATCAATGAGGGAATTAAGGCATGGTTATGGTTTTATGAAGCATTTGAAAATTGATTGATAAACAATTTGATGTTTGAGAAATGATTATTGGGAAAGGGTTTTATAACCATAAATATGAAAGAAAGCTTCCGCATAAAGAGCGAATTTGAAAGAGATTGAGATTAGGTGTTGGGCAAAATAGAGCATGTATGTTTATAAGCATAGACAATTTGAAGATTCTGGGAGTGCAGGATATGCCTGCATCATTTTGGTATCAGGGCCTGGCTCTGTTGAAATAAAGATGTTTATTTTCTGAATAAGGACAAGAAGGTTTGTTGAACTAAAATGTATTTTTGAATGTGTGATGAATGATGAAGATCATATTTTAAATCGGATATGCAGCACACACAATTGCAAGTGAACAGGATGGCAGAAGTGAAAGGAGGACAAGATCATGCCAGATCTTAAAGATGAGATGATTTTTCTGATTTGAAATTTATGAATTGAAGTTTATGGTTGCAGAGAAGACGATGGAATTGAACCTGGAATTCAGCGAAAGGCTGAATAAAGAGGACAATTGCAGTGTCATGAAGAAGAAGGTGAGTTGAAGAGATAGCCAGAGAGAGAGCAGAGGAAAATGCTCAAAAGGTTCCAGAGGCAGTGAACCAAGTACTTACCAAAAGACTGAGTGAGGAGGGCTTGGTGAGGTAAGTGGCAGCAGAAGAGATTGCTGTCGTAGAGGCTAGTGTGCAACCTATGATGAGTGAACAACTCATGGATAAAGTGACTGCGAGAGGATCGCAGAAAAGGTTCAGAGGAATGCCACAAGAAGGTGAGATGACCGATGAGGTCAGAGAAAGAGAGATTGCAGTAATAAAGGTACAATTGCAGGTACTAGAAGAATGGCTGCAAGAGCAGGAAAACCAGAATAGAGGATGGATCTTTCCACTGAAAGGAAAGAGAGTGAAGTGGCAGAGGCTACAGCAGAAAAGAGATCGACAGATAAACATGCAGTTAATGGAAGAGCTGAACAAGCTCGAGCAGATGATGGATGTACAGTTGAAGTGTACGCAACTCAGAGCAGCGGAATTGGAAGAGGAGGTTTCTATTGATCAAACAGAGGAGGAGATCATTGATGATTTCTTGAATTACTGGGCAGATCCAGATCAGCTAGATAATGTGAACTCTTGTGTTTTTATAGCTGACAGTTGTGATGTGATTACAGGTTTTGTTGAAGAGGATGCACAATCTTGTGAAACTGTCACAAGCATGGAAAAGAATCTCTCGGGAGATAAGTACTTTGAAGAAGAAAGCAGTGATGCTTTTGCTGTTACAGTACAAGAGGAAGTTCATGTGAATGAAGAAGAGGATCAGCCGGAAGAGCTGGTATATGAACCAACGTTTAAGGTTGTTGAGACTTGTAGTTTTCAAACTGACAAGTTGTGTATGAATGCAGGGACTGTAGGTGATGGTGATGTTATGCTTCAGCAATGTCACAGAGAAATTGCATTGCTAGAATATTTGTTGAAGAATTCGGAGTATGACAGGGAGATGGCAGAAGAAAGAGTTCAGAAAGATATCATGGAAGCAGATGATGTGAGAGAAAGACTGGTTAACAGTCTTGAGAGTTCTTCAGAGAATTCTTTGGGCATAGAGAATCAGCATACTGATGTGCTGATAGTGGAGGAGAATGCAGAACAGCATACTAAAGTGCTGGCAAAGGAAGACAAGGCACTGAGGCCTTATGATTTTTGTTCTAAGAAGTGTTTTGTGAATGCAGGTATTGTTGCAGAACATTTGACTCAGTTAAGCAGTCAAATGAAGGTAGAAGAAGTTTTCTGTTCCAGAAGACAAGAGGGCATGGATGATCGGGTGGCAGTCAGAACAGAAACAAGCAAAGAAGCAAGAAGTCAGCAAGGGACAGTACAGATAGAGAAAGTAAAAACTGAGCAAGCCGTCTTAGCTCAGCAGGCAGCAAGAAATCAACAGCCGGGAGATTTATTGGATCGAGAGATTGAAAGTATCAGAAGACTGATGATGAAAGAATCCCGGAAGAGACCAGCAGCAGTAAGACAAAAGAGAAGCAACAAGAGAAAGACAGCAAAAGATTGCAAGAGCAGAGCAAGTGGAGCATTACAGCACAAAATATGGAAGCCTGGAAGACAACAGCAGATAACAACAACAGTAAAGCAATTGACAAGCAAGGAAAGATTACAAAATAAAATTTGGGATCCAGGAGGAAATAATTATCCAGACTTATGACCAGGTGGTCATGAATTTTCTTACATGGGGAGTCTCGATGTGATATCAAGGGTGTTTTTTTATTTTGTAAATATGTTAAAAGGGGGTGTGATAATTTTTAATATTTTATTAATTAATTTGAATAAAATAGGAGAAGGTGAGGATTTTTGTAAATATCTTTATTTAATAAAAGGATATGAGGGAATTTAATTAGTTGAAGGATTTTAGGGATAAAGATCTATCCTTTAGGGATGTTGAGAGATTTAGGGGTTTGTTGAGGAATTGAAGGGATTGAGCATTTAATTAAATGATTTTTAAAAATTGTATAAATAGGAAGGGGTTTTGTGAGAAAAACAACATTGAGATTGTGAGAGAGTGTGTGATTGAGAGTAAGCTTAAACAGCAAGGCTGTAAGTCTTCAGCAATTGTAAAGGGCCACGGAATTGAAATATCTGGCCAGAAAAAGTTGTAAGTCATTGTTTTGTTTCAGTTTATATACATTGATTGATTGTGGAAATTATATTTATTTCTGGTTAACTGTATATATGTGATTGAGGTATCGATTATTGGGAAGATTGACCAAAGGAAACCTGCAATAAAAGAAATTGTGAGATCGATTTATGTGTCCAAGCTAAAAGGATTGATATTAATATAACAATTGTTATCTGTGCATGAGCTTATGATTGGTTGTGTTATATCGATCTGAATTTGATTAATATAAAATGAAAAGAGAAGAGCGCTAGCATTTTAATACATTTTAAGTCTGCAGTTTTGGAGTGAAGTCCTGTATGCAAAACTCTATTATGTCAGGCTTGTGTAATCCTGAGTGATCGATAGCAGAAATTTCTATTTGTTAGTGCGTTGAGAGCGCTGTTGCATTGAATGGTAAAGGAGTATATATATTGAAACGTGAATGGGTTCAAAAGGCAGTTGAATATGTTGACTCCGTTATGTAGATGCCGTAGTCGGATTGCAGTAACAATCTTTGGCAAATGCGTGATGCAACAAGTTATAGTCTTATGCATAACTGAATTAAATGTTTGAAATACGAATGTATGGAATGTTGACTGTAATGAGGAGCATCGAAGAATTGTGAGATGGAACGTTTGTTTTTTTTAACTGTTTTGAAACAGGGACAACGTTCAAATTAGAAGTAAGGCATTGGGAGAATCGATGGAAATAGAATAATTTAATCTGCCAGAGATTGGAATTTCCATGACAAGCTGTGTATGCAGGTTTGGGCGGTATGCAGGTTTAAAATCATACTTATAAGATCTGTTGCAAATGCCAGTTATCTGTGGGTCGAAATAAAAGGAAGTTAACCATTCTTTATGAAAAACGCTTTAATTAAAGTCTGCGTTTGAATCCTGTGGTAGAATGCCGGCGCTGGAGAATTCAATGTATGATAGCGTTGAATTCCGAATTGATGATGCGTGTTGCAAGGAGAGGTAAGTTTATTTTTTAATTCAGAGTCTGGTTGAAACTTCAGAGGTTTGAATCGATTAACTAATGAATCGATGGGCGCAGAAGAAACAATAGTAAGTCGATTTATAGAAAGGTATTGAAATTGAGAAGAGGCGGAATTGACAGTGTGGACAGAAGGTGGAAGACGCAGTTTGCCAGAGCACTTGTAAAGAAGTTGCAAGTGGTATGTTGGAAAATGGATGCCGTTTTGCGTGGGCCAGATTGACCACCGTGGAGGTAAGTTAAATCACATGAGCAGATTGTTGTTTATAAGCGCTGGCAGAGTAGCAAACTCTGTGAAAGATCGATTGCATAAATCGATTTTGCTTGGTGAATCTCCATACAAGAAAAGAGGTTAAACTGCGCTAAGGAATGGAGTTCATTTCTGGTCAAAAACGTAGATATAAAGGTATGAAAATTGGATTCATTATGTGGTCCTGAGCTTGGAGTAAGGCGCTTATATAGATTGCAATTTTAAGTCCAAAGAATGTTGTTAAATTGCAATGAAATTTGTAAACATGAAATATGAGAAATTGTAATGCATTTGGTTAATGGAATTCCATTATGATAATGGTATTGAATTATGAAGACTGTGGCAAAATGAAGAGCGCATTTGGTTGATTGACTTCCAAATTGGGGTTTGAATAACTTTGTTAAGTTGTTAAGAAAACTCAAGGGCGCATTTGATTTTTGATTGAATCCAACACATGCAGGAAGAAATTGTGATGGTGTATAAACACATGAGGAATTTTGATGATGAAATGAATGAGGGAATTAAGGCATGGTTATGGTTTTATGAAGCATTTGAAAATTGATTGATAAACAATTTGATGTTTGAGAAATGATTATTGGGAAATGGTTTTATAACGATAAATATGAAAGAAAGCTTCCGCATAAAGAGTGAATTTGAAAGAGATTGAGATTAGGTGTTGGGAAAAATAGAGCATGTATGTTTATAAGCATAGACAATTTGAAGATTCTGGGAGTGCAGGCTATGCCTGCATCACGAAAGTTCCCCACTTGGTTCGAAAAGTGGTCTTCAATCTATCCGGTTCAGCTACCAGCACTTGGTTGTAGCCGGAGAAACCGTCTAACAGGGAGAACATTTCAGACGCAGACACGGCTTGTAATATCTGTTCCATGGGCGGCACTGGATAGTTGTCTTTGTTTGAGGCACGAATCAGATTGCGGAAATCTACGCACAAACGGATTTCACCAGACTTCTTACGTACGGGTACCAAATTTGACACCCACGTGGAGTGACGGATTTTGAAAATAATTCATGCATCCAAGAGCTTCTTGAGTTCTTTCAGAATCAATGGTTCCAGAGTAGGATGTACCTTTCTGAGCTTTTTCTGGAACGGCTTTGCACCTTCCTTCATGGGTATAACATGCTGGATGATTCGAGTATCATACGTAAGTAAGTCATCATATGTCCAAGCAAATACGTCACGATACTTGCGAAATAGTTGGGTGAAAGCCTGCGCCTCCTGGGTGGTGCAGTCTTTCCCAAGGTTGACGAACTTAGGATTATCTTATGATCCCAAGTTCACTTGTTGATGGGCCAAAATGGAGCTTTGCACTTTGGCATTCGGGGGCCCTCGAAAAAGGCTCTGCAGATCGAAGAGTTTCTCAAGTGACACTACTCCCTTTGGCATGGGATTCCCTCTGTGTTTCTCAAACTCTTCCTGCACAGCTTGGTCGTGATCATCTTCATCTATTGCGGCATCTTTGAATGTTTCTGAGCTACACATGAACTCTAGTACCTGTTGATCATCATCAAAAATGCGTAAGTTAGTTATGTTGTCTGGCACGGAGGGTTTATATATAATTTCAATAGAAAAAACGTCCCTCAAAGGGGTGAATCTAGCAGCAGCATTAGCCAGAGTATCTGCTGCTGTATTGTGCATCCTAAGGACAGATTTAATTCCAAATGCATCAAAACCAGAAATCAATCGCCATACCTCTTGTTGATACACCTTTAAATGTGGAGATAAACAGTGAATAGTGTTGCGTACCTGGCGGGTGATAATCTCGGAATCTCCAATGACCTGTAAACATTTTACCCTCAAATCCAGTGCTTTCTTAAGTCCGAGGATTAATGCCTCGTACTCAGCAGAGTTGTTGGTACACTGGAACTCTAGCCGACATGAGATTAAGTATTTATTCTTGTGCGGGTCAAGCAATATGCAACCGGCACCGGCTCCGTCGTGGGTCCTGGAACCGTCATAATACAAGGTCCACATGTCACTTTCCGGCTCCTTCGAGGTACTAGGTTGTGGAGGGGTTCCTGCTGGTGGTGAGTCAAGGATAACTTGCTCCTCTGTGACAAGTGCTAGTTCAGATTGGACTTCGGGGCCTATGGAAGACTGAGGGGGTTGGTAGCATCCGAATATTGCTTCCAGAAAGCACATGCCAAGCTCTTCTTGTGCAAAGCTGATGGGTTCATTAACTGCATCCAAATCAGTGACGGTGTGTTTCATATAAGGTTCACTTTCTACCCTGATTTGATTATTCCACCCCTTGTAAGGAAGCCACAAGTGAGACCAGTCGGTGGCGAAGTAGCCTTGTAACTTGCTGGACCAATCCCTACTAAGCAATAGCCCATATGCTTCAGGAATGTCTACAACCACAATATCAATGCATTGATGGGCGGATGATGACATTATTCAACTCTCCTACGGCTGGCACCTGTGATCTATCGAGTTGTATGATTTTTGCATGAGTTTTCTCCGGGCGAATGTTAAGCTTCTTACAGACAGATAAAGGCATGACGTTTGTAGAGGCACCGGAGTCGACTAGACAGTTGTGGACATTGAAGTTAAATATCTCGAAGGACAAAAGGAAAGGAGGTGTGGATCCTCTTGAGTTGGTATTGATGGCGTTTACTATGGACTGTACATCTGGACCGGCTTGCGCAGACGTGTTGCTCACAGTTTTCGTAGCTGAAGTATTTTCGAAAGCCTTTAGAATGAGTTCTCTTTGGTTAGTAATGCGAGCCAGCTCGTATAGAGAGATGTTTGCTCTTGTTTTCTTCATATCTTCAACAATGTTATAGCTAGACTCTGTTTGAGGGCTAGGCTCGGTAGGGGTCTGTTTAGGAGTATCTGTCAGGAGTTTGCCCTTTTGACTTGCTCGGGTAATGCTGTTGTTGGGCTTCTCCAGAGCAGATTGTTTTCCGCTTCCTGGGGGCAGGATCTTCCTTAGGAAAGCCCTTTTCTTGTCTTCATAGGATTGCTCGGGAACAGTTCCTTTACTCCTTAGACTATAATTCCGCACGGGCTGATCTTTGGGAGTATCTGCCATGTTGATATCAATGGAGGTAAAGTGGTCCCCACCTCGGATTATGTCAAAAGCAAGGATAGAGAATCCTGGTTCTTCGTTCGAGGGCAGATCCTCATCGTGATCTGAAACATCATCCTCCGTCACATCCCCTGGAGTTTGGTCATCTAAAAGTTGATTAACTACTGCTGTCATGCTGCCAATCCATTGAGGGCACGTTTTTTCAGAGTGGGCAGCTTGGTGGAAAGAACAGAAGTTATCTTTCCCTATCTCTTCCACATTGAGAGCAATATTTGTGTTAGACAGAGGTCTGTTAGTGTTGGGATTAATTTTTCTGAAGAAAGGTTTGGGTGGTTTAGTGCTAGTTGTGGCTTTTGTGCCCTTTCTCCTTAGGTCAGTGACTTCATTCGTTAAGTGCTTGAGCGTTTTTGCCATGCTTTCAAAATCAAAAGCATCTCTATCCCTATCGGTTGTCTTAGAAGTGGAGGACTGACCTCTTTTTGGGTTAGGCTTGTGATCATCTCTTCCTTCGTGTTCGATAGCCCCTATCGACAGCATGTCTTTCTCCACAGCGAGAGCAGCCTCATAATTAGCCGTAAGGGTAGCGCGGGCTTCACGTTTGACAAAAATAGCAATGTCTCTAGGGAGAGCCTTGGTATAGTAGTCAATGGTGATTGAGTCATCCAACGCCAGGTTGGGGGGAAACTTCTGCAATATGGTAGCGAAGCGTTGGTTGAAATCCTTAACCTTCTCCTTTTTATGACACTTGATCGTGCTCAATTCCGTGAGAAGCATGGAAGGAGTTTTATCTTCTGAAAAATTCTGCAGGAAAACGCGACGGAATTGGTCCCATGAAGTGATAGAGGCACTAGGGAGAGAGCGGTACCATGTGGCCGCTTTGTTTTCGAGGGTATGGGGAAACAGTCGACATGCGACATCATCAGACTAGACTCTCATGATTTGTAGAGACAAATAGAAGCTGCTGATATGATCTTCAGCTAAGGTGCCTTTCTCAGGGTCGAACTTAGGGAGGTGTTTCTCCGGATGCCTAGGCAGATCTTGGAGTGGGCCCAGAATATTTAATGGGGATTGAGCCATCCAGGCTAGGGGTTGCACTCTCCTAGCCCGCTGGTGTTGCCTAAACTCATGTTCAGATTCACCTTCCGAACCTGAGACTGATGCTTCTGACTCATGACGGGAGTGTTCATCTTGGTGTCTCCCACGGTGAAGAAAATCTCTAAGATATCCCAAGTTGTGTACAGGAGGCCTCATTGGGTTTGGGTGACGGTTGCGAGCTTGGTTTCCTTGGCCTCGGCCCCTATCTCCTCTACCTCCGGCCCCTTGGCCTTTATTTCCTTCTTCTTCATTTCTGCGACCTCTATTCCTATCTCCTTCATTTCTATGAGCCCTATTTACCCCGTCTACATTTCCTCGGCCTCTTTCTTCCTCACCATCCCCGGGTGGGGGGTGTGCCTGGTTTTTGTTTTGCTGAGTCTAGTTAGGCTGGGAGTCGGGGAAAGGTTCGGTGTCAGCAAATTCTCCGCCCTCTTGGAGAATCGGGTCATTTTCCTCAACAGCATTTGCGAGGTCTTCCAACATGAGATTTACGAGCTCGGGTATGGTACTTGCAAGGGCACCATTTCGGGTGATGTTCTTGGGAGGAGTTCTAGTATGGGCAAGGTATTCTATGATTGGAGTAAACCGTAAGTTGTTGATAAGATCGCAGGCAGCTGGGCGCAAGGCTCTCAACTGCGCCCTAGTGATTTCAAAATATCGAGTCTCCCTCTCTGGAATATCTTCTAGAGGAGGAGGGACAGTTTCATTGTTTATGACCTCCCCTTGGGGAGTTTGTGATGGAAAGTTCGTTGTGTGCTGAGAGGCTGCCATTCAGGCCCTCCTTCTAGCGCCAAATCTGTTGACGGGAAAATTTGTCTAGCCAATAGTAGGGGATCTCCCCGGTAAAAAGTCCCAATTAGACCTTAAACCGTTTGGAGTAGGGATCCCATCCGGGGTGTGGGTCCGGTTAACGCTTAAGACGCCTTCCCTTCTGGTCTCAAAAGAACCTGATTAAACCTGAGGACACACACTTATTCATAAGATACGAAATACATGATTGATGCATGGAACATGTCTACAACACTGTGCGTAGCAAGAGAATGAATAAAACACATATGCCCGAAGAGATGTAGTTAACGGCACATCTTTGGGGTCATGCTTGCTAGGTATCTTACCATAGAAGAAATAGTTCTTAATAGCAAGATCCTTCTTACTTCTGAAAGATAAAACGAAATGCTAATAGACAAAGGTATTAACATTCATTTAGAAAGCGATAAAACTGAACATCATTAACACAGCATAGATGAACATGATGCATAAATGATATTATTAGAAAGGTAGTTTCATTAATCATAGGATGTTCTGAAACTATTCAAAAATACACATAGTGTTGTCACAGGAAAATACATCATCCGACAAAGGGGTTTTAGCAAGTATTCGTATTCATATGCCTAATAATATGGTCTTTCAATACAATACAATGTAGCTCTTGAGTCTTCCCAAAAAGAAAAAGCCTCTTATTACTTTCCCCGTAGGGAGTTTTATAGCACAAAACTTGCCCTTTGGGCTTCCCGACCTTTCGCTTGCCTGCCTGTTGAGTTGCCTCGCGACCTCGAAGAGGTTGCGACCTGCGACCTGTCTGGTATGCGCGACTTGCGACCTGGGTAGGCGGTGCGACCTGCGACCTGTCCTGTTGGTGCGACTTGCGACCTAGCTTTAACTGCTGCTCATGACTTGCTGCCACTGGGCTGTGGAGATGGACGCGTAATGTTAATGTCAGGGACGTCAACCTGTTGCTCCTTGAGAAAATCCTGCCACGTCCGGTACTCTGCCACTACGGGGGAAACCAAAGGGACCTCCTCCTTCAATCGATCCATACATTCCAACAAATTTGGTACTAAGGTTTCCCTCTTCTATGCGATCTAATTTGAAAGTGAGGCAAGCTTGGTATAAATCCGCACTGGAGTGGCAATAAACTGACTCAGATGCTCTTGAGATGCTGAGGGCTCTGGATCAGCAGCGGCTTTCTTGATAGGCTGCAAAAATGTTTGGATGTCCTGGTCCACTTGTTCCCAGGTCTTCTCTTCGTCCAATGCCCCAAGCGATGGAATGTGGTGCAAAGTATGCATTGAGTTGATACTGCTGATCAGGTGGTTGTACGAGGACATTACTTTGTCCAGGTCCTTAGACAGTTTGTCTTTAGATTGTATCGCCATGCGGAGCTGAACCTTTGCATCCTGCGTGTGAATCCAGTCCCTCTTAGGCAAATTTTCAGGTGCCTGAGGGTACTGCATTGTCCAGCCCATCATCCTGTCTAAGGCCTGTGAAGCCTCCCTGAGCTGCTCGTGTCTTTGCCTGGTTTCTGCTCGTGCTCTTGCCAGTGGGGCGACTGTTTGTTTGATGGTGAACATTTCACTATACACCTGCCTCATGGTCACTTCCAACACTTCACACTCCTTGAAAATGGCCAGTGGGACTTCATTTACTGGTAGAGTCTGGTTTCGAAGTTGTTGAACTTCTGCTTGCAATTCTTCTTTCTCTTGCTCTGCTCTCTTCTCGTGTTGCTTAGCTGCTTGCAGTCTATTTTGTAGAGAGACTATTTCTCTACTCATTCTGGTTACATTCTCTTCCATAGCTGCGGCGAAAGCAGTACCCGCTGATGCTATCATTACAGGATTAGTCCTGGTATCAAGGACTATGTCTTTGCCTGTTGCCACTGTGGATGTGGCAGAGGGACTTTGCGCCAGTGACCTCCTCCTCTCTTGCCGGATTTTGAAAGAGAACTGATCGAATGTGAGTCTGGTAAGGTCAAATACATCTTCTTCCTGTCCCTGGGGCGATCTAACGTCAGAGAGCTTGGTAATTCCCAGAGGTATATCGAGGGGAGTTACCTCGAGGTCGTCCAGCATGTCATCCTCCCTTTCTTCTATGTTCTTTTCTTCTTCTTCCTTTCGCCGGCGTTCAACTTCTGCTGCTGCTTCTATTTCAGCCTTCTTCTTCTGCTCAGCTGCAGCAGCCTGTTCGGCTTTCTTTTGCCGTTCAGCCTCCGCAACCTGTTCGGCCTTCTTTTGGTGTTCAGCTTCTGCTTTATCCAGCTCTGCCTTAAGTGCCCGTTCCGCTGCGGCCTCTGCCTCCTTTCCCTCCTTTTCTTTCCTGGCCTCCTTGATCTGCTTCTTCTTCTGTGCTGCTGTCGCACTCTTTTGGTGTGCTTCCTCATCCTCTTTTATCTTCTTCTCTCTTTCTTGCTGGGATTTTTCTTCTGCTTCTTTCTGTTTGATAGACGTGATAAGCCCTGTGTTGGTCCGAGATTTTTTGGGTAAGGAGGAGGAGGATCCTCCTACCTGACGACTTCTGTCTTCTAGGTTCTGATCATCTGGATTTTCTTGGACCACGTTTACTCCTGGAGCAGATTGTCTTTCAGCGTTATACCAGTTCCTTCTCTCATCTTCTGCCGGGTGCTCAATATGCTGATAAGTCCACTTGAATTTAGCTTTCAGGCAGTGTTCAGGAACTATTCTCTCTGGGTCATATGTTCGGTGTTCAAGCGCCCCGAGCTGATAACTTCTCATTGCTTCTGCTTCTGCTGCTACTTCCCTGAAGTCTTTAACCGTGTACGCACCAATGGTGAGGGGTAGCGTGGGCCACGACTTCTTTTTGCCTTTAGACAGGATGCTGGAGAAGCCGTGCGACATTTGAAAGCACACCTCCTACAGAAGCATTTTTTCTGTAACAAAGCGAGGCATAGCATGTGGTGCCTTGTAAGTTCCAAAGACTCGGATGAAGGTGTATCCAGGGAAAGGGAACCAGTGTGCCACTTTGACTAGAGTCTCCTTGGCCCGCCAAGACATGCAGGGGGCGTCTTGGCCAAATAAATGTCTGTACAGAGAGGGGATAAATACTTGGGAAATCTGATATATATCTTGTTTGTATTTGGACTCCCAAAATACCTTGATTTGCAGATGAATTGCGCGTGACTGCTCGGAATCCCAATTGTGCGCCCATCCATCAAATTGTACTCTTGCGCAGACAGCATCTAGTAGGTAAGAGGCCATGTAAAATTCGGCAGGCATTCCTTCATCTGGGGCTAATGCCGCGTTCAAGTTGGTCTGCATCGAAGTCATCAATATGCCGGCCCAGTTGAAACGGGTGCCATATGTTGTCACATACTCCATGATAGTAGCCCAACTGCTGCTGAAAGTGGAGCAATATGGGCGCCCGTAAAGTCTGTAAAGCATCGCGGCAACCAATTTATAAACCTTCCTCAGGCTCGCCACTGGGTATTCTTAGTCTTTCTTGACCTTGAACTTCTCGACCTCCTCCCACCATTGTCTAATAGTATCAACTATCGGAACGACGTGAGCAATAGCCCATTCAGGAGAGAAATGCTCATCTAGGAGAGGCAATGAGTAATAAACGTGAGCACTCCCGCTGTCAGCAGCAAAGTTTCCGCTTATCCACCCGGATCACAAAATTTTTTGGGGTCCGTCTTTGTGGCATCCAACATATAACCTTCCGGACAGGGAATATATACACCGCCGCAAGTTTGGACTTCTTAACTGCCAAGTATATTTCCCGGTCTGGGAGATCTTCTGGAAATTCCTCTTCTGGTATGGCGAACGCATGATACACCTAGTACCATCTCATACTGTCTTCTTTTGTAAAGGTACATAGTGTATCCCTGTATATTGGGGGTGGGGACACCACTTCCAGTTCATCAATCTCTTCCACTACTTGCTTGTCCCTCCTCCGAGATAGCGGGGGTGCCATGTCACTAGAATCTGATAAAACAGGTATGCACTCTATGTCTTCTTGAAGTTCACCTTTCAAATTCATAAAGGAATTCCACGATAAGAACGACATGGTGTATAAAACCAGTTACAGTTTAGTGATGAAATTTAGTTGTGACACATGAAAAACTGGGTTATTGGTTTACTGGGTCGCTGGGTCGCGGATTGCAAGAAAAGAGTCCAGGCACGACCTTGCGACCTCGCGACCGGGTCGCTGGGTCACTGGGTCGCAACTTACGAACAATAAGGAAAAACGCGACCTTGCGACCTGGCGACCAGGTCGCTGGGTCGCTAAGTCGCAACTCTTCGAAAATTTTGGAAGATGCGACCTTGCGACTAGGTCGCTGGGTCGCAGGTCGCGATGATGCTTGCCGGGGGGGTTTTCGCGCGCGCGTGGCCGTAAGCTTCTTCCCTCCCTCATCTTGAGAATTTAAAAGTTAGCTGGGTCCAGGCAGAGCTGAGGGATGGTTTTAAGAGCAAGGGACAAGGCCACGGGGGTTTGAATCAGAACAATGGTGAGGTTTGGGCATTTGTGGGGCAAACAGCTTCACAAAACATCAAAGAACATAAAAGCTTAGACGAAAGGAAATTTAAAGGCCCAAGGAGACATGGGTTTGGTAAGAATTGAATCAAAATGGAAACAGCAGGAGGAAATGGCAACTTACCCACGAAAAACGCGCCAGTCGAGTTGTCAAAGGAGTTTTCTTTCAAATCGCTGAATGTGTAAAATGTGACCTGGCGACCTCCCTTATATAGAAGTTCGCACGTGCGGGCAATAAATGCAGGTCGTTGGGTCGCAAATCGATCAATTTCAGAGTTTTGCGACCTTGCGACCTTGCGACCTTGCGACCTAGGGTTGCGGGGTCGCAAGGTCGCTGAGTTGCATTTTTCATTAAGATCGGATAATTGCGACCTAGCGACCTAGCGACTTGGCGACCTGGGGTCACTGGGTCGCAAGGTGGCGGGGTCGCATTTTTCGTTAATTTTGGGGATTTGCGACCCTGCGACTTGGCGACCTGGCGACCTGGGGTCGCAAGGTCACAAGGTCGCGGTTTTCATCAATAATTTAACTTTGCGACTTGGCGACTTGGCGACTTAATAGTTTCTCTTTGGTTTTAAGGGGCTCCAAAAATTTGAAATGGTGGTCTTTTTTGGAGGGTGTTGTAGGGGCTACAACACATTCAACTAAATCTGTACTTTGAGCTTTGCATGTATATCCATCTTCATTTGTTGCATTTCAAACATAATAGAAGAGGTGAGACTCTTATCCTCTTTACTTGCCATAACCTTGGCAAGAAGGCATTTCATCTTCTAGTATGTCTTTACGGACTTTTGAAAAAGAGAAACACGACCCCGAGTACTACCTGGATCAGTTAAAAAATCAATTTGAGAAAGTTGAGCTTCCATGTCCTCCTCCTCACTATCAGTATGAACTTCCCATCCATGAATTTTTGACTTAATATTAGCCAGATTCCCTGATTCATAAACCTGAGCAAGATCTTGCAGCACCTCTATATCAAACTTCCTGCCTCGCCTACCCATGCCAGCCCCTAGATCAAGTAGCCTACCTCATTTTGGCATCATTGGTTTCTCTTTAACCATACTGGACATGAAAGAACTTGGAAAAATGCCTGTGGCCAGAATTACGTCAGAAAGAAGATAAAATAAAACAGAAGAAAGTGCCATTGCTAAAAACCTAATGCGCATATATTTACAGCGTAAATGGGCATATAAATGAATCAGGAACTAGCCCAGAATGTGACGCACCTTATAATGAAGTTTGACATATAGAGTAACAAAGAACCAACCAAAAGTGAAAGTACAGAGAATAGCTGAAACTGAGATGGAGCCCACTGTAATATAAAAAACCACCATCGGAAGCAGACCACTTCCACTTGTAAGAGAATGATAACCATGTGTGCAGTTGAAACAAAGCACAGTAAACACAGATAACAATTTCCCATAATGCACTGTATGAAGCCCAAAATGCATGCAAGGCAGAAGCAGTTTACCAAATTCTAGAAAACGCCCCTAGAGATCTTTTACATGAATAGTGGTAGAGGCAAGAATAACATGAACAGGGGAAGAGGCAAGACTGTCCACTATGAACCCCAACAAAAGAAGCAAGCTTGGAAAACATAGAGGGGTAGGAGAGACTTGAAGATCCTGAAGACAAAAGAACAAGAAGAGAGCGAAACAAACCCAATAAACCCACGACCCAGGGGGACTGCGGAAGTGAGGCTCAACATATATATTGCCCAAATTCCCATTCCGGAACCATCTGGAAAAAACAATATGATACGCCTCTAATCAATGAAGCAGGCCTGAAGAAAACAAAGGGCACGGAGATAAAATCGAAAAACGAAAAGTGGGCATGGAAGGCAGAGTTGTCATTATATACCACGATCTGTGGCAGAGAATTCGTGGGATGAAATCTGGATCTGTTGCCTGCAATGGAGTGCCGATGCAAGGTCTGGGAAGAGAATGAATGGTAGTAGTGATGAAACAAACCATAAGACTATTCAACCACAACACATAATCCTGTGTTAATGCGAAGAGCTGGCTGGCGGATGCAAATCAAGAAACATAGTGGAGAGCGGCCGTTAGAGGACTGGCATCATAATAATTTCACACAAGGCCATAAGACATCCACCACATGGATACGCATGACCCGGATCAACAGTTAGGCACCCTGATCAGGGCTGAACGAGATCAATCTCGATCCACAATACACTGCAGAGGATATAATTCCACAACCCAAGCCTGATGGGAATCATTGATATCAAGATGTCTAGTGATATTCTTACAAGCCCAATTCGCCAAATAATCCGCTGCCTGATTCCCCTCCCAGTGCAGATGACTGAACCAACCTGGCGAAGAAGATTACCAATATCTTCAACAAGTTTCGTTGTTAGCCAACTCTTACTTATTTTCTGCCAAGGATTGCCTTGTTGTAGTTTTTTCAAAATACCAACTGCCATTGCAAAATCCCCCTCAACAACAAGTCTTCGGTAACCTTCCCTTATTGCAATAATTAAACCCTGCTTTAAAGCCATCAATTCAGCTTCATTATTAGTAACATATCCCATAGGATAAGAATAAAGATGACAGACGTTAATAAAAGAATCTCAGAAAATAACACCAATCCCTGCCTGTCCAGGATTCCCTTTAGAGACCCCATCAAAATTTAATTTTATAAAACACAGCAGTGGAGGAATAAACTGCGACGGAATGGAATTCAAATTTGGTTGAATGCTTGATGCTTCATTAATAATAATATATTATTACTCATATTAATATATTTATATCAATTTTTTTTTGTAATAGTAATAATATATTTAGAAAATTAATATTCACTTAAAATAAGAATAACTTCATTATTTAATATATATTAAAAATATTCATATAATATCTAATATCTAATATTTATTCTTAAAATTAAAAAATATTAATAATAATAATATAATAGTAGATATCATTTTCTAGATTCAAGTGCAGAAAACCCTCATACTTAAACAATATAATATATTAAAGATAATTGTGATACTTATTTTCCTATTTTTGTACTTATTAATAATATTATATTAAAAAATAAAAATTCAATTTGAAACTATGTCCTTATTGCTTAGTAGAATAATAATAAATAATATTTACTCATAAAGTTTTGATTTATTTGTATTTATTTATTTATTTGGTTATCATTTATAATATAAAACATAGATATTCCATTTAAATAAAAATTATTTTGATTATTTAATGTTTACAAAATAATATTAATATTTAATATGTTAAATAATATTGTTAATAATATAATATATTAGATATGATTTGCTCACACTCGTGAAAAAGTGTGATTGAAACTAGTGAAGTGAATCACTTTCGGGTTAATCATCGAACAATATTAACAAAATGATATTTATTCATGAAGTTTGGATTTATTTTTATTTATTTATTTATTTGGTTATCATTTATAATATCAAAAATAGAGATTTCATTTACATAAAAATGATTTTCATTATTTAATGTTTACAAAATAATATTAATATTTAATATGTTAAATAGAATTGTTAATAATATAATATATTAGATATCATTTTCTCATAGGGGTGAAATAGTGAGATTGAAACTAGTGAAATGAATCACATAGCATCAATGATCACTAGCCCTTGAGCCAGAGGAGTTCTAGGATGGTTGACCTCAGTACTGGTGAGCTTTAGCCAAAATATTTCTATGATGGGTGACCTCAGTCTTGGTTACCCCATACCCCAATGCAATTAGTGCTAACTGGACTATTCAAAAATCATGAGAAATTAGTGAGTTAATACTACTTATGATGGAAATAATCATAGATGAATGACTTACTTAACACACTTGAATCCCAAGAATGATATCTAATATAATGGAGTGCTGAAACCCCTCATACTTAAATATAATATATTATTTATTTATATTTATTTTCCCTTTAATAGGTTAAATATTACTATTAATAATATAATCTATTGTTTATTCATATTTATTTTACCTTTTTAGTATGTATTAGTAATAATATATTTATGAATAAAAATATTTATATTTCAATAAAAAAATATTTTTATTTTTAACAATAATTTTTTCATAATTTATTCTTAAAAAAATTAAAGAAAAATAATATATTAAAAAAATAATTAATAAATTTTCATGAAAAATAATATATTAAAAAATAATTATAAATTTAAATATTTTTTTATTATTTAATAGGGTAATGTGATTATCAATAATTATTAGCTGGGAAGCAGGGATTTAAACTCCATAAAGAATACACGAAATAATTTTAGTGCTAATGAGAGATGTATGATTGCTATTTTTAATGAGTAAGAGTAGTGTTTTGTTAATTTATTTCCTGATTAAAATGTTACTAGTTTGAAAAAGTGTAGGTACAAATATAATCATGAGTACATCTTGGTGTGGCACATGCAAAGTTTAATTCCTTGGTATTTTGATATGGTAAATGTATCTACCTCTTTTTTTTCCCAGGTATGGGTTAATCATATTTATTTTAGAAAAAATATTTATTAAATTGAGAAAAATACTTTAAAATATAGTGCTAAATAAATATTTAATATACTAACTTTATTCCTAAACTAACAAAAATAATACCATTTATGGAAAGACATTAGTCAAAATAAAACAAACAAAATTAAATTAAAATAATATAAAAATGAAAATAGAAAACATAAAAAAATTTAGTGTGGGTATGACAAACTATGTTTTTTTCATGGTATTATTCTATGATGTGTCATATTTAAAGGCTAATGATTAAACTAGTGTAGATTTATCTTAACTTTTGGTCTATAAAACCCTTCACCAAAAGTCTTTTCACTCTAATAGATGTTTGCACTTCAAAAGAAATTTATTCTAAATAAATTCAAAATTATGATACATTAGATCTAAATTATTAATATAATGTTATTAATATAACATTTAACTATAATGCTAGTATTTATTCATATGTACTCATTAATAATAATATATTTATAAAAAATCATTTCTAATAAAAAATATTTTCATTATTTAAAACCTATTAAATTATATAGATAAAATAATATTGAATATATTAACTTTATTCTTAAAATTAACATAAATAGTACAATATATTATTGAATGTTTCATCGTCTAATACTTATTAAAATAATATTTAATATAATGTATTTATTTTTAAAATTAACAAAAATATTATTATTATTATTCAGATAATATTTAATATAATATATTTATTTTTAAAATCAACAAAAATATTATTATAAACAATATAATGGATTATAGATGATGTTGGTAGTTATTAATATCTATTTTAATATTGTTTTATATATTAATAATAATATATTAAAAAATAGAGATTTGTTTCAAAAATAATCATTTTATTATTTAATAATTTGTGATTGAGATTTTTCGGTGAAAATCACATCAAAATAGATTTGGTCGACGTGTTTCAAACCAGCCAGTGTGGTTCATCATCAGACAAGATGAAAAATCTGATTAAGAGACTCTTTTTAATAGAAAGTAAAGCTCTCACTAGCTGTTTGTAATTGATTCAAATAATAATAACAGTTCAAATATTTAAAAAAAAAGAAAAATAATAATAATAATAAAAGAATTCAAAAAATCAATAAAAATATCAAATGTTTAAAGTTTATAATTAAGATTCTTATATAATTTTATTTATTTTAATAAAAATAATACTTAATAATCATATATATATATATATATATTATAATTATAATTATTTTTTTTATGTTTTAATTTTATATATTTATTTTATTAATAATAATTAATTGTTATGAGATTCAAATCATCATCAAATAGTTATCTTTTTGATAATTAATCTTTAAAAATAAATAAATAAATAAGTAAAAGTTTCAATAAAATAAATAAATAAATAAAAATAAAATAAAAAGAATAAATTAATTAATTAAATAAATAGAAAAAATAAAGATAAAATAAAATAAAATTTTAATTGAATGAAAATAAATAAAATAAAATAGAAAATAAATAAATAAAAAGAAAACGAAAAATGTACAATTAATTAATTTTAAATTAATTTAAAAAAAAATAATTTAGGAATGAAGGGCAGGAATCCAACATCTGCTAATCATCCACCCATCATCTTTGTTTAGGTTAACCAACCTTTTTTTAATTTCAAAGGCTTCTCTCAACTTGTGATGGTAGAAATGGTCAATCCTAACAATAACCTCGGCATCTTCAATGCAAATGTGATGATTTGTCTTCTCAGCATGTTTCGCTAGCGCAGAGGAGCGTGATCTACTATGCTTCAAGTCAGCGACATGTTCCTAAATTCTTTGACTAATTGATCGACTAGTTTCACCAACGTAAGGGGTCCCACAAGAACAAAGAATCAGGTAAACACCCTTGCCATCCTTTGGGAAGACCGGGTCCTTAACCGATCTAAGCGAACTCCAAATGGTGCGGGAGGGCTTAAAGGTTGAGGAAAAATTATATTTCTTTAGAATCCTGGCGATTTTATCCGTAGTACATTGGATAAATGGAAGGTGAACACCCCCTAATCGATCACAGGGATCTTTTTTACCCTTAGGACCTTTCTCCACTTTTTAAAGCCTTAAGACATTGACACATGTTGTAACCATTTCTGTTAAAAACTTTGAGAAGATGATCCTTTTCACCTTCAAAATGGTGTTCATCAGAGATTCTAAAGGCTCTAGTGGCTAGGGTGCTGAGAACACCAAGTTTCTGAGCAGGGAAATGGTGAAAACTAGCATGTAAATATTGCTCAGTGTGCATCTTCTTTCTAAAGACCCGATGAGAGAAAGAACCATCCTCATTCCTAGAAATGAGGACATCAAGAAAAGGCAAGCTACCATTATCTTCGAAATCCATGGTGAACTTGATGAAGTCAGATTGATTATTAAGATGTTCAAAGAAAAGGTCCAATTTCTCCTTACCATGAGGCCATACAACACAGGTGTCATCAACAAACCTTTTCCAAAGCTTAGGTTGAAAAAGAGAAGAGGAGAGGGCCATAGATTCAAAGTCTTCCATGAACAGACTAACTACCACAGGGGAAAGGGGGGGAGCCCATGGCCACACCACAAGTTTGTTCAAAGAATTCACCCTCAAAACTAAAGAAGGTCGAGGTAGGACAAATTTCAACATGATGAGCAGTATCAGGATCCGTGACTTGAGAAACGACATCGATCGCTTCCATAATGGGGATGCAAGTATACAAGGACACAACATCAAAACTCACAAACCTATCTTCATGATCCAACTCCAAGTCTTTCATTTCATTAATAAAAGAGAAAGCATCTTTAACAAAGGAGGAGGTCCGACCTACAAGCGGTTTAAGCTTAGAGGCTAGAAAATTAGCGAGAAGGCTTTTCAAAAAGTGAAGAAAGGTCCTAAGGGTAAGAATGATCCCTGTGATCGATTAGGGGGTGTTCACCTTCCGTTTATCCAAGGTACTATGGATAAAATCACCAGGATTCTAAAGAAATATAATGTTTCCTCAACCTTTAAGCCCTCCCGCACCATTCGGAGTTCGCTTAGATCAGTTAAGGACCCCGTTTTCCCGAAGGATGGCAAGGGTGTTTACTTGATTCTGTGTTCTTGTGGGACCCCTTACATTGGTGAACTGGTTGATCAATTAGTCAAAGAATTCAGGAACATGTCGCTGACCTAAAGCATAGTAGATCACGCTCCTCTACGCTAGTGGAACATGCTGAGAAGATAAATCATCACATTTGCATTGAAGATGCTGAGGTTATTGCGAGGATTGACCATTTGTACAACCACAAGTTGAGAGATGCCTTGGAAATTGAAAAAATACCAATTAACCTAAACAGAGATGATGGGTGGATGATTAGCAGATGCTGGATTTTGGCCTAGGCATGCATTTTTCAGAATGCTCACAATTTTGACACTTCAAAATTGGAGAGGCATATCATGAGTTCTACTTGGCCGAATGAGACCTAAAATGGCTCGTTGGAAAGCTAAAATCATTGAGAACAATATGATAAAATTAACTCTGGATTCCTACCCTTCATTCCTAATTTTTTTTTTAATTAATTTAAAATTAATTAATTGTACATTTTTATTTTTATTTTTATTTATTTATTTAATTTTATTTCTTTTCATTCAATTAAAATTTTATTTATTGATTTTATTTTATTTTGATCTTTATTTTTTCTATTTATTTAATTAATTAATTTATTCTTTTTATTTTATTTTTATTTATTTTATTGAAACTTTTACTTATTTATTTATTTATTTTTTAATATTAATTATAAAAAATAACTATTTGATGAAGATTTGAATCTCATAACAATTAATTATTATTAATAAAATAAATATATAAAATTAAAACATAAAACAAATAAATAATTATAATTATAATAAAAAAATATATATGATTATTAAGTATTATTTTTATTAAAATAAATAAAATTATATAAGAATCCTAATTATAAGCTTTAAACATTTGATCTTTTTATTGCCATGCTGGCTAGTTCGAAACGGGTCGACCAAATCTATTTTGATGTGATTTTCACCGAGAGATCTCAATCACAATTTATGGATCACAGAAGAAAAATTCCTAATAATTGTTAAAATAATATTTAATATATTAAGTTTATTTGTCTAGAGGGTTTTTGGATAGATATTGAGTTACTAGTGAAATTCCCTACCTTATTATGGCGTTATGCTTGAACATGATAATGATATAGTCTCACTAGTGCCAAACTTTATATAAATACTATTATTAATTATATAATATATTATTTTTCTTGTTCGTATTTATTTATATTTATTTTAATATTTTTGGTAATTATCAATAACTCAAAATAAAATTAGAAAATGAAAGTATTAGTAGGTTCAAAAGGCCTACTAAAAACTTGTTATATGACTAATTCTAAAACCAATTCCAAAAACATGATTAATCAAGGAAATTTTAAATCAGAATTTAATTTTATTATTTAATATTTATTAAAGTAATATTCCCAAACTAATATTTAGTATGTTAATAAGTATTATTATTAATAATATAATATATGAGTTATTTATATTTATTTTACTGTTAAATTTAAGACTTTTGTGATTCATAATATAGATAAAAAATACTGTATTTTTATTTATTTTACTTTTAATATTTAGTATGTTCATAAATATTATTATTATTAATATAATAAATATTATTATTAATAATATAATATATGAATTATTTATATTTATATATTTATTTTATTTTTATTAGTATTTATAATTTAAAAAAATCAATTCAAAAAAATTTATTTTTATTATTTAATAAAAAAATTTCATAATTTATTTCGAGGAATGAAATAAGGAGATTCCAGAGATGGAGGGTTCCGTGCAGGGGTCTAGATCCCGCGTCTGTCCATTCTACGATTCTGATGCACTGGGAGGCCGTCAGAATGAGCGAGCTGCAATCAGATCGAATCCCATTCTGAATATCGTGCCAACTGACAGATTTCAGTACCCTGAATAGCAATTTTGAGTTGCAGAGAGTGAACCTAGCAGCGGTCACACAACTTTAACGACGTCAAATTTCGTCGATCTCTGTGTCTTCTCTAAAAAGGGCCAAAAATGATAAGGAAATGGTGTCGAGCTCTTTACGTTCTGTGAAAAGTGCCCGAAACGAAGATCCTCAGCAGCGTAATAATGGTTACCCTTACTACAAAAGATTTGGAGTTTGACCTGTCTCTGCCTCTTTGAGGCATTGAAAATCTTTTATTCTTTGATTGCATTATGGAACATTCTCAGCAGTTCGGTTCCATTATAAATTTGAGGTTTCTTTCCATTACCAGACAAGTCATGAAATCTGTACAGGGGACTCAAACATGTATTTTACTTCATAACCATCTTTTTCGAGCTCTGCGTTATATTCGTAAGCTTATGCGAGATTTGGATATGTAAGCGCACTTCATGTCAAACAGATACGTAATTCACAGGCATCTTCGCACATATTTATCTGAGCTTTTCCCTAGTGTTTATTTCAAATTTATGTTTATTGCCTCTATGTGTGCTTAATTTTGAAAATTACATTTGTATGTTGGATTTCTTCATATAATGGATTTCGTTTAAACAATATCAAATTTAAAATAATATGAAAACTGCATTTATAGAATTACTTTTATATATTAGATTTACTTGATGCAATCTGAAATGGTCAATAATATGATATGATATTTGCCTTTTCAGTTTCTTAAGGAACAAGACTGCATGGCAGTGGCATACCTGTCGATAAAATAAATGCAAATTGGCTACATATAAATGTTGGCAGAACTCGGTTTTCACCTGATCGCCTCAAATATCGATTCAGATCATACCAATCGAGCATATGCTCACATCCTCTTATATTTAAATATAAGTCCTTGCAAGTCATTTCTAGCAACAGTGATTTAAATTTAAGTCCTTGTATTAGTGATTTAAATTTAATGCGGCTTAGATTTAGATTCAAGTCCTTGCAAGTCAATTCTAGCGTCCGTGATTTAAATCTTTTCCAGCTATGTCTAGTATAAGTGAACCCAAGGTCATTGGATTAATTTTCACTCAGGCTAATGGATTAATTATAGTAAAAACCTTTAGAATACAAAAATATTCCATTTGTTTTTAAGAATATGCCCCAACTTAGGTAATTTAGTCCATGTGCTTTTTCAGATCCCAAAAACCTCAAAATAAATATGAGGCAACTATCTCCCTTAGCATCACAACCATCTACAGAATTGAAAACTGTATAGGCTCAAACTCTACTATAAAATTTTTGATAGCCTACATATTCTTTAAAAATAAACAAGGTCTGCTGCATGGCACCTAGTCCTTGCCTTGAGCAGAGGCTAAGGCATATTTAGTTGCACAAGGATTGCTTTAAGCACCACACTAGAAGTAGAGAGTATACCTTCAGAATCCACCAGCAGTAGAAGCATCAACACAAGTAGCAATGGATCTGGAGCAGTTTCTTATGAACATTCAATGTAAAAGACAAATTGGCAGAAAATGATGTCAATTTATGATAACAAGTAGCTATAAGATGCAAGCAAGCAACAGTCCACTGGCAAAAAAGCTAGTAACTACCAGAACAAGCACCAAAACTCCTCGGAGGTTTCTTTTGGACAAGGCATCTCAAGGAAATCATGTAAAGTATGGAGGTTTCTTGTGGGCAAGGCATATGAAGGAAACCAAATAAAGGATTCAGGTGGAGACATACTTATGAGTGCATAAAGCGAGGGTTTACATTGTTATTGAACAAACTTTAGATAATGCATTAATAATTTGAGAGAGGGAAAAGGTCTCCTCGTTAAGATGGGGATGGGATAAAGATAAACTTTAGACTAAAGTGAGGTTCTCAAATTTATAGTTGAATTACAAATACGGAAGGGGACATTATCCAAGGCTGTTTCCCAATCAATATTGGACTAGAAAGGTTCAATGAGAGAAAGCAAAAGATAATTTTAATTATGCAAGAACAGGGATTTTTAATGATAAATTGGGTACAACACAAGTCGCAAACAAATACTAATAAAGCTGAAAGGATTGGAGTTAAGTGGCTTAAAAGCTTGCTTTTTTGGAACTTTTGAGTTACATTAAAATCTATATATTCCAGCAAAAAGGAAGGATAAGAGTTACGTGGCTCAAAAGCTTGATTGTTTTGGAAATTTTGAGCTAGATTAAAATCTATAAAAGCAAGAAAAAGGGGTTTATACAACAGTAAAAGGAAAACTGCATTTAAGGGGGTTAAACAACAGTAAAAATAAAACTGCATTTACTTATAATGAGAGGGTAATGCTGATTCATTAGAACAACATTTCTAGTTTCTAGACCAAAGACAGTAATGGTCCGGCTGGAAATAGAACAGCTAAAAATAGGAAATCAAACCGGAACTAGATCACCCCTACATGTTACAACTAATGCAACATTTAGTGGTTAAAGGAAGAGCAAGGTGCTACTCGATTGGATCTTACCTTTTTCAATGTCTGATGCGTTGAAAACATAACCTTGAGGATTTACAAAAAGGTAAACTCATGAGGCACGAAAGCTGCACAAAGTTGTACAACTGCTATTTATGAAGTTTACAAAAATTTGGGGGCAGAAAATGAGCTTGACGGTCTATAAAATGTCAAGACACCAGCTGGTAAAAATGCACACAATTGTACTACATTTAATATAATGTTTAATCTACCATTATTACGATCAGAATGACACAGAATTGAATTTTGTAAAATTTAGAAACAAATCCCAAACTGTCAATACAAAATCATTTGAAATATGCATTGTATACATACCAGAAAATGTATCATAGAAGTTGACCTATCTTCATTTGACTTTTAATAAAAATAATGTATATCACTTCAATATAAAAAAGGACATGGCCCATAGGCATCGAACATAAGCCTAGGAAATATTACAAAATCTTGTGATATCTTGGAAAATGATATCTTAGCCATTGTTGAAAAAGTCTTTAAAGCTAATATTGGAAGTGAAAACGCAACTATTAGTATTTTGGCTTGAATTCCTACATCTCACACCCCATTACTTTGATGATTTTAGACAGATTTTGTTACGCATCATATAAAATGATCTCCAAATGTTAGAATATTAAAGCCTACTTCTCAGTAGTCTAGGTTTGTTGCAGACAAAAATACTCGGGATGTTATTGGTATAGCTCCCATTAAATTCCACATGCTATAAAAGTGACATCTAGCTACTATAGTAATCAAGTTAGATTGTTGTTTCTAAGGCTCATTCTTATTCATACATAGCTTTGTCTTTCCTTTTTTTAATCGAGTTGAGGGATGTTTCCTTTCTTCCTCTTTCTTGGTCTTGATGAATAGGTCTTCCTCTCCATTCTTCGGGCCCATCAAGGGACCAAGGCATGGGAGCCCCCTATCATGCAGGTCTAATGATGTATCGCTGATAGGGATGGCTCGAGAAGAGAGGATGAAGAGCTTAGAGCTTCATTTCATCTATATGGTTGGGCCACAACACTCTTTTAAAGACGAGGGCTAATGATGTATGGCTTATAGGTATGGCTCACGAAGAGAGGATAAAGGACTTAGAGCTACATTGGATATATATGGTTTGGCCATAGAAAGAGAGTTCATAGTTAGATCTAATGACCATGGATATCAACACTAGATTAGGAGGATTACTTATATGCTAGTATTCATATAGGAGAAAATCAGAAAAATGCTCCAATATTATGTGGGGGTTCTGGAGAAGGGGGAAAATTATCTAGTCAAATGGAAAAGATAAGAAAAATTTGATGGCCAAACATCCCTGACTTATGGAGCTAAGAGTTTATAAGAATGATTAACTAAGGTTCTCTCAAAGCAAGTAATGAGTACCAAATATATTTTCCCAATTTCTTTGGAAGACAAAATGTTCATCAAACCCACGGAAAATGCTTCAATTATTTGGAAGACTCCAGTTCTAGAAATTCTTATCATTGAAGCCTAGCTATTTTGAAAAGTGAAAAAAGACAGAGCACAAAACCAGGTATTGATAAATGAGTGGACTGTGATGGGCAGAAACCCACACAACTTATCAAATGACTTTACTTGAGGACACAAGATAGTAGGAGATCTTGACATTAGCTGATGAAGATGCACCAAAACAAAACTAAATGTTGCAATATGGCCAAAAAGATGTGTGCTTTTTTGGATTGGATAGTCATAAGAAGAATAGTGAACCTTATTTATTAAAAAATTGCAAGCTGTTCAATAATAAGGCTGAGTCTCCAATAAGATGTTCTAATGTGGTCAAACACTAGCAGTGCAAATTGTATGGCAGGTCTAGGTTATACAACCAATGTCATGGAAATAAAATTAAATCCACTATCCTACTCATGCAATACAATTGTAACCAAACTAACTTCCAATTTATAGAAAGCAAAAATACTTCAAATTTATCATAAAGCAAAATTTGGACTCATTCTAGATGCCCATAAAACAATAAATAGTTACAATAAACCTTGCTCCTTTATAGTGTTGATGCCATAAAAATTGGAAGTGCAACTATTTATAATGGCATGCCTTATAATGTTTCATATCTAGCTAATTTTTAAGTGTTTCTCAAAGCTTGGAAGATGCACTAGCATATATTTTTAAACGGAAAAGTTTTTCCTTGATTAAAGATGATGAATTAACAATTTTCCTTGATTAAGGATGATGCATCAACCTACCATGGTAGGGAGTAATGGGGAGTAATGGCTATCCTCACTGTCTAGTAGTAGCAATTTAGCTATGAAAAGCACTACTTAAAATACAAAAACATAGGAATGAGAATTTACACCTTTAAGGAAACATACAAATAATAACGAGTAATAATTTTCCTCAGCGTCACATCTAATATAAATGAAAAGTGTCATTTATAATTTGGATATTAAACAGAAAAATTGTAAATAGTAGCCACTTTCTTTTAAATGAAATAAATTAAACCACATAAAACATTTCTAGGTAACTTCATTACATTTATTAATAATAAAATAATAGGATTCAAAACAGTACAAATAAACTACTATCATAACAGAATTCAGTCCACAGCGACAAAAGAAATGATGACATTTTTCTGTCATTGCAATGGCCACAAAAGAAGCTTTTGATTATCGATTTTTCATTCTAACAATGCAATTCTTCTAGCCTCGTCTAAATAAATCATAATGGTGTACCATAAACAACTTATTAGCTAGTTTCCAAAAAAGGTTTTTTCAGCATCCTATCACTTTCCTAATAAAGAATTTTCCTTTCTACATTGTACTCAGTTATCTTGTCCTCTTTATATCAAAATCCAACAGTTATTTAGACTAGTTTATTTGAACTTATGTTCGTCTCAAACATATACTTGTGAATCTCGAGATAATAGATTTGGATGCCTTGCCATGTTTATCTACCAATTTCATATGATATAATAACATAAAATCACAAAATACTGAAGAATAATAGAAGAACCTACCTTGGAGAAGTGATGAGTGAGAATTATAGTAATGGATTAGATTACAAAATCTCAAATTTTGGAGCTTTTTATTGATAGGGTTCAAATGGCACGGTATATTTTATCCAAAGATTGCTCGTAAACTAGGATAGGGGAGGTCGATCTATGAACTCATTAGTTAGTCATTATGGGAATTTTGAGGTCTAAAATGGGCCTCCTAAGGAAATTATAAAATAATAGTGGAAATAATAAAAAAGGATTAGATTACATCACCAAAGTTTAGAGGGAAAAGATTAAAAACTATTTTTTCAACCCATATTTTCAACTTATATTCCCATGGGTTTACTCAAATTTAAAGAGAAAACATGTTTTGGATGCATAATTTGATTCCCCATCCGAGGAGTACCCATCTGGCATACTTTCGATAGACCCTACTACACGAAAAATGAAAAATACATGAAAAATGTTATTTCAATCACTTTTTTCATGTATTTCTCATTTTTCGTGTAGCATGGTCCTTCGAAAGTTTGCAACATGGGTAATCCATGTATGAGGAATTATATTTTTCATCCAATGAGTATTGCCACTCAAAATTGGAGTAAAAATTTAGGAAGATAATTTTAAAATACAAGTTGAAAAAAAAGTTTTATTATTTTATTATTTTTTAAAAATTTTATTTTTTTACTCCGAAAATGGTGAATCATCCCCCATAGTTGACACCATCATCTTGAATCCTATTGGTTCTTATAAAGTTTTTTTTGGTTTTACATTTTTCTTAGAAGTCCCATTTTAGACCTCAAAATTTCTCTAATGTTTAACGATGTCTCTATTTCATCGCCATGAAATTATATGTTGTAGACTACCCAACACCACTCAGTCAAAAGTAAATAAATATGTCTGATGAAAATAGGCATCATCCCCTATAACATCAATGTTCATAACATAACTAATCACCAAAATTTTAGCAAATATATAACGAATTTTGATCATTCGTTTTTAGAATGAGGGTTTCAATACAAATCATGGCCTGTAACATTATGCACGATAGTGGACATGAAAGTTGCTAATAGAATCGATTTGATGGAAGATATTTGTGGGTAATTCATATGCTTAACATTCAACGGGCATAATTCTCAGAAAGATAAAACAAAATATAAATTAAGGCAGTATAAATGGGCTTTAGAATCTTACTAAATCCATAAAGGGAGAGCTACATTTTGGAAAGGGAAGAAAGGGGGTTACGTTCCAATTACACTGGAAATTTGGGCTACGAAAAGCTCAAACAAAGTTATGCCTCATTTTGATCAACCTCGGGGGCTCATAGAGAAAGCTCCCGAAAATGAAAATTTGAGAAAGAAAAAACTTAATTTCTCATAGAGAGAGGAGTATGATCTAAAAGATGTATTCGAACCTCTGCTGGCATGGTTAAACTTAGAAATATTAAATGGGGAGGTCCAAAATATAGCACAATGCCATTTCGATCCATCCGTGTATGTGGATCGGCCAAGAAGGCCCACACCATATAGAGAAAATATTCCCGAGAAAACCTTTCCTTCCAACAACGAATGCTACTTTAATTTTTCTCATTCTAGCATTTTTTTCCTTTCATCCTTGACTCACTATAGTACTGGCCTAATTACCTAATAGAAACATGGTTCCAAACCTACCTGTTTTATGATAGTGGATCGCTAAAGTAATCAACCAACCTTAGCATCGTCCACCAGCTCTTTGCTAACGATAGTCAAGAACAAGAGGGAAATCGACCAACCTTTTCCTTGACAATACTTGTCCATAGTGAAAGGTCATCCTTGCACAAACATTACTCCATATAATTATGGTCACCTCATTAAAGAGATTATTACTTAAGATTCATCATCAAATAGTGTTTGATTGACGTAATAATTCAAGCCCGAGCGTAGCAGGTAGGACACTAGGTCATCATTCAAAATGACAAGGAACTACCTCCATGTAATATAAGGCATGGAGTGACGAATTTTTTTGATTCAGGAAGCACATCAACCTGGTTGTTGAGGTTGTGAAAAGAGGAATGGATTACATGTGTTAAAGAAGGAAAATAACATGGTCTCTAAATATTCAGTAAAGAAAGTGTTTATTATCGAATTTTGGTGAATGATGTATCATTAAACACCCATTCAAGAATGATCTTTATGTTAGGTCCCTATATTACTAGTATAGTCCCTTATTTTTATTAGTGTAACCCCGTTATTGTTATTATTGTACCCTTTTAACCCCCATTTTTTTATTATTGTGCACTTAAATTATTATTGTTAGGTCGGTTAGGATTACATTATGGCCCCACTAGGATTACATTATGGCCACATAGACTCCTATATATAGAAAGGAGGTTTTGTAAATTGTATCATCGAAGAATTGTTCATTTATGTAATGTGTTGGAGGTTTCCCCCTCGAAGTGTCTTATTTCTAAGAAATTGATATCTCTTTTCTTCTATTTTTGGAGCCGGTTACACAACATTTGCACGAGTTGTAATTTTTATAGGTTTCTCACGTTCCAAAACAAAGCATTTGGGATTTTTCGCTATAATTTTTTTTTTTGCAAAGTTTCGTGTCAAATTAATAGGAAGCCGAAATCCTAAGGAAGATTTTCTAAAAATTTCAGAGCTTGGTTCGCAATATTTTCGGAGATATGATCTGTGGAAGTTAGGTCTTTTTTCAGGCTCCTAAACAGGTCATCGTGGAATTTGCGCTATAACTTTTTTTCTACGAAGGTTCAGAATCTGAAATTTTTATGGTACGAAGTTGAAATCCTGAAGAAATTCGTCAAAAAATTTCAGAGCTTGGTTCGCAATATTTTTGGAGATATGATCTGTGGAAGGTAGTGCTTTTTCAAGCTCCTGAATTTCATCTCAAAGAGGTGATCATGGGAAAAGTCTTCAACTCTCTCCAGCATTGATTGAGTGCCGTAGTGCTGTCACAAGTACACAGACTTTAGTTTCTTGGCTATCAATTTTAGAGGTGAATAAGGATGAAACAAAGTTGACTCGTGGCAAGTCGTATAAGCATTTCATCGAACCAGTCCATAATTAGGTCATCATGGGAGATTGGCACCCTTGTTTTGAGAGTTCAAATTAGAGCAGCATAAGGGTATTCAAATAGGAACTGAGGTACATTTTGGCCGTAGCTCAAGATGAAGAGCCTAATCGCAGATAATCCACTCCCATGATGACTTTCTCCAAAGCATTAAAGGTGTGTTTTTTTTCTGAATTTCACAAGTCTTGTTTGAATAATCAATTTGAATTGATTCCAAGGGAATATTGTAGAATATATATCAGTATTGTGTTCTAAAATATGCCCCATAAAAATAATTCAACACCCATTAAGCCTTCAGAAGGCTCTACTATGACTCATGAAGATGAAGAATTGCAACATGATCTATCAAAATTACAAGAGCAAGTGCAACAAATTTCACTCTCGCAAAGAGAAACAAAAAATGAAATGGAAATTTTGAAGAAAGGCATGGAAGCGAAGATGGACAATGGAAGAAATGTGGAAGCTAAGATGGATGGCATGGAGGCTGGCATGGAATCTAAGATGGATGACATGAAAGCTAAGATAGATGAAAAAATGGAAAACATGAAGAATTTTCTAAAAGCAGACATGGAAGGTTTGACAAAGTCGATACAAGAAAGGTTTCCTAATGGTGAAAAGATAGTAGAAGAACCTCATGATGAGAACAAAATAAATGTTAATTGTGATTTCATAAACTCTAATGTTGGCGGGAAGAACCACCATATTCCAAAGATGGATATGTGGAAGTTTGATGGAAAGGATCCTGTAACATGGATACTACAGATGGAGCAATATTTTGATCTCCATAACGTGAAAAACACACAAAAGGTACGCATTGCAACTTTACATTTAGAACAAAATACATTTGTATGGTATAGATGGCTTTGCTTCTGTAAAAAAAATGTCACTTGGTCAATTTTTACGGAGTAAATGATAGCACATTATGAGGATACAAAGAGCAACACTTTCTTTATCCAATTGATAAATATGAAACAAAAGGGTTTAGTGGGGCAACAGATTGAGGACTTCCAAAAATTGAATATAAGGGTAACTGATATTCCAGAGGAACACATGATCGATCTCTTCATAAGCACTTTAAAGGATAACATCTAACATGAAGTTCGCGTTTTGGAACCGGATTCATTGGAGAAGGCATTTAGGTTGGCAAGAAAAGTTGAATGTAAAATAATGGCGACAAGGAAGCCTACCACTCAATTCTATAAATAAGGAATAAAGAGTGTCATTTTGGCAGCTAATATTCACAAGTGGAATAAATTTCCATGCTTTTTATAAAAAAAAATTCATTAATTTCCTTTTTTTCTAAAATTTATTCGCCCAAATGTTACAGTATGAAATTTTTTTTACCTTTAAAATCCCCAAAATTTTATATAGAGACTATATAAATTTAATAGAATATCAATACTTTTACAAAACATTGCCAAACACTTTACAAATTTCATGTTATGTAGTAGTGGTATTCACCAAGGTTTCTAACCTTTAAAATAAATTTCCATCCTTAAATTTATCCCTGCTTCTTGGGAAAGGTAAAGGTGGCGTGATTTTATCTCTGGCATTGAGTATGGCTTGGAATTCTTGAACTTTGTGATGGTTAAGGTAGACATGATAGACTTTCATGCTTGTATCTCACTCACTGGGCATTTCTTTCATGTGTTTGTAGTGTTGACTCATATTGCCTTTTTGTCATCCCGCCCCTCATATCCGATAGGAAGGAGAATATAAATTACCCATATCAAATTGAACATGGAAACATAGTTCCTACAATAAAAGTTGAAAGCTTCTATTCACTCGGTACCTATCTCAAAGTAGACAGATGTAATCTACTAATATATTTGGCTTTTTGAATTCTCTCCATAAGGAAGGGAGCTTATTACCTCAATTATCGTTAAAGCATTGGATGATATGGAAGGGTTTATTCACATTGAGTTTTTTGTAACTAGCTCCAAAAATAGAAGAAAAGAGACATCCTTCAATAGACAACTCAATACTGTAATTCGATATGGAGAATAGAAAACGCCAACTCCTTAGACTTGAAACTATCGAAAAATCCACTCCAATAAGGAAAAAGAAAATCGTATCAAGTTAAGTTGTACTCTAGCAAGTTAAGTTGTGCTCTACCTTGGAATAACAAAGAAAATAAGTCAATCTAGCAATAATATTCCTGTGAATTACAAAGAAAATAACTTGATTCAACTACAAAAAATAAGAAAATAAGTTGATCGAACTATAGAAAACGAGTGACTATTCTGTCAACATACCTTAGAATAACACAAAAATTAAGTCAATCTAGTCATGCTCTTCCTTTGAATTACATAACAAATAAGTTGATTCAAATATGGAAAATAAGTGACTCTTCTATCAACATCAGCATGATGTCAACATCTGCGTGCACGCTCCCCATGTGTTTGAATAGGGAACAACAAAAATGTTTACATAGCTCCTTTTCTAGTTCCTGTGTGTTCTCATTTAACTTGCATTTTCTTCTTTAACCTCTTTTTATAACAAGGAACTGCCTAGTTCATGCAGCAACAAAGAGCCACCCAGTTCATGGAGCAACATTATTGTTAGTGCTGCGAGTTGAATAGGCTTAGATGCTCTCCCTAATATTCTTTATGTCCAACATCTACGGATCCTATAGAAGGAGGACCTCCTTACCATTGTGGGGCTTTCGAACATGCTCAAACGTTGGTGGATCAACTAGCTTCTCTCGAACTCCTACTATTTCATAATTGTGAAAGACTTCCACTTCAGGTTGGAGCAACAATGCCCAGCCTGCTAGTTTAGCATTTGTACTCAACACCTAGTAGGGAGAGAAAGGCTCTTTCAAAATATGGAGCCCATGGGATATCCATAAATTCCAGGATACCTAACCAAGAGACCAAGACATTACAGCCAGATTTACACACAGAATATCAGGGGAAGCCAATCTTCCCCTAGTTTAAACTTGCATGTAGTCCATCTAGCGAGAGCATTGCTACTATGGAATGCTCGTCCATATGTCGAACCAAAATTTATTATCCAATTTTTCCTAGGTGCATCAATGGAGCATCAAATCTCCCACCCAACACCCAGGCACCAAGTAAACGAGCTAGCCAAACTATGGTCGTTGATTGGGACCTTTGTTGGTTTGGGTTTCTTCAGAGCCAGAGTTGGGTCACAACCATATTCCCTTAATAGCTAGGTTTTTTAGAGCCATATTCTAATGAATAGCCAGGGTCTTTAGTTTAACCTCGCAATCCAACTAGAGAGCATTGCTACTATGGAATGTCAGTCTCAATCGTAATTTCTTATCGGAGCGTTTTTTGGTGCATTAATGTAGCATCAAAGCTCCCACCCAACACTTAGACACCAAGTAAATGAGCTATAAAAAAATCAACCAACATAACTGGCTATGGTCGCTCATTGGGATCTCCACCACTTTTGAGGTACTTCGCAAAGGGTTTCTTCAGATCCAGTGTTGGGTCACAACCATATTCCCCGAATAAATAGGTTCTTTAAAGCCATAATCACCCAAATATCTAGACTCTTTAGAGCCAATGTTGGGTGATAACAATATTCCCCTGAATAACCACGAAATTGCAGTACTAATTCAATAAAATCATTCAAATCACAAGACAACAGGATGAAATCATTCACAAGAAAATAATATTTCCATGCCAATTCCTCTAATTTTTGCTATCAAACTCAAAAGGTAGGCCATGATCTTGGACTCCCTCTTAGATTTCTTCTTAGACTCTTCAATGAAGGACCTTCGAGCTTGCGTGAAACTCTTCGCTAAAGGACCTTCTAGATTGCCTACCTTCCAATGTGCCTAATATCTTCCTTGAAGGTCTTGAAATCTTATTTGAGCACCCACAATAGCTTCTTCCATTATTGTAAGTTGGATCACTTACATTCCCAACACACAATAAGACAATGTAACATGTTATAACTATGGGGATGGCAAATATAACTATGGGGATGGCAAGTGGCAACATAACTACCTCTTGTAGATACGGTTCAAAGCACATATGAATTTGGTTCAAAGTACTACGTATGTTATGCAACTGAATTGTAGCATTTAATATATATAAACTAATGCTAGCATTAGTTTATCATGGTGAAATACAGATGAAAAAAATGTGATTCTAAACTATGTTTTCACCTCCTTGCCTCAGGAAGAGGCCAAACCAATGAAAAAAAAATATACATTTCTGTCCTTAAAGGTTTTCATAAATTTCATTATTTCGAGCTGGGAGTAAAAAAATTAATGTCACCTTCCCATTTTCCATTCCTATAGTCCCCAATGTGCCTATGGCAGGGAATCAAATTCTAGCCTTTCTAATCATTGAAGCCTAGCTATTTTGAAAAGTGAAAAAAGACAGAGCACAAAACTAGGTATTGATTAATGAGTAGACAATTATGGGAACCAACCCACACAACTTATCAAATGAATTTACTTGAGGAAAAAAATTAGCAGGAGATCTTGACATTAGTTGATGAAGATGCACCAAAACAAAACTGAATGTGGAAATATGGCTAGAAAGATGTGTGATTTTTTGGATTAGATAGTCATAAGAAGCACAGTGAACCTCCTTTATTCAAAAATTGCAAGTTGTTCAATAATCTTGAGTCTGGAATAATATTTTCTAATGTGGTCAAACCCTACTAGTAAAAATTGTAAGGCAAGTCTCGGTTATACAACCAATGTCATGGAAAGAAAATTAAAGCCGATGTCCCACTCCTGCAATAGTAACCAAACCAACTTCCAATTTATACAAAGAAAAAATACTTCAAATTTATCAGAAAGAAAAATTTGGACTCATTATAGATGCCCCTACAACAATAAATAATTACAATAAAACTTGGTCCTTTATAGTTTGATGCCACAAAAATTAGATGTGCAACTATTCATAATGGCATGCCTTATAATGTTGCACATCTCGCTTACTTTCAAGTGTTCTTAAAGCTTGGAAGTTTTACTAGAATATATTCTCACAAAAAAGGCTTTCCTTGATTAAAGATGATGAATTAAAAATTTTCCTTGATTAAGGATGATGAATCAAGCCACCATGGCAGGGACTAATGGCTATCCTCACTATCTAGTTGTAACGATTTGGTTATGACAAGCACTACTAAAAATACAAAAACATAAGAATGAGAATTTACACCCTGAAGGAAGCCTACAAATAAAGACCAGTAATAATTTTCCTCACCATCAAATCAAATATAAATGAAAAGTCTCATTTATAATTTGGATTATTAAGCAGAAAACTTGTAAATAGTAGCCACTTTTTTTAAATGAAATAAATTAAACCACATAATTTTTTTTTTATGTAACTTAATAACATTTATTGATAATAAAATAATAGGATTCAAAATAGTACAAATAAACTAATATCTTAGCAGAATTCAGTTCACAGCTGCAAAATTAATGATGACATGTCATTGCAATGGATGTAAAATAGGCTTTTGATTATCGATTTTTTATTCTAACAATGCAATTCTTCTAACCTGGTCTAAATAACTTATCATAGTGGTGTACGATTTAAACAACTTATTAGCTAGTTTCCAAACAAGGTTTTCTCAGCATCCCACCACTTTCCTAATAAATAATTTTCCATTCTACACTGTACTCGGTTATCTTGTCCCGTTTATACCAAAATCCAACTGTTATTTATACTAGTTAATTTCAACTTATGTTCATCTCAAACATCTACTTGTGAATCTCGTGAAAATGGATTTGGATGTCTTTCCATGTTTATATACCAATTTCATATGATATAATAACATAAAATCACAAAATCATGAAGAATAATCAAAGAACCTATCTTGGAGAAGTGATGAGTGAGAATTATATTAATGGATTAGAGTACAAAATCTTAAATCTTGGTGTTTTCATTAATAGGTTTCAAATGGCACAGTATATTTTATCCAAATATCACTCATAAAATTGGATAGGGGAGCTCAATCTATGATTGTTGAACTTATTAGTTAGTCATTAGGGGAATTTTGGGGTATACAATGGGCCTCCTAAGGAAATTATAAAATAATAGAGGAAATAATAAAAAAAATATTAGAGTACATCATCAAATTTTAGAGGGAAAAAATAAAAAACTACTTTTTTAACCCATATTTTAAACTTATCTCCCCACAAGTTTACTCAAATTTCAAGATAGAACACTTCTTGGATGCATAATTTGATTCCCCATCCAAGAAGTACCCATGTGGCATACTTTCGATGGACCCTGCTACACGAAAAATGTGATTGCATTCATGTTTTTCATGTATTTGTCATTTTTCATGTGGCATGGTCCATCAAAACTATGCAACATGGGTACTCCTTATATGAGGAATTAAATTTTTCATCCAACAAGTAATCCCACTAAAAGCAGTGTAAGAAATTAAGGAGAAATTTTGAAAATACAAGTTGAAAAAGTAGTTTTATTATTTTATTATTTTTTAATATTTTTATTTTTTTTACCCCAAAAATGGTGAATCGTCCCCCATGGTTGACATAATCATCTCAAATCCTATTGGTTCTTAAAATTTTTATTTTCATTGTACATTTTTTCTTAGAAGACCCATTTTAGACATCAAAACGTCTCTAATGTTTAACAATGTGTCTATCTCATCGCCATGAAATCATATATTGTAGATTACCCAACACCAGTGAGTGAAAAATAAATAAAGACGCTTGAGAAAAATAGGCATCATCCCCTGTAACATCAATGTTCAAAGCATAACTAATCACAAAAATTTTAGCAAATATATAACAAATTTTGATCATTCGTTTTTAGAATCAGGGCTTCAATACAAATCCTCGCTTGTAACATTATTCACCATAGTGGCCATGAAAAATGCTAATAGAATCGATTTGACTGAAGATATTTATCAGTAATTCATATTCTTTACATTCAATGGGCATAATTCTCAGAAAGATAAAACAAAATCCTAAATTAAGTAGTATAAATGGGTTTGAGATTCTTACTGAATCCATAAAGGAAGAGCTGCGTTTTGGAAAGGGAAGCAAGGGGGCTATGTTTCAATTACACTGGATATATAGGCTACTCTAAACTCAAAAAAATTTATGCCTCAATTTGATCAATCCCAAGGGCTAATAGATAGATCTCCCAAAAATGAAAATTTGAGAAGTAAAAAGAACCTAATTTCTCATAGAGAGAGGACTATGATCTACAAGATGTATTCGAACATCTGCTGGCATGGGTCAACTCAGAAATATTCAATGGGGAGATCCAAAAGATATCATAGTGCCATTTGGATCCATCCTTGTACGTGGATCACCCACGCAGGCTTGCACCATAAAGGGGAGATATTCCCGAGCAAACCATTCCTTCCAACAATGAACGCTACTTTATTTTTTCTCATTCTACTCTTTTTTCTTTTCATCCTTTACTAATTATAGTCCTGCCCTAGTTACCTCATACACACATGGCTCCATTTCCTACTTGGTTGATGATAGTGTGTGGCTAATATAATCAGCCGACCTTAGCATCCTCCACCAGTTCTTTGCTAACGATAGTCAAGAACAAGACGGAAATCGACTGCCCTTTTCCTTGACAATACTTGTTCGTAGTGAAAGGTCATCCTTGCACCAACATTAATCCATATACATTCTTCACCTCATTAAAGAGATTATTACTGAAGAGTAATCCTCAAACAGTTTTTGATTGACGTAATAATACAGGCCCAAGCGTAGCAGGCAGGACACCAGGTCATCATTCAAAAGCACAGGGAACTACCTCCATGTAATATAAGGCATGGAGCGATGAATTTTGTTGATTCAAGAAGCATAGAATGTTGGTTTTTGAGGTTGTGAAAAGAGGAAAGGAGTACATGTGGTAAAGAAGGAAAATAAATGGTCTCTAAATATTCGGTAAAGCAAGTGTTTATTATCGAATGTTGGTGAATGTTGTATCGTTAAACGCCCATTCAAGAATGATCTCTATGTCAATACATGCTTCCATCTCATCCAATTCTTTGATGATAAGTGAGGCAATAAGCTCCCTTCCTTATGGATATAATGCAGAAAGCCACATATATTATTAGATTACCTCCATCTACTTCTAGATAGGCACCCGATGGATAGAAGCTTTTAGCTTTTATTGTAAGAACTCTGTTTCCATATTCAATTTGATATGAGTAATTTCTTTTCTCCTTCCTATCGACTATGAGGGGTGGGATGAAAAAAATAAGATATGAGTTATCACTACAAACACATGCAATAGATGCCCAGTCAGTGAGATACAATGAGGAAAGTGTTAGTATGAATCTTAATTCCAAGCATACGAAAAAAGACCACTTTAGCTGCGCATAAAAAACAACCCTAATAGCAGAAATGACTGCTAATATCTTTAGATCTGCAACTAGGTGATCAAGATAAATGAAGAAAAAATATATATCTATGTATTAGAAGACATTAAACAGTACAAAAAATAAGATTTACTCCATGCATCCAATAGACAATACAAGAATATATCAAATGAATTTTGTATTAATTTCACCTGGGAGGAAAAAAAAAGAGTGTGCTCCTGGTTCTCCTTAATGGGATGAGTTCTTGTCAGTCCTCAGTACTTCAGATCCAGAATTCCTCCCTCTTGATGGTGTAGAAAACCCAGACAAAAAATAGTAGCAAAATATGACTATGATGGTGAATCAATAGCCATACCAAAATTTTAGATCTAGAGTGATCTTTAGTCAACAAAAGGTGAAAAATGAATGGGAAAACCCTTCTATTTATAACAAAATATTGAGTTAGTCTAGATATTGGTGCATAGTTAAAATACTATTCACCAAATCAAGATCCAAATTTTATGGAATATTTTATTATATTTGTTGGAGGCAGAAGGAATTTGACTTGGGTCAAATCCTTTTCTTTGTAAATAATAAATAAATAAATGATTTATTTATCATTTTAAGGATGTGGTTGTGTAATAATCAAATAAACAATGATTTATTTAATTATTTATGGGTGATTCAGTAATATTTAACAAAGAATATTATTTAAATAAGGTTTAAATAACTATTCTTTAGGAAATAATAAGATAAATAATGATTTATCTGATTAATTTCCTTGCTTTGGGTTAAATATAACCAAGAATATTAATCAAACTATTGTTTAATTAATTATTCCTTGAGGAAAATAAAAGAAATATAGATTTATTTAATATTTCCTCATGGGGTTTCTTGTTTAGACCATAAACAACTTAATAAAGGTGGTTTACTAAGTTATTTTTCATAGTGAATGCGATTTTACTTGGGGTAACATTGGTCTTACATGGTGTACTTGGTTCCATCTAATAACAATGGATTAGATGACCAAAAAATGGTGTAGAACATTTCCCCGTAGCATGCATGCGTTAGCGGCTAGTTGTATGACCGAAGTATGTTGTAAGAACTCAATCATTAGACATCGAAGAGGAAGTCAAAGAGAGAGGAGTATACGGTAGACCAAAATGCTAAAAGAACTAGACCCTGAGGAGGTGAGGCTTGCAGGTGTGACAAGTCTCGTTGATAAGTGAGTACCTGCTATAGGTGGTGGGGGAGGCATACCTATGCCCACCGAGGCAATAGTACAAATAATAAGGTGTCCGAAAAACCATGTGGCAGAATAATATAGGATATGCTGGCATAAACATGAGCCAGATAAATAACATGATAATGAATCCCACATACATATTGTGCCTGGGATAACAGCCAGGACTTGTATGATAATATCTAAGTACATGAGATATAAATGCAATCCAGATGCCCCTGAACATAGGAAAGGGCACTGGAAATCTGACTGATACATGCAAACAAAAAGGTGCTGCAAACGGTTGAGGCCGACATCATCAGATGTATGGAGCTACATCGAAGGTTTTAATGAAGAGGTCATCCAAGTGTGTGGGGGGTTACCTGTAGGGCCACCCCCTCATGAGGGCTGAGACATCTCACACACACCCGGGAATCACCAATGTCAGTTGCTGCATCACTGAACCATCGAGTATACGGATCTCGATCGTGCTAAAAGGAGTTGGAGCTAAGAAAAAGTCAAGTCAAAGGGAAATAAGGAGTCCCTTTGCCTTATCCAAGGTTTCATACAAGAGTGGAAGCTAGAACCAAGGTATACCGCCCTCTAGACCTGTCTTCTGGAATGAATGAGCTGATGTCGACAAAAGGAGGTCCACCATAGGTGAGGCAATAAGGGATCCTCAATTAAGGAATGAGAGAAAATATTAGAGTGACTAACAGACTAACACCAATGATGATGATGAAATGGGGGGGACTGAGTAGCGAATAAACAACTTCCCTTGTTAGAGAATAAATGGCATGGATGACCTGGCAGCGACTGACAGAAAATCATTAGGGATAGGGGACAGTGGGACTGAAGGCCATAGTGTGAGACATGAGAGAGGGACCAAGCCATGAAGGATGGAAGACTATAGCAGGATGCAAAGGGACTCGGGATAGATTCCATGAATGCAATGATGACTCATCTCGGATGCTCTAAACAAGGGTGACTCGATGGTGCTGCCACACAAAAAATATCTAATGTGGACCATAAAAATTTAAGTACAAGATGTTAACTCACGACGAAAGTCAACACGAGCATGGACAAGTATGGAGGCAGAGTGGTGCCCCCAGTACGAGTGTTGCAACTGAAGAAATTCGATTTTGAGAGGGGAAGGTGAAGTGACGCTTCTTGGCCAAAATGTGTCCTGGTGAACTATCAAATTTAGGAATTTGGCTTCTGTGATCCATAAAATTGGTATAAAATATTTTGGCAAAAATCACATTCCAACAAATTTTGTCGATGCGTTTCGAACCAGCGATTGTGGTTCATCATCAGGACAAGATAATAAATCTGATCTAAGACACAGTTTAAATAGATAGGAAACTCTAACTAGTCGTTATTCCAAAACGGATAATTAGACTAAATCAGAAATTTGTAAAATAAAAATAATATTGGAGTTATTATTATCACAAAACGGATACTTTGACTAAATAATGAAATTAATAGTTAAATTATTATTATTGTATTTAATTAATAATTAAAAGATTCAAATATAATACATATTTATATAAAATTAATTCCAAAAAAATAAATAAATTAATTAATTAATTAATCAAAAATAAATAAATAAATAAATAAAAATAAAATAAAATAATAATAATAATAATAATAATAATAATAATAATAATAATGAATAAATTAATTAATTAATTAATTAAAATTAAAATAAAAATAAAATAAAAATAAAAATAAAATGCACTAAGATAAAATAAAAATAAGTAAAAATAATAAATAATCAAATGAAAATGAAAATGAAAATGAAAATAAAATAAAACAATAAATTAATAAATAAAGATGGATAGAAATAAAAATGAACAAAAAAAATAACACTCAAAGAGAAATATTTTATACCAGAACTATCAAATTACTAAAAAGCATGAGTTGGCTACCTAAAGAAAATAAAACATGTGTTTCTGGAAGGAAGTGCTAAGGGTAATATTTCTTCATATAGACTGCATTGCGAGAATTGGGAAGGGGATGGCCTTCGAATTCCTCTAATAAATATGCCCCCTTGCCTAAATCCTTACTGATGATGTAAGGTCCTAGCCATAATGAGTAAAATTTCCCATGACCAAGGACATCATGGGCCTGGTCATACACTAGAACAAGATCATCTTCGTGAAAAGTACGAGGTTGGACTTTTCGGTCATATTGAGCTTTAGTGTGTTTCTTAGCCACCTCAATGGTTTGCAATGCAACATGATGGTCTTCGGAAGTGTGTTCAAGAATGATAAGTCTCTTTTCTAAAGATTGGGTGTCAAGGAGAAGCTCAACGGCTATATGAAGGGAAGGAATTTCACACTCGATCGGTAAGACTGCTTCCTCTCCAAAGGCAAGGTGGAAAGGAGTGAACCCGGTGGTGGTTTTAACAGAATTTCTATAGGCCCACAAATCAGGGAAGAGAATAAGGTGCCAGTTGGTTTTGTGCTTATCCACCATCCATTGAAGTATGGTTTCAAGAATTTTATTAATTGCTTCAACTTGGACATTACCTTGGGGGTAATAAGATGACGAATATTGGTGCTCAAATCCCAACAGTGAGGATAGCTCATGCCATATCTCATATTCAAAATGTCAGCCATGGTGGGAGACCAATTGTTTCGAAACTCTGAATCAAGTGATCACATGGTTAAAGAAAAAGAGGGCTGCAGTAGCTGCCGTCTTGTTAAACATTGGCATGGCCTTAGCCCATTTAGTGAAATAGTCAACCACCACGATGATATACTTATGGTTACCAGCTGATGAAGGTCGGCACTCCATAAAGTCTATGGCCCATTTGCAGAAGGGGCCAGCGGAGATGATAGGATGGAGGGGACCCAGAGGGGCTCATGCCTTTGGGGCAAAAAGTTGGCAATTGGGACAATGTTTGACTGCCTCAATGCAATCCCCAAAGAGATAAGGAAAAAAGTACCCGGCATGCATAATTTTCTGGGCAGTGGCTAGACAGGATAGGTGGCCACTGCAAGCACTGCTATAATAGGCATTGAGGACTTATTCTGCTTCATCATGTGTGAGACAGTGACGAAGGACATAATCTACACCGCGAAGATAAAGGTCGTCACTGATAAGAAGATACTGGGGGGCCTAGTATCGAATACATCATCGAGCATCATGGTCAATATGGAGGGCGAAATTTTGAGTTCGCAAATAAGTGAGGATGTCCCCATACCAGGGGTCATCATTGGTAATTGAAAATAATTGTTCATCGGGGAAATTATCATTAACTGGAGGATCTTGTGATCCTGTAGGTAGTTCAGAAATGGGTTCAATGAGGGCTAAACCTTTCTTACTTTTAGGTGTGACAAATTTAAGATTGAATTCCTGGAGGATCACAATCCAATGGGCATACTTCCCACTTATGATTTTCCAACTCAATAGGAAGGCCATAGGGTTGGAATTAGTCACGACCTTGGTGGAACGCATGAGGATGTAATGACAGAGTTTCTAGACCGAGAATACGACAGCCAGTGCTAATTTCTTTTTATGTGAGTAGGATACAGGAGGTCCTACCAAGTTCTTACTGAAAAAATAGATAACATGTTCAATTCCATGGTCATCTTCCTAAATGAGGACTCCAGCGACCGAGTGAGTGGGCATAGGGATATACAATATGAAATCTGTATCAAAGTGAGGTGGATGAATCAAGGGAGCAGATGTTAGAACATGTTTCAGGGCGTCAAAAGACTCTTGAGCATAGGTATCCCAAAAAAAATGGATATTAGAGCGAAGGAGTCTAAGGAACCCATGTGTGGTGGTGGCATAGTGAAGAACACATTGGCAAACGAAATTAGCTTTGACTTGGAGGCTTTGTAACTAGTGTAAAGTACAAGTGATAGGAAGCTCAAGAATGGATTGAACTTTTAATGGGTCAAGCGTGATACCATCTTTAGACACAATGAAGCCAAGAAGACGGCCGAAAAGTACACAAAAGACACACTTTAGCTGGTTGAGGTGGATATTATACTTGCGGCATCGGAGAAAGACAGTACACAGGTCGTGGAGATGTTGTGCCCAATGTTTATAACGTGCAGTAAGGTCATCTAAATAAGCAAGGATAATATGAGCTAGGTCATGGAAGCAGTAAGAAATAGCCCACTGAAAAGTGGCTCCTATGTTTTTAAGCCTGAAAAGGCATGACTTGATAGGAAAAGGTCCCCCACAGACTAATGAACATGGATTTAAGTTGATCAGCATGATGATTAACAATTTGGCTGTACCCGGAGAAACCATCCATAAAGGATAGAACCTTGTGCCCCACACACTCATCAATGATTTGGTCAATGAATGGTGTGGGAAGTTGTCTTTGGGACAAGCTTTGTTTAGATTGCGAAAGTTAGTGTAGACATAGATGGTGCCTTGCTTATTGAGAACGGCAACCAGATTGGACACCCAAGTGGTGTATTCAATGGGGTAGATAAAACCAGCCTGCTTGAGCTTATCGATTTCAACTTTGACAGCTTCTCGTCTGGAAGGATTAATGGGTCTCAACTTTTGACGGACAAGAATGGCATCAAGCCATGTATCGATATGGTGTTCGACAACAGAAGGATTAAGTCCGGGAATTTATGAATAGGACTAGGAAAAAATATCATGGAATTATTTGAATAGCTTAGTGTAAGCCTCAACCTCTTCTGTGGTGCAATGGGTGCCCAAGGTGATATTTTCTTCTATCCCTGGTTTGTCATAAATGTTAATTTTAATGGTAGGGGAGATATTTTCCATATTTCCTTCTTCAAAATCATCGGGTGTAGGAATGGGATTTCTAAACCAATAGAATTCATTAGCAATGAAGTACTTATTTTCCACAACATATTGGTCATGGGACTGCTGTGGGAGGAAGTACGCATGGTGGTGCATATCATCCCATGGAATGTCAGGGTGGGTCAGCGCTTCCATAATGTCTTCATCAGAGTGAAAGATGGGGTGACTAGAGAAAGGGGGACCACCTGACACGGCAGAGCTACCTGACTCAGGCTCACATGCACAACATCGTGGGGGATGATCGAAGATGAAGTAGATAAAAGACCTACCGATGTTGAGCCTAGGTTTCTTGCCGAAGGGAGGTCAAGCATATCATCGGGGGAAGTCTCTATGGGGAATTCTCCCAATGGTCTCATGGATGATGATAGGTAGAAAAAGGTGACCGAAGGTTCCGACATGTTTACATCGGGAGGAGGGATGTCAATGGGAGTAGGCAGATCCAAAGCAGAACCCATGACCAAGGAAAGGGGGTACTTTTCCTTTAGTGCTCCCTTGCGAGCTTTGCTCTTCTTACACGAAATGGTCGCAATGGGAAATGGTTCTGGTTCAGGTGAACAAGACACTGTTGTAATAGGAGGAGTCAGAGAAATCAGTTGAACTGGGGTCAAATCAAGATAAGGTTTGTGGGTAGCGGCTAGAGGATCAAGGGGGTCATGAGTACCGACTGAAGGTAAAGGGCCAGGAGAAGGAGGTTCAGAAGGCTGATCAAAGGACATCATGAGAATTTGGTAATCGGAGGAACCATATGGAAGAGGTTGAGTGGCCACCTGACCTTCAGGTGGTTGGGTAGCCACAAATCCTTGCTGAGGGAAAGGATTAGTAAGCACAACTGATTGACTAGGTGTAGGACTGGGAGGAACAAAAGGAATGGCTTGCTATCCTCTCAAAGTTTCTTGAGACTCCCATAGCTATCGCATCTATGGAAAAAGAGGACAATCATACGTGTAATGACCATAAACACCACAATAAGAACAGAGCTTATTCGTGCGAATAGGCCTATCCTGCTTGGGCTGAGTGCCCTGTGCTGGTTCATAGTGTTAGGAGAACTACCTTAGTTAGGTCCAGAATTTTTGGAGGTAGCTTTACTTTGAGTGCCTTTCCTCCTCTTTTTTGAGGGAGGAGGATTAGTCATGCCCTGTTGTGCATACACCTACCCTGAGGGGGCGGTGGTTGTTGTTGTGGGGTTTGAGAAGGCAAGGGAGGAGGAGGTGCTAATGTTGGAGGAGCTACAGAACCAAGCTGTGGATATGGGTAATAAGGAGTTTGGGTAATAGTGTGGTAAATAGGAGGTTGGGTAAAAAGAGGAGGCATTTCGTATCTCGGATATGTGCTACCGGGAGGGGGAAAAGTGTAGGAGGTTCTAGGCCCCCCTAAGGAAAACCGTATCCTATGAGAGGTTGAGCGTACGGATTAGAGAGCACTCCAACGATACCGCTGGTAGCATGATATGCCCCTGGTGCGTTGGCACCATCGGGTATGGGAAGTTCAGGTAGAACGGTTTAAAGATAACCCGAGTGAGCATAGATTAGGTCATATTTTAACGCAATTTGGAGAGAGGCTTCTTTGGTTTGAGGAAAGTGCAATGCAACATCCTTTCCGATAGGTAGAAAAAGAGATCTAAGGAACCAGTCCATGTAGACACAGTCTTCAAAGGCAGGAGCTCGGAATACGCTCCTTCTTCTCAGCCATTCCTAGACATGATTGGAAAGGAGGGTCGCAGACGATTGACAGAAAGAAGTCAAGAGTTCGGTACTAGTGTAGTAACGAAGGGAAACCTAGAAGTAAGACAAGAAATCCCAGGTAATAGTCACAAAGGTTGTATGAGAGGAAGGGGTCTGATGAACATATCACATAGAAGCTTCACCTGTAAGCGTTCGTTGGAACAACTGAAGACGAACATAGTCATCGATAATGGAATTAAATGAACACCACGTGTGGAAAGATCGAACATGATTTGCAGGATATTCTCCAGTAAGGCCTTCAAACTTTGGAATGTCTAAAGGGAGCTTTGTTGGCATAGCAGGCCAACTAGCATCATGGTGTATAGGGTCGTTTATCAACTGGTCAGAATCGGGGAGGCTAAGACCTTCCATGAAGGGGAGCAAGGGTGCAGTCAGGGTAGTGGCCATTGCGGTCCCACTAGTGGTATTCCGAGGCAGGAGGGCCGGGGTTACCACCAGCATGAGGTCCTGCACCAAACATATTGAAGGTGTCAGGGGGAGAACCAAAGTCAGAATGAGAAGGAGAACTCAAAGGACCAGAAGAAGAGTCAGTGTGCAGACTCAGTGGAGGACTAACTCGAATCATGTGCGAAGGAGTAAGTCTTCCTACCAGAAAATGAGGATGAAGGCCAAGAAGTCTTCGGGATAAACGCCTTAGTGGCACAATGGTGACGACACAAACATGGCACAAAGGAAAAAGAGACCGACAAGGGCAAGGAGGTGCAGGATCAACTGATTACAATGTCGAAACAAGGGCAGAGAGGTGCAGGATCAATTGATTTAAATGTTTTAGAGTCTTTGCTTGACGGTGTTAACCAGGCCCTTTTTTGCTTATGGTGTGTGTGTAAAAGTGTGCAAATTTTAATTTTCAAACCCATAAATTTGTAGAGAAAAGGAAAAAGTGTGCTGTATAGCTGCAAATAACCTGAAAATAACAGTATATAATCCTGGAAAAACATAAAATAAACAACTAATAATGCAATGATTTAAACCCAAGGAGGTGGGCCTCTCAACAACTAGTCTATAAGTGAGTCAAAAAAATAATCAAAACACACTAAAAAAACCGATAGATCTAAGGTCGGGAGGGACAGGGATCTAGAGGATAAAATCTGTTGGAAAAGTGGTTCAGAAACAACAACAGATTTGAGGAACAATTGTTGCAAAAAGAGGTAGCGAAAAGATATCTCCAGGAGGGAAGTGGAGTGGATCCTGAAGGAAAAGCCCAAACAAAGCTAAATGATGTGATTTGGATTGATAACAAGCTAATCTGAAGCAGATCTGAAGGTGAGGTACCAGATCTGAAAAATGGGCTGAAGAATCTAAAATTTCAGACAACCTGCAACAGCAAAAACTCTTCCACAAAAAGTGGAGGGTACTCAAGCACTAGGGGGTAGGTTCCCACTTAGTTGACCAAAACAGAACAAGTATAGGTCCAAAATGGGCAGAGACGGAGGTCAAACAACCCTGAATAGAGGCTCCGACAAACCGATAAAACTTTCAGAAAAATCCCTACAAAAAGTCCAAGTCACAATTTCTGACCTGTTTTTAGCATAGGTCATAGTTTCTGGGCTGAAAAATGTGCCCTAAAGGTCTTGGTCGTAGGTTATGGGAAAATAAGTGCAACCTACACTTCCAGCACTCTCAGCGGCAGGTTTCAGAAAAAGTTACTGTCTCAGCTGTGGTTGATGTCTGTCACCTACACAATAGGTCTGAAAACACACGGAAGTCAGAATTTGTATTTTTTTAGGGTTTTATAGGTTAAAAAAAACATCAAAAAAATAAAAAACAAGGGGCTGAAGAGAAATCCTAGGGTTTGAAGTAGCTAGATATGTGATGCTGCCACAGCAGCAAAAACCCACACTACGCATATAAAATTTTAATATGCATAACCACATGCATATAAAATCCAAATATGAATGTTTTTCTATGTGGAAGTTTGTTCCCTTTAAAATATATAAAATAACCATTTTATATATTTCATATCTATGGTTGACTTTAGTTAAAACCCACGATGCTGACAATATAAATCGGGCCCATAATTTTTACCTTTCCATCATCCTCTTTTTCAAGCCATCTAAAAAAACCCACCTTGACATTTGTATTATTGAAATCAACTTTGGTTTAAAAATACCAAAGTGCCAACATGTATATGTTGGGCTCCAATTTTTATCAACCAACGTACCATCCTAATCTTAACTGTCAATATTTCACCCTGATCCAATGGTTCACATGCTTCACACGCAAATTGATGTGCATTTAGCATTTAAACCTCTATCATTGGCTTCAACTCTCATATAACGACAATCGCATACTCCACATGAAATGCATATGATACAACAGCCATCGCATTTTAAATTTTGCGGTGTTTAACATTTCCAAACTACGCAAAATAGGCATTTTTGTAACGACATGCGTCAGCTTCTAAATGCTATCGCGTTCCCTCAACAAAATTTCGCTTACCCTCTTTGTGCTACGTGAAAACCATTGATGGTTCTCAAAACTGTATTCACTATTCACCCGAGCCATAAGCCCACAGTTTCACTTTTTGTTCACTGAGTCTTCCTTAGAACCCTGCAGAATCCATTCCATGTCAATCTAAATACTTCTGGTTGTAATTAATAAGTCTGAATTCAAAGCTCAGATTTCCAAAGAACTTAATTCATTATATATATAAAACCCACATGGAATATTCAAGAGCCTCACTAAGCTTTGGCTGTGACTACCACTATCAATTTCGACCGCAATAGATTCAATCCACAAAAATTCTATTTAGAACAAGGCTCAATAACGCACCAAATTTCCTTCCTTTAAATAAGTCAATCATAACGAAATTGAAAGACTTATTCACTGTAATGACCCTCAAGATATTCACTATTACACTCAATTCAAAATGCAGAAATAAAATAACAGTGCCAACATATGTAAACTTTATTTTCAAAGGGTTTTCAATAAAATGTAGCACTTCATAAATTTACTATTCAATTGGTTTTCTTAAACCCAATATCCATTCCTTTCTACGCGCTATTCATTTCTCAGATTTAGAAAACATAGATTCTGTTCAGCCACTCAATCTTCTAAAAGGGATCTTTATCGAACTCTATCTGAATTCGATTTTCATCTTTGGTTCTTCTCGAACATACCTACACATCTTGTCAAGAAAGTACTATGATACATTCATTCATTTAATCCAAATTGGAACCATACCACATAAACTCATAAATTAAATTCTCTAAATTAATAATCAGTATTTACATAGAAATTCCCTCCTCGCCTGATTTTCAATCAGTGGCCTTTTTTTTCCATTGCCCGTAGGCTTACAACCCAATCGCTACCTTTATAAATCTTGAGTCTCTCCCTATATCTACTGTCCTCTTTTTCCTTGAGGCTTTAAAATTTATACAAAAGATTATGAACCAATTTAGGTTTAGATCCTCCATTATCTCAACAAACCCTGAATATATTCTAATTCCTCATTTGCCTCAACTAATCCCTCAATATCCTCTCTCATCCACAAAATCATGAACCCAATTCTAATTTTAGGATTTACATTCATTTTTTTTAAATCTCTCACTCCCTATGGAATCTCAACTATCCTACTTCTCTCATGTTCTCCAATCATTTGGGAAATTTTACAAATTCCTCTCAATAATTAATATCTCTCATTAAAATCACCCAATCTCTAAATTATTTAAATTTATTGCATAGAAATCCAATTTCCTTCAAAACATAAAGACCCCCTCTATCTTCTAAATTACATTAAAATTTTTGAGCTAGATGCTCTTGCATCAGACTCCCAAAGTAGAAATTTATCATGATCTCCTAATCATGTGCTTTTAATATTTGTCTTCCTACATCCCATACTCTATTTTTTTTTGTCCATAAGCTATATTGTCTTCATCTTTCTTCAACTGCAGTTTTCCAGGTTTCCATACTATATTCTGCATTTTCCCACTTGCTATACTTTCACAGTCTACTACCATCTTTTTCTTGCTACTGCCGCTTCTTTGCTTTCATGTTGTTGTCTTTTTCTGAGACAATTTCACCATTAGCCTTCTTATTGATTCAATTTATTTGTCTAATATATCCTTTGACTACTGAGTACTTCCACCTCTTGATCGTTGAATTTCTATTTTTACTGCCACCCTTTCATCCTTACCCTCTTGTTTTCTGCAACTGATAAATTCTTCCTAATTGTCACTTATGACAATTTCTTTGTTTTCTGACTTCAATAATTCCTTCGACTGGTATTTAGTTTTCCACTCACTGTCATCTTCTTTTCTTTTCTTTAATTTTTTCATCTAGACCAAAAATTCTTTAGTCTTTTCATTAGTACCTACAATCATAAAACAATCATCAAAATCACAAGACCTTTGTGTCTCTTCTTCCTCCGGCAACATTTCAATTTGCTGCTCTGACATTTTCTCCTTTATCATCACATCAATATGTTGATTCCAATTCTTCAAATAATTCTTGAGACTGTCAGCTAGTCTCTCTTCCACATCATCCCTTTCAAGGATGTCTCTTTTCTATGGTTCATAATAATGAACTTTTCCATTCATCTCTGACTTTACAACCTAAACACTTATGATTTGTTTTTCTAGCCTCTTCTCCAAAATACTTAACTCATGCCACTAATCTGTCATCTCATTTGAGAAAATATTTGTACAATCTTCACTACCTTATTCTTTATCATAAGTTAAGTTTCCTAGTGACACTATCTCTTCATCTTTCATCAGGATAGAATTCTGATCCTCCATCGTTGTAATAGTTTTAGTTGTATGTCCATCACTCTTCATTTGGCCATTTAATAAAGTCAATTTCTCATTGTCATTACCAATAACAAATTTCTCATCATCAAAAATAACAGTCATATCTCCATTGAAACAATTCTTTTCACAAAACAAGGAATTTATGAACTCCTTTTGTTGAAATAATTCAATTTGGTCTTCATCTGAAAGATAATCATCATCATATTTTTCTTGGAAACTTTCAGTGATGCATGGGCATTAGACACTAGCCAGCAATGTAGGAGGTATTGTCCACATGTTGTGGCTAGGAGGGTTCGAAATGATTGGATTGTAATAGCTAGGTGTCAATACCTCAGCTGACTGTTTCATTTAAATTAGTTAGAATTTGTAGAAGTCGAATAGTTAAGTTCAGTCCATCTGTCATGGTTCAGTTGGTTGAATAATTGTAATTAGGCTTTTTATTTTCTAAACGGTCCTCATAGAGGAACCGAAGAGACACATTCTAATGTATATAAATTTTATTCCACGGATGTATTTGGGGGAGGAGATATTTCTGCAATAAAATTTGTATGTTAAGCAATTTCTTTCGGTTGAATGAATTTCAGTTCCTGTGGATTATCAAACTGTCTTGAATTGTTAATTGTGATGAAATTTGTTTAACTGTGAGGCGATTGAACTCTGTGCATATATAATTTCTGAATGGAACTTTTGTACAGTCTTCGCATCCCTCTGTCTACTGTTTCTCCCAATCTGTTCAAATGAGCTCTGTGAATTAAACCCCAACTGCAGACGAGGTCTGTGTAAAATCATGGTCATAGAACTCTGGTTAATGATAGTGGAAATCCCGCTCAATAAAGAGATAACTCTGTTTTATTGTTAATTGACTCCTGAACCAAGGTCTGACCTAAGTTAGAAAACGAGAGAGCATAGGAAGGAAAGTGTTAATTGGGGTCAATCACTTTTCCAAACCCATGAGTGGGTTAGCAGAACCAGATGGCCCATATTGCACCACTCTTGCAGAGTAAGTGGTATTCCTAAATTCGCAGTGATCCCATTGAACCATCAACATGCGGCAAGGGTGGGACCCTGAAAACCGCTTCCATCGCATGCCATCGCACATTAACATTCAGCATCGGAGCCCGCGCAATATTGATGCATACCGTCAATCTGGAGGAATACCAACTGAACGGTGATTGCGATCATAAATACCATGAGGGATAACTTAAGGTAGGGTGTATGTATTTAATTGAGTTCCGTCGATCGTATGTGTGGGTCGAAATATATTAAAGTGTTTCTTTGTGAAGATTGTCGATAAGTTGGAGGGAGCCGAAGGTTCGTTATAAGTGGCTTAGTTGGGTAAAGGCTCGGAAATATATTTAAACTCTCCAAAATATGTTGAATATATTTATTTGTCAAATTCCTCGAAATTTATAAATAAAATTCCAAGAACAAGAAAGAAGACCACATGGAGGTAACCCAAGTTAATTGAGGGAAATGCTGATAGATCGGCTATAGTAGACCAGCTCTCCATAAGGGGCCGACTTTCAGTCTTGTTGCTGTCATTTGTGGTATCAGAGCTGTTAGTTTTAAGTTTTTTTGCAAAGAACTGACATGGCAATTTGAGTTGGTAGAGGTGCTGGGAGAAGGAGCCCTGTTGCCAATGCAGAGGTGTTGGGGATGTTACAGAGGGTCGAGGCTAGAATGGATGCCATGGAGCAAAGACAACCTAGAGATCCTGAAGACATCAGAAAACCTGAAATAGAAGAATCTGAAGAAAATGTTAATATTCCTCTTGACTTGAGGCTCCTCATAACTAATCTAGGGTCTGTAGTTAAGCCCAAGATTGAAGTGTCGAGTTTTGTAGGAGGACTGAATCCAAAGAACTAGTGGACTGGATTAATGAAATGAACAAGTGCTTCGATTATGAAGAAATGAGCGAAGATAAGAAGGTCAAGTTTGTAGTAACAAAGCTAAAGGGACATGCTGCACTTTGGTGGGATGGAGTCACAGAAGGCGGGGGAGAAAAGGAGAACAGGTTAGTGATAAACTATAAAAAAATGGACCGGAATGATGGCTAGATTAAAGTGATTTTTTCTAGTGATTGTGGTGACATTCATTTTGAGAAATAAAATGACAGACAGATTAAACAATAAACAAATTCACGGAGGAAGATTCCTAGGTAATCATAAGAGGCACGGTAATTTCAAGACACACCGGAGGAGGCTACAGAGATATATGAATGAGTGACCAGGGTTGCGAGATCCAGAATCGAATTGATTATTCTTTCTCTGAATAGTGGAAGGCACAAATGCCTTAAGTAGAGAGAAACTACGGAGAAGCGGGTACGCTGAAAGAAGTGCTTTCCATGGGAAGGGAGAGTGGGGGTGGTAGAGAAGGCTACTATAGGGATGAGGCTAATAATGGCTCACAGCAAAATCGTCTATGAGATGATGCGAGGGCGTGAGAAGTTCTTCGCAGAGGGAGAAAGGAAGAGGAGGCAGAGACAGAGGCAGAGGTAGAGAGTTGAGGTGTTATAGATGTCAGCAAGTGGGACATAAGCACTATGAGTGTCCAGAGAATGTGGGTGCTGGACCAAGAAATGTTGTTGTTGCCCAGGCTGGAGAAGAGGCATAAATTGAAGAATAAATTCTTCCATAAAGGGGAGAGTCCTTGGTGGTTATTAAGGTCCTTTTAAAGCAAGCTAAAGAGGTCACTGAGCCGGTACAAAGGAAGACTTTGTTTGGGAGCATATGCAAAGTCTAGGAAAATATTTTGACTACTCAGTGAAATAGTGGAAACACGGATAATCTGGTTTTCCTTGAAATTGATAGAAAAGTTGAAAGGCTGAGCAAGGGAACTGTCAACTCCCTACGAGGAGTCATCACTGAGCTTTGCCTGCAAAGGGCACATTTGGTTGTAAAACCGATGTGAGATAGGCAAAGACTAGGAAAATACAAGGACAAGGTTTTGTGTGATGTAATTCCCATGGATGTGTGTCATATACTGTTGGGTAGACCTTGGCAGTTTGACAGAGCAGCAGTGCATGATGGCAAGAAGAACACCTACAAGTTCTTCAAAGATGGGGTACATCATACATTGATACCCATGGAAGAAGAGCATCATTGGTGGTGATCCAAGGAGCTAACATTCATGAGCGGGAAGGAATATTTGCAGCAGATAGAAGAAGAAGAGGTAAGTTTTTCTTTAGTTTGCAAACCTAAGGTAGTTCTTACTTCTACAAAGATTTCTGATTTGCCAATAGAAATCCAAGAGATGTTAGACAATTATTGTGACATTGTTGTGGATGATTTACCTGATGAGCTGCCACCTGTGAGAAATATCAGCCATCAGATAGATTTTATCCCTGGTTCAAACTTTCGAAATAAGGCAGCCTACATAATGACTCCCACAGAAAATGAGGAAATCAGGAGACAAGTACAGGAATTGGTGGACAAGGGACTGATCAAAGAAAGTTTAAGTCCATGTGCAGTACCAGCGGTATTGAGCCCAAAGAAATATTGAGGCTGGACAATGTGTATTGATTCCAGAGCAATCAATAAGATAACAATCAGGTACAAATTCCCTTTGCCCATAGTTGAGGATTTAATGGATTGTTTGAGTGGTGCTGAATATTTTTCAAAGGTAGATTTGAAAAGTGGATATCATCAGATTAGAATAAGAGAGGGTGATGAGTGGAAAACTACCTTTAAAACAAATGAAGGAATGTATGAATGGATGGTTATGCCTTTTCAGTTTTCAAATGAACCTAGCACTTTTATGAGACTTATGAATGAAGTATTGAAAGAATTAATTGGTAAATTTGTGATAGTATATCTGGATGACATATTAGTTTTCAACAGAACTAGAGAAGAACATTTAAGGCATCTTAATCATGTCTTGAAGAAGCTACACCAACAGAAACTGCTGATAAATTTAAAGAAATGCTCATTCATGAAGGAAGATTTGGTGTATTTGGGCTTTGTTGTTTTTGCAGAAGGATTGAATATGGACCCAGAAAAGGTTAAGGCAATTGTAGAGTGGCCTTCACCCAGAAATGTTTTTGAGGTAAGAATTTTCCATGGACTTGCCAATTTTTACAGGAAATTTATAAGAAAATTCATTAAGATTAATGCATCCATAATTGAGACAATAAATAAGAGAAAACAACCATTTAAGTTGAATTTTGAAGAAAAAAGAAACTTTAAACTTTTGAAGCAAAAGATAACTGAAAAGCCTGTTTTGATTCTGCCTGATTTTACTAAACCATTTCAAGTGAGGTAAGTGCTATGCTGGAAATACATTTGAACTGTCTTTGATTAGGATGATAAGCAATAGCCTATTTAATTGAAAATATACCACTCACCGGAAGGAAATTATTCCTATCCTCTTATGAAAGGAATTCTATGCGAGTTTTCGGGGAACGTTGAAAATTGGAGGCAATATTGATGTCGAAAAAATTTAATAACTTCTCGATAATCATACCTGGCCAGGTATATTCTGTTGTTAAGTTGAATCATAAGCATGCCAAATGGGTTGAATATCTCCAAGGTTTTAACTTTGTTTTGAAACACATAAGTGGCCAAGAAAATAAAGTAGCTGATGCTTTGAGTAGGAGGCACATGCTTGTTCAAGAAACCAATTTTGAAGTTGCAGGATTTGATTTTCTCAAGGAATTGTATAAAACAGATTTATATTTTAAGGAAGCATTTGAGGCATGTTGTAACCCTGTTCTAATAGATAGAAGCCAGTGGATGGATTATTTCTTGCAGGAAGACTTACTATTCAGAAGGAACCAATTGTGTGTACCAAAATGTTCCACGAGAGAGAATTTGATCGAAGAAAAGCATAGTGGTGGAATTTCTGGACACTTTAGTACTGATAAAACTTATGAGTAGCTGAGTCACTTCTATTATTGGCCCAAGATGAGAGCAGAAGTGGACAATTTTGTAAAAAATTGCAAAATCTGTCAATATTCCAAAGGAAGGAGCCAAAATGCAGGATTGTACACTCCCTTGCCTATTCCAGACAGGCCTTGGGACATGGTGAGTATGGATTTTGTTCTAGGATTGCCTAAGACTCGGAGAGGGAACGATGCAGTCTTTTTCGTAGTGGACAGATTCTCCAAAATGACACATTTTATTCCATGTTATAAAACTAGTGATGCCACCCATGTTGCTAACTTGTTTTTCAAAGAAGTTGTTAGGTTGCATGGGTTGCCCAAGAGTATTGTTTCAGACAGAGACACTAGGTTTTTGGGCCATTTTTGGAGGACACTGTGGAAGAAACGTGGTACCAAACTGAGTTTTAGATCAGCTTATCATCCCTAGACCGATGGAAAAACTGAGGTAGTGAATAGGAGTTTGGGAAATTTGTTCAAAAGTCTTGCAGGAGAGCATCCCAAGCAGTGGGACCATATTTTTCCCCAGGCAGAATATGCATATAATGACTCACCAAATAGAAGCACAGGACAGAGTCCATTCCATATTTTTTATGGAATGCACCCCAGAGGAATATTAGAATTAAGAAATATGGGAAAGGCAGAACTGAGAAGTGTTGATGGTGAGGAATTTTCTTCAGAGATCTAGGCCATACATGAACAAGTGAAACAACAACTACAAGACAGCAGCATCAAATAAAAAGGAAAGGCAGTCTTGAGGAGAAAAGAAGTCCATTTTTAAGTAGGAGACCTGGTTTTGGCACACTTGAGAAAGGAGAGATTCCCAAAGAAGCAGTATAACAAATTGAAGTTCAAAAATATTGGGCCATGCAAGATACTTAGGAAGTTTTCTGCAAATGCTTATGAGATTGAATTGCCACCTAATGTTGGAATATCTCCCATTTTTAATGTTGCATATTTGTACAAGTATGAGGATGATGGTGTAGAATAAATATCAGTAGACAAGGAACATATTGAGTGGGAAGAGCAGCTACCTCCAGCACAACCATTGCAACCAGAGAAGATATTGGACAAAAGAGTGTTCAGGAAGACCATAGGACAAGAGCACTTTCAATACTTAATCAAATGGAAGGACAAGCCAGAGGAAGATGCCACTTGGATGACTGGAGGAATGTTGTAGAAGATAGGCAGATCAGTGGAAGAGCTCATGGACAAGAGCCCATGAAGAAAATTGCCCTCGGGAGTCTGATGCAGGGGCATTAGACACTAGCCAGCAATGTAGGAGGTCTTTTCCACATGTTGTGGCTAGGAGGGTTTGAAATCATTGGATTGTAATAGCTAGGTGTCAATACCTCATCTGACTGTTTCATTTAGATTAGTTAGAATTTGTAGAAGTCGAATAGTTAAGTTCAATCCATCTGTCATGGTTCAATTGGTTGAATAATTGTAATTAGGCTTTTGATTTTCTAAATGGTCCTCACAGAGGAACCGAAGAGACACATTATAATGTATATAAATTGTATTCCATGAATGTATTTGGGGGAGGAGAGATTTATGCAATAAAATTTGTGTGTTAAGAAATTTCTTCCGGTTGAATGAATTTCTGTTTCTGTTGATTATCAAACTATATTGAATTGGTAATTGTGAGGAAACTTGTTTAACTATGAGGCGATTGAACTCTGTGCATATATAATTTTCTGAATGGAACTGTTCTACAGCCTCCGCATCCCTCTATCTACTGTTTCTCCCAATATTTTTGAACGAGCTCTGTGAATTAAACCCCAACCATGGACGAGGTCTATGTAAAATCATGGTCGTAGAACTCTGGTTAATGATAGTGGAAATCCTTCTTAATAAAGAGATAACTCTATTTTATTGTTAATTGAATCTTGAACCAAGGTCTAACCTAAGTTAGCAAACGAGAGAGAATAGGAAGGAAAGCGTTAACCGGGGTCAATCACTGTTCCAAACCCGTGAGTGGGTTAGCGAAACCGGATGGCCCATATCGCACCACTCTTGCGGAGTAAGCGGTATTCCTAAATTCGGAGCGATCCCATTGAACAGTCGACACGCGACAAGGGTGGGACCCTGAAAACCACTTCCATCGTGCGCCATTGCATGTTAACGTTCGGCATTGGAGCCCGTGCGATATTGATGCATACCGTCGATCTGGAGGAAGACTAACTGAATGGTGATTGCGATCAGAAATAGCACGAGGGATAACCTAAGGTAGGGTGTATGTATTTAATTGAGTTCCACCGATCGTATGTGTGGGTCGAAATATATTAAAGTGTTTCTTTGTGAAGATTGTCGATAAGTTGGAGGGAGCCGAAGGTTCGTTATAACTGGCTTAGTTGGGTAAAGGCTCGGAAATATATTTAAACTCTCCAAAATCTGCTGAATATATTTATTTGTCAAATTATTCGAAATTGATAAATAAAATTCCAAGAAAAAGAAAGAAGACCACGTGGAGGTAACCCAAGTTAATTGAGGGAAATGCTGACAGATCGACTATAGTAGACCAGCTCTCCACAAGGGGCCAACTTTCAGTTTTGTTGTTTTCATTCACCCTCACTCAATATAGTTTCATCACATGATTTATCTTCTATAATACCTGAATTCACACACAACTTGTTAGTTTTAAAACCATAAAGCCTTATGGCCTCATTTTATGATTTAATCACCAAATCCTCCTGCTGTTCCAAGTCCTCTATACAATTCAGAAATTCTTCAATGGTCTTCTCTTCAATCCCCTTAATCGTTTCAGTTGATTGCTTAATTTCCATCTTTTGGCCGTCATCATAAGTTCAATTTCCTCTGCTTCCGATATGTTGAAAAGTAAAACTTTTCCTCCACTGTGTATGGACATTTACAAAAGATCTGGTTGTCCAATTTTCTTCTTTTATGGCAATATCAACATTTTGTCCTTATCCACATGTTCTTCCTGTGAACATAAAAAATTTATCAAATTTAAAATCATACGACCTCTTGGTCTCACTTGAATTTTCAGTCTTCAAGTCTTTCTCCAAATACTCATTTATTCTGAGTAATTTTTTCCTCAACTGAGCATTTATCATTTTCTCTTTCTTCATATGTAGCTTATGTCACTTTATCTTTCTTCTTACAAGAAAAACCCACCTCTGGTCTTCCTCATTCCTCTATAAAAAATCCAACAACACTTCAAGTTGGACTGCTATCTTAGCTTTCTCTCTCTCATACTCTTCCTTAATTAACTGTCTATGTATTCCATTTATCTTGTCATATTATTTCTTCACTTTCATTCTATTGTGGTATCTCTCAGAACCTCTACCATTTCTACTATGACTATTAGTAGTCATCTTCTTCTCCATTTCTATCTTCATGAGTTCTTCACTCATTCATCATGAGTTGTACTAAAGCCTCTGCAACAGGAAGTCCTTTATGCCACCACTTACCTCACCAATCCCCTCTTTGGACTTGGTCTTTTGGCAAGCACTGGTCCTCTATTCTCTAGAACATCTTGAGCATTCATGTCTTCTCCTTCTAGGCTTCAACTCATCTGCACCTTTTTAAGAACACAACTGTTCTTTTTGTCCAACCTTTGTTGGAATTCCTCAAGGTTTTGCCACATTATTATTTCTCTTAGAAACCTTTACTGGATTCCTTCATCACTACTCTTTAAAGTTGTGATATTCTTGCTGAGATGATCCTCAATTGTCTGCAATCTACATTCTGCAAACACAATCTTCAAACAAAATTAAAATACCTCACCTTCAAGGTTTGTTTCAACACCCACTTGTAATTTCTTCTGAAAATTCTTCCAATACTCTGATACACTGCATGTTATCTATCAGATTCAAATATGATATATTTTTCATTTTTTCCCATCACCATTATACCTATATTCACATCTTTCAAAACATAACTTGGTAAATCTCTAAAGCACATTTTCTTTTAAACCCAGATTCTGAAAATCTGAATTTCCTCATTATCATACTTTCACCACATATCTGCTCAAATCTACAACCAATGTTAATCAGATTTAAAATCTAAGCTTTCCTTATTTACTTCATCAGACATGCATTCCAAAAAATTTAACCTTCAAAAGAGCTTTGCCTACTCTGATACCAAAAATTGTTGCTACCACATCAGCAAAAGTCCACACTACACATAAAATTTTAATATGCATAACCACATGCATATAAAATCCAAATATGAATTTTTTTCTATGCGAAAGTTTTTTCCCTTTAAAATATATAAAATAACCATTTTATATATTTCATATCTATGATTGGCTTTAGTTAAAACCCATGATGCTGACAATATAAATCGGGCCCACAGTTTTTACCTTTCCATCATCCTCATTTCCAAACCATCTAAAAAACCCACCTTGACATTTGTATTATTGAAATTGACTTTGGTTTAAAAATACCAAAGTGCCAACATGTATATTTTGGGCCCCAGTTGTTATCAAGCAACGTACCATCCTAATCTTAACCGTCAATATTTCACCCTGATCCAACATTTCACATGCTTTGCACGTAAATTGATGTGAATTTAGAATTTAAACCTCCATCGTTGGCTTAAACTCTTATCCAATGGCAATTGCATACTCCACATGAAATGCATATGATCCAACAACCATCGCATTTTAAATTTCGCAATGTTTAACGTTTCCAAACTACACGAAATAGGAATTTTTCTAATGCCACACGTCAGCTTCTAAACACTATCACGTTCCCTCAACAAAATACCACTTACCCTCTTTGTGCTACGTGAAAACCATTGATGGTTTTCAAAACCATTTTCACTATTCACCTAAACCATAAGCCCATGGTTTCACTTGTTGTTCACTGAGTCTTGCTCAGAACCCTGCGGAATCCATTCCATGTCAATCAAAATACTTCTAGTTGTAATTAATAAGTCTGAATTCAAAGCTCAGATTGCTGAAGAATGTAATTCATTATATATATAAAACCCACATGGAATATTCAAGAGCCTCACTAAGCTTTGGCTATGACTACCACTATCAATTTCGACCGCAAAAAATTCAATCCACAAAACTTCTGCTTAGAACAAGGCTCAATAACACACCAAATTTCCTTCCTTTAAATAAGTCGATCATAATGAAATTGAAAGACTTATTCATTGTAATGACCCTCAAGATATTCATTGTTACACTTAATTCAAAATGCAGAAATAAAATAACAATGCCAACATATGTAAACTTGATTTTCAAAGCGTTTTCAATAAAATGTAGCACTTCATAAATTTTTAAATAAGTCGATCATAATGAAATTGAAGGACTTATTCATTGTAATGACCCTCAAGATATTCATTGTTACACTCAATTCAAAATGCATAAATAAAAGAACAGTGCCAACATATGTAAACTTGATTTTCAGAGCATTTTCAATAAAATGTAGCACTTCATAAATTTACTGTTCAATTGGTTTTCTTAAACCCAATATCCATTCCTTTCTGCGTGTTATTCATTTCACAGATTTAGAACGCATAGATTCTGTTCAGCCACTCAATATTCTGAAAGGGATTTTTATCGAACTCTATCTAAATTCGATTTTCATCTCTGGTTCTTCTCGAACATACTTGTACATATTGTCAAGAAAATACTCTAATACATTCATTCATTTAATCAAAATTGGAATTCTCTAAATTAATTCTCAGTATTTAAATAGAAATTCTGTCCTGGCCTGATTTTCAATCAGTGGCCTTTTTTTCTATTGCCTGTAGGCTTACAACCCAAGGTCTACCTTTCTAAATCTTGAGTCTCTCCCTATCTCTACTGTCCTATTTTTCCTTGAGGCTCTACAATCTATACAAAATATTACGAACCGATTTAGGTTCAGATCCTCCATTATCTCAACAAACCCTGAATATCTTCTAATTCCTCATTTGCCTCAACTAATCCCTCAGGATCCTCTATCATCAACAAAATCGTGAACCCAATTCTAATTTTAGGATTTACATTTAATTTTTTTAAATCTCTCATTCCCTGTGGAATTTAAACTATCTTACTTCTTTCATGTTCTCCAATCATATGGGAACATTTACAAATTCCTCTCAATAATTAATATCTCTCATTAAAATCACTCAAACTCTAAATTATTTAAATTTATTACATAGGAATCCAATTTCCTTCAAAACATAAAAACCCACTTTATCTTCTAAATTACAATAAAATTGTTGAGCCAGATGCTCCTGCATCAATATGCAAGGGTCAGAAAAATGACAACGGTCATAATTGCAAACCTTTGTGGAGTCGCCAGTTGTTAGTATGAATCTTAATTCCAAGCGTACGAAAAAATACCACTTTATCTGTGCATAACAAATAGCCCTAATAGTAGAAATGACTGCTAATATATTCAGATCTACAGTTAGGTGATCAAGATAAATGGTGCAAAAATATAGATCTATGCATTAGAAGACATTAAATAGTAGAAAAAATAAGATTTACTCCATGCATCCAATAGACAAGACAAGAATATATCAAATGAATTTTTTATTAATGGCACCTGGGAGGAAAACAAAAGAGGGTGTTCCTGGTTCTCCTTAATGGGATGGGTTCTTGTAAGTTCTCAGCACCTCAGATCTAGAATTTCTCTCTCCTTATGGTGTAGAGAACCTAGACAAAAAAATAGTAGCAAAATATGACTATGATGGTGGATCAATAGCCAGACCAAAAGTTTAGATCTAGAGTGATCTTTAGGCAACAAAAGGTGAAAAATGAATGGGAAAACCCTTCTATTTATAAAAAAATATTGAGTTAGTCTAGATATTGGTGCATGGTCAAAATATTATTGACCAAATCAAGATCCAACTTTTATGTAATATTTTATTATATTTGTTGGAGGGAAAAGGAATTTGACTTCGATCAAATCCCTTTATTTATAAATAATAAATAAATAAATGATTTATTTATCATTTTAAGGATGTGGTTGAGTAATAATCAAATAAATAATAATTTATTTAATTATTTATGGGTGATTCAGTCATATTTAATAAAGAATATTATTTAAATAAGGTTTAAATAACTATTATTTAGGAAATAATAAGATAAATAATGATTTATGTAATTAATTTCCTTGTTTTGGGTTAAATATAACCAGGAATATTAATCAAACTATTTTTTAATTAATTATTCTTTGATGAAAATCAAACAAATATATATTTATTTAATATTTCCTCACGGGGTTTCCTGTTTAGACCATAAACAACTTAATAAAGGTGGTTTACTAAGTTATTTTTCATAGTGAATGTGGTTTTACTTGAGGTAAAATTGGTCATACTTGGTGTACTTGGGTCCATCTAATAAAAATGGATTAGATGACCAAAAAATGGTGTAACAGAAAGTCTAGCATGTCTACCTTAACCATCAACAAGTTCAATATTTCCAAGCCATACTCAATGCTAGAGATAAAATTACTCCATCTTTTCCTTTCCCAAGAAATTGGGAGAAATTTAAGGATGGAAATTTATTTTAAAGATTAGAAACATTGGCCAATATCACTACTACATAACATGAAATTTTTAAAATGTTTGCCAATGTTTTGTAAAAGAATTCAAATTATAATATATTTATATAGTCTATATATCAAATTTTGGTGATTTTTAAGGTGAAAATATTTCATACTATAACATTTCGGTGAATAATTTTTAGAAAAAATGGAAATTAACAAACAAATCTTTTATAAAAAGCATGGAAAATTATCCCACTTGCAAATATTAGCCCCTAAAATTTTCCCTGCTAAGAATCCCCTTTACAATAGAATCCTTCGATAAACAACGCAAACTACAATCTGATCTATTTAATAATCCTTCAATAGACAAATCAATATTGTAATCTAATATGGTCAATAGAAAAATCCAACTGCTCAGACTTGAAACTGTAAAAAAATCCACTCCAATAAGGAAAAAGAAAATTGTATCAAGTTAAGTTGTACTCTACCAAGTTAAGCTCTTCTCTACCTTAGAATAACACATAAAATAATTCGATCTAGCCATAATATTTCTGTGAATTACATAGGAAATAAGTTGATTCAAATACGGAAAATAAGTAAATAAGTTGATCCAACTACATAAAATAAGTGACTACTCTATCAACATACCTTAGAATAACACAAAAAATAAGTCGATCTATCGACGCTCTTTGTGTGAATTACATAGCAAATAAGTTGATTTAGCTATGGAAAATAAGTGACGCTTCTTTCAACATCAACACAATGTTAACATTTGCGTGCATATTACCCATGTGTTTGAATGGGGAACAACAATTTATGTTAACAATCATGTATCATATAAATACAAATATATAAACAATAAAAAAATAGCAATTGTCGGGTTTTACAAATATATAAGTAATAAAAACAAATAAACATTGTGGGGTATGTATCCATTGGCATTCAACCCAGGTGACTATGTATCACTAATTCTTTCTAGAATGGTCTCTAGTACACATGTTCCGCATAAATTTCCAAGTTCAAAAAATGATTACATGGCTCCTTTCCTGGTTTCCTGTGTTTTCTTCTTTAACTTGCATTTTTCTACATTAACTTCATTTTATAACAGAGAACTGCCTAGTTCATGGAGCAACAAAGAGCCACCCAGTTCATGCAGCAACATTATTGTTAGTGATGCGAGTTGAATGGGTTTGGATGCTCTCCCTAATGTTCTTTATGTTCAACATCTAAGGCTCCTATAGAAGGAGGACCTCCTTACCATGCGTGGCTTTCAAATGGGCTCAAACATTGGTGGATCAAATAACTTCTCTTGAACTCCTACTATTTCATAATTATTAAATAATGCCACTTCACGTTACAAAAACAATGCCCAACCTGCTATTTTAGCATCTGTACTCAACGCCTAGTAGGGAGAGAAATATTCTTTTAGAAGAGGGAGCCCATGGGATATCCATACATTCCAGGATACCTAACCAAGATACCAAGCCATTGCAGCCAAACTTGCATGCATAATTTCAGAAGAAGCCAATCTTCCCCTAGTTTAAACTTGCATGAAGTCCATTCAGAGAGAGCACTACTACTATGAAAGGCACATCCATATGTCCAACCATAATTTATTATCCAATTTTTCCTAAGTGCATCATGCAGCATCAAAGCTCCCACCCAATACTCTAGCACCAAGTAAAAGAGCTAGCAAAAATTCAACCAGCCGAACTGACTATGGTCAGTGATTGGGACCTTCGTCGCTTTAGGTTTCTTCAAAGCCAGTGTTGGGTTACAAGCATATTCCATGAATAGCCATTTTTTTTAGAGCCATATTCCCATCAATAACCGGGGTCATTATTTTGAGATCCCAATCCAGCTAGAGAGAGAACTGCTACTATGGAACTTTGGTCCAAACCACAATTTCATATCTGAGCTTTCCTAGGTGGATCAATGTAGAATCAAAGCTCCCACCCAACACTTGTACACCACGTAAATGATCTAACCTAAAAGAAAGCAATAGAACTAGCTATGGTTGTTGATTGGGATCTCTGCAACTTTGGAGGCACTTTGCAAAGGGTTTCTTCAGATCCACTATTGGGTCACAACCATATTACCCAAATAACTAGGTTCTTTAAAGACATATTCCCCTAAATATCCAAACTTTTTAGAGTGAGTTTTCGGCCACAATCATATTCCCCTTAATAGACATGAAATTGTAGTATTAATTCAATGGAATCATTCAAATGACATGACAACAAGATGGAATCATTCGCAGGAAAACAAGATTTCCATGCCAGTTCCTCTAATTTTCGCTATCAGAATCCAAAGGTGAGCCATGATCTTGAACTCCCTCTTAGATTTCATCTTCAACTCTTTGCTAAAGGACCTTCCAGTTGGCCTGAAACTCTTCACTGAAGGACCTTTTAGCTTGCCTACCTTCCAACATTCTTGATCTCTTCTTTGAAGGACCTGAAAGCTTCTTTGAGCACCCACAACAACTTCTTCCATTATCGTAATTGGACCACTTACATTCCAAACACACAATAAGACACTATAAAATGTTATATCTATGGGGATGGCCAATATAAATATGGGGATGGTAGGTGGAAACTGTTAGCCACCTATAAATTCTGATATGCTAAATGGTGGCTAAATTTGTGTTGAATCCTTCAAGAGATTTATTTCCTTTCAAAATCAATCATCCTTGAAGTCTTGTGTTTTTCCTGTCCTAGAGGTTCATCTTCACTATTGTTTCCATCTTAAAGCCATGTTGATTCACCAAAGAAAGCTATCCCAAAGGCCACTGAAATTGCCCATGTCCACTTTTTCCCCTTCATTTTCATAAAACCTTATTTTCATATTTTAACCCTCCATTTCCCTTTAAAAGCCTCCAAAATCCATTTAAACCTATAAAAATCCCTTTTATAGGTTTAAAACACCCCTTTTCCCCTCTACCAAAATCCAAAAAAGCCTTGAAAAACCTTCATTTTTGGCCTAAAAACCCATTTTTTACTGTAAGGCCTTAAGCCCCTTTCGACCTTGGCCCTAGCCCCTTTTCCACATGTCATCCAGAGCCATAACCAGGTGCTAGCCCTTATTTATAATGACAATCAAAGTTTCCTTTTCTTGATTTTTCCTTTATGCTTCCAAATCTTCCAATGCGATGAGCCCTTCCCCTCCAATCGTTGATTCAATCTAGACCGTTGAATCCACAAGAACAAACAGCCAGGATTCAATCGCACCTCGCTCGTAGCCCCCATCACGACATCTACCGATTTGATTTCGACCATTGAATCCTCAAGAACCAATGGCCAGGATTCAATCGCACTCCACCCATAGTCCTCCGTCATTACACCCTCCGATTCAATCCTGACCGTTGATCTCTCATTTGATCCGACGGCTAGTGCCTAATCGCATATCGCAAATCCAAATCTCGTTCAATTTTTCACCTCCGATGTGTAATCCCTGATTAAATCCTAGCTGTTCATTCCTCCAGATCCAACGACCAGCGTTTCATTGCATCACATCATTCTATCACATAAGCCTCCACTGTCCCGACCTCTGATTTAGTCTCCATCGTCGATCTCTCTTCAGATCAGATGGCCCATGTCGCATCGCTCCTTCACATCGGTAAGATGCAAAGGCTTAGTCCATTTTCCTTGTCTCCTTCGATGTTTATTCCCAATTTAATCCCAGTCGTCGAATCCATAAGAACTTACGGCTGAGATCGTATCACGCTCCGTTCATAAGACTTTCATCATCGACCCATCTTTAATCTCCACCATTGATCTCTATCATGATCCGACGGCCCTCATTTAACCCACCGATATTTTCCTCCATACTCCTGGTCCCACCACCAAACGGCCATGTTTCCCCTCATTTTCACCTTTTTCCTTTGTATTTTCCCATGCATAAGTTTTTACACTTTAACACTAAAGGTCATTTTTTCTGCCTTCTCTATTTAAACCTTGGTTTTTGTCATGAAATCTTTCTCCACCATGGGCCCCGCATACACTTCACTCCGCAGCTCTTTATCCATCGTGTTCAACCCACACCGTTGGATCTGGAGCCTCCAATCCAACGGTCAATGATCAATTTCGTGTAATTTTTTAGCCCTTCTCATAGTGTGCAAATTTTATGCAATAAAAGTGGTTTCAGAAATCCATGTGTCGAACAATTACCTATATCGCGTTCCAAAAGTTAAAACCACTTCCCCCCATTTAATTTTGTGAAAACCACTGCTGGTTTTCTGCCATACCACCTACCCTCCCCTGCAACTTCATTTTCACTTTAAATCACAGCCGTAGATCATCCTGATCTAACGGTCCACGTTATATCATTAATTCATTCACCTACAATTTCATCGACCTCCCAAATGACTTCATTAACCAATCTCCATCGTTGAGCATACTGATCTAATGGTCCACGTTTATCCTCGCTCCCAAAACTCCAAAGCACCTGGTTAGCTACTCTGCCAGGTTTTTCATCCATTTTCCGCTGCAATCACATTCTTCCTCATAGCTCGTCCGCCACCCCAGAGCCTCTGCAAGCAGTCTAACCAAGCCCGTATGGATTTATTAACATGTTTATCATATGTTTACAGGTTTTTTAATGGCTGATGAAGGAAATAAAGTTTTACAGTCACAAAGGTGACACAAAGGTTCGGATGGAAATCTCAGGGCCACAAAAAAATGACAAAGGGTATCAATACAGAAGCAGATCGAGCAATCAAGAAAAGTTAAAACATAAACAAAGTTAAAACAGGTTGAAGTACAAAGATACAGAGCAGTTATTAGTGCAGAATGTTGACTGACACAGACGTAGCCCATCTCCACGGTCAAAGGCCTGCCAAGCAGTTATTTTACCAGGGAAGCTACTACAAACTATCAGACGCAGTTATTTAGAAGTATGGGAGTCCTCACAACCCATTATTCACTTAACTCGCAACAAGAAGATAACAGTACCACTCCAGATGGTTTTTCCTCTCAAGGACACCCTAAGGGTGATTTCTATCATATCAAAATGGTCTCAACAAGCTACAAAGTTATTGATCCTACCTAAATTTAATGTTACGTTATGACACAGCATGGAGCATTCGAATGCTCTCTCCTATCTCTAAATGATCGTTTAAAACTTTCCACACCTACTTTTCCTCATTTTTCCTACAAAGAGTCTTCAAAGTCTCATTGTAAAAGGTTGGAATTTTTTGAATTCTAAAGTAATACATATTGCTTCTTTGAAGAAGCATTGGTGTTCTGAAAGAGTGTGGAAGTCTCTGTGTTTTTTTGTTGATGAAGGAGGCTAGACCACTGGATCTGTGAGCCTGGTTATGGTGAGGTAATCTCTATTGTTAATGTCATTTCGCGTTTATCACTTTGTTCCATTATGCTTTGACTTACAGTAGGATAAAAATTTTAGACAGAGAAATGTATCTTAGAATAACATCTGACTTGTTTATCCTTCACTTTTTTTATGTTTTCTACTACTGAACATGATAGGTAGTCTAATAGCTCTCTTAAATATTTAGTTTGTTTTATTTCAGAAATGGTTAATTTAGTTGTGCTACAGACTTTCTAGGCGTTCCCTCTTTCTTTACCACTGAATATTGTATCTAAAAGTATCCTTTTGATTATTAATGCTTGCAGTTTGACAGTGAGGTCTATTTCAATCATACCCTCTATTTATTATTGTAGTTATTGTGTTGAAGGCCCGTATAATTGAAGTCCTAGATGTCTAAGGTGTTCCCTCTTCTTTGAATGCAATTGTATGTTTTTTTTTATTAATTCTTCAATAGTAAACTCATAGGAGGAAATAGGGCGTTCCCTGAATCCTATAGTTCATCAAGAAGGTTTTAGTCTACATTTCTCTTTCCTTTGAGTGTTTACATTGATTAAACCAAAAGTAGTGAGCTTACTGGAGGAAATAGGGAATTCCCCGAATATTTTAAGCCACTGTGAAAGGTTTTAGCTTGTTTTTCACTCTTAGTCCTTAATTTCCATCCCATTTCACCTATATTATTCAATAGATCCTTGAACAAGTTAGATTGGCCCTCTGGTTTCCCTTCCTTCTTAGTCAGAACTATTTGGACTTTCACATGAATCCATTGCCCAATGGCTTGTAGATTCCCATGCTCTATCTACACCACATGAAACACATTTTCCCAGCCAAACAAACAAAAAAAGTCCTTGTGCTCTATAACTAGCCTAAGACCTTAAATTAAACTTTAAAGATACATTTTTCTTTACCATTATAGAGAGATCCCTCTCTGGATCTAGGAGGGCTAGATCCTGAGATCCCAAAGTGGTTTTGATGTTGTCTTGTCTCTTGGTTAGCCAATTTACCAGAACACAGGAACCCCAACATAATGGTGATCAAAGTGGGACCTATTGAGTATATGATAGTTTAGCTAGCTCTTGTGCACTCTTTAGTCCTACAAAACTCTAAGATAATCAGTTAGTAAGTCATAGAGTAGGATTTTTTTGTTTGAGCACCTTAGCTAGGTGTTGAGATTGTAGAAATTTGCTGAATAATGAAGATTTATCCACCGAGATTATCCTGATCACATACTAATTCGAATTCATATGCAACACATAATCTCTTCTACAATCAATCATCAATTTGCGGAAATAGAAACAGTCACATGCGCACATAAACAAAATCTGTAATGGGGAAAGCTTATAGCTAAAAACCCCCAGCTATTTGTATATTATAATAGAAGAGAAACATGTAACAATCTTAGTACAATACTCCTCACAAGTACTCAGTATTGTCTCCAAAATTTACACACAAACTAGCTTGGTTTTGAATAAGTCACAGGTTCAAAACTCATCCACTAATTGCCTTCCTCTATTGCGCAATCAAGGCTGGTCTAATGAGAGATCCAAGTTAAAATCTCACTGGATCCAACTGCGCAATCATCATTGACAATCTCCTCCAATGCTTGTGCAAATCTCATGCACAACTGATGTCGCAACTAATAGCAAACTCAACCTTTCATCTACCTCTTCCACTGGTCTCCACTAAACTGTCCATGCACTGTAGTGAACTGATGTGTTCTTGAGTTGAATAATGAGTTAATAATTAGTGAATTAAATAATATTTGGTCCTCCCTCATTACTGATTGATTAGCTAATTAAACTAATCATAACTAGTTACGACTAAGTTAAACTTCGGTACAACTCCACCATTGTCATCAACTCACAAAAGGTCTGTATGGAAGTCTATTTAAAGTCCAATCATGTACATGTGACTCACACGAAGCCCCCAGGGTGGCAGCAATTTGTACACATCGGATGCATGGAGAAGCTGGATCTGGTAGCTCCAATGTGATGCTGACAGAGAATATCCATGGGGATTTAAGTCTAAATAACAGTAAGGGCTAATATTTAAAATGCAGCCTATTTTGAATAATGGGTCTAAAAGCAGGCCCGACTGTGTCTAAAAATAGAGGTCCATATATTTTTAACAACTCGACCAATCATCCAAGAATAGCATACTGCAACTCCTAGACCATGCTCCATATGTCTAAAAATAGACATAGTCTAAAAATAGACTTTGCGCCAAAAATAGCCTGCGGGCCCACTTAGTGAAAGCGACTTCATTTCACTAAGCTCCATCATCTTGTTGCATTTTCAACAGATATCAGGCATACGACACTCTCATAACCAAAAAATGTATAAAATCCAAAAATATCTTAGATTGGCTTCATAATAAACATGGTGGTGGAACCATAAGACAATTTTACCTTCACAAAAAGCTAAAAATTTTCCACCTGGCAACTCCATTAGCCTAGTAGGCCTATTACCCATCTAGGTCTCCAGATTTCTTTAGGACTATGTTAACCAGCCTTGAATAAGTTGGAAGCCTAGTCCCATATTAGATGAGACATTCAGAGAGGCAAAAATCTCAAACAATCCCTACAAACTTCAGCCTCTTTCATTTTTTAAAGCAGTCCGGCTTCACATAGGATCCATGCTAGATCCCATCCAGTCATAAATCCTCCTACAATAGTTGAAAATCCAGAGATAATTTTTTGGTAGAATTCTAGAGCTGGAAAGTTAGTTGTTGATAGGAACATCCCAAGAACAAAATCTCACGCTAAAAACCTTGTTGTCTTGGAAGATTTACACTTTGACTTACATCATAATAAGAACATATTTAGAACCAGATCTCAAAGTGATCTAAACCAAAATGATATTGAAACTACATGTTTGCAACAAAGCTTTAGTAGAGAAGCTTCACCTTCTACTCCCCCTGATTCACAACTTCTCCATCACTTTAGCCTCTTTCATAACCAATCTGCTCAAAACCAGTTTGCTAGCCCAAGTGTTTCTTCCACTCCAATCCACACCACCACTGTCCAAAAAACTCCATTGCAACCTACTTTCCCTCTTGTCAATCCACCAACTGTAAATCCACCTTTCTTTCTAGTCATGGCAGCATGGTATGCCCCATTAGTGTTACCACAACCTATGGCTCCCTTGCCAAATGACTATCAGTCTAAAATTCCCTATTTCATTGGAAACTAATCTACCATAGCTCAACAACATGTAGATAGGATGGAAGATTCTTTTGATTATATGGCAATAGAAGATGAGAGCATCAAGATGAGGATCTTTTCTCAAGGTTTAGGAGGAGAAGTAAAGAAGTGGTTTAAAGGCCTAACCCCTAATAGCATCAATGATCTTTCCTCTTTACACCAAAATTTTATAAAAAAATGGGAAATCAAAAGTAACCCTCTCCAGATATTAGCAGAATATAAAAGTCTTAAAAGAAATCAGGGGGAGAGCGTTCATGATTACTCCACCAGGTTTAACAGTTTCTACAATGCCCTTCCACCTCACATGAAACATCCCCAAGGAATGGCCTTGGTAAAATATCCTAAAGGCTTCGATGTTGATATGGCCTATCAGCTAAGGGAGAGAGATTATGTAACTCTAGAAGACATGCGGAAGGGAGCAGTCAGTGTAGAAGTGAAATTAATTGAGAAAAGATGTAGGCTAAGATCAGAGAAGAGGGTAACTTATAAAGATGATTATGCACCTTCAACCTCATCCTCTGATACCAAAATTGACAACCTAGTGAAGGTAATGGAGAGAATGCTTGAAAATATAAACTTGAGTGATAGAGTGTCACCAAGAGAACCTCAAAACAGCCTCCAAAATAGAAACATAAACCATAAATTTAGAAGAGAAAAAAATCAAGATAGGCAAAGAGATAATGATAAACAAGTTATACCTCCCTTCCAACAAAACTACGTAGATCAAGAGGAAGAAAGGGAGATTGAAAGTTTGGAAGAAAACCATGTAAACTTGATTGGATCAAACAGTGTGGATGATGTTTTCTTCACTTATGAAGAACAAGGCTTCTTCTCCTCAGAACCAAAGGAAGATACATATGAGGAGTCTAAAGAATATAGATTGGGTTTTGAGAATGCAATCATGGAAATGCAGAAACAATATGATCTAAGAAGAAAAGGGAACATAGATAATCAAAATGACAAAAACACTAGCTCTGTTGTTAGGAAAAACACAGAAAATCATCCTAAGAAAACAGCAAAAAAAACCCGCATTTTAACTAAGAAGACAGATTTAAACAAAGAGAAAAGAAGCTAGCCAAATGTTGAAGAAAGTTTCCCTAGTACCTCTACTAGTGGCCCTGTTAAAACAACTTAGGTAGAAATTCCTAATAAAACTCAGCAAATCAAAATTGCTGAAAGTAACATAAGCGAGAAAATATATGTAAATACAAAAAAATCAATAGTTACTTTCAGCCTTGAGGGAGAGATTGCAAAGATTAAAATTAACATACCTCTGGCTGAATTAGTAACCCACGAAGTGTACAAAAACTAGGTCCTAAAAGCTCTGAATATAAATCTTGATACTAACACTTTGAACTTGACAGATGAAAGGCCAAAGTTGTTTTTTGGTCCTAAAGTTGAAGGAAAATACGAAGAAGGGGTTGTGCCTCCCTTCTATGTCAGTCTAAAAATACATGACAAAATCTTACACAATGCCATGCTTGATTCAGGAGAATCACACAACCTTATGCCCAAGGTAGTAATGGAAAGCTTAGGCTTAGAGATCACTAGACCATATAAAGACTTATACTCCTTTGATTCTGGAAGAGTCAAATGCTTGGGGTTAATTAAAGATTTGTGTGTTAACATGTCTCAAATTCCTGCCAAGAATTTTGTAATGGATGTGGTATTAGTTGAGATTCCCCCAAAATATGGCATGCTCTTGTCTAGATCATGGAGAGCTAAGATTTAGGGCACCCTTCAAATGGATATGTCTTATGCCACCATTCCAGTGTTTGGTCGAACCAAAATATTATATAAGGAAACCCTCATGAAATACATGGTGAGCAGCAAGGACAAACCTCACAACACTCCTATTTATTCCACCCATTTAGATCTAGATTCCTTTATTTTATATAATGAAGACGAAGTCACGCAAACAAAGGAAGAAAAAAAGTAGGACATTAGTGCACCAGAGCATTCAGAATTTTCTTCCTCTCAACCTCTAGATATCTCAACTTCCAGCAGCCTAGTGCAACACAAAACAGATGAGAATGAAACATAAACACTTTGGAGAATGAGCTTTGATGGCTCTTGTAGCAAAAATAGTGCAGGGGCTGGTGTATGGATTCACAACACAAACAAAGGACATGCCTGCAAATTAGGATTTTCATGCACCAAAAACATTGCAAAATATGAAGCCCTTCTCCTTGGCCTACACATACTTGAAGATTTAAAGGCCAGAAAGATATCAGTACAGGGATATTATGAGTTAAATATCAGACAAATCAAAGGGGAGTATTCAAGCAAAAGCCCCAAACTCAGAGAATATAGAAACACTGTGTTAGATCTCCTAAAAACTTTCGAAAAATATGAGCTTGTGTTCACACCAAGAGCCCAAAATCACCTGGCAAACGAACTTGATTTTGCTGCTAGTAACTGCCAGATACCACTAATTGATGAACAACTCATTATAAAGGTGAAAAAAAAGACCAAAAGTGCCTGATAACGAAGATCATTGGTAGGTTGTTAATAATGATAAACATATAGATGATTTCCTACAGTCAAAAAATGAGTTTTCCACAACATCACCGAGTTTCAGCCATTAAAAATAATGTTTAAACAACGAACCAATTCCTGAAATAGAGTCCTCCTCTCCTACTGATGTAAATCAGTTCGATCATATTTTCAAAGCAAAATTATCTGATGATCCAAATCAAAAGGACCTCAAAATTCTAGAATGTAAAGGGGATACCATACCCAAATGCTTTGCTCCATTAGAACAACTCTTTGATTTCAAAGATGTAGCTAAGGAACCAAAAGCAGAAACCATGGAAACTAATGTGGAAGAGCACAACATAGGCAGCCAAACTGAGCCTAAAATGATTAATTTATCTAGCATCCTTCCTACCCACATCAAAAAACAATAAATAGCACTCTTCAAAGAGTTTATAGATGTTTTTGCATGCGACTATAAAGATTTGAAATCATATGACACCAGCATCATTCAACACAAGATCCCTCTTAAGGAAAATCAGAAACCTTTCAGACAGAAATTAAGGAGGATAAAACTTGTTTTACTTCCTGCATTAGAAAAGGAAATTAGGAAGATGTATGAGCCAGGGATCATTGTTCCTCTTAGATACTCATACTGGATTTCCAATCTAGTATCTGTCAGGAAGAAGACACGGGAGATCAGGCTATGTATTGATTTCAAGAACCTGAATAGAGCCTCTCTAAAAGATAAGTACCCCTTGCCAAAAATGGACCACATTCTTCAAAGGGTAGTTGGGTCAAAAATAATATCATTATTAGATGGGTTCTTAGGTTATAATCAAGTGTTAGTCCTCCCAAGTGATCAGCATAAAACAACCTTTACCACACCTTGGGGGACATTCATGTATGTTAAAATGCCATTCAGTTTGATGAATTCAGGGGCCACTTTTTAGAGGGCCATGGACATAGCCTTCTCAGAGGACATATGCTATTTTATATTCATTTACCTTGAGGACATTACCATTTTCTCCAAAAATTATGAAGAACATTTAGAACATTTAAGAAAGGTTTTTGAGAAATGCAAAAGGTTTGGCTTGTCTTTAAATCCCAAAAAGACACTCTTTGGCCTCCAAGAAGGAAAGCTTCTTGGTCATATAATCTCTGAACAAGGGATCAAGATAGATCCTAAAAGAATTGATGGCATACTGAATATCAGCCACCGTAGAAATCTCAAATAATTACAGTCTTTCATTGGAAGGATTAATTTTCTGAGGAGGTTCATCCCCAACCTTGCTGAGCTATTAAGAAACATCACTAACATGCTCGGGAAAGAAGTAGGTGTTAAATGGACAATGCAAGCTAAACAGTCATTCAAATTGGTAGATCAAGCCCTTACTGAAGCACCAGTCCTTATCAGTCTTGATTTCACCAAAGATTTCTATATTTTTTCCTTTGCATATGAACATACAGTAGCTACAATATTGTTGCAAAAGAATATATTAGGGCAAGAACAACCTATATCCTTCTTCAGTAAAGCCTTAAGAGATACCCGACTCAAATACAACATCATGGAGAAGCAAGCCTTAGCACTGGTAAAAGTGTTAAAATATTTCAGGGTATACATTTTACATTCACATATCATTGCCTTTGTGACACACACCGTAGCCAAATAAATTCTAAGTCAGGACCCCAATGGTAAAAGGGGAAAGTGGATTGCCACTATCCTTGAATATGACTTAGAAATCAGGCCTACCAAACTCATCAAGGGACAAGGATTAGCAAAACTCATGGTCGAGTCCAATTTCAAAGATCTAGATATGAATATGGTTGATGCCTTAGAAGAGACAGAAGAGTTCCCAGCACCATTTACTGAACAAACATTCATGAACTCCCCATGGTATGCTGATATCATTTATGTGCTGCTTTACTTAAATAATCCTCCTTCTTTGTCAAAAACAAAAGCCAAATTTATAAAACAGAAGGCTTTAAATTATTGTATGATAGATGGAGTTTTATATTGGAAAAATTATGTTGGCATACTATTAAAATGTTTACTTGAGAATGATGCAGGAATAATCATGCATGAAATGCATGAAGGAGAATGTGGACGACACTTAAATTAGAAGACCACAGTAAACAAAATCCTCAGATCTAGTTACTATTGGCATACCCTTTTTCCAGATACCCACAAACTAGTAATGTCTTGCCACAAGTGCCAAATATTTGATGGTAGAAGAAATCTCTTGCCCTTACCCTTGAAACCCATTAGTGTTGAAACACCCTTCCAATAGTGGGGTTTAGAATTTATAGGGGAAATCCATACACCCTCCTCAGCCCAGCATAAATGGATCCTCATAGCCACGGATTATTTTACCAAATGGATAGAGGCCATACCCACTAGGAATGCTACTGACTCTGTCATCATTAAATTTCTTGAGACCAACATATTGTCCAGATTTGGATGTCCCAGAAAAATAATCACAGACAATGTTGCTGCCTTTAAATCCAATAATATGGTTGATTCCTGCCATAAATACCAGATCACCTTGGGCCACTCCACTGCCTATTACCCCCAAGGAAATGGAATTTTTGAATCCTCAAACAGAAGCCTGATCAACATCATAAAAAAGATGTTGGATTAGAACCAGAAAGCATGGCATAGTAAGCTTCTTCATACCTTGTGGGCTAACAGGTTAACTACCAAAAAGTCAATCAACATGTTTCCTTATAAATTGGTCTATGGAATGGATGTTGCTTTCCCAACATCTTTTGGACTTCCAGTCATGAAACTCCTTCAGGAAGTCCAAGTTGATGAAAATGATATGTAGAGAAGGATCAATCAGACCATCCATTTGCAGCAGACCAGAGAGGAAGTTTATTAGAGAACTCAGAAAGTCTAAGAAAACATCGAAAGGTTATTTGATAGGAGGACTAAAGCAAATGACTTCCAAGTTGGGAATGTAGTTCTCAAATGGGATTCGAGGAGGGAAGAGAAAGGAAAACATGGTAAGTTTGAAAATCTATGGAAAAGGCCCTACATTATTCAGTCCATAAGAGGACATAATGCATCTTTCCTGCAAGAACTGAATGGTGAAGAAGTGTTGAGAGGTCTTGTCAATGGCAGGATGCTTAAACACTATTCCTATCAAGAGTCTTAAGTTTCAGATTTTTTCATCCATTGTACATACCATTTGCATCAAGGAAAAGAAAGAAAAATACAAAAAAAATAAAAAATAGAAAATAGGGCAGAAATAAAACAAGAAAGGTATAGCCCCATACCAAAAAGAAAGGAAAATATGAAATTGTGCAAGCTCAAATTCCACTACTTCAAGGAGCACTACTGTCCAATCATATAGCCTAATCATGATTGGGCAGATTTCAATTTACTACTGACAGGATAGTGAAGAAGATTTTCCAAACTGTTTAATCTTGGCTTATCAATAGAACAGATTAGGATAGAAGAAGAGAACTGGTTCTAACATGCTCAAAACTTGAACCAACAAAGTAAAAGAGAATAGCTCTAAAAATATCAAAACCAAAGCTGAAATGAAGAAAGAAAGGTGACTCTGAAAAGCTCAAAATCTAAGTCACAGTAAGAAGGAAGAATGTTTTTGATTTTCAAATCTTTAAACCTTCCAAGTTTTGTTTTAATTTCTAGTAGTTTCAGTTCATGTGCAGCTTGTCTTTATGGCATGGACCCAAAGAAAATTAGACAGTCTAATCCTGGTTTGACTGTCTTTTTCAATTTTTTTCTTAGGATATAGAGAATGAAAATCTGTCAGACAATTTAATCCTGACAAATAACAGTTTAGGTAGAGAAACTTATGAGTTCAACTGCTTAATCTGAACTCATGGAGAAATAAGGGTAGCATTAGATAGGTTTATTTTTCTACTTTCAAAATAAAATGTTGAAAAAATATTTTTCCAGTCCATGTGCACTCAAAGGGAGAAAAAATGCTAGGACAGTAGGAATGGGTAGGTAGAGATTTTGTTTTGAAGAATGACAGTTTTTTCAGGTTGCTGCCAAGGTTATCAGATCAAAGGAAGACCAATCAAGGAAAGAAAAACTGGTACCCAATGGAAAGACATGGGTCTGCTAAATACAGAGATTACTGGGGTTTTGGACACCTAAAGGGCAAGCTGTCCTCCCCAAGTGGAACCACTGTTAGCCACATATAAATTCTGATATGCTAAATGGTGGCTAAATTTGTGTTGAAGCCTCCAAGAGATTTATTTCCTTCGAAAATCTATCATCCTTGAAGTCTTGTGTTTTTCCTATCCTGGAGGTTCATATTTACTGTTGTTTCCATCTTAAATCCATGCTAATTCACCAAAGAAAGTTGTCCTAAAGGCCACTGAAACTGCCCATGTCCACTTTTTCTCCTTCATTTTCATAAAACCTTATTTTCATCTTTTAACCCTCCATTTCCCTTTAAAAGCATCCAAAATCCCTTTAAACCTCTAAAAATCCCTTTTATAGGTTTAAAACACCCCTTTTCCCCTTTACCAAAAGCCAAAAAAGCCTTGAAAAACCTTCATTTTTGGTGTAAAAACCCATTTTTTACACTAAGGCCTTAAGCCCCTTTCGGCCTTGGCCCTAGCCCCTTTTCCACATGTGATCTGGATCCATAACTAGGCACTGGCCCTTATCACTAATCGTAATTAGAGTTTCCTTTTCCTGATTTTTCCTTTATTCTTCCAAATCTTCTGATGCGATGACCCCTTCTCCTCCGATCGTTGATTCAATCTGGACCGTTGAATCCACAAGAACCAACAGCCAGGATTCAATTATGCCTCGCTCGCAGCCCCCATCATCACATCTTCCAATTTGATCTGGACCATTGAATCCACAAGAACCAACAGCCAGGATTCAATCACACTCCACCCACAGTACTCTGTCATTACACTCTCCGATTCAATCCTGACCGTTTATCTCTCCTCTGATCCGACGGCCAATGCTTAATCGCACATCGCAAATCCAAAGTCTCGTTTTCTTTTTCACCTTCGATGTCTGATCCCTGATTAAATCCCAGTCGTTCATTCCTCCAAATCCAATGGCCAGTGTTTCATCGTATCACGCCCTTCTATCACATAAGCCTCCACCATCTCGACCTCTGATTTAATCTCCACCATCGATCTCTCTTCAGATCGGATGCCCCACATCACATCACTCCATCACATCGGAAAAATGTAAAGGCTTAGTCTCTTTTCCTTGTCTCCTCCGATGTCGATTCCTGATTTAATCCTAGCCGTCAAATCCACAAGAACCGACGGCTGAGATCGTATCGCACTCCGTTCATAAGCCTTTCATCATTGACCCATATTTAATCTCCACCATTGATCTCTATCATGATCTGACGACCCTCATTTAACCTATCGATATTTTCCTCCATACTCCCGGTCCCACCACCAAACGCCCCCGTTTCCCCTCATTTTCACCTTTTTCCTTTGTATTTTCCCATGCATAAGTTTTTACACTTTAACACTAAAGGTCATTTTTTCCACCTTTTCTCTTCAAACCTTGGTTTTCATCATGAAACCTTTCTCCACCATGGGCCCTGCATACACTTATCCCTACAGCTCTTCATCCATCACATTCAACCGGCACCATTGGATCTAGAGCCTCCAATCCAACAGTCAATGATCAATTTCGCGTAATTTTTGAGCCCTTCTCATAGTGCGCAACTTTTACGTGATAAAAGTGGTTTCAGAAATCCACGTGTCGAATTCTTACCTATATTTCATTCCAAAAGTTAAAATTTCTTCCCCCTAATTTCATTTTGCAAAAACCGCTGGCGATTTTCCTCCATACCGCCTACCCTCCCTCGCAGCTTCATTTTCACTTTAAATCATAGTCAGACATCATCCTGATATAATAGTCCATGTTATGTCGCGACTTCATTCATCTAAAATTTCATGGATCTCCCAAATGACTTCATTAACCAATATTCACCATTGATCATCCTGATCTAACAATCCACATTCATCCTCGTGCCCAAAACTTCAAAGCACCTGGTTAGCTGCTCTGCCAGGTTTTTCATACATTTTCCGGTCCAATCACATTCTTCCTCACTGCTCCTCTGCGACCCCAGAGCCTCTACAAGCAGTTGAACCAAGCCCATATGGATTTCTTAACATGTTTATCGTATGTTTGCAGGTTTTTTAATGGCTGATGAAGGAATTAAAGTTTTACAGTCACAAAGGTGACACAAAGGTTCAGATGGAAATCTCAGGGCCAAAAAACAATGACAAAGGGTATCAATACAGAAGCAGATCAAGCAATCAAGCAAAGTTAAAACATAAAAAAAGTTAAAATAGGTTGAAGTACAAAGAGACAGAGTAGTTATTAGTGCAGAATGTTGACTGACACAGACGTAGCCCATCTCCATGCTCAAAGGCCTGCCAAGCAATTATTTCACTAGGGAAGCTACTACAAACTGTTAGAAGCATTTATTTAGAAGTATGGAAGTCCTCATAGCCAATTCTTCACTTAACTCGCACCAAGAAGATAACAGTACCACTCCAGATGGTTTTTCCTCTCAAGGACACCCTGAGGGTGACTTCTATCATATCAAAATGGTCTCAACAAGCTACAAAGTTATTGATCCTTTCTACATTTAATGTTATGTTATGACACAACATGGAGCATTCGAATTCTCTCTCCTATCTCTGAATGATCATTTAAACTTTCCACACCTACTTTTCCTCATTTTTCCTATAAATACTCTTCGAAGTCTCATTGTAAAAGGTTGGCATTTTGTGAATTCTAAAGTAATAAATATTGTTGCTTTGAAGAAGCATTGGTGTTCTGAAAGAGTGTGCAAGTCTCTATATTTTTCTGTTGATGAAGGAGGCTGGACCATTGGATCCCTGAGCCTGGTTATGGTGAAGTAATCTCTATTGTTAATGTCATTTCCCATTTATCACTCTCTTCCATTATGCTTTGACTTACAGTAGGATAAAAATTTTAGGTACAAAAATGTATCTTAGAAGCACCTCTGACCTATTTATCCTTCACTGTTTTTATGTTTTATGCTACTGAAAATGACAGGGTAGTCGAATAGCTCTCTTCAATATTAAGTTTGTTTTATTTCAGAAATGGTTAATTCGGTTGTGCTAAAGATTGTCTAGGTGTTCCCTCTTTCTTTACCACTGAATATTGTATCTGAAAGTATCCCTTTGATTATTAATGCTTGCCGTTTGACAGTGAGGTCTGTTTCAATCATACCCTCTGTTCATTATTGTAATTATTATGTTGAAGGCCCCTATAATTTCAGTCCTAGATGTCTAAGGCATTCCCTCTTCTTTGAATGAAATTCTATGTTTTTGTTGATTAAGCCTTCTGCAATAAACTCATAGGAGGAAATAGGGCATTCCTCGAATCATATAGTTCATCAAGAAGGTTTTAGTCTGCATTTCTCTTTCCTTTGAGTGTTTACATTGATTAAGCCCAAAGAAGTGAGCTTACTGGAGGAAATAGGGCATTCCCCGAATATTTTAAGCCATTGTGAAAGGGTTTAGCTTGTTTTTCACTCTTAGTCCTTAATGTCCATCCCATTTCACCTATATTATTCAACAGATCCTTGACCAAGTTAGATTGGCCCTCTGGTTTCCCTTCCTTCTCAATCAGAACTATTTGGGCTTTCACATGACTCCATTGCCCAATGGCTTGTAGATTCCCATGCTCTATCTATACCACATGAAACACATTTTCCAAACCAAACAAACAAAACCCTTGTGCTCTATAACTAGCCTAAGACCTTAAATTGAACTTTAAAGATACATTGTTCTTTACCTTTATAGATATATCCCTCTCTGGATCCAGGAGGGCTAGATCCTAAGATCCCAAAGTAGTTTTGATGTTGTCTTGTCTTTTGGTTAGCCAATCTACCAAAACATAGGAACCCCAACAGAAATGTAGCTACCTCTTATAGACATGGTTCAAATTACATATGAACCTGGTTCAAGGTACTATTTGTTAACACTGGAAAATCGTACAGCAGAAGACGACATCAATTAATTTCGAGGCCAAGGATTTACAAGATAGGAATACATTATGGAATTAAGAAGTGTTTAAAATCTTTAAAGTTTTGAGAAAATAAGATTTGAACTAGTCATAAATGCTCAAATGCGCACTTTTTCCTTTGAGAAGAGCACCTTTTGCACGCCTTTTTGCCCGATAAGCGCGCATTCCTAGAAATGGAAAAAAGTCACTTTCCGGGACCACAACAAGCAAAGGACAATTACTCCCTATGTGAAAGCTGCCTAAGGATAGCCACCAGCGCCTCCTTAGACATTATGTGAGAACACAAAATAATATTTGAGCACACAATGGAATCACACCTCTCCCTTCGGTCACCATCCATCATGTACCAAGGGAGGGAAGGAGGTTTTGAAGCTCACCTATATAAACCCACCAAGAGATGAACAAACGGTGATCACAAAGTTATGCTAGCCAAATTTTCCCAAGCAACACCAACATTGTGTGTGACTCGGAGCTGGAGATAAAGAGGACTCGATAGTTGGCCACCCAACATCTTATTCCACCACAGTAGAGAGAGAGTGTGAGACTGCATCAGAGGTAGAGCTTGGAAGGCAACATCCTTGCATCAGGACCTAGAGCCATTGCCTAGGTTCCCTTTGGAAAGTGGGTAAAATTTCTTCTCCATTTCAAACATTTAATAAGAAGAGGCCATCCAGCCATTGTTTGCATTATTATCATTTCGAAATCTCTATATATCTTCTGTATATTTGTGTTTTTTTTTAGTTTTAGTTTAACCAGAGCATACTTCAGCATACTATTTTCACTAAGTTTTATGCTTTTGAGCTCCCCCCCCCCCTTTCTGCCTGATACCAATAGTTTAGAGAGTAGACCACACTCTCTAAGCTTATGATATTTCGTACACCCATGCGACTAATCCACATCAACAAGATTGGCAACTCTGTTGGCGACTCCACTGACATGTTTCGACTTTATGTGGTTGTGCCATATTTTGCAGGAGACCCTTTGTCTATGCCGTAGTAGAGCTGACATTCCTCTGACCCATATTGCAGTCCCTAGACTCACTGAGGTGACAGACTGAAGAAGGCAGGTCCTAATATTTTTAATTTTAGGAGTTTTTCTCACAATTTTTCATCACAAAGGCACATTGCACACGTTCAGGAGTGACCTGCGCGTAGGAAGGTGCACCTATTAAGAGCTTTTGTGCACAAATTGCAGAGAGATTTTTTCTCCCTATTTTATGCATTTTTGCTACTTATAAGTGTGTTGGGCAGCTCGTAATGTATATACCAACACCTGTGTTGATACTCCACAGCTTATGAGAACTCATTTTTTGTTGCTTTTTGTAGGCATTTAGTTAGTTATCATTTAAGTTGGTTTTTGCAAAAAAGTACTCACATAGTTTAAGTAGGGCGCTAATTAACCATTGCTTTCCAAACAATTTATGTTTGTTGCACATTTTGGTATGCACACTTAGCTTAACTAGTCCAAGTAAGTGGCTCATACCACACATGCATAAGCTAGCGTCGAAATATTTTAGTTTAAATTCAATTTTTGCATCTACGAAGTTGTGGGACTAGGATTGAATCTTCAATTAGAGCAAGTAAACTCTGTTGTCTTTCCACCATTTGGTGACCCTAGACAAGAATATGAATAATCTACATTTTTTATTCATCATCTCCCTTTAGTCACTCACATAGAGTAATTAGGGAGATCTATAAGTGGCCCATTATTCGCAAATTCTTTCTATTTGAGCAGGGAACAACATCACATAGTTTAACTAGGGGACTCTTGTAAAGGATCACCGATATCCATATGTTCAAATTATGAGATTGTTCACCATACGCTCACACACATTCACCCACTAAGAAAATAAAGCCACCTAAAAATAACTTAAACCAACTCACTAAATTCTCCCCACATAGGCCATAAGAGAATTTATAGATTAAGTTAGGATCAAGGGGGTAGGCATCTAATAAGCTGCCTTGATCACACTTCACATTGAAATATAGAAGTTGCATATTTAGGGAGCTTTAAAATCCACCTATCAACCCACAGAAAATAAAACCTGAGCGTGGCAGAGACATGATTCCGAGGGGGTTAGGCTTAGGCACAGTGCGTGTGGTATCAGCTTGGGCTACCTGACCCGGATGATACTCGATACTGTTAGCTGACTACAAAGAAGCCTAAGACTCAAATGCTCATGTGAGACGGTGGTTCTTAGTGGCCAAAACTGGGGCATCCTTTACCCTATAGGTGATGGTGCAGGCAAGTGCCATACCCTCTACCCTTACCTTGGTTGATTCTCTTTGGCTGACTAGGGGCGTCGCCAGCTCTTACAAGACCTTGTGCCAACACTCGTAGGAAATTCTCTCAAGGCCCAGTTACTTTTGAGTGTGTAAAGATGTATTAGGTCTTCTAGGATTTTGAGTATCACGCACAAACAAACAAAACCATTTCTGCTTGAAGGATCACATAGATTAAGTTAAAGGAAAATTCATTTAATTTTCACTTTGTTTTATGTATGTGGCCATAAATTTTTCGTGATCATAGACTCGATCCCCTCAAAATTTTTCCAAAACCTAACCTGGTTGAAAATCACACAGTTCCAATCGAACCTCGTCTGTCCAGGAATCTTGTGGACCTCCCCCATTACCGAGAGGGGTTCCAAGTGTTTCACCGTTTAGGCGTCAAAGTCGGAACATTGCCACAGTGGTTGGTTCCTCCTTTCTTGGAGCAACCTTAGTTGGGAGCCCTAGTTAGTCTCCCAACACCACATCGCACACCACCCACCCCTCATCCCCTGGGGGGCAAAGGAGCGCATCCCATATGGGAAGCTAGCTAAATTCATAATAGGGTATGTCACAGACGAATCCTCATTCTAACCAAAAATTCATGTCTTCACACATTGCCATGGCGTCAACCTCCCAGTCACCCTTCTTAGCAGCGTTGAATCTACCAGATTTGACCAAGGTCACTGTTGACCCCATAGCACAGGACCCCAATTGGCCTCCCATGCCCACGAAGCTCCCTTCAGACATACCAAAGTTTGAAGGCAAGCAAGCAGACGACCCAGGAAATCATATAATGACCTTTTACCTGTGGTGCTCATCGAATAGCATCATTTATGATACTATTTGGTTGAGGCTATTTTAACGCACTCTTGCGGGAGTGGCTGTGAAATGGTACGTGGAGCAACCTCCTACATCACATGGAAACTTTAGCGCCCTTGCTACTGCATTCCTCACATACTTTTAGTTGCCTATTCACCACGATTCGACAATGGAGTTACTGACTCATTTCAGAAAATCCCCCTCTACCCATATTTCAGAACATCTCCATGAGTGGAGGCGACATCGAAGTTTATGCAAAGCACAACTTGACGACCGAGTCCTTCTAGATTTACTCTTGAAAACTATAACGGTGGAGATTTCAAAGGATGTGGTGCAATGTAACCCCACATCTGAAGAGCATGCAATCAATAAATCCCAACAGCTTGAACTAATCTACACACGATTAGGTTACATATACAATATCCTAACCAATGCCCCACGCCTGCAATCTTATCAAGAATTTCCAGGCACGTCCAACTCTCTAGGTGGACTTATTGGGTCGATGACCCAAGGGTACCTACGCAGCAGCAGTCAGAATCCTAGTTACACACATGAGTCTACCCAGAACATGTCTCAACCTAGATTTCCTAGTGATCATATGCAGGAGAAAAATTTGACTAATAGGGCGCAAGCACATCACCAAGCAAGACTTTATCCTCCAGTTGAGGCGACCTAGTACGCAGGAATAAAAACTGACAGAAGAACTCCCCCCCAATGGCTAGGTGCAAACATGGGACAACAATATGCTCAGTCCCAAACACATAAAACACCTACACAAAACAATGCACGGGTGAACTTTGTGCAGTCGTCCCAAACTCAACCACACCAGTATGATGAGGAGAATTATCCTCCTAACTTGTTTAAGGGAAAGGTAAAAAACGAACCCAAAGGGAACCCTGGACAGGGAGGCAGCAACTAACAGCACCCACTGCGATCCCACGCTGGAGCTAACTCCAACCGGAATCAGAACTAGGAGCTAAGCAATGCCCAAAGGCAAGGAAAAATTACACCTCTATGAACAAACCATTATTTTTCAATATGTGGTGAGTACAGGCACTATACTCACCATTGTCCCAAACTCCCTGAGCTTAAAAAGCTTCAGAGTAATCGAGGACATTGAGGATCTTCCCAGGAAACTGTGGTTATGCCAGAACCCTTCCCCCATCAAGGAACGGTCAGCACTCAGCAGTAAAACCCCGACGATTCCAGGAAAAACAACCATGAAATTTACATGGCTGGGGAAGAAATGTTTTTCCAAACTCGGAATCATAGCTATGACACCCCAACAGACACCAGTACGTCAGGGGCTAGTATGAGCATGCCAACTGCACCTTTAACCATTCCAAAGATTCCTTTGGAACCATTGCCATAAATGGTAAAAGGGCCTAATAGAGGAGCAGGTAACTACTCCAATGTGGCCAAAAATTACAGCATCATAGATGATTTAGCTCAATCACCTGCTGCTATGTCTGCACTAGAAGTATTGCAATGGTTCCCAAAGGAACAGAAAGCCCTAATTTCTGCATTAGGCGCTGTCTACCCTGCTGACACGCACATTATGGCATTTGACTTAGACAAAGCCAACCCTAGGCTTCCCTCCATGGTTTCCTTCCAGATACCAGTATCGGTATAGAATATCACTATTCACCAATGTGTCATTGACGAGGGTGCATCCACATGCATCATGTCAAATAATGTATGGTAGAAGTTAGGAGCCCCCAAACTCAAACTTTTCATCATCACACTCAGAGCATACGATGGTCATCCCTCAACCCCCATCGGTCTCTTCCAAAATGTACCTGTTTGTTTAGCCAGCAAGACGGTCCACACAGACATAAAAGTCTTGGAAGTTCACTTGGATTACAATATACTCCTTGGGCAGAGTTACATGTATGCCATCTCTGCCATAGCGTCCTCCGTCTTCTGCATCATGATTTTCCCCCACTAGGATCGAATCATCACAGTATACCAACTGACACACAGTGAAATTTTCCCTTGACAAACACAGATGTAATTCTACCCTATGTAGGTACAATTGTAGATGGTCTTTCACGGTATCAAGAATATGGCCCTGGCCAGTTCAAACCATCGTCTGTCCTAGGGTCATTCCTATGAGACCCTCCCGTTATCCCCGAGGTATCGCCCGATGCCACAAGGGCCCTGGTATGCATGATGTCCACATCAAGCATCGTGGTTAGTGAGGACATGGACTCAAGCAGTAATGATACAAAGGCATCAACTAATATAGCCTCCCTAGTCTACGCCACCTCCCAAACTCCTTTCCTCTACCCACCTCTTGGATTCACCTCCCAGCAGGTCTTGGAAACACTATTATTATCCAATATATCATTGGAATTCCCAGTTTTGTATCTCATTCCCCCTCCAGGAATGACAGCTACCAACATTACTGCATTTGGGTTAAACCCCCCTGGTCCCAAGGAGCCCCAACCTACCCAAGCAGCAGTCAAAACCGCCCCCGCAAGGGAAATTCCCATTACATAACTCGTGACCACGACCAAGAAAACCGCCAAGAAAGGAAGGAAAGTGGTCACTCCCACTATGAAAGGGGAGTCATTAGCCTATGTTATATGTGATGTTAGAGGACATGCTACCCACATATGCTTGGAGTTGGACGAATTAAAACCACTCCTTGGCTGCGAGGCAGGCACGTCGAAAGGACATTTCGTAAAAAGGAACTTACCACCAACAGTACAAGAAAACCGCTACATACCAATCATGCATGCACTCTCTGTGACACCTATAGGCATTATACCCACCATTGTATAGAAATAACACGATATAGGGATGCCTTACATGTAGTCAAGCAATCCTATCAAGAGGATCCCTCCATCTAGTCTATCAATGACTAGCCGCGCACCATCCTATACTTAAAAGAGGAGCATAGATTCGTAGAAAGACCCCCGATAATGCCCATTATATGTTTCACGCTATGCGATGAATGTGGCCACTACCTCGAGAGCGTGCCGCATTGGAACTCATTCATAGATGGTATCCAATCGAAAGGGTTCACTACGTGGGGCTACAGGCAACAAAATTCACATGCCCGTTATGCGACGAAAATCAGTTATTGGAAGATTTTCACTACATACCTCGCTTCCAGCTAGCCCTTACTAGCCTCCACTCAGCCATATTTCACCTTTCCAAAGAAGACAATATGGATGCCGAATCCATCGGCAACTCCATGACACAAGTAGAGGAGATGAGCGGGTCTATAATGTTCTTATCATCTGAAGAACAGCCGATCGGGGAACCCCTAGTTGCCCCCAAAGGCACGTCATGAAACCCACCCACATGCACATTATGCAAGCAGACGGACCATATAGTCATCCACTACCCTGACTTAGTAGCATTATGATGTTGGTACCCCGCCTGGCCTCAGACCAAGCACGATGGGACCCCCATATCACGAATATTTTGCTTGATATGTTAGGGTAACCATTAGGACCGACATTTTACTTATGTCTCGTGGATCCGTCCCATTATCGACATGATTAATTTTATAGAAAAAATGACAAGAGATCTCGAAGAATGGCATAAAATATATATCGCTAGCTCAATGTCCCCACCACTGCAGTGGTGTGTCAAGCTTGATAAGACCACACACCAACCACGTATACCCCAAGCCAAGCCTAGGATAACATATGGCCTATGTGATCTAAATGATCACCGAGTCAACCAATGCAGAGAACTCAAACACCTTGCAAACAGTCTCTGCATAATCTCGCCTCTCACTCAAAAAATTCTCTCTAATCAAGAGAATATCACACGCACTTATTGCCAAATTTTCTCACACTTTCATCATACATTTAAGTGTACACATCTCCCCAAGATGAGAGCAGCTAGAGCGGAATTAATTCAACCACCCACCAAAAATGGAGGCAAGTCTCAACCTACGATGCAAAAATGGAAGCAAAAGATGACCTGGTCCACAAGTGACCCTTTCCAAGTGTCCACATCAGGAACATCGAGTAGTGTATAATCTCACACTATATAATCTATCAGTGCTATGATACCATGCACCATTTTCACCAGTCATGATCACGCACCGGAGGTATGCCTGCTGCTAAAAGCATTCAGGCACCTTTGCGATAAAAACAACTTCCACCTACCGGAAATTGACTATCCTAGCAAGAAAGCCAACCTTTGGCTCATACAGGACTCCGTTACTGAGATCCTTCCCCTACCACATGCCAATGACACAATTCACCACATATGACTTGTATCATCGCACGCCCAAGACAAGATTTCAACCACCTCCTCGTCATAGGATTTGCACTTTATTCCTGTCACAACAGACTAAGGCACCTTACGCCTTTGCATAGATTTCCACAAGATCCAAAACTTGCATACCACCATTGAACTCCTTGATGACACCCAACCTCTATAACAATGCCTATTACAACTATATCTAGTTGACGAAAGCAGGTGACAATCACTGCAACACAATGAGGCCCATAAAAAAAGGGTAGAAGCATCATTTGACCACCACATCACGCCTCACTCATTTACTGAGGGAGAGTTAGTCCTTTGCTATGATTTCACAAAAGAGGCCTTAGTGCCAGGAAATTTTGAAATGTTTTGGAAATGATCTGAAAATGGAAGTACTTGAAAATGTGTGCAAGGTATCCATTTCCATTTAATTAAATACATGCAAAATTTTCCATGTCTTGCTGATTAAACAAAGTTTTTTTGGTAATTGTTTATGAGTTTATGTGTGAGGGTATGTTTTTTAAACTAACTGTTTAACATATCATAACAACAAAAAAATTAAATAAACTTCAGCATAATATGACACAGATGTTTGGTGAGCAGTTCACCCCTCTTGGGCTACGTCTGCTGGAGCAAGCCTCCTAAAAATGAGCTTGTCCTCTTGTATTAAAAAGCTCTCAAATGCAATACAAGTTGAAAAGTTCATCAATATCCAAATATGAATGTAAATATAGATTCAAAAGAAATGAAAATGCCAAAAATGCCTTTCCATATTCACTAAACAGTGAAAAATTACCAAATACAGTGCATTCTTCAACAAGGCCCTCATGGCTCTTTGAACTCTTATAAAGTATTTCGGGCTATAGAAGTCCTCAAAAAATTCTAAAACCTATTCCATTAGGTTCATAAGTTTGAAAATAGCTGAAAATAGTTTTTGGATCACCTCAAACAATGAGGTACAACTCCAGATAACTCCATTTTCCCAATGGCCCTGGTGGCTCTCCAAGATTCCCTGAAGCTAAATTGGATGTATAGCACCTATAATACATCTATAACCTATCAAAATGGCTTTGGAATGCTGAAAATAGTTGAAATTGGTTTTTTGTTCACCTCAAATGGTTAAGCATAGCCCAAAACAACTCCAACTCCCTCTTGGCCCTAATGGTTCTCCAAGCTTCCCGGAAGAAAAAGTGGCTGAAAATCAAATCTAATGGCTCTAAAAACTATCTCAATGGCTCCAAAATCCTCAAATTACCCAAAATTGACCAAATTTTTTTCCAATTTGGCCCAATATTGGAGAAGTTATGACCAAAACAAACTTCTGCCCAGTCTTCCCTAAACAAGCTCCACTAAAAGTGGCCTATCTGTAGTTAACTGGAGTTAATTTTGGTGGTCCGACCTAAACTATCAAACCTGCTCCCAAAATTGGTGGACAGTTAGTAGTTACATTTAATTTTAGGGGGTGGCGCAGTTAGTGGTCACATGGTATCGAATCTGTAGGCGGAATCAACGTTTAACAAACCATGTTTAAACTGTAACAACAACTTTTATGCTAGTGTGGTCACATGTGAATTTAAAGTTTAATGGTTCATATATCCACTGGTGATAGGCCCTAGGTTCCTACCTTATGGTCATATGAGCTCTGGGCTAGCCATAAGGGGCTAGCCCTTTTCCCATCGGACGGAATTTAATTTAAACTTTAAATATGTTGTTCAAACTATGTATAACAAGCACCATCGCGCAGCCCAATGGTAAGTTGTGGGCGTGCTAGACCGCAGGTCACGGGTTCAATTCCTCGGACCTCTAAATAATTTTAACATATACAATTTCTTTCCACAGCATGGGGGTCACGTGGCGGCCTCTGAGCCTGCCATGTTGTAGCCTCCCATTGGTCCATTCAAAATGAAGTCAAGCCACCATCGAATACAATGCTGCTACTTATCGAAATAGGATTGGCTTGAGTGGAATATTCTAGGGAATATTCCAGCGAATATTTCGAAAAATATTATAGGAATATTCCTTGGAATATTCTTTTTTTCACTTTTCAAAATTTGAAAGTCAAACCTAGTCAACTTAGTTTTTTGTAGTTTATTGAAAACTTCAAACTTGCATAACTTTCACATATGATGTCATATTTGAGTGCCATTCATGGCACCAGGATCGTATCTATAAGGCCTATCCAGTCATTCTTGTTCCAAGTGATTTTGAACACATTCAATTTTGAAAATTTTCCATAGCTTGGACTTGAGCTCCTAATCACACCTCCCAAATGAGAAGCTTTTGGACCCCAAAATCTCACTGAAATTTTGAAACTAAACTGTACAATGAATGAGAGAATAACAACATCCTCTTCTCTTCAGCCTTCAAAATTTTTCCTGATTTTCCAACTGCCCTCATGGCGCATTTTTTCTGAATGAGCCATGTACTTGTGCTGAATCCCGACCAATTTTTCTCGCTATACCAATCTTCCATTATGAAACTAGAAATGACCCTTGCTAAAATTTGTGCCCTATTTTCTTGCATGCCTTTCCATCTCATGGAATCTTGCACTGCTTTGCACCGACACTTCATTTTCTGCACCAATCGACAACAAAGGTACCTTTTGCAACATACGACATCAACAACAAGTTGACCTCAAATGTGCTATATAATTGACACACAAAATTTGTAACAAGTGTGCACATAATCGACAAAAGTTGATAAACGACAAGATACATCTTTACAAACATGTGTATGTATCATGTACAATGAACTATATATATTTCATTAATTACACATACAACCTCTATGTATGTGTGCAACTTCAACTCTTCTTTTCAAATACCAACAAGTACATCATACCAAAAACATGTGGGTGACTTAGAGCTGAACTGAAAGACATTTCTGCAATATAAGTGAGTATCATACTCATATTTTACACCTCCATGGAGAAATTTTGCAACAACAAAGAAATTCCTTCAATTGAAACTTCTTTTACATGCAATCTTGCATCAAAATTTTCAACTGAAATACATGCATACAAAATATAAAATTTCCATGCACAAAATGAGTATGACTTATTGCAGTAAGAAGTTAATCCACTTCCTACCAAGCATCTTTTCCTGCTGCAACTTTTCTACATGTGAATCTTCCATTTCCACATCGATAATGGAATCTATAGATCCATTTGCGCAAATATTTTTGTCCTCTAGTTGCATGTGCTTTGGACAACTTGTTGGATGCAAAGTCCAATAGTGAGAGACATCATGTCCCTTATTTTGAAAAAATGTGCAACTCTTGTGCACTTTTTGGGAAAAAAAATTTTGCCTCTTCTCCTTCATGTTTGCTTTCTTTTTCAACCAGCATCTTGAAGCAACATGGTTAGATCCACCACAAAATGTGCAAAAAAAATTTCTTTCATTTGAAAAAGAAAAAATATCATTCTTTGTTGAAACATAATCAAATTTATCATGTGAATAATTATACCTCTTTTGTTTCTTGGAATGTCCATCCTTTTTGTCTTCGAAAGACGATGAACTAGTAGAGGAGACAACTTTCTTTTTCAAACTTTCATCACAGTTCTTGTCTTGAAAACTGTTTGAAATTGAATGCTTGCCATAAGTGGAATTTTTACCCTCTACTCGCTACAATGAAGGCTTAAAACAATGGCAATCATCCTTAAAAAAATTTTGACATATATGCATTTTAGAACTTGGAATAAAGGCTCTCTTTAAATCTGCATCACATGCATTCAAGGATTTGGAGTCTTCACCATTAAACTGCACATAACCAATACCAAAATTCTTGGGTCACTCCAAAACTGACACAGGGTCAACCATTCCTTGTGCATGCTTGCCAAAACCTTTCCCTTCATGATACCCCATCTTAAACATTAATTTGGACCCTATACCCCTTGTATGTTTTTCTAAAGAACCAACACACTTTTCAATTGAGGAAATTGAAGACAAGTTTGAATGGTCTACCTCTTCCTCAGACATTTTCTTGGAAAAAGCTACTTGAGCTTCAAGGAGTTGTTTCTCCATGTCATGCAGTCCTTGGAGAATTGTTTCCTTCTCTTCCTTCATGGCTAACAATTGTGCATGAAGCTTAACACTTTCTCTTTGATCCTAAATTAGAATCTGCACCATGTCCTTCACTTTAATGAACTCATTCTTCATGTCATCATTGAAGAATCTCATAAAGGAGGAAACTTCACTTGTGGAAGAAGTTGACATTATGTAAATGGTCAAATTAACAAAAGGAACTTCCAAAGAAAAGTTCTCAAATCTTTCAATAAAATGACAAGCTTTAACCAAATGTCTTTACATCCATACTCTTATTCAAGCATCCATAAAACAAAAACTCCAATAGCTTTTGTAGCAAACACTAATCAAGTGGGTTTTTTTTCCAAAGTTAATCTTGAGGTAATTTGGGGTAAGGAAGTAGCCTACAACTCTTTTTTCCTTTCCAAGACTTAGCTATCAACATCTATCTTTTCAACTCAAGCAAACTCATACAATCAACCATTCTGAAACCAATAAAATAGTCAATATTTTACAGTGTTTTAACACCTTTTGGACAACAAAAAATTCCCAACCTAAGCTCCAATACAACCTGGCTCTGATACCATCTGATCTAAAAATGGAAGTACCTGAAAATGTGTGTAAGGTATCCATTTCCATTTAATTAAATGCATGCAAAATTCTCCACGTCTTGTTGATTAAACAAAGTGTTATTGGTAACTATTTATGAGTTTATGTATGAGGGTATTTCTTTTAAATTAACTGTTTAACATATAATAACAAAAAAACACAGTAGATAAACTTCAACATAATATGACATAGATGTTTGGTGAGCCGTTCACCCCTCCTGGGCTACATCTGTTGGACCAAGCCTCCCAAAATGAGCTTGTCCTCTTGTATTAAAAATGCTCTCAAATGTAATAAAAGTTTAAAAGTGCCTCAATATTCAAATCTAAATGTAAATATAGATTCATAAGACATGAAAATTCTAAAAATTCCTTTCCATATTCACTAAACAGTGAAAAATTACTAAATACAGTGCCTTCTTCAACAAGGCCCTTATGGCTCTTTTAACTCTTCCAAATCTTTTTAGGCTATAAAAGTCCTCAAATAGTTCTGAAACCTCTTCCATTAGGTTCAAAAGGTCAAAAATAGCTGAAAATGTTTTTTAGATCACCTCAAACAATGAGGTACAACTCTAGATAACTCCATTTCCCCAATAGCCCTAGTGGCGCTCCAAGTTTCCCTAAAGCTAAAATGGTTGTAGAAAACCTCTACTACAGTTGGAACCTATCCCAATGGCTTTGGAATGCTTAAAATGGTCAAAATTGGTTTTTGGTTCACCTCAAATGGTTAAGCATAGCCCAAAACAGCTCCAACTCCCTTTGGGCCCTGATGGCTCTCCAAGATTCCCTGAAGAAAACGTGGCTGAAGGTAAACTCTAATGGCTCTACAACCTGTCCCAATTGCTCTAGAATCCTTAGAATACCCAAAATTGACCAAAATTTCATCCAATTTGGCACAATATTGGAGAGGTTATGACCAAAAAAAACTTCTGCCTAATCTTCCCTACAAAAGCTCCACTAAAAGTGGGCTATCTGCAGTTAACTGGAGTTAATTTTGGTGGTCTGCCCTAAAATATTGGACCTGATCCCAAAATTGGTAGACATTTAGCAATTATGTTTAATGTTAGGGGGTGGCATAGTTAGTGGTCACATGGTATCGAATCTGTTGGTTGAATCAACGTTTAACAAACCACGTTTAAAATGTAACAACAACATTTATGCTGGCGTGGTCACATGTGAATTTAAAGTTTAACAGTTTACATCTTCATTGGTGATAGGCCATGGGTTCTGGCCTTGTGGTCATATGAACTCTGGGCTAGCCCTTTTCCCATCCAATGGAATTTAATTTAAACTTTAAATATGTTGTTTAAACTATGTGTATCAAGCACCACCGTGAAACCTAATGGTAAGTTTTGGGCAGGCTAGACCGCAGGTCATGTGTTCAATTCCTTGGACCTCTAAATAATTTTAACATACACCATTTCTTTCCATGGCATGCGGGCCACGTGGCGGACTCCGAGCCTGCCACATGGCAGCCTCCCATTGGTCCATTCAAAATGAAGTCAAACCACCATCGAATACAATGCTACCACTTGTCGAAATAGGTTTGGCCTGAGTGGAATATTCTAGGGAATATTCCTTGGAATATTATTTTTTAAATTTTTTTAAATTTGAAAGTCAAACATAGTCAACTCAGTTTTTTTGTAGTTTACTAAAAACTTCAAACTTTCATAACTTTCACATACGATGTCAGATTTGAGTTTTGTTCATGGCACCAAGATCGTATCGACGAGGCCTATCCGGTAGTTTAGGTTGCAAGTGATTTTGAACACTTTCAATTTTGAGCTTTTTCCATAGCTCGTACTTGACCTCCTAATCAGGAAAGGGCCCTATATCATCAAACATTTTCTCTGGTAGGGGGCATACATCTTGACAGAACCGGATGGGACCTACCTCACTAACCTCGTCAATGGAATTTACCTCAAGAATTTTTATCCATAAGGGCCCTAGTAGCCCTTATCCCCTAGAGTTAGAGTACACAAAAATCCAAATACCAAAATATTGTTTACCCAAAGACCTAAACACGCTTAAAGTGCCACCATGGATCACCACCTTGAACCCTATTTCAGATTTGTTGATGGAGCATCATGATGGTCTCAAAACTTAGCTGCAGCCACCTGGGTCATCTACCACCCTGACCAATCACCACTGTGTTCAAACGATGTGCGCATCGGATCAACAAAAAAAAATCAGGCAGAGTATGACGCTGTTATCAGACTTATGTGCGATGCCCTCCATCAAGGCATCCGTCGTATGCATGTCTACCTAGATTCCCAGTTAGTGGTATCACAGTTAAACCAAACATTTGAAACCAGAGACACAAACCTGTTTAGAAAATATTTGTGTGCCAAAATATTAAGCAAAAAATTTGATTACATTACATTTTCACATGTATCAAGGAATCAAAACCAAGCAGCTAATTGCATAGCTTACAATATCCTAGACTGAAATGCATCACAAATAAAACAACATACATAAAAAACAAAAAAAAAAGATATCCATCAGCATAAAAATCCATAAACCGAAATGGATATCACACCATGTAGAGCCGCAAAAATATCTCTCATATATATATAAAAAAATATGTGTATCTGAATACAAAAATAGTATCACTGGCCCATTAGCAAGCCCAAATATACAAGGGTCATCAAAAATAAGGGAAGCATCCTCATAACGAGTGCTTTCCCTATGTATAAAACTACTCTAGGGGGTGCCCCCTCGAGATGAGCATTGGGCCCACCACCGCTCCTGGTGCCACCACCGGAGTTGCTGTCACGACTGCAATAGCTAACAGTCGTAGAGTGGGTTGGTAATTCCTCTCACGGACCATTACTATCTCTATACAAACCTCCTCGACGTCATCCATAAAACCTTGGGCAGGCTTCCCATGGGTCAAACAGTCCACTCAACCTCGGAAGCCCTTTAGAGCATCCACCTGAGTCGTAAGTACTGCGATGCATGCCTCAGCTACATCTACACGAGCTTGCTCAGCCACTACCTCAGCTATAGCTAAGATGCTACCCTCACCAGAAGGGCCAGCACCATCCCCGACAGTTCCACCGACACCACTTGGTCCACTGGCACCACCCTATCCACCTGCAGCACCTCCTCCTTGACCACCCCGCGGTCGTGGAGGAGGATCATGACCCACGAGTCAGGCCACTGGGCATCCCACCTTGCCAACATCTACACGAGTAACCAAAATAATTTCAATGTCAATAAAAAACACTCAAGTACATAAAAACGTGAACAAATGCATAAATATAGCACATACTTGCGTGACCCCAAACATAACCGAAAGGGAGACCAATATATGGATCACCCTGAAAGTCCATCCCTGCGTACGGGTATGGAAAAAACATCTACAGATTGACCTCAAACCAGGCCTCTGTCATGTCATTCCAATAACGACCCACGATACCACCACCGCCATGTGGCATCACTAAAGCCCACCTCCTCATGTGTGTCTCCCTCGGCCCCCCAATAGGCACAGCCACAATGGGCCTTAACAGCACGCCCCTCTCATACATCATGTTGCATAAGATGCTAGCGTATGAAAATTATTTGGATCTATGTTGGACCTTGTTCAGTTGTGACACCATACCATCAGAACAGAAGCGGGAAAAATAAAAAAAATGCTCGCTCTTCAAGCGGCGTAAAACTCCCACCTACAGGCCCGATGCTCGATGTGGAGAAAACGACCCCGCCAGTCGCACAATAATGGCCAGAGCACACCGCTCAACCACATCTGTCACTGATGTAATATTGATGCACCCCTCAATAAGAGGTGCACCACCGTAATTCCTCCTCCAAAACCTATCCATGTTCACTCACCCAGCAGGGAGTGGATACCTCAGTGCCTCGCCCTAAGGCAGTAATTTGGTCACAAAGTATATATCCATCTCTAGAAAGATAATCAAGTTTGTCCCCATCAGGAAGAACATATTGTGCACCAATTCTCTATGATATAACGTAACAATTTCTCTTGTGCCCAAAGGAACTCATTCTCAACAAATTTCAGAAGGCCCCATGCGGCCAACTGATGGCGCACCCCAGCATCAGCAACTAGAGTGGTCTAGATTTGGGTCTAATCTCGCTTTCTCCACACCAACTTGCCAAGCAATAGGCATCGATCATTACAGAGGAGAAACATCAAAAGGGCCAACAAAAACCCAAGTTTTTACAAAAAACCTTGCCCTTGCGCGCCTGTTTCGTTCACAGGCGTGCCCTTGTGCGCAAAAAGGAGGGAACAATGTGCCTTCGTGCAACTGTCCCTTAGAAATAAGCGCAAGGGGAGCAACTCTTTGCCTAGATCGTCTGCACAATCTAGGACGAAAAGCCCCTTCAAGGCCATACAAACCCAATTTGTACGGCCCTTGGCATCACTAAACTGAAAAAATTGAAATGTAGGACGTCACGGAAGTTACTTCGACATAATATTGCTAATTCCTAAAGGTTGAATGCAATGGCAAGAAAGTCTCTACAATAACCTCTAATCTCCCAAAACTCAACAAGTACAAATTAATAAGATTAGGGCCATAATCCCATATTTATCGCCCTTTTCTAGAACTTCAGAGGTCCATAACAGGATATTAGAAGGTCCGTTCTGCAACCCGTGAGTTGTACGATCATCAGTATACCATGACGATCGAAAGTGATGCCCCACATTCACTTTCCAGAAAAATAATTTTTTAGAGCTGGGAGGTATGCACCCTCCCATATTCCTTTCCAAAATTCACGTTTTACAATAATATTGGATGAAAATAATATGCTTTCACTTGAGGTAGTTTCTTTTTGCAGGAAGAACCTGCAAACCGTTCACAGCACCATCCACTGAAAGTTCTGGAGCAGGTATCATTCTACCCTCAGTATGATAGAGTCCCAAGAAACTTTGCATATCCTGACATCATTTCTCCATTAGAAATAAACCATAGGGTCCTAATGCCTGACCACGTTTATCATCACCTCACCCTGCGTATGATAAATGCCCGCGATGGTCGGTAGAGCCTCCCCTCCATGGTGATCATCATCCAAAGTAGACCATACATCACCCCACAAGTGATGCCATGGCCATACCATTTTAGTCCCAGAAGCACCTCATTCCCATTCACATATCATGCATAAGGTCACGTTCACCATTCAAACTCAACCCCCTTCCCGAACAATTAGGTTGTACAAGCAGATTGAAAGCGCACCTCCGTGCACCGCATTTGGCCCGCCACACCTCCATCAACATAATCCCATCTGCAACATCTTCCGCTTCATCAACCTTGCACATGAGACCAACCAATAGGACCCCTACCCCCAGCAAAACACCTTCCTCACACCTTCAGTGAGCGACCCCTTTCATGTTTTGGCGTACCCGTCTCTGTGTTTTGTACAAACCAAACCCCATAATTTTATTCTTTTGGTAAGTGTACAAAGACCACAAACGATGCCCTTCGCCACTTTGCCCTCATATTTCACCTTTTATCCCATGGAAGCAGCCCCCCATCTCCCTTGGTCGAAGTATTTCACCCCCCATGCACACACCATTCTGACAATCATAACTGGTTCACACCCGCCCTGGAAGTCCTACCGACTCTAGGGATTTTTTCCTTCAAAAATACCTATGACTGCCACCAAGCTTCTCAATTATACTTTTCCCTCGGGCCAATGAATCCCCATCACCCATTTTTAGTCACTGCTCACCAACATGCCTATGTTAAACCCATCATATCTCGATCCCTGACCACTCAGGTCAGTGACTCATGGTTCGGTGAAGGCTTCCCTTTTTTTCGACCTCAACACCTCGTTTCCAAAAAGGAAGCGATACCTTGGATAATCCATCCCCATGCAAAGGGGTATCCTCAGGTGGCACTATGGGAGACATCATTGTCCACAGATGTCATCAATCCTCCTAAAATTTGACTATAGCAAAATCTTTCATGTCATGATGGTATCGTACCATACAACCATTGCACTTTGATCAAGATCCGTCGAAGACTCATGCCTTCATAAGCGTCTCTAACAATAATTCTTACACGGGAAGGCCCCAGCCAGTACATATGCGTACATGACACGGTGATATGCCATACCAGGATTACGCATATGGCTACCAAATTCTACCTATCCTCAAAGAAAAAACACCCCCGAGGGCATCAGCAGTCATCGTCAACAACCACCAGCATCACTACCACAGTAGTGACAGAGACAACACATGTATCTGTCAATTTTGTTTAACTAGCCATAGCATCACAAGCATGGGACATGCCTGCCTCATTGAAATTTTGTAAATATGTTTTATATTTTGTTTTCTTGCAAGGGTTCCCTTAGGCCATCGTTATCTCCAAAACAGTGCAAGGTGTTGTCAATTCCAAAAATACACATAGACCTCTCTCTCTCTCTCTCTCTCTCTCTCTCTCTCTCTCTCTCTCTCCGTACGATAAAAAAAAGAAACTCTAATGTATTTCGGCTATACAGTTCTTCCTAGACCTCACACATTAGGGGGCAACTGTTAACACTGGAAAATCGTACAGCAGAAGAAGACATCAATTAATGTGGAGCCCAATGATTTACCGGACAGGAATACATTATGGAATCGAGAAGTATTTAAAATCTCTAAGGCTTTGAGAAAATCACTAGTCATAAATGCTCAAATGCACGCTTTTTCCTTCGATAAGAGCGCCTTCTGCATGCCTTTTTGCTCAATAAGCCTGCATTCCTGGAAATGGAAAAAAGTCACTTTCCGAGACCACAACAAACAAAGGATAGTTACTCCTTATGTGAAAGCCACCTAAGGACAACCACCAGCGCCTCCTTAGACATTATGTGAGCACACAAAAGAATATTTGAGCACACAATGGAATCACACCTCTCCCTTGGGTCACCATCCATCATGTACCAAGGGAGGGAAGGAGGATTTGAAGCTCAACTATATAAACCCACCAAGAGATGAACAAATGGTGATCAAAAAGTTATGCTGGCCAAAGTTTCCCAAGTAACACCAGCATTGTGTGTGACCCAGAGTTGGAGCTAAAGAGGACTCGATAGTTGGCCACCAAAAATCTTAGTCCACCACAAAAGAGAGAGAGAGTGAGACTGCATCAGAGGCAGAGCTTGGATGGTAACATTCTTGCATCGAGACCTAGAGCCAATGCCTAGGTGCCCTTTTTCAAGTCAGTAAAATTTCTTCTCCATTTCCAACAGTTAATAAGAAGAGGCCATCAAGCCATCGTTTGCATTATTATCATTTCAAACTCTCTATATAGCTTCTGTATATTTTTTTTTTTTTCTTAGTTTTAGTTTAACCAGAGCATACTTCAGCATACTATTTCCACTAAGTTTTATGATTTTGAGCTCCCCCCACTTTCTACCTATTACCAATATTTTAGAGAGTAGACCACACTCTCTAAGCTTGTGCGATTTCGTACACCCGTTTGACTAATCCACAACAACACTATGTATGCTATGTAATTTATTTGTATCATTTAATATATATAAACTAATGCTAGAATTAGTTTGTCATGGAGAAATACAGATAAAAAAAATGCGACTATAAACTATGTTTTGGCCTCCCCGCCTCAGGAAGAGACCAAAATAGTGAAAAAAAAAAACATTATCGTCCTTAAAAGTTTGCCTAAATTTTTTTATTTGGAGGTGAGAGTAAAAAAATTAATGTCACCCGCCCATTTTCCATTCCTATAGGCCCCACTGTGCATGCGACAGGGACTAATAAGAAGTTTTTTATTTTTGGTGTTGCCATAGATGTAGGAATATCAGAGATATTGAATGAGCCCCCAAAGTTTGAAACATTTATAGATAATTTTTTTTCTAGTTGGAAGAGATATTGTTAAATTATGAAAGAATAATTTATTTTATTAATATATTTTTGAAATTTTTGCACTTGGTAATTTTTACAATATACTAAAAATTTAATTCAATGTACATTTTTCATATGAATCAATTACAAGATTCCAGGGATTTTCTTTGAATTAAAAACCTGATATTATAAGAAGCTAATACCAATTGCAACTGAAAATTTGTGCGTCCTCAAATAATATTTAATATGATTTGAATTATTAATATTCAAAACTATTATTATGTTTTTATTATTTTATATTTAAATTTGTTTTATAGTTTTATTAATCATATTTTGTATAAAGAGGAGAAGAAATACAGATATATGATGAGGGATCTCAAAGTAAATATTATACTATTTGAGTAGTAATGGCTAATAGTCACTACAACCTAGAAGGGGTTAAAGACAATTTCTCGCTAAATTTTTGTGTATTGTCTTAAATATTGTCTTTAAGTGTCTCAAATTATTTATCTTAAAAAAATGTGTGTATAATTACAATATATAACACAAGTATTATTGTCTCGAGATAATTTCATTTTTTTCTCTCTAGACGTAATAGTTGGGATAAAAGAAATCCTCTTTATAGAGAAAATATGTCTTTATTCCTAGCTATTGTCTCTCTATAACAATGAAAATTTATATTTAAAAAAAAATACAATATCAAATTTGTCTCCTTAGAGACAATATAAAACAATGAATCAAAAAATTATCTCACCATTGAAATAAATCAATATAAAAAGTATTTAATTAAAAAAAAACTACAATATCATTGATTAATGCATATTAGGGCACACTCAAATTGAAATCCCAACATCTTATAAGATAGGTGCTCTTGCATTAAGCGAGTGTTAGCACTCTATATTTTTCCTAAGCTGAGGAGGAAAATTAGAAAGGTAACCATAAACCACTTTTAAATCTTCGATCTAGCCCTTCCAACCTCAGAAAGGTTTCTCTCTGTATGTTTTAATTTTTAAGTTTTGGTTGTTAAATGAAGGAAAAGTCCACTCGGCATGGAGTCATTAAAATTCTCGGTAGTCAATGAGAAATTTAACAGAGTAGCTGAAATAGGGCGAGCTAGGAAAACTCGTCGATCATCAGATATTTTATGGTGTGGTTGAGATGAAGAAACAAATGATCAATTAAATATAAAACATACTTAAATGCATTTTCTATTTAATCTGAGAAAGAAAACATTAACATTGTTTTAAACAAGCAAGAATACACCAAAGAATACACCAAATATTTTTAGTGCTAATGAGAGATGTATGGTTGCTATCTTTTAATGGATAAGAGTAGTGTTTTGTTAATTTATTTTATGGTTTAAATCTTACTAGTTTGAAAAAGTGTAGTTACAAATATAATCATGAGTACATCTTGGTGTGGCATATTCAAAGTTTAATTCCTTGGTATTTTGATATCGTAAATGTCCCTAGTTCTTGGTTTTTCAAGCTATGGGCTAATCATATTTATTTTATAAAAAATATTTATTAAATTGAGAAAAATAATACTATTGGAGTAAGATACTTGCTTTAAAATGTAATTTACTATTAAATGTGTTAAAAAAATATTTAATATATTAACTTTATTCCTAAATTAATAAAAATACTACCATTCATGGAGAGACATTGTCTAGCGGACTATGGTAGTGATATTTTAATGTTAAACATTTTGACAAAATTCCTTAGTGTGAGTATGACACAGAACTTGTAATGTAGTCATTAACGTTTTTGGACTCCAAACCTTGTTTTTTTTCAACCCTTGTTTTTTTTCATTGTATTATTCTATGATGTGTCATATTTAAAGGGTAATGATTAAATTAATATAGATCCATTTTAACTTTTGGTTTATGAAACTCTTCATCAAAAGTCTTTTTATTCTCAAAGGAATTTTCACGTCAAAAGAAATTTATTCTTAGTAGATTCAAAATCATGATAAATAAAAATTATTAATGTAATGTTATTAATATAATATATAACTATAATGCTAATATTTATTCATATTATTCATTAATAATAATAAACTAAAAAAAAATCATTTGTAATAAAAATTATTTTAACTATTTAAAACCTTAGGAATTTGGCTTCTGTGATCCATAAATTATGTATCAAATCTTTTGGTGAAAATCACGTTCGACTAAATAATATTGATTAAACCTATTAAAATAATATTGATAAAATAATATTCAATATACTAACTTTGTCTTAATTTTTTTTTTTTGTAAATAAGCCTAAATTCTATTGATAATGAGACATAATGTACAAGGAGGCTATGGCCTCAGCTCAACGGGCATATAAGCTAGCCACAGTAACAGCAAAATAGAAAAAAATTCAAAACTGGAGCTGCCCATAAGGGGAAACCAACCCATGTAGAGTATGTGGTGCTGCCTCGAAGAGGAAACCAACAAAGTGAACCATGAGTCAATGTATTTCGAGCAAACAAGAACAAAAACCAAACTGTAAAACTGTAGGTCCAAGACCTAGGGAGACTTGGTAATTTGCGCATCCGGAGTGACTGGAGGAGGTTCTTCGACAATCAAACACCTGTATTCGTCGTTCTCGGAAAGCTCGGAATCGGTAACTTCTCGCTGAGGGACCGCAACATCAGCATCCTGGCCTTCAACCTGCATCAGCTTTTGTTGGTGGAACCTGGAGCCGCTGTCGACCTGCATTTGCTTCTGTTGCTGAGGCTTGGAGCCACTATCACTATGGGAGTTGGAGGAATGCATGGGTGAAGCTTGTGGGGTCTTCACAGCTTTCGAGGACTCAGGGTGCCCAAAATGACTGGAAGGCGGAGGGGGCTGACAGGAGAATTGTTCAGCTCTCGGGATTTCATGGAAGGAGATGGAAACAGTTGCTACAACGAGAGGACTGAGAGTGGTGCATTGGAACTAAAATCGGGTGTTGATAGGAGCAGAGCCAGGCGCAGAGGGAGGATGAGGAGCCTCAGAGGGAAGACGACCTCTCTCGCTACGTGTATCTGGATACCTACCTCCCGAGTGAGTGAAAGAGGAAGAAGAGGTGCAAGGGGAAGAGGAGGAGATGACTCGCATCGCTCTACCTCTGTTAGCCCCTCTTCTGCAGTGCATTCGCTGCCGCAAGTGAGGCATGCTTGCAAGGCTTGAGCGCTTGAGGCAATGAGTGGCAGAGAAGGATGAAAGGGCGTGGGAGAACCAAGAATTGGTGCATGGAGGAGGACTGAGAGTAGCAGAAGAACGAAGCAAGTAGAGTAGCAGAAGAACGAAGCAAGTAGAAAGGACTGTGAGAGAGGTGGGAGTTATACCAGTGAGCGAGACAACCACAGCGTTTGTCGTTTCTTCCAGAGGCTGCGCGAGCGTATGGGCCAGCGACTGCCAAAGAGCAACCACCATGTGGAGGATGGACACAGGTCGGCATGAAGTTTGCAGGGGTGGAGTGGAGTGCCGCAGAGAAATCTGGGGTGAGAGCAGAGGGCTGAAGGGTGCATTCAGGTGGCATTTTGAATCCCAAGCAAATACCTCAACTGTAGCAGAGTATTGAATGATTCGTAGGGTGCCGGCGGAGAGAGTTTAATGCACGGGGGGGCCTGTGGGCTGGCATGGCGGTGGCCATGTGGCCTGGCCACGTGCCGCTCCACAGCTCATCACCCAAGTCATTCGATGCGAACACCCGCATATGGGAAACTTTCTCTTAAAATTAAGATAAATAATACAATATATTATTAAGTAGTTCATCCTCTAATACTTATCAAAATAATATTTAATATAATATATTTAGTTTTTAAATTAATAAAAGCATTATTATTATTCACATAATATTTAATATAATATATTTATTTTTAAAATCAACCAAAATATTATTATAGATGATGTTGGTATTTATTCATACGTATTTTAATATTGTTTTATTTACTAATAATAATATATTAAAAACTAGAGATTTATTTAAAAATAATAATTTTATTATTTAATACTTGTTAAAATAATATTTAATGTATTAAGCTGAATTACAAAACTTTGAAACCATAATTTTTTTTTTTTTAAAGTTTGGTAATACTTTTCATTTTTTTTCTTTTTCTCTCTTTTTTTCTCATCACTGTTTAACCAACACCCCACAGACAAATCAAAAATTAATTTTATTATTTAATAAATTATTTTTTATTTTGGGAATTTTGCTTCTGTGATCCATAAAATGTGTAAGAAATTCTTTCAGTGAAAATCACATGTAGGGAATTTTTGCCAACGCGTTTCGAACCAGCCAGTGTGAAATCTGAACCAAAAAACTAGATTAAATAGATAGGAAAGCTCCAACTAGCCGTTAGTAACATAGCGGCTAGTTTGACTAAATTTAAAATTCCATCAAATAAAACTATATTTTATTATGTATGATTTCCAATAAAATTTTATTATAAAGGTTTTAATTAAAATCTAATTCAATATTAATTATTTCTAATAAACATAATGTTAAAATAATATATATATATATATATATATATATATATATATATATATATATATATATATATATATATTGTTTTTGCATGCTAATTCTCATCATTTTCCGGCTCAGAAGCTTGGGGTTCTCAACACTCTAGTTACTAGAGCCTTTATAATCTCAGATGAACACCACTTTGAAAGTGAAAAATCTCATCTCTTTAATGTATTGAGCAAGAATGGTTATAGCAAGGTTTAGTGTGTTAGAGCTTTTCAAAAAGCTGAAAAAGGTCCTAAGGTTAAGAAAGAGCATTGTGATCGGTCCTCTCGAGTTCACCTTCTATTCATTCAAGGTAATACCGATAAGATCGCTAGGATATTAAAAAAACATAATGTTTCCTCAACCTTCAAGCCCCTTCGCACCATCCGGTGTTCGCTTAGGTCGGTTAAGGACCCGGTTAGCCCTAAAGATAGTAAGGGTGTTTACTTGATTCTGTGTTCTTGTGGGACGCCATACATTGGTGAAACTGGTCGATCCATTAATCAAAGGATTGAGGAACATATTGCTGACCTAGACATTATAGATCTCAGTCCTCCACCTTAGCAGAGCATGCCGCTAAAACAAATCATCACATCTGTATTGAGGATGCTGAGGTTATTGCAAAGATTGATCATTTCCACCATCGAAAATTAAGGGAAGCCTTGGAGATTGAAAAGAGGCCTGTCAACCTTAATAGCGATGATGGGCGATGATGGGTGGAGTGTCAGTAGATGTTGGATTCCCACCCTTCACTCTTAGTTGCCTTTTTTTTGTACTCCCTCTAGCTCCCATTTTTATATTTGTTTGTTTCTTTTTGTTTTTGATTTTTTGAGCGTAATTTATTTTTATCTATTTTATCTTATTTTATTTATAGTTTTCTTTTTAGTTCGCTTCCTTTTTACTGTATGAATTTATTTAGCTATGAAATAAAATTATTTACTAGTTTATTTATTATTTTTATATCCTTTTTATTATTTTATTTGTTTATTACTTATTCTATTTAACTTGATTTATTTTATTTTATTAAAATTTATTTTTCTTTTAGATTTTTAATTTTTGTTTTTATTTGTTTTTATTTATTTTTATTTGTTAATTTTTTCCAAATATTATATATATATATATATTATTTTAACATTATATTTATTAGAAATCATTAATATTGAATGAGATTTTAATTAAAACCTTTATAATAAAATATAGTTTTATTTGATGGAATTTTAAATTTAGTCAAACTAGCCATTATGTTACTAACGACTAGTTGGAGCTTTCCTATCTATTTAATCTGGTTTTTTGGTTCAAATTTCTCATCTTGTCCTGATGATGAGCCACACTGGGTGATTCGAAACGCGTCGACAAAAATTCCCTACATGTGATTTTTACTGAAAAAATTTGTTACACAAATTTTTTTTTTATCATTTATAATTAAACAAAAATATTAGTGAATAATAATATATTAAAAATTAAATAAATTAATTAACTTGAATATTTTTATTGTTTAATAAATATTTTGATAACTTTTAATTTAACAAAAAAAAATTAATCCTAAAATTTCGCTTTGGATATTTTTTTTCAAGGCGTAAAATAATCTAAATTGACATAATAAAATCATAAAACAATGAATTGATAATCACCTATTTTTTTTATAAAGAATACCAAAAAACTTGACCTTTTTTGAACGATGGGTATCTTTCGGTCGTGGCAGAGATTTCGAGGTTTGTTTGCCCGCGTTTTTAGAAGTATGGGAACTTGCTTGGGGATGTCGTGCGATGAAACCGTCGAATGTGTTTATGAAACACGGTCAAAGCGTGGGTAGTACTGGAGTTTCTCAAGCCTATAAAACACCTACCTATATTCTCTAAATAGCCCGTGAGCTTACATGTGTGAGAGGGACCGAGGGAAAACACTCGTTCTTCAGTTGGTGTTACATAGTAATATAACACTGCTGCAGACACGGCAAGTCCAGAGATCATCTAAAAAAATATTTGCAGAGGATTCATGGCTTCCGAGGGTGATCATAAGAAGCAAGGGACCAGACTGTTTGGAGTGGATCTCACTCAACACTGCGCTGATTTCAGCCATGATGAGCATCCAGTAAAGGGGGTTTTAACAGGAGAAACTTATGCAAACAAGAAAGGAAATAACGAGATGCCTGATTTTGTGCGTTCAGTTTCCAAGAGCACAAGTTCTGAAGCCCGCGACTTTGATAAGAAGCATGAGATGAGACTGTTTGGAGTGAATCTTACTCAACATTTCAGTAATTTCGGCCAAGATGACCATCCAGTAACGACATGTTTAGGAGGAGAAACCCTATCAAACAAAAAAGGAATTAAGGAGACGACACAGATAGAGGGTCCCGTTTCCAAGAATGGAAACAAGGAGATGCCAGAGATGGAGGGCTTCGTTTCCAAAAATGGAAATAAGGAGATTGCAGAGATGGAGACTTCTGTCCAGAGATGTAGATCCCGCGTGTGTCCATTGGACGATTCTGATGCACTCGGAGGCCATCAGAATGTGCATCACAATGAGCGAGCTGCAATCAGATCCAATCCCATTCTGAATACGCTGCCAACTGACAGATTTCAGTACCCTCATGCAGGACAACAGCTTCCAATCGTAGATTTTCTAGCAATTTTGAGTTGCAGAGAGTGAACCTATCAACTAATCAGCCTCACAAGGAGCTGCGGTCACACACCTTTAACGACGTCAAATTATCGTCGATCTCAGTGTCTTCTCTAAAGAGGGCCAGAAATGATAACAAATTGGTGTCGAGCTCTTCACGTTCTGTGAAAATGGCCCGAACCAAAGATCCTCAGCAGCGTAAGACTGGTCGTGTGGTTACCCTTACTACAAAAGATGTGGAGCTTGACTTGTCTTTGACTCTTTGACGCATTGAAAAGCTTATATTCTCTGATTGCATTATGGGACATTCTCACCAGTTCGTTTCCATTATAAATTTTAGGTTTCATTCCAATTTTAGGTTTCATTCCATTATCAGATAAGCTGGTTTTCAAGTTTTTTTGGTTATAGTTTATTTAAGAAATCTCCGGATTTTCTACAGTGTTATAAAACAATGATAGATATTTAGAATCCCAACTGGATCCATCTAGAGGTGGATTGAATCCGTACAATCTGACTTAAACAGATAACCGACTTGAAGAGATCCTTTAGTTCATAACCCTCTTCTTTGAGCTCTGCGCTATATTCGTAAGCTTATGTGAGATCTGTTTATGAGCAAACTTCATGTCAAGCAGATAGGTAATTTACAGACATCTTCTCACAGATTTATCGGAGCTTTTCCCTAGTGTTTATTTCAAATGCATGTTTATTGCTTATATGTCTGCGTAATTTTGAGAATTACAATTATGTTGGATTTCTTCGTATACAAACAATGTCAAATTTAAAATAATATGAAAACTGCTTTTATAGAATTACTTGTATATATTACATTTACTTGATGCATTCTGAAATGGTCAAGTCAAAAATATGATATGATATTTGCCTGTTAGATTTAATTGATGCAATCTAAGATGATCAGCAATATGATATGATATTTTCCTTTTCAATTTTCTTAATGAACCATACTGCATGGCAATGGCATTCCTGCCTATAAAATAAACGATTCTGGGTTCCTTGGCTTCCAGGTTTGGGATATTGGCTACGTTGGCACAACTCGGTTTTCACCTGATCGCCTCTAATATCAATTCATATCATACCAATCGACCATCTGCTCAGGTCAGCTTAGATTTAAATTTTAAGTCCTTGCAAGTCATTTCTAGCATCAGTGAATTTAAATTTCTTTAATTCCTTGTATTAGTGATTGAATTTTAATTCAGCTTAGATTTAGATTCAAGTCCTTGCAAGTCAATTTTAGCATCAGTGATTTAAATCTTTCCCAGTTATTTCTAGTATTACTGAACGTAAGGCTATTGGATTAACTTTCACTCAGGCTAATCGATTAATTATAGTATAAAGCTTTCGAATAAAAAAATATTCCATTTCTTTTTAAGTCCATCCACATTTTCAGATCCCAATCACCTGAAAATAAATAAGAGGCAGCTTTTATCACTACAACATAAAGGGGGGTTTTAAGACAATATTTAAGACAATTTTTGGGTAAATTGTCTTAATTTGAGACAAAAGAAAACTTGTGTATTGTCTTAAATATTGTCTTTAAGCGGGTGTCTCAAATTAAATCATCTTAAAATTAAATTGTCTTAAAATATTGTCTCTATAAAGACAATATATAACACAAGCATGTATCCCCTATCTCCCTTACTACCATAACAATCTACAGAATTGAAAACTGTATAGGCTCAAACTCTACTATAAACTTGTAACTTGTAAGAGTTTTTGATAGGCTACATATTTCTTTAAAAATAAATAAGTTTTTTATTTCTGGGGTTGCCATAGATGTAGGAACATCAACGATATTGAACGAGCCTCCAAAGTTTGAAACATTTATAGATAAAATTGTTTCAGGTTTCAAGAGATAGTGTTTAATTACGAGAGAATGATTTATTTTATTAATATATTTTTGAAAATTTTACACTTTAACACAATATTTAACACAATTTTTTTCTAAATTGTTGTGTATTGTTAAATATTGCTTTCAAGTGTCTAGAGACAAATTCATTTTTGTTAGTTGGGACAAAAGACATTCTCTTTATAGAAACAATGTGTCTTTATTGGTAGCTATTGTCTTTCTAAATACAATGAAAATTTATATTTAAAAAACAATACACTATTAGATTTTTCTCTTTAGAGATAATATAAAACAATGAATTCAGAAAATTATATCACCATTGAAACAAATCAATATAAAAACTATTTAATTAAAAAAAACTACAATATCATTGATTAATGCATATTAGTGAACACTCTAATTGAAATCCCAACATCTTGCTTATGAGATATGTGCTCTTCCTTTAAGCACTCGAAAATTACAAAAGTAACCACAAACAACTTTTTAAGTTTGGATCTAGCCCTTCAAACTCTAGAAAGGACCCTCTCTCTCTATGATTTAATTTCTTCTTTCAAGATTTGAGGCTAGATATTAAAACTCAATATAGATATTTTAAAGTGTTGGTTGTAAAATGAAGGAAAGTCCACCAGGCATGGAGTCATTAAAATTCTCACTAATCAATGACAAATATAATAGAGGAAAACTCCTAGATCATCAGATATTTTATGGTGTGGATGAGATGAAGAAACAAATGATCAATTAAATATAAAACATACTTAAATGAATTTTATATTTAATCTCAGAAAGAAAACATTAGCATTGTTTTAAACAAGCTAGAGCAGAGTACAAAAAGTAACTTCAACTCTTTATCTTCTAGTGACAATGAGGAAATAAAATCCATGTGGAAAGTCAGAAAGAAGAAACAAATTAAAGTAACTTCAGCTCTTTATCTTCTGGAAACTATGAGGAAATAAAATCCATGTGGAAAGTTAGAAATAAGAAATAAATTAACATGAGGAAAACATCATTATTTGTTTGACACAAGAATCCTCACACAAAACTCCCTATGTATTTCTGAAATTTATTACTTCAAGTAAAGTTCACAACTTACAATAAAAAAAGGTCTTCTCTTTTTCATTATCCAACCCTTTATAAGTAATTTTACAAAGTATTTATAAAGTGCTTCTCACACTGAATTCATACTTCAAAATAAAAACATTTTCAAAATAATATCTATGAAAGATATAGATATTTAAAAAATAGAACAAAATAATAGGAAACATGGATTAATTCAGATTTTTTTGTTATCATTATGAGGAACGTTATATGGATTTTTTTGTTTTTGATTTTTTTTGTTATATGGATTCCAACTATATTTTAGTTAACAAGTTCCATAATTTTATCCTATATTTTAGTTAACAAGTTCCATAATTTTATCCTAACTTTGTTCATTTGGAATAGAAAAATTTTCCATACTTTAAAGTCCCTTATCTATTTGTGTGTATGTCTGAAAAGTTCTTATTTAAGAATAAATGATGGAATTCATGTTGAATATGTAAATCATATTGTAGGCTTTTCAAAAAAGGTTCTTGACTTACTGTTCCTTATACTTTGGTAAATCTTGAAATATCTACAGCTATATCATATAATCTTTCTTGGTAGTATCACATAATATTTCTTCGTTGTTCTCTAATGGGATCCATTTTCCATTAGAGGATTTTAAAGCTGAAAGTACTTTCTAATACAATATGATCTCTTTGCATTTACTTTCTAGCTATATCGTAAAGTTATTTTTAGTCAAAACTATCTTTACTTCCATAATTGAGGTTGTCCTATCTTGAATCTAGATTTGTTCAAGGCCATCTTTAGTTCTAGAATTCAACATATTGATTATTTTGTGTGCTTGCGCTAGCTTGTGACTTCAACCTGTTTCTTTCTTGTGACATTTTGCACTAATTCTTCCTTATCAAATATGATATGAAATGATGGCCACAAGTTTATATTAAGATTATTTTTTCCCCATATACTTTATTTAGCCTCTGCCAACATTTGTGGTATAAAAGGTTAGTCCTCATATTCTGTAATTTCTTGAGTCAATTTGAAAATTTTCTCCAATTTTGTCTCATTGTCAACTTTCATTTTATTTTCCTCCATTGTTTTCAATAATGCTAATAGTTTCTAGTTTTCTTTGTTATTCAATGAAAAATATCCCAAAGCATGAAGTAGCTTTTCAGAAGAATATGAAGTGGATGCTTGTGCTGTCTCTTGCTGTGCTGATGTACCTGCTACCGTCTTCATTTTCTTTCAATAATGTCTTCGTGTCAATTTCTATTTTCTGAATTTGAACAGTATGTTCAACTATTATCTAGAACAAGTTTTTTTTTTTTCTATCTCAAGATTGGTTACTTGTTTGGCTTGAGGATGGTTACTTGTTTGGCTTGAGGATGATCTATGGTTGGGTGTTTGATTTTTTTCGTGAGAGCTTGAATATCTGCATTTTTATTTTTGATCATATACTCTACTATTTTAAAATTCCCAAGATCATATCCTATTTTGACTACTAACTCTTCCAAAGCTTTGGTTCTAGTGTATTTGTCCATAGAAGACATTCTTTCTATCTTTAGTTGTGAATGAATATTATTTAGAAAGACTTGTAAATTTGAGCTCTTCCAAAGCTTTGGTTCTAGTGTATTTGGCCATAGAAGAAATTCCTTTTATCTTTAGTTGTGAATGAATATTATTTAGAGAGGCTTGTAAATTTTAGGCAAACATGGTTGAACTGGTCAATGTTGAATAAATAATTTAACCTTCTTTCTTATGCAATTAGATTTGATCAATTGCATGAAATTTTTTAGTATCAATAGAAAATATTGAAGTTTTGTATTTTTCTGTACTTCTAGGGGTTAGAACTCTAGGTTCTAGGAAATATAATTGAAACTGTCCATTTTTTGTGTCAAATGTAGACAACAACCAGCATTGATTAGTAGCAGTCTGTTTCCAAAGTTCTGAATATGTTGTAGCTTTCAAAGCTTCATTCTTCTTCTTGATCTCCTTGTATCTTGAAAAAATATTCTATTGTGTTCCCATCTCACATTGTGTTAAATATTCAACATTTGAGAAAGGGGTGATTGGTGAACCTGTTAAAATAATTGTAGTTTTCTCTTGTGTTTCCTTATCTTCTGATGTTTCTTTTTAATTAGTGGTCAGAGTATCATCTTTAGTGTCAATAATCTCTTTGTTATTAGGATTCGTATTCTTTCTTCTCTTGAAAACAAGAAAATATTGAGACTATGATTGGGAGACATGGTTTCCATTATTCTTTTGGTTTCCTTATCCTTTGGAATAGGAGATTGCGTAGAATTTTTGTTGAAAATATGTTCTTCAACTTCTTGTAGTGTATTCTCTGTCAAATCCTCCTGATTGACATATTGCTCTATTTTTTGTCTAGGTGTATGTGCATATGGAGTGGTTTTCTTCTCAACTCTCTTTTTTGAAATTATCCCAAATGGATCAAAATACCATGTGAAGCTTAACTTAAACTTCATTTTCCTTAGTATTACTTCCATTTCCTTTGTTGTTTCTCTAGTATTTACTGCGTGAGGCCCAAATTGTGCTTTCAATTTGAGCTCTTCCTTCTTTTTTCTTAAGAAAAATTGTAAGTAATCCATATTCAACATCTTTCTAATATATTCGAGAGAAAAAATTCTTACTCACACAAACAATGGCAATATGTAGGAAGGAAACTCACACCCATAGACCAGAATCTCTGTATAATTTTGGTAAATATACCATTCTTCCACTTTAGCTTGTTATATATGATGCAAACCTTCCTAATTTCTGTGAAATTCTTCGTATAACATCACTTCTAAGAAGAAACAAGGATGTGTGTAAAAATTGATCCAAAAAATAGTTGAATGAAAAATATTTTGAATTCCTTCTCACTAAAGAAGTCGAGTTGATTACTGATAATTGAATCCCTGCTCATCCATACTATGTAGTTGGAACTTGAAATGATAAAATAACATTAAATACACTAGGATTGGCTCATATTTGAATGCTTCTTGAGCTTTAAACTTAACATTAAATACATTAGGACTGACTCGTATTTGAATCCTCCTTCAGCTTTAAACTTTAGAAATTTCTCATGAATAATATCTAATAATGTAATTGAAAAGAATTAAAGGCTTTTGACCAAATTAAAATACTAACAAAAACCCTAACAGTAACTCATCTACCTAGTGGTATAAATGATAACCAAATAGGAAAGGGACCATAGATATAACTTTCCTTGACATCTAGGAAAAACTATAGTTAAAGTATGGGGGATCAATTCTAGAAAATTCAAAATTATCAGGCAAAAAATATTCAAATATATGGGGTCATTGGGAGAAGGTATGACTTTGGTGTATTTCCATGAACACTTCATTTGAAAATGTATGCTTGGGTCTTAATTTGAAGGATTTGACAAATAGCTTCTAGGGTAACTGAGAACAGAACTTCATTGTTATGAGAAGTTACTACTTTATGTCCACTGACTTAGCTAAGATGATACCAATTAATGAAATATTGAAAAATATCAGTCTAGGGAAAGATAAACAAAGGAAAACCTATTTCGAGATGATTAGATCATGACTCTCTTACAATAATTTTCTCAATTTTCGAAGCTCATATAAATCGAATTCGCATTGAGTTTTTGTTATCTTGTACTCGGTGTTGACCAAAGCAGACCTATCTAAATCAGGGACACGATGTGACATGGGATTATCATATCCTTATTTCGCTTTCCTTTGTGTGAATACATATTTCATTTTGAAAGAAAACTTGAAGAGAATTGTGTTAGGAGATCGTTGTTTGATCAACTTGCACGAGGAGAAATATTTCGAGAGGGCTTTGGAAAACTTGAAATTATTTGGTATGATCCTACGTGAAAAAAAGAACTAGAAAAAGGGATAATGCAGGCATCAAATAGGGTTCTAAAACAAGAATTGAGGGTTATTAATGGAATTATTACGATTTTGGAGCATATCATTAACTAAGATTCATAAGTTGGCACAGAGAAATTATTGGCCAATGTTTATATGACTGTTGGCAAGAGATTTGAAAGGTAACGATCATGTGCCATGGAGAAAGAGTGAGGTGGATGATGGGAAGGGTGACCGGTGGCAAGGATAAGCGAACAAAAACGAAATCGTATGGTGGTTTTTGGGATGAGGGGTAAAAGTGGTAAGTAGTAAAGGGAGGAGACCCCAGAAAACATTGTAGGGCTGCCACGTTATCTTAGGTGGTTTAATTATAAACCACATTTCGAGCCCCCCTTCCCTTAAGTCATGAAATCTGGAGGGGGGGTCCAAACATCGACCCTCCTTGTTGATGTGGGCGAAGACAATCTCAACAGTCCAAAAATAACACAACTTATTCAAAAATGATAAAATGTCATATTAAACTTTTTAGTTTCCAAGTTTAAACAAAATTCAATAAAATTTTATGATTGATGGCATTTGAACTAATGTGCCTCTTACGGGAATTTATTTTTAACTTTTAATTTCTTTTCATTCCCTTTTATTTTATTTTTTATTTATTTTATTTTTTATTTTTTTTATTTTTTATTTTTTTACTTTCCTTTTTATATTTTTTATTTTTCACAAAACAATTTAAAATGAAAAAAATATTAACAAAACAACTTAAAATGAAAAAAAAATATTTACAACATCCGACTCGGATAAATTAGTAGATAATCATACTTGGATCACTTTATTTATAGGATACTAACAATGGTTCCAATGTGGATGACATCGTCCCTATGAGGTGCCAATAACACCTTAGATTAGTAGCCATCTCCATTGGGCATTTATTTGTTCTGTCATTAGCTGAAACTAACCTTATTGGCTAAAATTTCATTACACATGGTGGAAAGTAATTTAAAACTTACGGCCTTCACTCCAGGCTTCAATTTATGATGACATCAGCCCACACCTGCAGTATCTGAAAATTAAAATGGTATATATATAGTGATGCTTTGAGAGACTAGCCACACTTTAAGAAAAATAATGTTTGAGAAACCTACCATTTACAAGTCCTCCACCAAATAAATGCCCTATTAAATCCTTCAACAAAAATGCATTGGCTCCCTAAAAAATCTCAATTTTATAAGAACCTTTCCATAAACTCTCAAACTTACCATGCTTTCCTTTTACCTCATTTCTAGCATCCCATTTCAACACAAGGTCATTAAGCTGAAAATCATCTTCTTTCACACTCTTATCATGAATCCTTTTGATTTTTTCCCGAATTTTCTGTGTTTTGTTGTAAACTTCTTCTCTGGTCTACTGCAAATGTACCATTTGATTTATCCTTCTCTGCACATCATTTGATTCAACCTCTAATTCGTGCAATAATTTCAATACTGGAATTCCAAAGGAGGTAGGAAAAGCTACATCAACTCATAAACCAGTTGGAAAGGTGGCATTCCAATTGATTTCTTAGTGCTTACCCTATGAGCCCATATAGCATTTATCAACTTTTTGTGCCAAGACGTCTTATTCGAGTGAAACAATTTCTTTATTATATTAACCAAAATATTGTTAGAATATTTTGCGAGTCCATTTCCATGAGGATTATAGGTAGTAGATTGTCCTAAAAATATATGATATTTCTTGCCGAAATATACCATCTCTTTATATTTTAAAGAAAAAACATTATGAGTGATGATTTTGCGAGGACAATCAAATATATGCAGAATATTACATTCCATGAATTGATTAATCATTGAGTCTATGGCTTTCCTTGTAGGAATTTATTCTATCCATTTGGTGAAGTAATTTGTGGCTGTTAGAATCCACTTGTGTTTAGATGAAGAATCTCTCAAATAAAACCCAAACCTCACTGCTGAAAAGGTACTTCAACTTAAATATCCCTTAAAGGGAGGGGTAAGAGTTCCTTATTTCGTTCAAAAATATGACACTGATGACTATTAGAAACCATTTTGTGTACATGAGCAAACATAGTAGGCTAGTAAAAACTACCTCTCAAGTAGATAATCCTTTATTTTCCTGGTGATTTCATATACAACACCTTTCCTTCTTTAATAAACATGCCTATTTAATGTTTTATAATTGTTTAACAATGTAGATATTGTTACCTTATTTTATTTATATTTCTCTACACGTGTACTTTCTCATCATTATATATCATAAATTTCTCTCTCTACCCACTATTCAATAGTTACAAGATATAATTTACTAATCAACATGTGTTAATAAATCAATATTTCAAGAAACTATCAGTTCTCCTACGTGCCCAACATATTAGTTGAGGTATATAAGGGTAATCCAAAAATAATAAAATTAGTATTTTGATAACTTATGTAACAAAATTTATTTCAATGTACTCATGAAAATATTCTTCACTTCTCATTGCCTTGTATTTATAACATATAAATTTTGTTGATTTATGTTTATGCTTCATTTGCAGATATTAATTAGTGATTTATGCACTCAATTAGTACAATTATAAACAAAAATAGTGGATATGGACCAAATTTCATCACCTAGCTACACTAATATTCATGATTTGATTTAGGTAAGGGTGCAAAATCTGGTCTTGTACGTGAAGGATCCATATTTCCAATTGTTCTTCTCTATGGAAAACAACATAATTTGTTACCATTTTCCCTTAAATAGACCAAAATCTTGAACCCTTCAACTCTGATACCACTTGTAAAATCTCCCTATTCACACTAAAAAATAAATTTAACTTGGAGTTTGGACATAACATATATCTCAATTTAATTTATTGTTTTTAGTTAAAGGTTATAACACTACAATTATTTATTTGTATAATGATTTTAATCATCATTTTATCACTAAGGTTGTATTAAACAATTCATTATGTGCTAAGGACATAGTAACATCATAGTCTGCATAACTATTGGTTTGGCCAACATTTTATTATTGAAATTTCCAGATGCTTGAGCTCGCATGCACTAGTTGTCACCATCAAATGAAATGTCTCCCTTACGAACTTACTGAGGTATCAATGGATGGACCATTCAATGTTTTAGGGTTTATAATCAATGATGGAAAAAATTTTGGTAACTGACCCTACTCTATCGCACTCCATTCGAATCATATTCCTCCTCCAATGTAGTTGTGATAGCCTTTGTAATTCTGAACTATAAAGACTGAAAACCCCTCCAACCAATCATTATATGCGTCATGTCATTGCAATAGAAGGGATCATTATTTCAACATGATGTAAGTCCTAGAGGTAAGAAATTGTATTTACATATTTCTCTTATTCGATGAACTTACAGATTATTACAGTTTTATGGACAATTTAGATTTATCGGTCTTAATTATTATTTGTTTACTTGTTATTCTCTCAATGAAGCTACAAATATTTTTTTAACAAGGGTTTATTCTATGTTGGGAGTGTGGATACATGTTAGGTCGCTATATTACAAGTGTAGTCCCTTATTTTTGTTGGTATAACCCCCTTATTATTATTGTTGTACCCCTGTAACACCCATATTGTTATTATTGTGTCCTTACATTATTATTTTTAGGTCGACTAGGATTATATTGTGATCCCATGGAATCCTATATATAGAAAGGAGGTTTTTTCATTTGTATCATCCAAGAACTGTTCATTATGTAATGTAACAGATGTTTCCCCATTGAAGTGGCTTATTTCTAAGGTGTTGATCTATCTTTTATTTTATTTTTGGAGCTGGTTTCATAACATTTCATATGAGAGCTTCGGATTATAGGATTTCGTTGCTCCAAACAGGTCATTGTGGAAGTTTCTCTCTAACTCCTTTTCTACGAAAGCTCTAAAGCTGAAATTTTTACCACGAAAATCAAAAATCTTGAGGAACTTCGTGTAGAAATTTTAGATCTTGGTTGGAAAAATTTTCAGAGATATGATCTGTGTAAGTTAGGGTTTTTTCACACTCCCAAATTTCATCTAAAAGAGGTGACCTTGGGGAAATCTTCATAATTCTCTCTCTGAGCATTGGATTGGAATTCTATAAAAAGTGGCCACCATCACATGGACTGTAGTTTCTTGTGTATCAATTTATAAGCCGAAGGCAGAAACCGTGACACGTGGCATGCCGTACAAGTTATCTCTACTGAACGACTCCATAATTAGGTCATTATGGGAGATTGGGCATAACTTTGCATTGAAGCATCCAAATTAGGTTAGAACTGTGGCATTCGAAAGAAGATTCTGAGAGCTACTATAGGACTGAATTTCAGATATTGCAGATCTGAAATCATAGAGATAATTCAGTTTCAATATCAAGCTCCTCAAAAGAAAGAAAAAGGTGTGTATTTACTTTTCAAATTGCATAAGTCTTGTTTGAAAAATCAATTTGAAATGATTCTAAGGGCATATTGGGGCATAGATATCATTATTGGGTTCTAAAATCCCCCCCCCCCCCTAAAAATAATTAAACACCCATTAAGCCCTCAAAATACTCTACTATGACTAATGAAGAGGAAGAAGTGAAACATGATATATCAAAATTATAGGAGCAAGTGCACCAAATTTCGCTCTCGCAAAGAGCATCAAAAAGTGAAATGGAAGTTTTGAAGAAATGCGTGGAAGCTAAGATGGATGGTTTGAATCAAGGCATGGAAGCTCAGATGGATGACATCGACGAAAAAATGAAAGACAACATGTAAGACATGAAGAATGATCTAAAAGCAGACATGGAATTTTTGAAGGAAGGTCTCGCAAAGTTGATATAAGAAATGATTTTTAATGGAGAAAATATAGTAGAGGAAACTCATGATGAGAAAAAAATAAATCTTAATCGTGATTTCATAAACTCTAATGTTTGATGGAAGACCCACCATATTCCAAAGATGGATATGAGGAAGTTTAATGGCAAGGATCCCATAACATGGATACTATAGATGGAGCAATATTTTGATCTTCAGAATATGAAAAACACCCAAAAGGTACGCATTACAACTTTACATTTAGAACAAAATAATTTTTAATGGTATCAATGGCTTTTCTCTCGTAAAAAAATTGTCACTTGGTCAATTTTTACAGAGGAAATGATAGAACATTATGAGGATACAAAGAGAAACACCTTCTTCATCTAATTGATAAATCTCAAACAAAAGGGTTCGATGGTGGAGCACATTGAGGACTTCCAAAAATTGAATATAAGGGTAGTTGATATTCTAGAGGAACACAAGATTAATGTCTTCATAGGTAATTTAAAGGATACCATCCAACATGAGGCTTTCCTTTGGGAACTTGATTCATTGGAGAAGGAATTCAGGTTGGCAAGAAAAAATTAATGTAAAATTATGGCGAAAAGGAAGCCTACTACTCACATCTATAAATATGGAATTGTTGCTACTCCTAGAATTCCACAACCTATAAGGTTGACGCCACAAAAATTTGAAGAAAATGGAGAAAAAGGGCTATGCTACAGTTGTGATAGAAAATACACTAAAGGTCATAAGTGTGCCGAGAAGAAATCATTTTATATAGATTGTGAAGAGGAGGAAGAAAATGAACAAGAAACTCCAAGAAGAGGATATATACTAGGAACCAAACCTTAAAAAAGAAGAAATGGGTCCGATCATATCTTGTAATATATTGACAGGAATTACCACTCCTCAAACTATCAATATAGAAGGACAAGTCAAGAAGAAAAAGGTAATAGTGTTGATTGACTCGGTAGTACCCATAATTTTATTCATTGTAAGGTAGCCAAGGAATTGACTTGATTCGTATACCCAACATCAGAATGTCAAGTGATGGTTGCGAATGGAGGAACTATAAAATACTTTGGAAAATTACATAATATCAAGCTAAACATGGGGGAATAAGTATTGAATAGTCCAATGCTTTCCATTCCAATGGGAGGTGGTGATGTTGTAATATGAGTACAATGGTTACAATATTTGGGGATGGTAGCTTTTAATTGTCAAGAACTTTTCTCGAAATTTTTTTTGGAAGGAAAGGAATTTGAATTGCAGGGTATTGTAGGGAAGCCGGGAAAGATAATAATCTCTAATGTAATGAAAAATCTTCTAAAAAAACAACAACAAGGCATAATTGCACAATTATGCTCACTATAAGTTCCAACATCAAAACCATCTATTTCTGTAGATATCCAAAAAGTCTTGGAAAATCATTCCAAGTTGTTTGAAACTCCCAAAGAACTCCCACCTATTTGTGATCATGATAATTCTATTCATTTGACTCTAGGAAGTGTTCCTCCAAACATCAAGCCTTACACATATCCTTATATCCAAAAGAGAAAAAATGAACGTATGATTGTAGAAATGCCAGAGGATGGTATAATTCAACTGAGCCAAATTTATTTCTCTGCTTCAATAGTATTGGTGCACAAGAAGGATGGATCATGGTGCATGCGTCTAGATTATAGGGATCTCAGTAAGCTCACTATTAAAGATAAATTTCCCATTCCAGTGACTGATGAATTATTGGATGAATTACATGGAGCAATTTATTTTACCAATTTCGATCTTCATTTAGGATATCATCAAATTAGAATGAAGACTAAAGATATTCTGAAAACATCATTTCGAACTCATGAGGGTCACTATGAATTTTTGGTCATGCCTTTTGGCCTTACGAATGCACCTTCTACATTTAAAGGGTTGATGAAATCCATTTTCAAACCCTTCCTTTGAAAATTTGTGTTAGTATTTTTTGATGATATACTAATCTACATCATGTCTTAGAAGGATCATGTTCAACATGTTGATGGGGTGCTCAAACTATTAGAGGAGAAAAAATTATATGCAAAAACCTCCAAATGTTTCCTTGGAGTATAAGAGGTGGAATATCTAGGTCATATTGTATCTCACAAGGGTGTTAAGGTAGACCCTAACAAAATTAAAGCCATTAAGGAATGGAATGTCCCCACAATCATAAAGCACTTGCGAGGATTTCTCATGTTAACAAGGTATTATCACAAGTTTGTTAAGAATTATGGGAAAATAGTAGCACCTCTAACAACATTATTGAAGAAATATGCATTTTCATGGATTACTGAAGCAACTAAGGCCTTTGAACATATTAAAGAGGCAATGTGCCTAGCACCAGTCTTAGCTATGCTAGACTTCACTAAAAAGATTTATTGTGGAATGTGCTCCCTTAGTAAATGGAATTGGTGTTGTTTTAATGCAAGAAGGAAGACCCATTTCTTTTGAAATTCATCCAATGAAAGGAAAGTATTTACAGAAAGCTATTTATGAGAAGGAAATGTTGGAAATACTACATTCAACCTTCATTCTACACTAAAGAAATGGCAACCTTACCTAATGGGAAGACACTTGAAGGTAAAAATTGATCATGATAGTGTTAAATATTTTTTGGAAAAAAGACTATATTCATAAGAGCATCAAAAATTGGTTACAAAGTTGTTGGGTTATGACTTTGAAATCATCTACAAAAAAGGGAAGCTAAATGTTGTTGCAGATGCACTGTCAATAAAGGATGAAGAGGTGGAAGCATTTCTTTGTGCCATTTCTATTATCCAACCAGATTCGATAACCGAAGTAAGGGATGAACGGAAAAAGGATGAAGAATTTTGAACACTCATTCAAATGCTACAGCAAGATCTTACTACATCTGATACATTTAGTTGGAAAAATGGTTCCCTGTGGTACAAATATTGCTTAGAACTTTGTAATAATTCCCAACTAAAACAAAATATTCTTTTGGAATTACACACTTTTCCCTTAGGAGGACACTCAGGATTTTTAAAAACTTACCATAGGGAGAAGAAAGATTTTCTTTGGGATGGCCTTAAATCCGATATTCAAAAGTTTGTGGTGGAATTTTTGGTTTTCCAGCAAAATAAAGTTGATAAAATTAAGACCCCAGGTGTTCTACAACCTTTATCCATTTGAAGTCAGCATTGGGAGGATATTTCAATGGATTTTATCACATCTTTACCTAAGTCCGAAGGAAAGAGTGTCATCATGGTGGTAGTTGATAGACTTATGAAATATGCACACTTTTGTGCATTATATCATCCATTTAAAGCAAGTGTAGTTGCTACTACATTTATGGAAATAATTCAAAAGCTACATGGAAACCCAAAGATTATTGTAAGTGACAAAGTACCATTTTTAATAGAAATTTTCGGATGAAATTATTTTATTTTTTGGGTACTCAACTAGCTCATAGCTCATCCTATCATCCTCAATCCCATGGGAAAACTGAGATAGTGAACAAATTTTTTGAAGGATACCTTCATTGTTTTGTATCTGATAAACAAACACAACGGGTCAAGTGGTTACCTCTCGTTGAATGGTGGTGTAACACTTCCTTCCATACTGCAGCAAAAATGACCCCATTTATGGAACTTTATGGATATCACCATCGTCCATCATATCATATTTAAGAGAAAATTCTATGGTTCAAGAAGTGGAAGATCACATCAAGCATCAACAACAAGTTCTCGAACTCTTAAAGGATAACCTAAATTTGGCACAAAAATCGAATGAAACAACAAGCAAATCAACATCGTAGTGAGAGAAGTTTTGATGTAGGGAACTGGGCATTTTCATGGCTACAACCATACAAAAAAATATCCCTGAATCAAACTAATAAGGATAATAAATTATCGCCAAAGTACTATGGTCCTTACAAGGTGTTCAAAAAGATTGGTACTATGGCATACAAATTGGAGCTTCCTACTTCTTCTCGAGTGCATGAAGTTTTCCATGTTTCATTCTTAAAGAAGGTTATAAGTGAAAAAATTCCAGTTTAAACAATATTGCCAGAACTTTATGAGGAAAGAAAAATCATATTGGAACCTGAAGTAGTCACGGAAACAAGAACTCGACAACTACGAAATCGATCAATTTCTAAGTATCTCATAAAGTGGAAGAACTTGACCACTGAAGATACTACATGGGAGGATAAGAGTTTTATACAGAAGCATCCATAGCTACTCAAACATTAAGGAAAACACTTTTTTGAAGGAGATGGTCGTTGAGTATCTCTCTTTTCTTCTATTTTTGGAGCTGGTTTCATGACAATACAAATTTTACCTCCAATCCTAATTGGAGAGGCTAAGTATGGTTTTTTTTTATTTCCCTTACTCGATTATTTCAAATTTCCTTAGGGTTTCACTCAGGGATTTAAGATTAATATTTCCCATTCCATGTTTAGTAGGATTCTCCCATGGAATGATTCCAAGAACATTTTGAGGTGATTATTGGTTGCATTTCTTAATTTAGGTCTTTAGTTTCTCCATTCGCAAGTTATATCATTTCTTAATTACTTTCCTTTGGTTATTTTCATGGGTATTTTATATGCACCATATCGGGAGTGATTACTACAATGACGACAAGCTATTTCAAGTCTTCCCTAACTCTGACCTCCCATTTCTCTATTACATGACAATTTCGACTCAAAGTTGAATAAGTATTTTCTAAAAGCTTCGAGTAGGATTTTGTAATTTTTTTAAAATTATCATTATGGCGTGAACATTGTCCCTATTCCAATTTATTTAACAGTAACAGTTTCATGGTTCCAACCCTCTTGCTAACAATTAATTATATATTTTAGTCCCAGGTTTCTTGGGTTTCTTTCGATGCGATATTTAGTATTAATTTATTCAACGACATGCCGCTAATTAAAGAACTATTTATTAGTATATATGTATATGTATATGTATATGTATATGTTAGGTTTCCACCCCTCTTGTTAACGATTAATCATATATTTTGGTCTTGGGTTTCCTATATTTTTGGCTCTTACAATGGGACCTACCACCGTCGCTATATTTTATTATATGGGTTATGGACTGCTCCAAGCCAATGGGTCGAGGCATGCACTGGCATGGAACTAACCTAGCAAGTGCCCTACTTATCAATACTATTTACTATTAAAATTTTATGGTATATAAATACGATACTCAAACATCCTTTATTCATGATTAAGCAACATCCATAACAAATATTTATCTTCTAGGAATGGTATAATAGACACAAAGAATTTTTCACAATCTGATAGAAACTTAACATACTAGTAGAACACATACCTGATTTAAATTTAGTTACGCTGCCATAAGATTACTGAGGAGAAAATACTGTTCCACCCAACCAATGAGTTAAGGTATCCTTTACCAGTACTCACCTCAAGCTAGTTCACTACCATAAAAATTATTTTCACAGGGAACAAAACAGGTCCACCTAAAACTTTTTGACTACACCAGTTTTGTATTGGCTTGTTACGTACTTTAGAGGTCTAACAAGGAATTCCACCAGCCAACCAATTGAGGAACCCCTTTCTCTAGCAATGTCATTCCCTTCGTCAACAACATCCTGTTTGTGGAATCAATTTCATTTCCTCTCTTGCGCCTCCTCCAACCATGTTCCAAGACTTTAAGTTTCCGTATGCTTTTTTCCCCTTAGCTCCCTTTTTCCAACACAAATTATTTATCTCTAGGGAGGAATAATTTTCATCAAACTCTATGGTAAGTGAATCTCTCGCTTAACATCTTTTCTCTTCAGTAATTTTTTGGCTAACCACAATGAAATTTATTAATGAAAGATAAAATGAACACTTATTTTTATTTACCTTTCATACGAGACCTTCCATATGACCGAGAATCTTCTATGTCATTTCAATAAAATTAATTAAAATATGTATAAATTTCTAAGAGGTGTTACGATATTTCGCGGTACCTATATATTAGAAAAAGTAAAAGCCCACTTAAAATAAAATTTATTATCATTATTTAATACTTATTAAAATAATAATCATAAAACAATATTTAATATATAAACTTTATTTTTAAAATTACCATCATTATTATTATTATTAAGCATATTATTGTATTTATAATATTTTTTTAATCATAATAATGATATATATATATATATATATATATATATATATATATATATATTCAATTAAAATAAGGATAGTTTCATTATTTAATATGTATTAAGAAATATTCACATAATATTTAATATATAATATTTATTCTTAAATTTACAAAAGCATTACTAATAATAATATAATATATTAAAGAAGAATTTATTCATAATTTTTTTCATATCTTTTTACTTATTCATAATATTATATTAAAAAATAAAAAATCAATTTGAAACTATTAATTTAAGTCACTATGGCTTATTTTTAGAATACTATTTGAAAAATAATGATGATGATGATGATGATGATTAATGTCCGCTAATACCAATGCAGTCTATCGGACCTTAAGAAAGGGAAGAAAAGAATCTAAGTTTGATTCTTGAAAATCTTGTTTCTATGATCAAAGAGAAGGAAAATATGCTATCTAAGATCGTTATAGGTGGGCTTTCTTAATAGGTCAAGAATATTGGAAGTGTGGTAGAAGTTAGGGAATTGAGAGCGAATGTGAGTAAGAGTTGAGAATTCTAAAAGGAAGTGCTTCTCATCTTCCACCTGCTTAATATCACAAATTTGACAAATTTTATCGGTCTAGGGAGCCTTGGGAATAGACAATTGCCCAGTCACACTCCGAAGTTGATCAGAATTAGTTCTTATCCTAGCGATGTTCATTTTTTTCTTAGTTTTGGTCAACGCAAGGAGATAATTTTGATTATCAAGGGTGGATTTGATCACCACTTTATAGTATCTAAGAGTTTGTTTACCCTCCAGCTCCTGATCCTCCCACAACTTGTGCTTAAACTTGGAGGTAATACCATTTATGAAATTATCTTTGCTTCCCATAATGAGCTCTTGCTTAATTCCCCAATGGTTCAACCAATATTGCGCATCCTTATGCCACCCACGCTCGAGGCGAAGGTGGGGGTTTTGGCTACAGTTAGAAGCAATTTTAGGAACCTTTTAGATTCTATGTTGTAAACCTTCTTCTTGTACATCAAATATCTAAACACATCCATACTCTCAATGCAGGACAAACCAACTTCGATCAATAGGATATGATAGGGAGTATTTCCCTTGATCATATGGTTGTACATTATGAATTGCTTTTGAATCATCTCAATCTTCCTCCATGAATCTCTTGATATACTGCAACCCCAAACTCCACATTCATATAATACAACAGGGGTGACGAGAGTCTCAAAGAGTAACTTATTTTTACTTGAAATGTAAAGATCGATTAAATTACTATTGTTTTGAAGCTCATAATAATCTTTCGAGCCTCCAATAATATTTTTCTCGATGCTATAATTACAGTTGAGTTGATGAGGGAGATCAATGCCCAAATATTTATAGGACAAAACCTACTGTAAGAATTGGTTATTATACATGAAACTACCATGGGTGGTCTTTTTGGATTTAATAATCACGACTTTAGACTTGTCGGTATTAATTTTCATACACATCTTAGAGAAGTAGACATAAAGAGTTTGGAGCTTCTTCTCAAGGTTATCATGGCTTTTGTCAAGAAGAATGATATCATCGGCATAAAGGAGACGAGTACAAAATGATTATATTTTGTCTTATGAACAAGAAAATTTCGCCAAAATTTTATGGGCGCGACTTTAGAAAGGTGAAGTGTAACATCTCTATTTTGACAATTTTTTTTTTCTATTTATAGCACTAATACTAATCACACATCATGAATTGATTATTATTCATCACATTCTGACGTATATCATCCATTAACATTTTACTTTTATGTACTTTTAAATCTTTCAGAATTTGCACATATACTTGTTGGGACTAAATTTCCATGTCTACCACTTCCGTGAGACTATGTGTCCTATGAAACCATCTAATTTTATTTTACATGGAAATTTTCAAGTAATAGTCAAATTCCCCGTTAATTATTAATAAAAATTTCTTTGCCCATGCTAACTATTTATATATCTTCTAATTCTAATTTCTCCAACCATATATACATTGACTTAAATTTAATTTAAAAGCTATAACTATTTTTACTTTCTGAAATACATACATAAATTTTCATATGAGCAATTTCCCTTTTTCGGGACTTCGTTCTGATAGCTATTAATGATCACATAAGCTTTCAACTTTACACATAACCCTTATTAAGAGTTCATATTGCGTATAAAAATATTGTATCTGCATTTTATATTTAACCCATCTCACCAAGGCATACAATCCTTTCCTCGAATTTATATATTTAAATCGAGTCTTATGTGAAACCTTTATTCCCTTGATTCACTTATTTTTCCAAGGTTTAGTAGGACGTTGGTAATCTATGTGACCATCTGAATGTGTACCATATGATATTGAAACATTATATTGCATTCACCTATATTAATTCATACTATGCATTAACCACATTTTGAGAATTAAATCCATAATTGGAATTTCGAGGCGTATTGATTACTATGGTTTCATTTTAGTGGTTTCTCTATATGAGTTTGCACCAAATCTCTGTATGTGATTTTCCTCGGAATATCTTAACATTAATCTGACTGTATAACATCACATGGCTCATCTGGTCCTTGATTGAACGCTTCAATCTACGGGAATTCCTTCAACACCAAATCTCTTACACGTAGATGGGGAGGATCTACTCTAGTTAGGGTTTGAGGTTCCATAAATGGCTTCATTTTTTATTTGGGACTATTTTTCACTCCACGTCTTTGTTGAGCATCCTCCCTTCTACCTTGGCTTTTCCTTCCACTTATAGTTAATAAATTTCATGCTCGTTTCTTCCTCCACTTACCTAGGAGATGAGAATTGTTCCAGCAAACTGAAGTGAGGATTTCATTTTTACGGAGAGAACTACCTCATCGCTCTATCAAGGTAAGACGCCTCACTTGTTGGGTTTTTGAAATTTACATTTGTTTTTTATTATTTCACTATTTTGGTATTTCAGTTTCTTTCTAATTTATTCATTTCTCTGGTCAAAACTCTGAATGATGGTGTTACTAGTCCACGATACATTTTTCTGTTAGGGGTGGTTTATCGAAACTCTACACACCCAGGTAATCTCTTGCGTTGTCAACATAGTTGGACCAAAGTTAATATTTCTTGTACGTGGATTCCTCTGCACAATTTACGTAGCCATAAGTTGACTGTGAGATATGATTTGCATTCTTGCGGGGTGGTTGTAGCTATTGGTAATTTTTCAATTGTATTTGGTATCTAGGGTCAACTCGGAATTAACTTTTAATTTCGTATTGTTTTGATTTAGTTCACAAAAAATTTATGTCTGTTTACATGATTCAGACCTCTATTAAATTTGTTTAGGAGATCCCTATAAATCAGTATCATATGGAATTCCTTGTCGGACCTCTCTTGTTCATGTTCATTCTGGAATTACAAATCCATTCCACATTTACTCTACTCCTTTATTTTACACACAATTTTGTTTTTCTGTTGACTACTATTATGTATCCATGGTCTAAAAACGTTTTTCTAAAACATAGATGGTCGAACAGGAAGAATCCATCTCTTCACCTCGTTGCCATCTGAGAGCCATTAGCAAGTCTATAGGTAATTTCCTTACCACGACTATCTTTTTATTTTATTTTATTTGTTGATTTCTTTTACCGTTCATTTTTTCTGGTGGCTTCATTGGCAATTGGGTTTTTCTTTGCCGACTCCAGATTTGTAACCAACGATTCTTCTTGGTCGATTGTTAAGTTAGTTGTTCCCTGGTTTATAATCTGGACTTGGGTTTTTTGAGCCATAAATTTTGCTCCTTATAGAGGAATCTCGGTTTCCCTTACACGAGCCATATTACTCTTTAATTTGTATTCATATTGGTTTCATTTATATGATGAATTTCTTCTCATTGTTTCACCATTTTGTACATATTTGTATTACTTTTTGAGCTAAGTTTCAACTACTGTCATGCTAGCATAACGCTTGTTAACTTTATTTACTTTGTTTAAGAATGATGCCACTCCTCTTAGTTTTAATTTCTATTGATAATCCTCTGAGATTTTGATTTAACAATTTTAACTTAATTCCTTTATGTTTGGAATGTACATTACATCCTTATCTACAATAACTAATTCTCGACTTATTATTGCAGGTTGGATTTCCTACATTTTTCACTAAGGTAACTCTTTATCCCTTTGGGGTTTAAAATATATTATTGTTTCCTATTATGTTTATATTCCTAAACCAGAACTAATTCATAGTTCTGTCCTGTGCAGGTACTATTTACATATTATTGAGTTTGGGTACTCTTGTTAGCCTTTTCTATTCAATTATTGTTGGGGACTTCTTCTCTTCAAGTTGGTCCAGTAACCCACTTGGGCTACCCACTTGGGCTTTCTGATATGCTATCTCTACATAATTTCTAGAGAGATTTTACAGTTTATTATAAATGGGATAGAGTTCCCAATTTGTATAATTAAGTTATACTACGGTTAAATTGAAATGTGTAACTCTATGGATTTATATCCTGATATTTACCTCCTTACACCCCCCCCCAAATCTCGTGCTCCACTCTTGATTTAAGTAGGTTGATATAGAACTCGGAAGAGATCTTGAGACTCCGGTCAAATCTATTTTCCAGAAGAATTCAGGATTGTTGAGAGTATTTCAAGTGGTCTCTACCAGTTCCGGAAATTCACACTCTCTTCTCCTTTCCTTGACTTACCCTCTAACAAATCAGAGCCCCTCTTACTGATAAGGAGGTTGCTTTATCCATAGGAGAAGAATAACTAATTGAACTGTTTCTGTTCGACCACTTCTCAATTGGAATAATTTTTACCATCAGCCTTTTTTAGTTTATGGAACCACTTCCATAGCTAAATTTTCATTTACCTTAAATCTAAAACACAATTAATTTATGTTTTTTAACTAATCTCTAATAAAGAAATAAATGTCTCAGTTTTCTTTAAAATAAATAAAGTAAAAAATAATTTTACATTTAAACCAATAGTCAAGAGAACTTGCTTGGGGATGTCATTGGGATGAAACTGTCTAATGTGTTCATGAAACACAATCAAAGTGTGGGTAGTGCTGGAGTTTCTAGACCCTATAAAACATCTACCTATATTCTCTAAATATCCCGTGAGCTTACTTTTGTGACAGGGAATGAGGGCAAACACTCTTTCTTCAGTTGGTGTTACATAGTAATATCACATTGCTGCAGACACGGCAAGTCCAGAGATGACATAAAAAATATTTTCAGAGGATTCATAACTTCCGAGGGCGATCATAAGGAGCAAGAGACCAGACTGTTTGGAGTGGATCTCACTCAACACTACACTAATTTCAGCCATGATGACCATTGAGTAAAGCAGTTTTTAGGGGAAGAAACCTATGCAAACAAGAAAGGAAATAACTAGATGGCTGAGTTTGTGGGTTCATTTTTCAAGACCACAAGCTCTAAAGCCCGTGACTTTGATAAGAAACATGATAATAAGCATGTGATGAGACTGTTTGGAGTGAATCTCACTCATAACTTCAGTAATTTCGGCCATCATGGAGGATAAACCCTAGCAAACAATAAAGGAAGTAAGGAGATGCCACAAATCCAAGAATGGACATAAGGAGATACCAGAGATGGATACCTATGTCCAGGGCTCTAGATCCAACGTTTGTCCATTCTATGATTCTGATGCACTGGGAGGCCACCATAATGTGCATAACAATGAGCGAGCTACAATAATATCGAATCCCATTCTAAATACCCTGGCAACTGATAGATTTCAGTACCCTCTTGTAGGACAGTAGCCTCATCCTTCTATGTTTGCTTCCAATCGCAGATTTTCTAGCAATTTTGAGTTGCAGAGTGTGTACCTATCAACTGATCTTCCTCATAAGGAGTAGCGCTCACACAACTTAACGACGTCAAATTTTCATCAATCTCCGTGTCTTCTCTAAAAAGGGCCAAAAATGATATGTAATTGGTGTCGAGCTCTCTACGTTTTGTGAAAAGGCCCTGAAACAAAGATCATGGTCGTGTGGTTACCCTTACTAGAAAATATGTGGAGCTTCACTTGTCTTTACCTCTTTGAGGCATTGAAAATATTTTATTCTCTGATTCCATTATGCCACATTCTTAGCAATTCATTTCCATTACAAATTTTAGGTTTCATTCCATTACCAGACAAGCCATGAAATCTGTACAGTGCACTTAAACATATATGTACTTCATAACCCCCTTTTTTGAGCTTTGCGTTATATTCGTAAGCTTCTGCGAGATCTGCATATGTGAGCGCACTTCATGTCAAACTGATACATAATTTATAGGCATCTTCGCACAGATTTATCGCAGCTCTTCCCTAGTGTTTATTTCAAATGCATGTTTATTTCCTATATGTATGCGTAATTTTGAAAATTACATTTGTATGTTGGATTTCTTCATTTACTGGATTTTTTTTAAACAATTTCAAATTTAAAAGAATATGAAAACTGCTTTATTAGAATTAATTTTCTATATTAGATTTACTTGATGCAATATGAAATGGTCAAAAATATGATATGATATTTTCATTTTCAGTTTCTTAATGAACAAGACTACACTGGCATACCTGCCGATAAAATAAATGTAAATTCATTTTTTCTTCTCTAAATATAATAGTTGGGATAAAAAGGCATGCTTTTTATAGACACAATATGTCTTTATTCGTAGCTATTGTCTCTTTAGATACAATAAAAAATTATATTTAAAAAATAATATAGTAGCTATTGTCTCTCTAAATACAATAAAAAATTATATTTAAAATACAATACAATATGACATTTTTCTCTTTACATACAATATAAAACAATGAATTCAAATATTTATCTCACTATTGAAATAAATCAATATAAAAAACATTTAATTAAAAAATACGAAAATATGATTGATTAATCCATATTAGGGCACAATGGAATTGAACTTGGAACATCTTGCTTATAATATAGGTGCTCTTCCACTAAGTTAGTGTTAGCACAATGTGTATTTTTGGAGGAAGATTACAAAGGTAACAATAAACCACTTTTAAATGTTAGATCTAGCCCTTCCAACTTCAGAAATTGCTCTATCTGTATGATTTAATTTCATCTTTCAAGATTTTAGGCTAGGTATTAAAGTTAAATATAGTTTTTTTAATGTTTTGGTTGTAAAATGAAGGAAAAGTCCACTCAACATGGAGTCATTAAAATTCCAGAAATTTACGAGTCGCTGACACATAGCAATATAGTCAAAATGAAGATATTTTATGGTGAGGTTGAGATGAAGAAACAAATGATAAATTAAATATAGATCATAGTTAAATGAATTTTATATTTTTAAACAAATTAGACCTCTCCCAACAATCACGAAAGAAAATCCATATGGAAAATAAAACATAAGAAACAAATTAACCTGAGGAGAACATCACTATTTGTTTAACACAAGAATCGTGGAATAAAACTCCCTCTATATTTCTAAAATGGATTACTTCAAGCAAAGTTCACAACTTACAATAAAAAAGTTCTTATATTTTTAAATATCCAACCTTTTTCTATGTATTTTTACAAAATATTTATAAAGCGTCTCTCACTCTCTCAAAGATTATTTCAAAAATAAAACAAAATAATAAGAAAGTTGAATTAATTCAAATATTTTGTTATAGCTACATTTCAAATTCTTGTGTTTGAATGTTCTAAAAATGTAAGATTCCAGTTATATTTTACTCAATATGCTCTAAAATTTTATCCATCTTTCTGAAAAAATTCCATACTTTGAATTCCTTCATCTACTTTTGTGTATGTCTAAAAATTTGGCTTATTGAGGAATAAATGATGAATTCATATTGTAAGCCCTTCAAGAAATCTCCTCCACTTATTTCTCTTTTTACTTTGGTAAATCTGGAAGTATCTGACCATCCTGCATGACAACAAACTGCTCTTGCTATGTTTGATTCCAATCGCATATTTTCTAGAAATTTTGAGTTGCAGAGAGTGGGAATATCTACTAATCAACCTCACATGTATCAACAGTCGCACAACTTTAACGACGTCAAATTTTCGTCGATCTCAGTGTCTTCTCTAAAAAGGGACAGAAATGATAATGAATTACTATCGAGCTCTTTATGTTCTGTCAAAAGGGCTCGAAACAAAGATCCTCAATAGCGTAATAGAACGCTTGGTTGTGTGGTTACCCTTACTAAAAAATATGTGGAGCTTGACTTCTGGGAGAATTTTGGAGGCGATTCAAGAAATAGGTAAGTGCATATTGTCTCTATTTTTTTGTATTTTTATTGCATCACTTTTCATGTGCATTTTCTTCACAAATTTGTGCATTTTTATTTTTATTTTTTCACAATATTCATGACCCAATCAATGGCAGTAGGAAAGGGGAAAATGAAGCGGAAAATTTTCCCCATTTGAGATGCCCATTTTGTTCCAATTGCATCAGGATTTAAAAGTGTTCCCTCTATTGGAAGTGGGGCTGCAACAACAACTTCAAATGTTGAGAGAATAAAACACCTTCAAAATATAAAATATCCCTTCTCGAAATATGTCGCAAGGGAGAAAGGGTCAAGCAAAAAAGGAGGCGGATGTAGTAGAGGAGAGTAGTGGTGACCATGATGATGACATTGATGCTGATTTTGATGATGAGGATTGATGACTCATGAGCTACCTAGTTCCTTGAGGCTTGTAGTTGTTTTGTATTTTGTATTTCTATTTTCCATTGGCATTTATAGTGAGAAGACTATAGTCTATTGTCTTTTTCCTATTGGATCATTGATGAATATTTCACAATTGGATTTGTATGCATAATGTTACTTTGTAAAACTTACATCTAGATGAAGATCTATGTTTGAATCAATGAATTCCTATCATGAATGAGAATTTGCGTAAGAAATATCTAATTTTTAATATATATCAAATTTTTAATATATATACTTGCATGCCAAAGTGTTTCAGGGCATGATACGGATGTCAAGGCATGCCAACGCATGTTAGGGGAGTGTTATGTTCTTCCAGGGCCTGCCAACATGTGTTTGAGTGTCCTAGTCGTGGAAAGATGTTATAGGTACAAATATGTTCTAAGACATGTGAGGTGCCAAAGAATGTTATTGTGTGCCAAATCATGTTAATATGTGCCAAGAACGTTGATGAGTGATAGATATCTCTCATTAATAGAATTTAGAAAGACTGATTATGTATTAAATAATATAGTTTCTACATACACTAGTGGAACTTTGTCAAGAGGGAATTTATTAGATAATAAAACTAATATAGATGAATCATGTAGTTAATCACAGGAAAAATATATTTTCATTACTTGAGGGAAATGGTACACATTAATTACTTCTTAACAAATTGACTGACTCTAACCACTATATGGCCTTGGATACGTACTGAAAAATATTCCACAAGAATGGTTTTAAATAATTATATTTTGAAAAAAAAATATCATAATGCACATAGCGTCATAAAAAACTCATTGGAATGATCAACATTGATGAAAATTTGTTGACTGTCACCAAGAGTAACCAAAAAGAGAATTGGTGCGAGTCAATAAAATATCGTCACTAGACATGTCACCAAATAGAGAATTAGTGACGAGTCTTTAACAACCCTCACAAAAAGTGTCCCTCAAATTAGCTTTGGTGACAAACCATAAAGTATTTTCACTATATCCACTTACAAGAATGCTTCTTTAAGGATCTTCACCATATGTGACATTGATGACAGACCTTAAAGGTCTATCACGGGAAGGACCCTCACCATTATCCTTTTTTCTTGTAGTGGTAGGTGGAAATGAGGAAGTTTCTTTCCATATACTATAATTCGGTATGTGGAGGAGAAATTTGTATCATTTTTAGATATTTGTGGCAATCCAGAGGTTTTGTTCCCACTAGAGTTGAGAGCAGTAGTCAGTGTTACAACTTGGGGCCGACTGAGGCAGTCTGCAACATGATTGGTGTTGTCTTTTTTGTATTTAATTTTCAAATGGAACTGTTACAAATATTGATCCAAGTGGATGTTGGTGTCCACCCAACTATTCCTCGTAGATCTCTAGTCACTTTCATCAGTTTCCTTTTTAATACCAACATTTACTACTTTTAGTATTTTTTGAGGTCTTGAACGTTAAGAGCAGTTTTGACCCCCTAAACAGAATTTTTTTGAGGTCTGCAGCATGCCCGTAGTCATAGGTAGGGCCCTATGGAAAAACATGTGGTACTTACTATATATTTCTCATTATATATCGTAAATTACAAATGGAGATAATATGACCAAGATATGACACCGGAAGGTTGTCTTTCTAACTAACCCCATCAGGGCCCACAAACTCTTAGTGTTTCATCTCCTAGGGTTAGTTTTTTGGTTGTTTAGGATTTTCCGATGTTGTTCGATAATAAAAAAAACCCCTTGAGAGTTATTGTAACACATTTCATAGGTATGGAGCTGTGATATCTCTTCTAAGAGATAAACTACCAGTGACCTAGTTAGTTTATTTCCATTATGTCTATAAAAATATTTCAGTTGTTTTATATTAATGAAATGAAGTTTTATTTATGCTACATCTATGTTTTTATGTGTATTTATGTATTTTATTCTGTTCCTTCATAAGTATGGATCAGTGGCATCAAAGTGGTATTCTATTTCTCGATCCTTCTTTGCATGTCCCCAATGAGGTTGGGGTATAAGGATTTAGGACTCGATATTGTGGACACTTTGCATGATCAGCCTCGCAAACCCCCATGTCCACACATGGGGAAACGAAATAAATACGAGGGAGCAGGAGATGCTATCAAAATATTTCTGAAGGAGGCCCTCGAGAAAGTAAGGAACACGATGATGGATAATGTTGCCTAGATCCTTCAACGACTGCCTACTGGTGGTGCATTTGCATTCAATAACCACTCTTGAGGCGCCACTCCTTTTAAGGTACAAGTAAACTTTGACATCCCCTTATTTAAGGGCAAAATATATGTAGACATCATAGATAGATGGTTGAATCTATTAGAAGGATATTTCTTAGTTAATGACTTTTACAACCAGGAAAATATTACTTTTGCACTCCCTAAAGCCGCCCCTCATATCACAGACTAGTGGGAAACCTATTGTGATAATACTCTATGTTCTCGGCCATACCCACTTGGGATACTTTTTAAGAGGCCATCAAGGAAAAATATTATCCTGTGGGGAGATATGATGATAAGTACATACAATATACTATGCCATGGCAGCAAAGGGATCAAGATGTGCATGAGCTGATGAATCAGTTCTGTACCTTGCACACAAAGTTTGGTATCAAGGATTTATACAAAAATTTGGTGTTGAAGTACCACATTTGTCTACACAAATACATTCGGGAGGAAATGGAGTTCCTCGACATCTCCTCACTCAGTGCAACATACGTGTATGCTACCAAGATTGAGCAAAAATTCAAACAGAAGAAGCGAGACTTTGGATATTTGAATCAGAAGCAAGGGAAAGGTGCCCCCAAACCACATAACAAATGAAAAATCTAAGGTAGGTTGGCCCAGGACAACCCACCATAGCCTCAAGAAAATAGCAACATCGAGAATCGAAAGAAGGACATGCGAAAGTGATGTGAGTTCCATAAGAGCTCCACTCACAACACAAGTGAGTGTCAGGCCAATCAGTCACTTGTGGCCTAGATGAAGGCTTTTGAATCAGATGCATGCTCTAATTCTAAATCATAACTCAACAAAGGGAATGACAAAGGGAAGCATATTATCAATGTGGCACCCAATGCCACTGTTTCCACCATAAATATACTGAAGGTGGAGCCAAAACACCTATAGAATGGGGAGCACCTCTTCCATTTCAAAAAGTGGTTAAAGGGCTCCCCGCTTGAGTAAATTGTTGACAACGAGAGCCAAAAGTACCTTATTTTAGTAGAGGTCATGAAATAATTGGAATCGCTGAAAAGAACACACCCAAAATTGTATAATATCAGGTGGCTTCACCAATGACGAGATCTTCGCATCAGCCAGCAGTGCCACCTTCCCTACAACATCAAGCCCTTCATGAATTAGGTATTACATGAACTTTCTCCTCTTGAAGGTTTATGACGTATTATTCGGCCACCCATACTTGTGGAAGTGACATGCTTTATATGAGTCTAGGCCTCATGTTTTTTTCTTTTACTTTGGACAATAAATTGTACAGGATACTAGAGGCCGTAGCACTTGCCACCATCTCTTTGATTACTACAAAACAATGCAGCAAGCTCATATCCAAAACTAAAAAAAATTTCCCTCATGATGCGCCGTGAGGACAAGAAGAAGACTATGTCCATGAACTCCATATATGGCTCCTCCACACGACAAAAACTATGGGGAGATATTCTCCTTAGCCATAGGGGTGCCTCTACATTGTGAGGTAAAGCACTCCATCGATCCGACCCCAAGTATGCCACTACCTAATGAACCAATATATTGGTTCTTCGTTCTAGAGAATGAATAAATTAAGAGGTAGATTGAGGAGCTGTTGCAGAAACATCACATCCGAGCAAGTTCATCACCCTATGGGAGCCCGATTGTGTGGGTGCAGAAGAAGGATTTGACTTGGAGACTATGCATTGACTATCACATGTTGAACAAGATCATTGTTTGAAATAGCTACCCGATTCCATGGATTTTCGACCTTCTGGACCAAATCAAGGAGGGAAAATATTCTAGTAAGATCGACTTGAAGTCTGGTTATCTCCAGATACGAATCAAACCCTCTGATGTGTGGAATACTGACTTCAAAGCCAAGGAGGGAATTTTTGAATGGCTGGCTATGCATTTAAGGTTGAATAATAATCCAAAAACCTTCATGGGGCCGATGGATGACATATTGCGACCATTCACCAACTCATTTGTGGTGGTGTGCCTAGATAACATCCTGATCTTTAGTCTAACCTGGGAAGAGAACCTCCACTACATCCGAAAAGTCCTCCAAACAATTTGAGAACACAAGTTGTGTGCATATTCAGAGAAGTGCACTTTTGGCATAACCCAAGTTCAGTATCTGGGATATACTCGTGATGAGAGGGGGGTGCATGTGGATCCAGCCAAAATCCAATTCATCGGGATTTCCCAACCCCAACCACTCTAACAGAGCTCCACAGCTTTCAGGGTCCTTCAAATTTCTATTATAGGTTCATGTTGGGATTCTCTTATATCACTTTCCCCTTGAGTCAAGTGACCAAGGGAGGAACGAAAGAAAAATTCTTTTGGTTTGAATCTCAATGCAAGGCATTTGTATAGTTGAAACATTGCCTTTACTCTACCCCAGTGCTCACATTACCAGACTTTCAACAACCATTTGAGATCAAGACATATACCATTGATTATGTTATTTGGGAAATTATTACTCAATAGAGGAATCTCATGGCATATCACAATAGGCACTTTTCCACATATTCTGGAAGTATCCAACTTATGACAAAGAGATGTATTCCATTGTTCAGGCTTTCCAACAATGGAAGCATTACATTTTAGGGAAGGAAATAGTCATCCACATAGAGAGTTGACCCTTGTAATTAATACAAACATACTGAAATTTGCACAGTGATCGCCATTTTAAGTGGTCCATATACCTACAACAATTTCAGTTGAACATCAAGTACAATAAGGGCAACACCAATAATGTTGAAGATTACCTCGGCTGATGTAATATCCCAGATTTTTAGTTCATTTTTTTTTTATATTTTAAATTATTTGTAGGAAAGACAACTTACTACGTTGGACCTAAGAAAAATTTGTAATTCTTTAAGGACTATTTGATTGAAAAAATATTAAGGAAATTCAAATAATAATATGGAAAAGACAAAGTATATAGAGATCATCAATTCCAATCCACGTGGATAGAATGGAATTTTGACACTTTCCCAAATATCCTGGAGAAAAACCCTTTCAATAAAAGTAATTAAAATATTTACACCTTACTTACAATATTTCGTGTTACAGATATATTAGAAAAAATAAAAATCTAATTAAAATAAAATTTATTATCTTTATTTAATACCTATTAAAATAATAATCATAAAACAATATTTAATATATTAACTTTACTCTTAAAATTGACATCATTATGATTATGGACCATATTACTATATTTATATTATTTTTTTGGTAATAATAATAACATATATAAAAAATTAATATTAATAATATTATATTATTGACCATATTACTTGTCACAATCATTAACAACAAGCTACTCAAAATTAATTTTTTTTTTACCAAGGACTCTAGCCAGCCTTGTATATAACTTGGTATATATCATTTTCAATATATATAACTATATACGGTGTTAACATACATATGTCCAGCCTTGTATATAACTTGGTTTATATCATTTTCCATATATATAAACATATACGATGTTAACATACATATGTCGCACTTAATTTGAAATAAATATATATGAAAAATTCAATCTTATGCTGCACTTAAACTCTATAACTTCACATGGTGTACATACTGTACTAGCACAGAATCGAATTCCAATGAACTGTTACAATTTTTAAATGCATGATATTGTTTCCACGGATAAGGTTATGTAATAAGAGTAAGGGTTCGAACGCCATTACGTCACATGCCATCACGCCACACTATAGAAAAAATTTGGTTTATCGGAATTTATAACTCCAGTGTCCAGGGTGGCAAGGTAATCGATGGTGATCCTTTCTGTAGCTGTATCTAATATTATAAGTTAATAATCGGTACCGATCCGGCTTTTTGGCACAGGATTCCCTCTGAACGAGGCATATGTGTCATAACCTGCAGAGTTTACCGCCCTTCCGCATTAACACTCACGACAGATGTAGCCTGTCTCGATTTGCTGAAGAGTTTTGCTAGGGAAACAGGGTCATTCCTCCTGGTTTGCTCGGCAGGCTTTCGACTTAGCGCTTGGAGTTCCTCCATGGCGCGCGGAAGGAGACTGCGCTCCTCCTCGACATTTCCGTCTTAAACCAAACTATAAATAGAGGAAGGTATGCGGTGCACTCCCTGCAATACTTGGTTTCGTCTGGTTCATTCTTTTTGCATTGTTATCATGTGTTTCCTACGAATTTTCTTTCATTCCCAAGACCTTAAGTTAATTGCGTTGTGGTTATCTTTGGTTTGTTTACAGGGAGACCGAGGATAAAATCCCGGATAACTGGAGATGAGAACAGGTCTTCTGATGATGAACGGTAACGTTCCGCCCTTCAGTTAATTGGTCTCTTGCCCAAGGGAGATTTAACTCATGCTTTTCAGTCCTAAGATTGTGCCCACTCTCTCGTGTCTAACCATGTTTACCTCCTTCAGGTTTAACAACGCAGACCTACAGGTAAAACATTCGTTCTCGGCATTATATATGGTCTTAGTCTCTTTAACAATTTATTAAATTTCTTTCTGAATGAGTTCTTGATCTATGGTGCTCGCAGGTAAATACAGAACCCTGCTTCCTCCTACGGCTATCATTTTCTTGGCAGCTATAGCTGAAATTTCATTCCTTGCTACAGGTACCCAGTTCAATCCCGAGGGTTCAGCTGCAAACTTATCTACTTAATACTGTTTTCTTCTTTAAATTGTCTAGACATGGCACTCGGTTATTTATCAATTCCAAGTTAGGGTTTTCAATTTGCAGAGCTGCCGTTTAATGTCTTGTAATTATGTCAGGGCTCTAGCTCTATGTATATGACGATACTCGGGTTATTGGGTTGGAACAAAGTATGTGTTCTTTAGAATACTGCATGGATACCATGAGTGTAATGATTCCTCCATTTCCAGTACTTTTATAATGTCTGTCACTATTTCAATTCACCAACTCACGGTTAAACTTGGCCTCTATGTTTCATGATTTTACAGTGAACTTACTCTCACTGAGGTCGTTGTTTTACCATTTTATATTTCTGAATGCCATGTGAAATCATTTTAACAGAGTTTGCTTTATGTCTCTTTTACGATTTCTTTCCGTAGTTTGCATTCGCACTAGTTTTGAACTTCTAATTCTCAGTTTAAATAAGAGCTAGCTATTTGCGTTTTCTTCCTAAAACAGTTGCGTCAGGGTTGACCGTCTTTCTGGTCGGTAAACCCCACCGCCCTTATATCTTTCTTTAACATTCCTAAATAACACTAGGGTGACCGGTCCACCGTCCAGACTGTGTATAGGTAAGCTCTGTCAGGGTTACCTGGGCAAGGGTTCGATAGAGATTCGGAACCCTTCTCGGCCCTAAAAGACCCAATTTGGTAGTTTGTTCAGTTCGACCCCACATTTGTTCTCTTCTATAATATTCTACGGATAAATCTGCCTCGGAACCAGTAATGAGAATGGAACTAGTGAACTATTTACACGGTAGATTTGTACATGCAACTGGACTACCACTTCTTATTCTAGCTCTTTATGTATACATGTTTCCACAGAAGGTGAACATAAATAAAAGAATAATATTAAATCCAAAGATAGATAAATTCGAGCACATACTTATTAATGCACAGTTAAATCTTTTTCCTTCTTTCTTTTCAGTAGAGAACTAATATTTTCCTTATGTACTGTATAAACACATTCCTGGCCTAAATCAAGATTATACTAACCTATTTTTATAGAATCTAGGATAGTAATACTCAAAATTCATTTAACCTGTGTTCCATATAAGTTGTTCATGGTTGTGTACTTATCTGGAATTGAGAATTAGATCTCCAAAGCTGTGGTCCTCCCTACCAACCAAGTGAGGCCATTACGTCCTTCACTTGCCCCCTAGCTTCAGAACTCCAGGTTTAGTGTCACGGATTTTTACAGTGGAGTCCGCACTGTTGTGACCTCTAGAATTTCCTTCCAGTCACAAGCAGGATGTCAGGCCAACTCAAGGGTTTCTTGAAAAATACTTCCACTGGGGTTTCCAGCTCAAGACAGTACTTTTCCCTTTCTTGCCTACACTTTCAGAACCCCCCCTCCTCCCTTGGATTCACACTTTGTCCATTCAGGAGAGGGTAACTGTTTTTTCCCCAACTGTCTCCAACCACTTCCCATTCTGAAAAACTATCACCAACAGCTTTTTGAGATTCTCTTTTCCTTCATTGGTTTTTCCTCTCATCAATTCAGAAATAATAAAAATAAAAATAAAGATCTAAAAATAGTGATTGTCTCAAAATATCCTAATAGAGTCTTGTTTGTTCAGAAAATAAAATTAAATAACATTAAATAAAATAGACCAACTTTTTTTAACTAGTAACTACTAGTTACTTCCTTTATGAGGCTGTCACATCTCCCCCCTCTGGAAGTAACACCGTCCTCGGTGTTTTCAACCCATCTCTGCAAAGAGTTCTGGGTAAGCTTCTTTCACAAATTTTTCATCCTCCCAAGTAGCCTCGTCGGTCCAAAGTGCTTCCACTGCACTTTCACCTGGACAACTACTCTTTTATGGAGCTCAATTTCCCTGCGATCAAGTATGTGTAGTGGCTCTACCAGAAATTCTCCGTCCGGTTCTACCTGAAAGGAAAGAACAAGATTTATCAATCAGTAGAGTTAAACTTGATTCGACTTTAGTTAGGATTTATTTGTTTTTTTTTTTTTTTAAATTTACATCCTACCTGAATGTTTTGCCAATGAATTACATGTTTCTCATCATGCACGTATCGCTTTAACAGTGATACATGGAACACATTATGCACTTTAATATGACTAGGCAGCGCCAGTCTATAAGCTACTGGCCCCACCCTTTCCAGAATTTGGAAGGGTCCGCAGTAACGAGGGGCTAACTTGGCGCAAGAAGTCCACCTCAAGGTACTTCTCTTTGGTTTAATCCTAAAATACACGTGGTCACCCACTCCGAATTCGCAATAAGATCTCTTCTTATCTGCAAAGACTTTTTGTCCGTCCTGCGTGGCCTTCAAATTTTGCCTTATTCATTTTACTTCAGCTTCTAGCTCTGCCAACATTTCGGGTCCCAACATTAATTTTGTCTCCGGACTGCTCCAGTTAATTGGTGTACGACACTGTCGCCCATATAACGCCTCAAAAGGACTCATTTTTAGTGATTCCTGATATCCGTTGTTATATGCAAACTCCACTAGGCGCAGGTAATTTTCCCATTTAGCTCGCTGCCGCATTACATACATGCGCAGCATATCCTCCAAAACTTGGTTTACCCCTTCTGTCTGCCCATCCGTTTGAGGATGGTAGGCAGTGCTGAAGTGTATTTGAGTTCCTAAACCTGAAAACAAGGTTTTCCAAAATGCGAAGGTAAACTTAACATCCCGATCTGAAATCGCGGTCTTAGGTATGCCATGCAACCTAAAGATTTCCCTCATAAATACGTCTACGATCTGCACTGTCTTGTAAGTGGACTACACAGGTATGAAGTGGGTAGATTTACTTAATCTGTCCACCACTACCATGATTGAATCATTTTTCTTCCTTGTTCGAGGTAAACCTGTGATGAAATCTAAAGAGATCACTTCCCATTTCCATTCAGGAATGGGTATGGGCTGTAGTAGTCCTGCTGGGTGCCGATGCTCCACTTTAACCTGCTGGAACTCTAAACACTTACTCAGATATTCTGCAATGTCTCTGCACATACCGGGCCAATAATATATCTTTCTAATTGCCGAAAGCATCTTCTGGTAACCAGGATGACCAGCGTAGTTGCTGCGATGGTACTCGTCCAGGATTAACCCCTTGAGACTTGTACGGTTAGGAACATAGGTCCTTCCACAAAAAATTAACATTTGTTCCTCATTTATTCCATACTCGGATGGCCTACCTTGCTTCTGATCTTCTTCCATCTGTCGCCACAAAAACTGGTATTTTGGGTCCCTCTGGGCCTCTTCCCTTATTTGTTCTGATAGCTGGCTTACAAGTTGGCTATAATACATTGCATAGATCCCATGCAATTTCCTACTCAAGGCGTCTGAACTCGGTTTTCTTTTCCTTTAACATGTTGTATGTCCATGTCAAATTCGCTCAAAAAGGCGTTCCACCTTGCTTGCCTAGAGTTTAAATCTGCCTGCTTGAAGTAGTTAGTCAAACTGCTGTGGTCTGTTTTGAGTATGAACCTTTTTCCCAGTAGGTAATGCCTTCACACTCGGAGAGCATGCACTACCGCGGTGAGTTCTAGATCATAGGCAGGGTACTTTTGTTCATGTTCTCTCAATTTCCTGGACTCATAGGCTATTACCTTGCCTTCTTGCGTTAATACTGCACCCACTCCCTCCTTGCTGGCATCAGTACACACCACATAATATTTGCTGGGATCAGCAACTTTCAGGACTGGTGCTATGGTTAAGAGTTGTTTCAGCTTCTTGAAGCTATTCTGACATTCATTCGTCCATTTGAAAGATATGCCTTTCTTTTGTAAGGATGTAATAGGATAGGAAATCTTAGAAAACCCTTCGATGAACCGCCTGTAATATCCTACCAGACCCATGAATGATCTGATATCTGCCACATTCTGTGGTACTCGCCATTCCATGATGGTTTTAATCTTTTCAGGATCCACCGCTATTCCTTCAGTTGTCACAACATGACCCAAATACTGGATTTCTGATTTAAAGAAATCGCACTTGCTGAATTTAGCGTACAGCTGATGCTTCCTTAGTATCTCTAACACTATTCTCAGATGCTCCTTCTGTTCTTCCTCGCTCTTGCAGTAGATCAGTATGTCATCTATGAAGACCAATACAAAGCGATCTAAAAACTGATGGAAAATGCCATTCATCAACCTCATAAAGGTTTCTAGCGCATTTGTCAACCCGAATGGTAATACTACAAACTCATAATGTCCATATCTGCTGCGGAATGTTGTCTTGCAAACATCCTCATCCTTGATTCGAATCTGGTGATATCCAGACCACAAATCTATTTTAGAGAACACTTTGGCACCTCTCACCTAATCGAATAAATCATCGATTCTGGGTACAGGATATTTATTCTTAACTGTCAGCTTGTTGAGTTGTCGGTAGTCCATACACATGCGTAAGGTTCCATCCTTCTTTTTAACAAAGAGGACGGGTGCTCCCCAAGGTGACACGCTTAGGCGGATATATCCTTTATCTAACAATTCCTACAACTGCATCTTTAACTCTGTTAATTCTGGTATACTCATTTTGTAAGGTGCTCTAGACACAGGAGAGGCTCCGGGTAGTAGTTCAATAGTGAAGTCAATATCTCTTTTAGGTGGCAATCCTGGAATGTTTTCTGGAAACACATCCAGGAATTCCTGTACCACAGGAATGTCTTTTATATCTGCTGCTTTTCCGTTAGATTCAGCATACCCTACTTGAATTGCGTACAACTGACATCCCTTTCGGATACACTTGATCATCTGAGATGCTGTTATGGGGCGCAGTTGCACAGGCTTTTTAATTCCTTTAATTTCCTTACGTGTACCATCTTGTGCTCTATAATAAATTGTCTTATCCTTACAGTCCACTAAGGTCCAGTGTTTCTCCAACCAGTCCATTCCTAGTAATACATCATACGATCCCAATGGTAGAATATTTAAGTCTACGTGAAGCTGCTGTTTTGCAACTTCCAAAGTGCAATTCACAATTTTCGCAGTCACTTTGCGTTTAGCTCCGGTGGCTAGTTGAACTAACTAGGGGTTTTTAAATTTCTGCTCTTTTAAATTGCACATTTCCACTAGTTTAGGACTTACATAACTTAAACTAGCACCAGGATCTATTAAAATCGAGACATGTTTAGATAACATAGTACCTTCCAGTTCAATCATTGTGGGCTGGAAATCAGCCTGTCGATCCTCCAAGGCTACGTTTATATGTGGTATGTTTCGCGCCACGTCCCCCACGGTTGATGCCTCCTGCAAGTTTGCCAAATTTTCATTCTTTCTTTGTTGTGGGCAGTTCTTATAGTAGTGTGCTTCCCCACAGCCCCAACACTGTAAGGGAGGTTTAGAATTCTGCCCTTGTTCTGGTTTTCTTGACGCTTCTGTGGGTTTTTCTTCAGCTGGCCACTTGATTCTTTGATGGTTCCTGTTAAACTGTTTTCTTCCAGCGTTCCGTCCTACCCCTTTAAAGTGGCTTCTTTTGCTGCTTTTAAAAGTAGAGGAATTCTTCTGATTTTTCTTGGGCTGCCAACCCTTTCCACCATCCCCTTTGGTCTTATACTGCTGGTAACACATGTGTGCTTTCCGGACAGCTTCATCCATCGTTTGGGGGTTAACAAACTCTATTCTTTCCCTCATGGGAGCAGGCAAACTACTCAGAAATCTCTGTACCTTGGCTTTTTCCTCTCTGAGGTAAGGTACATAACGTAGCAGGGAAGTAAATTTCGTGACATACTCGTCCATAGTCATTTGGCCCAACCGAAGATCGTGGAATTCCTTGGATTTATCATCATAAAATCTTTCTGTTAGATATTTATCCTTGAAGTACTGCTGGAATGATTCCCAGGTAATGTCCCGCTCATCAATACTGCGAACATTCTTTACCTCCTCCCACCACAGGGTGGCTTTCTCTCGCAGCTAGTATATATCCAATCTGGCCTTCAGATTGCTGCTATACTCATATACCCGAAAGTATTTATTGATGTTAATCAACCATGCTTCAGCTTCTTCCTCCGCCTCGCCATCAAACATTGGCGGCTTAATCTTGCGGAACTCCCCCTGCAGTTCAACTTTCTGCTTCTTATGATCCTGCTGATCAGACATATTTTCCGATTCTGCCTCATTATTATTACGGTTTCTGCTCCTATGAGAGTAACTCTTTTCAGTATTTCCAGTGCTGTTGCTTTTGGTTTGCTGATCTTCTGCTTCCGTTGATAATTCTTTTTCTGCACTGGGTTGTCGCATCTCCTGATTTTGCTTATCAGATATACTTTTCAGAATCCTTTCCTGATCTTGCAACAACTCTTCATTGTCCTTTCGGACTCTCATCATCTCCTCCTGTAACTTCTGTACAGTGTTTAGCAGAAAAACAGTTTGTTTTTGTTGTTCTTCCAGCAATTTACTCGTTTTTTGATGTTGCTCCAACGTGAGTTGAAACCACATTTATGGGTTCATGACTGTTGGACCTTGAATCTCTTCTGGTGGCGTTTGAGATGTCCTTTCTGTCATATCTTTCTACTTCTGCTCAGTGCACTAATACATACACAGCTTTGTTAGTAGACCCTTAGGTTACCAGTGTAGCAACCGGCTCTGATACCACTTGTCACAATCATTAACAACAACCTACTCAAAATTAAATTTTTTTTTACCAAGGACTCTAGCCAGCCTTGTATATAACTTGGTATATATCATTTTCAATATATATAACTATCTACGGTGTTAACATACATATGTCCAGCCTTGTATATAACTTGGTTTATATCATTTTCCATATATATAAACATATACGGTGTTAACATACATATGTCGCACTTAATTTGAAATAAATATATATGACAAATTCAATCTTATGCTACACTTAAACTTTATAAATTCACATGGTGTACATACTATACTAGCACAGAATCGAATTCCAATGAAACGTTACAATTTTTAAATGCATGATATTGTTTCCACGGATAAGGTTATGTAATAAGAGTAAGGGTTCGAACGCCATTACGTCACATGCCAGCACGCCACACTATAGAATAAATTTGGTTTATCGAAATTTATAACTCCAGTGTCCAGGGTGGCAAGGTAATCGATGGTGATCCTTTCCGTAGCTGTATCTAAGATTATAAGTTAATAATCGGTACCGATCCGGCTTTTTGGCATGGGATTCCCTCTGAACGAGGCATAGGTATCATAACCTGCAGATTTTACCGCCCTTCCGCATTAACACTCACGACAGATGTAGCCTGTCTCGATTTGCTGAAGATTTTTGCGAGGGAAACAAGGTCATTCCTCCTGGTTTGCTCGACAGGCTTTCGACTTGGTGCTTGGAGTTCCTCCATGGCGCGCGGAAGGAGACTGCGCTCCTCCTCGGAATTTCCGTCTTAAACCAAACTATAAACAGAGGAAGGTATGCGGTGCACTCCCTGCAATACTTGGTTTCGTCTGGTTCATTCTTTTTGCATTGTTATCATAAGTTTCCTGCGAATTTTCTTTCATTCCCAAGACCTTAAGTTAATTGCGTTGTGGTTATATTTGGTTTGTTTACAGGGAGACCGAGGACGAAATACCGGATAACTGGAGATGAGAACAGGTCTTCTGGCGATGAACGGTAAGGTTCCACCCTTTAGTTAATTGGTCTCTTGCCCAAGGGAGATTTAACTCATGCTTTTTAGTCCTAATATTGTGCCCACTCTCTCGTGTCTGACTAACCATGTTTACCTCCTTCAGGTTTAACAACGCAGATCTACAGGTAAAACATTCGTTCTCGGCATTATATATGGTCTTAGTCTCTTTAACAAGTTATTAAATGTCTTGCTGAATGAGTTCTTGATCTATGGTGCTCGCAGGTAAATACGGAACCCTGCTTCCTCCTACGGCTATCATTTTCTTGGCAGCTATAGCTGAAATTTCATTCCTTGTTGCAGGTACCCAGTTCAATCCCGAGGGTTCAGCTGCAAAATTATCGACTTAATACTGTTTTTCTTCTTTAAATTGTCTAGACATGGCACTCGGTTATTTATCAATTCCAAGTTAGGGTTTTCAGTTTGCAGAGCTGCAGTTTAATGTCTTGTAATTATGTCAGGGCTCTAGCTCTATGTATATGACGATACTCGGGTTATTGGGTTGGAACAAAGTATGTGTTCTTTAGAATACTGCATGGATACCACGAGTGTAATGATTCCTCCATTTCCAGTACTTTTATAATGTCTGTCACTATTTCAATTCACCAACTTGCAGTTAAACTTGGCCTCTATGTTTCATGATTTTACAGTGAACTTACTCTCACTGAGGTCGCTGTTTTACCATTTTATATTACGGAATTCCATGTGAAATCATTTTAACATAGTTTGCTTTATGTCTCTTTTACGATTTCTTTCCGTAGTTTGCATTCGCACTAGTTTTGAACTTCTAATTCTCAGTTTAAATAAGAGCTAGCTATTTGCATTTTCTTCCTAAAACAGTTGGGTCAGGGTTGACCGTCTTTCTGGTCGGTAAACCCCACCGCCCTTATATCTTTCTTTAACATTCCTAAATAACACTAGGGTGACCGGTCCACCGTCCAGACCGTGTATAGGTAAGCTCTGTCAGGGTTACCTGGGCAAGGGTTCGATAGAGATTCGGAACCCTTCTCGGCCCTAAAAGACCCAATTTGGTAGTTTGTTCAGTTCGACCCCACATTTGTTCTCTTCTATAATATTCTACGGATAAATCTGCCTCGGAACCAATAATGAGAATGGAACTAGTTAACTATTTACACAGTAGATTTGTACATGCAACTGGACTACCACTTCTTATTCTGGCTCTTTATGTATACATGTTTCCACAGAAGGTGAACATAAACAAAAGAATAATATTAAATCCAAAGATAGATAAATTTGAGCACATACTTATTAATGCACAGTTAAATCTTTTTCCTTCTTTCTTTTCAGTAGAGAACTAATAGTTTCCTTCTGTACTGTATAAACACATTCCTGGCGTAAATAAAGATTATACTAACCTATTTTTACGGAATCTAGGATAGTAATACTCAAAAGTCATTTAACCTGTGTTCCATATAAGTTGTTCACGATTGTGTACTTATCTGGAATTGAGAATTCAATCTCCAAAGCTGTGGTCCTCCCTACCAACCAAGTGAGGCCATTACGTCCTTCACTTGCCCCCTAGCTTCAAAACTTCGGGTTTAGTGCCACGGAGTTTTACAGTGGAGTCCGCACTGCTGTGACCTCTAGAATTTCCTTCCAGTCACAAGCAGGATGTCAGGCCAACTCAAGGGTTTCTTGAAAAATACTTCCACTGGGGTTTCCAGCTCAAGACAGTACTTTTCCCTTTCTTGCCTACACTTTCAGAACCCCCCCTCCTCCCTTGGATTCGCACTTTATCCATTCAGGAGAGGGTAAATTTTTTTTACCCAACTGTCTCCAACCACTTCCCAAAAACTATCACCAACAGCTTTTTGAGATTCTCTTTTCCTTCATTGGTTTTTCCTCTCATCAATTCAGAAATAATAAAAATAAAAATAAAGATCTAAAAATAGTGATTGTCTCAAAATATCCTAATAAAGTCTTGTTTGTTCAGAAAATAAAATTAAATAACATTAAATAAAATAGACAAACTATTTTTAACTAGTAACTACTAGTTACTTCCTTTATGAGGCTATCACATTACTATATTTATATTAATTGTTTTTTGTAATAATAAAAATAATATATAAATAATTAATATTCAATTAAATTCAAAATAAAGATAATTTCATTATTTAATTTATATTAAAAAATATTCACATAATATTTAATATCTAATATTTATTCTTAAAATTAAAAAATATTCTTAATAATAATGATGCTAGTAATGCGTTCTATCGAACCTTCTCTTATTTATTTTCATATTTTTGTATTTATTAATAATATTATATTAAAAAATAAATATTCAATTTATAAGTAAGTCTATATTATCTATTAAAATAATATTAAAAAATAATATTTATTTATGAAGTTTTTATTTTTTTATTTTTTATTTTCTTTTGTAATCATTTATAATATAAAAAATAGAGATTTCAGTTAAATAAAAACTATTTTCAATATTCAATATTTACAAAATAATATTTATTATTTTAAATAGTATTATTAATAATATAATATATTATTTATTCATATTTATTTTACCTTTTAGTATTTATGAGTAATAATATATTTATAGAATAAAACATTATATTTAAACAAATATTTTTATTTTTTAATAATTTATAATTAAATAAAAAAATCTAATGAATAATAATATATTAAAAAAATAATTAATTAATTTAAATATTTTTTTATTATTTAGTAAGATAATGTGATTATGAATAATTATTGGGTGGGAGTAGGAATTTAAACTCCATAAAGAATACACGAAATACTATTAGTGTGTATGATTGCTATTTTTTAATGAATAAGAGTAGTATTTTGTTAATTTATCTTATAGTTAAAATGTTACTAGTTTGAAAAAGTGTAAGTACAAACCTGACTATGAGTACACGTTGGTGTGGCATATGCAAAGTCTAATATTTTGGTATTTTGATATCATAAATGTTCGTGGCTCTTGGTTTTTCAAACCATGGGTTAATCCTATTTATTTTAGAAAAAATAATTATTAAATTAGGAAAAATAATACTATTGGGGTGCGAGGTGTCTTTTAAAATGTAATCAATGTGTTAAAAAAATATTTAATATATTAATTTTATTTCTAAATTAATAAAAATAATATCATTTATGGAGAAACATTTTCTAGCTGACTATGTTGGTGATATTTTAATGTTAAACATTTTGATTTCGTCAAAATAAAACAAAAAATAAATAAATTAAAATAATATAAAAATATAAAAATAAAAAACATAAAATTTTTTAGCCCGAGTATGAGAGAGCTAGTGTAATGCATTTTTAAAAAATTTTGAACTCAAAATCATGTTTTTTCTGATGGCATTGTTCTCAAAGGTGTTGTTCTTTTCACTCTAAAAAAAGTATTTGCACATCAAAAGAGATTTATTGTAGATAAATTCAAAGTTATAATTATAAATCTTTTGGGAAATCACATACGGAATTTTAGAACTGAGGCATTGTATTTCATCATGAGGATAATGAGATCAGCCAGTCCTCATTATCCTGATGATGAACTACAGTTGGTAGTTCGAAATGCATCGGTTCTAAAATTCAGTATGTGATTTCCCGAAAGATTTATAATTATAATGTTATGGATCACAAAAGCTTGCACTCTCAAATTCAAAGTTATAATGAATCTAGATTATTAATATAATATATAATTATAATGCTAGTATTTATTGATATGTACTCATTAATAATAATATATTAGAAAAAAATCATTTCTAATAAAAAATATTTTAATTATTTAAAAGCTAATAAAATAATATTGATAAAATAATATTCAATATTAACTTTATTTTAAAATTAACATAATTAATACAATATATTATTAAAGATTTAATTGTCTAATACTGATTAAAATAATATTTAATATAATGTATTTGGTTTTAAAATTAAGAAAAACATTATTATTATTCAAACAATATTTAATATATATATTTATTTTTAAAATAGGAAAAAATTATTATTAATAATATAATTGATTAGAGATTATGTGGTAGTTATTCATATATATTTTAATATTGTTTTAATTACTAATAATAATATATTAAAAAAATAGAGTTTTGTTTCAAAAATAGTAATTTTATTATTTAATACTGGTTAAAATAATATTTAATATATTAAGCTTAATCATACAACTTCGAAATCAGAAATTAATTTTATTATTTAATACTTATTAAAGTAATATTCCAAACTAATATTTAGTATGTTAATAAGTATTATTATTAATAGTATAATATATCAGTTATCTATATTTATTTACCTTTTATTAGAATTTATAATTAAAAAAATCAATTCAATAAAAAAAAGGTGTAAAATGGTCTAATTTACATAACAAAATCATCAAACAATGAATTGATAATCAGGTAATTTTTTTAATTAAGAATACCAAAAAACTTGACCTAGATTGAACGATGGTTATCTTTCGGTCCAGGCAGAGATTTCGAGATATGTTCCATAATTTCCGGACAGTGGGTTTGTTTGCCCGCGTTCTTAGAAGTATGGGAACTTGCTTGGGGATGTCGTGTTATGAAACCGTCTAATGTGTTCATGAAACACGGGCGAAGCGTGCGTAGTGCTGGAGTTTCTCGACCCTATAAAACGCGTACGTATATTCTCTAAATAACCCGTGAGCTTACATTTGTGTGGGCAAACATTGGTTCTTCAGTTGGTGTTACGTAATACAATACTGCTGCAGACATTGGTTCTTCTGTTTGTGAGGACAATATAAAAAATATTTTCAGATGATTCATGGCTTCCGAGGGCGATCATAAGAAGCAAGGGACCAGACTGTTTGGAGTGGATCTCACTCAACAGTGCACTGACTTCAGCCATGATGACCATCCAGTAAAGGGGTTTTTAGAAGGAGAAACCTATGCAAACAAGAAAGGAAATAATGAGATGAATGAGTTTGTGGGTTCAGTTTCCAGGAGCACAACTTCTAAAGCCCGCGACTTTGATAACAAGCATGAGATGAGACTGTTTGGAGTGAATCTTATTCAACCCGTCAGTAATTTCAGCCAAGATGACCATCCAGTAAACGTATGTTTAGGAGGAGAAACCCTAGCAAACAAAAGAGGAAGTAAGGAGATGACACAGATAGAGGGTCCCGTTTCCAAGAATGGAAATAAGGAGATGCCAGAGATGGAGGGTTCCGTCCAGGGCTCTAGATACGGCGTCTGTCCATTCTACGATTCTGATGCAGTGGGAGGCCATCAGAATGTGCATAACAATGAGCGAGTTGCAATCAGCTCGAATCCCATTCTGAATACCCTGCCAACTGACAGATTTCAGTACCCTCTTGCAGGACAGCAGCCTGCTTCTGCTATGGTTGCTTCCAATCGCAGAATTTCTAGCAATTTTGAGTTGCAGAGAGGGAACCTACCAACTAATCAGCCTCACAAGGAGCAGCGGTCACACAACTTTAACGAGGTCAAATTTTCGTCCATCTCAGTGTCTTCTCTAAAAAGGGCCAGAAATGATAACAAATTGGTGTCGAGCTCTTCACGTTCTGTGAAAAGGGCCCGAAACAAAGATCCTCAGCAGCGTAAGACAACGCCTGAGCGTGTGGTTACCCTTCCTACAAAAGATGTGGAGCTTGACTTGTCTTTGACTCTTTGACGCATTGAAAATCTTATATTCTTTGATTGCATTATGGGACATTCTCACCAGTTCGTTTCCATTATAAATTTTAGGTTTCATTCCATTCCATTATCAGATAAGCTAGTTTTCAAACTTTTCTGGTTATAATTTATTGAAGAAATCTCCAGAGTGTTATAAAACAATTATAGATATTTAGAATCCCAACTGGATCCATCTGAATTTGAATTAAATCTGTACAATCTGACTTAAACAGATAACCTATCTGTACAGTTTGACTTGAACAGATCATTTAGTTCATAACCCTCTTCTTTGAGCTCTCTGCTATATTCGTAAGCTTATGTGAGATCTGCATATGAGCGAACTTCATGTCAAGCAGATAAGTAATTTACAGGCATCTTCTCACAGATTTATCTGAGTTTTTCCCCCGTGTTTATTTCAAATGCATGTTTATTGCCTATATGTATGCGTAATTTTGAGAATTACAATTATGTTGGATTTCTTCGTATACAAACAATGTCAAATTTAAAATAATCTGAAAACTGCTTTATAGAATTACTTGTATATATTACATTTACTTGATGCATTCTGAAATGGTCAAGTCAAAAATATGATATGATATTTTCCTATTAGATTTACTTGAAGCAATCTAAAATGATCAACAATATGATATGATATTTGCCTTTTCATTTTCCTTAATGGGCCAGACTGCATGGCAATGGCATACCTGCCTATAAAATAAACGATTCTGGGTTCCTTGGCTTCCAGGTTTGGGATATTGGCTACATTGGCACTACTCGGTTTTCACCTGATTGCCTCTAATATCAATTCAGATCATACTAATCCAGCATCTGCTCAGGTCAGCTTAGATTTAAATTTTATGTCCTTGCAAGTCATTTCTAGCATCAGTGAATTTAAATTTATTTAATTCCTTGTATTAGTGATTTAATTTTAATGCAGCTTAGATTTAGATTCAAGTCCTTGCAAGTCAATTCTAGCATCGATGATTTAAATCTTTTCCAGTTATTTCAAATATTAGTGAACCTAAGGCTATTGGATTAATTTTCACTCAGGCTAATGGATTAATTATAGTATAAAGCTTTAGAATAAAATATTATTCCATTTCTTTTTAAGAAAATGCCCCTACATAGGTCATCTAGTCCATCGGCATTTTCAGATCCCAACAACCTGAAAATAAATAAGAGGCCGCTTTTATCCCCTATCTCCCTTACTGCCATAACCATCTACAGAATTGAAAACTGTATAGGCTCAAACTCTACTATAAACTTGTAACTTGTAAGAGTTTTTGATAGGCAACATATTTCTTTAAAAATAAATAAGTTTTTGTTTCTGGGGTTGCCATAGATGTCGGAATATCAGCGATATTGAACTAGCCTCCAAAATTTGAAACATTTATAGATAAAATTGTTTCAGGTTTCAAGAGATAGTGTTTAATTATGAGAGAATAATTTATTTTATTACTATATTTTTGAAAATTTTACACTTGTATATTGTTTTAAATATTGTCTTTAACTGTTTAGAGACAAATTCATTTTTGTTGGTCAGGACAACAGACATCCTCTTTATAGAAACAATATGTCTTTATTGGCAGCTATTGTCTCTCTAGATACAATGAAAATTTATATTTAAAAAACAATACAGTATCAGATTTTTCTCTTTAGAGACAATATAAAACAATAAATTCAGAAAATTATATCACCATTCAAATAAATCAATATAAAAAGTATTTAATTAAAAAAACTACAATATCATTGATTAATGCATATTAGTGACCACTAGAATTGAAATCCCAACATCTTGCTTATGAGATATGTGCTCTTCCATTAAGCTAGTGTTAGCACTCTGTATTCTTACTAAGTTAAGGAGGAAAATTACAAAGATAACCACAAACAACTTTTAAAGTTTGGATCTAGCCCTTCCAACTCCAGAAAGGGCCCTCTCTCTCTATGATTTAATTTCTTCATTCAAGATTTTAGGCTAGATATTAAAGTTCAATATAGATCTTTTAAAGTGTTGGTTGTAAAATGAAGGAAAGACCACCAGTAATGGAGTCATTAAAATTATTAATCAATGACAAATTTGATAGAGGAAAACTCCTAGATCATAAGATATTTTATGGTGTGGCTCAGATGAAAAAACAAATGATCAACTAAATATAAAGCATACTTAAAACAATTTTATATTTAATCTCATAAGGAAAACATTAACATTGTTTTAAACAAACTAGAGTAGAGTACACAAAGTAATTTCAGCTCTTTATCTTCTAGCAACAATGATGAAATAAAATTCATGTGGAAAGTCAGAAAGAAGAAACAAATTAACATGACGAAAACATCACTATAAGTAACTTCAACTCTTTATCTTCAGCAACAACGAGGAAATAAAATCCATCTTGAAAGTAAAAAAAAAAACAAATTAACATGACCAAAGCATCACTATTTGTTTGACACAAGAATGCTCAAACAAAAAAACTTTATGTATTTCTAAATTGATTACTTCAAGTAAAGTTCACAGCTTACAATAAAAAAAAGTCTTCTCTTTTTCATTATCCTACTCTTTATAAGTAATTTTACAAAATATTTATAAAGTGTCTCTCACACTCCATTCATACTTCAAAATAAAGACATTTTCAAAATAATATTTGTGAAAAAGATAAATATTTCAAAAATAGAACAAAATAATAGGAAAGGTGGATTTGTTATCATCATGAGGAATTTTGTTTCTAACTATAACTACATTTCGAATTCGTTTGTTTGATTGTTCCAAAACTATAGGATTCCAGTTCAACAAGTTCCATAGTTTTATCCCAACTTTATTAACATGGAATAGAAAAATTTTCCATATTTTGAAGCCTCTCATCTATTTTTGTGTATGTCTAAAAAGTTTTCTTATTGAGAAATAAATGATGAACTTCATGTTGAATATGGAGATCATATTATAAGCCTTCCAAGTAATCTCCTCCACTTATTTTTCCTTTTACTTTGGTAAATATGGAAATATCTACACCTATATCACATAATCTTTCTTGGTAGTATCACATAATCTTTCTTGGTAGTTCTATAATGGGATCAATTTTCCATTAGAGGATTTTAAAGATGGAAATACTTTCTCTTACAATATGATCTCTTTGCATTTATTCTCTAGCTATGTCATAAAGTTTTTTTTAGTCAAAATTCTCTTTACTTCTAGAATTGAGGTTGTCCTATCTTGAATCTAGATTTGTTCAAGGCCATCTTTAGTTCTAGAATTTAACATCTTGATTACTTTGTGTGCTTCTTGTGTTCAATTTCAACCTTTTGGTTGTCACGTCTCCCAAACCCCCCTTTTTTTTTTTCATTTTCCTAACATGTCTAGATACATCACCCCGAATGGGGAAGACAATTGAAACTGTAATGAGTGCTACACATATAACATAACTCAAATATTTTCTGCTTTATGCGCCGATAACAATTATAGTTTTTATACTGAATCACTTACAAATTCAGACTGTTATCCGGGGTTTAGATTCTTTTCAGCATTTATAGACAGCCATGGATTTCAAGAATTTCCATGAGAATTTTTGGACTTGACCTCCCCTCTTCTCAGTCCATCTAGTAGACTTATATATCTATATATATAATACTTTGTATTTCCTCAGGGTTATTAACATTCGAAGGTTGTCAACTCTAGATGGTCAACAGGCCCATACTCCAACTTCCACAATTACAGGACTTATAAAATTTCCAACATTTTAAAGGGCAACATCGAGATATAGATGTATGCCTCCTCGCATACCTCTATCTATACTCAGTTAACCTCCACGGCTCCCACTACTTTCCCAGCAGTTTATATGGGAGGTAACCAGATGCTCTGTTCATTGCATTCTTACATATGCTTACAATCTTCCTTTACACAACTTTTTATCCCACAATGATTGTGCAAGTAGGATTTTCCTTTTTCTCTACTGTTACAACATGCAATTTGGTTGACACTTGGGTGCCGGTTCAACTATTCCCTAGGACTCAGATCCTCTTACTTAGTTAAGCTTCAATTTCTGCTTTCATATGTTTAAACTTACAGTTAATAGAATAATTTACATTCTTATTTTTACAATTCCTTCCATTGCTTCTCAATGGACATCCAGCACCCCCTACTACTATCACATAACGGTGGTGTCCTATCTTATGTGAGTTGTTATAGAGAATTCTGTGTCACTACTATTGTTATGATATGTTTAATTATTTGGTACTTGCTGTTCCTGGTTACTGGTTCGCTAACATTTTCTGCCTTTACACACAGTAAGTTAATGTTCCTTGGAAAGGCAGCCAGCTACCCCTGTACATAACAATGGGATCAGCTGTTCAAAGGATCTACCGTCTCTAACTCCCTTTTTACAAGATACTCATCCTTTTATTCCAACCATTTGTCTCTGCTATCAATAGCTTTGGTTTACAATTACATGAGTTACTGAACCAATACTCAATCTACAATTTTCATACTGAACCCTAACATAATAACTCATAAATTGCATCAGAAACTACAACATCACAATTCATAAGTTTTACAAGAAATTATAACATCACCATTTATAAATTTCATAAGAAATTATAACATCACCATTCATAAATTTCATACGAAATTATAACATCACCATTCATAAAGCAGGGATATATTTAAGACAGACTTACATCAATCTCCACAATAGGCATGCATACCTCTACCATGACCAGTCCTCCCAACCTTAGAATCCTCTTTATCTCCCAGGATTCACCCCCGAGCAGAGATCCTCCAAGAACAGACTAACCTCAATCTGTTCTGGAGCAGCTTATTTAAGCTGTGCTTTCCCCAAGCCTGTTTCCAATTCTGCGTCCAGAATTTCAGGATGCTTTATTCCTGTTTAGCCTAGGCTTCCCATTTTGGGACTCTTTAAAGTTGTTTTAAGCTTTTCCTCAGCTTTTCCAGCTTTTTCTCACCTCTTCCCAACTACTCCTCTTCATTGGGGAAATTTAGATTTTTCCTCAAAAATCTAAATTAGAAATAATTTCTTTCAAGGATTTTTGAAAGATTTGGGGAAAGTCTTTTCCTTTTCCATTACCTCATGGATTAGGCATGTGATCTCACTTTCTCATCTGGTCATAGTGCATGCACAATATTTTATTTATTTTTCATAATTAAGTATTTAACCATATCCTCATAACAATTATCCATTGGGGTCCACTCCCCTATGGATGTATGTTCAAATGTCTAATTTGAAAAGCATAGAACTTGGGGGTGTTACATATTCCCCCTCTGAAAATAAACACCGTCCTCGGTGTTGACAACTATCGACTTAGTTCATTTTGAACTTAATTATGAATGCTTTTACATCATCTTAGCTTCTCTGTTCCATGTAGCTTTTCAGCAGTAAAGTGCCCCACTGCACCTTTACTCTAGCTACTGTTCGTTTCCGCAATTCAATTCCTTGTCGCTTTCATCTTTGAGGCGACTCTGGAAGGAATTTCCTCTTCTGGTTCCACCTGGACCACATTTCAAATTAATCATGTGAGAAGCATCATGTAAAAATTATAAATTTTCTTTTCCAACAAGGAGACATGAAATATATCAGGAAATTTAGTAAGCAATGGTAGGGCTAATTTATAAGCCATTAGTTTCCAGCAGAGTACTCTCCTGCCTCCACTCTATTTACTGATGCCTTATGCAGTTGGTTTCTTCCTACTTCTTTACAAGAAGTCTGTTTGGAAGATCTTTTATTCTGGTTTCCCTGTCCACAATTCATACCAATGTAAGTAATATCAGGTACATACAATTGATAATTCACAACAGCCTTCTGTATTTCAATAATTTAAGAATTCAGTTATTAATCAACCCGTTCAGGTTCATAATAGTTTAGTGCACTTTTAGTACACTACTTATCTTTTCTTGTTTTTCAGTGAGATTCTTTCCTCACTCAACTTGGTCCAGTTCAGCTTTTTCTGGATTTTCTAGGTGATTTATCTTCACCTTTTTCCTCTTTGTTTCCAGAGTGCTCAATTTCCTGTTACACACTTGGCTAAACAATTTTTCAACTTTTTCATTAGTACTCATAAATGAGAGAAAACAATTTTATCATATGCCTGGTTATGCTTACCCCTTCTCATTTTATAGCTGTACTTCTAGTATCTTTTTATCAATTTAATTAGAAATAACCAAACTAGTCAATAATGTCTATAATTCAATTCTTCAAACTTACGTGAAGAAATTTGGATCTCATGGGTTTCCCCCACACCCAAGTCCAAATACAGTTCACCTTCTTTTCTCTTGGTTTATAGCTGTATGATTTCACATTATTTTCCTGTCTTACATTTTAAGACTCAAGAAAATTTAACTTTAATAAAATTTACACCAATTAAAATTTTATAGTGTGAATACATGTTTCCTTTTATAGTGAGAAAGGAATTTTCTATAGTTCATCACATTCACAAGTATTAATACTTGATAATGTCAAAAATAAATTTGACACAGTTTCCCTTTTTTCAAAGACTCACCAGAATTCATGCATTTACTTTTAATTGTAGGTTCATGCTTTGCTAATTCCCCTCTTCTATTTCTCTCATAGGCTTATATAATAGAATTAATTAAAATGGAATCATAAAAATATTCCACTTTTTTTTTCTGAATTCCTTCTTTTCTAATGCATAAAAGCATTCTATTTTTTTTTTTTTTTTTTTTTTTAACAAAAGCAACTCATAAATCTCTCATGCTTTTATTTTTAATTCTATATTTGTTTTTTCCTTATGAGAGAATTATCACTTCTCCATAATTTTTCCCCAATTCTTTTACTCATTATTTATAAAATATACCAACTCGAAGAATATAAATACATAATTAAAAAATCATTCTTCCACTATTACATTTTAATATTCCTGCCTAACTCAATGTAATGGTTCCACAATTCCTAAATCAACCATTTAATTGAAATTAACCTTGTACTTCAATCTTCTTTTCTTTTATAGCAGTATACATGCCTTATTTATAGGATACATCTTCCAATTATTCCTATACTACTTATCTCTCAAGCCTTTGGAAATATACATCTCAAGAGCATATATATATATCCACTAGGTTTGTATATATCATATATATTTCCAAACCTTATTGTATAAGTAAACATGATATATATATATATCTATATAGCCTTGGCAATACTAATTTGATGAACAGATGAATATATATACATATATCCCTATATTTATATATTCATATATAAGTTCAAAGCTTTTTTTTTTTTGAAGATGCTACCATATATACATTACACATAATTTAAAATAATCCCTTCTATTTTTTCTTGCTTTGACAAGTATTCATTTCTACTAGCAACTTTTCCACTTCTAGTTAATTACAAGTTGACCCATATGATAGATTTTCACTCTCCAAATTTCCCTTCATGCACTTTATTGCATTCACTAAAGTGGAATGTAATAGATCAAATTAAAGTGCCATTTTACAAATCCTATGCATATATATATATATATATATATATATATATTTCTATATAGGTATATATATCCAATCTCATACCCATAGAAGTCTAAAATGCTTCTTTCTTAACTCCAACATATATGTCATGGTTTATCTATGCACATATATAATTATACGTATATATGTAGGGCTATACCATTCTACTTCTAAAAATTTTAAAGTGCGCTGTATACCACCTCCCCGTATATATCAAGGTGTATATATTTCTATATATACCTGTTCTATATATATATAACACATCTATATATATATATATCCTACGTTAATATATAACGCATTTATACACATTTATATCTTTTCGTTTTCCACACCGGCTAAATGGTATGTCACATATATGACACTCATACCTATCCACTATATATATCTGTCAATTTATAAAGTTCATTTTAAAATTACCTACAGTTCTATATAGTGAAAACCTATATATATAAATACATATGAAACCTCTATGTATTTATTTATGTCCCTTGATGTAATTATGGAAGGCGCACTCTTTTTCGCACGGTATGGTATATATTTCTATATCCATGAATCGATGCCGCTATACCTCTAGTGAAACATAGTTATAACATACTCATGTATTTTATTATAACATACATCAAATGTAGTTATAACATAGTTCAAGAAATTTCTATATAGTTATAACATATTCATGTATTTTATTATAAAATCCACATATTTACCTTATGAGATAGAGTAATTTAAAATTTCCACACCCTTTTCATAACACATATATGTACATAATTACCTTTCCCCCCATGCGCGGCCTATGTATTGATATGCACCACCCATATATATGATTATAGCCTATGCACACATACGACTATATATTCCACATGTATATATATCATGAACTCGAATACTTTATGTTTCGCATATCTCTTTGGCTTAATATATCTAATTGTATTGAATATTTACCGTGGTCCAAATAATTGGACGGCATACGTTAATGAATATACCACTCCTTCCGTTGACTTTTGCAAATAGTGACCGGTATTATATCGGTATATATACGCCGATGAAAATATATATCATTCTTGCGCAATTACTGTGTATTTTCTCCGCCGACATTGTGACACTGCTTTGTTTATGGATCTAGGTACTTTAACACACAATAACCATTCAATTTAACCCTTTTGACGCTCACATACCATCCACGTAGATTGTCACGGTGGCGATGTAGGGTGTTCGAGCTGGTGCTGTAATGCCAGATCAGCTCGTCGTTCAAACTTGGTTTTTGTTGACTGTTCTAACCCTATTTGTGAACTGAAATGGCGTTATGTACTTTCAGATCGTCGACAGATCCGCCACCGCAAGGTTCCTATGTATAGGCTGTAATTACAAGGGTTGCGTATTCCGCCATAACGCTCAGAACTGAGGTTCGACATGACAGAGATAATATAATAATCGGATTTATTCACCTTCCGGCGGTGTATCATGATGGGGTTTCTGAACCAGAGTATGGTTGATGTGATTTCATACGATGAAAGCTCAACAAGCGTACCAGTGTGGGGTTGAAAGGTCAGCATCGCACTGCACTTGATTAGATCTGAGCTATCGTGTGAATTGGGTTGTTTCCTGGTTCAATGTTATAGCAGGTAAGGACTACGTATCGCCCTGAGCGAGTAGTATCACTGCCAGCGTATATCGTCCTCCCCTGCACATAATAATACAGCCTGGTACCCTCATAGCGATGTGGCGGTTTCCTGAATCAATTTCGGGATTCTCTGGAGCTTGGAGCAGGAGAGTTTAGGGTTTTGAAGTTTCCTTTTTATTTGAAGCTCTTACGCCGATTTAGTTGTCCGATTCTTCCTATCTAACTCGAGGATGCTTGCTCATAACCTGCTGTGTTGGTTCGAGCAAAGAGGGAAAGCTGTCGACCTGCCATGCTGGTTTCCGAAGAACAGGGATCTGTCTCGGTTCCCAGCATGTGATGATCCGGCAGCCATCAGGGTTTCGGCCAGCGAGGGAAACTCCTCGGTGCAAACAGTAAAATCGTCCCATGCAAATGTGGATTTTTCAGAACTCTCATGGTCGGTAATATTACTGTCAATTTTCCCCTTTCTACTCCGAGATTTGGAGTTTAAATCATCGTTCTATTCGGCGTTACGTAGGGTTACTATTCTGGCGTTCTCTCATTTTTATGAATTACTGTTAGTCAACCATTCAATTAAGAATAAGTTCGAGGCAGATCTGTTTTGTTTTTTTTTTTTTTTTCTTTCTATAACTCTACCCTATTACTTTATCCGCCGTTTAATGTATACCTACCGGTATTACACTAAAACCAAAACCTGCAGCGTTCTTTGCATAGCACTTCTCTGCAATTAGATTCGATTTGTATGTATATACAAATCATAGGTAGGTTCCGTTATTATATTTTGTCTGTAGGTCATATGTATATTAGATCAGCGCTTATATCATTTGCATATTAGATAAGCTCTTAGATCAGCGCTTATATTAGATCAGCGCTTATATTAGATTTGCCTAGGTATATATGTAGAGTTTTTTGTCGAGGGTATCCAAGCCCAAAAGACAGTTTTCTTGATACCTCGGAATATATCTATACTTGTGACATAATTAAAATCTTTTTGATATACCTATATGTAAATATAGATATACGGTTATGCTATGGTTAATTTATCTCAAGTCTAATTTATTTCAAAGGTGATAACTAATGTTAATCATCTATTTAACACAGTTGAATGCCTTCCTAACCAGCGCAAATCATCTGTCTGCTTTCCATTCGTAACAGGACCTAAAACTTTGTGAAATTTTTTTTCCAGGCAATGCGCACCCAGCCGGAATGGCTATTACTGGTTAATCGAACGTGTAACAGGCTCGACGAGGGTCGCAGCCTTGATTGTTTTTCTTCGGACAGAGACGTCCATTTGGGTGACTTCTTCTCTGCTTTGCGTTCAAAACAATGACCTTACAGAATTTGCAAAATCCTCTTTTCATGTGTCACTTTTCTCGGAACCTGCTAGCGACAGTAGTAAATTATATCATCCCACGGCATCGTTGTTTTTTTTTTTTTTTTTTTTGGGAGTTTAACAATAATTTATAACTACATGTTTCACATGCATACTATTTAATTCCACTTTTCTTTTGGTGCATACTATATGTAGTTAATAGTACTTGACTAGAAAACATTGAGTTTAATTCAAGTGCTTTGCTATGATTCAGGTGTTTCAAGGGTAGAATAGCTCTCGAAGTCAATCTGTACCAGCATAACTGTTATAAAGTCATATAGAATTTCTCTTTTCTAGTAAAATTTTGAGTACCATTACTCTAATAACTTACTGTATTCTTTTATTTGTTTAGCGACCATGCATGCTTCAGTTCTGCTATAATGTTTTTCTAGCCCATATACAGGCATAAAATATCCCATGTGTATCTTCAAGCAGTCAAATAATATTTATTTTTTTCCATCAGGGATATATATATATATATATTACGAGTGAAGAATAATCCTACTCTATTATTTTACATAGTTTTAAACCTATTATAGGTTTAACCATTCTGGTATATGAGACTCCTCATATTACCCCCATTTCAATGTTTCTACTTCATCACAATCTGTTACATGTATACCTGATAGTATCTCCAAGATATTTGTATACTTGGAGTAATATTTTTAATTTTCATAAAATTTATAACAGTTTACTAGTTCTTTGTGAGCACATTTCTTGCCCAATTTTTTAACTTTGCTCCGATACCATTTGTCACGTCTCCCAAACCCCTTTTTTTTTTTTCATTTTCCTAACATGTCTAGATACATCACCCCGAATGGGGAAGACAATTGAAACTGTAATGAGTGCTACACATATAACATAACTCAAATATTTTCTGCTTTATGCGCCGATAACAATTATAGTTTTTATACTGAATCACTTACAAATTCAGACTGTTATCCGGGGTTTAGATTCTTTTCAGCATTTATAGACGGCCATGGATTTCAAGAATTTCCATGAGAATTTTTGGACTTGACCTCCCCTCTTCTCAGTCCATCTAGTAGACTTATATATCTATATATATAATACTTTGTATTTCTCAGGTTGTCTGTTCAGAGTTGTGTCCAACTCTAGATGGTCACTAGGCCCTTACTCAAACTTCCACATTTGCAGGCCTTATAAAATTTCCAACATTTTAAAGTGCAGCATCGAGATATAGATGTATGCCTCCTCGCATACCTCTATCTATACTCAGTTAACCTCCATGGCTCCCACTACTTTCCCAGCAGTTTATATGGGAGGTAACCAGATGCTCTGTTCATTGTATTCTTACATATGCTTACAATCTTCCCTCACAGAAATTTTTATCACACAATGATTGTGCAAGTAGGATTTCCCTTTTTCTTTAATGTTACAACATTCAATTTGGTTGACACTTGGGTGCAGATTCAACGATTCCCTAGTGTTAGATCCTCTTACTTAGTTAGGCTTCAACTGCTGCTTTCATATGTTTACACTTCCAGTTAATAGAATAATTTACATTCTTAATTTTACAATTCCTTCCATTGCCTCCCACTGACACCCTGAACCCTCTACTACTATCACAGAATTGTTGTGTCCTATCTTCTATGATTTGTTACAGAGAATTCTGTGTCACCAATATTGTTATGATATTTTTAGTTATTTGGTACTTGCTGTTCATGGTTATTGGTTTGTTAACATTTTCTGTCTATACACACAGTAAGTTAATGTTCCTTGGAAAGGCAGCCAGCTACCCCTGTACATAATCATGGGATCAGTTGTTCAAAGGATCTACCATCTCTACCATTTTACAAGATACTCATCCCTATATTCCAACCATTTGTCTCTACTATCAATAGCTTTGGTTTACAATTACATGAGTTACTGAACCAATAATTAATCTACAATCTTCAGAATGAACCCTAACATAATAACTCATAAATTCCATCAGAAACTACAACATCACAATTCATAAATTACATAAAAATTTATAACCTCGCAATTCATAAATTGTATAAGAACTTTAACATCACAATTCATAAATTGTATAAGAAATTATAACATCACAATTCATAAAGCAGGGATATATTTAAGATAGACTTACATCAATCTCCAACAATAGGCATGCATACCTCTACCATGACCAGTCCTCCCAACCTTAGAATCCTCTTTATCTCCCAGGATTCACCCCCGAGCAGAGATCCTCCAAGAACAGACTAACTTCAATCTGTTCTGGAGCAGCTTATTTAAGCTGTGTTTTCCCCAAAGCCTGTTTCCAATTCTGCGTCCAGAATTTCAGGATGCTTTATTCCTGTTTAGCCTAGGCTTCCCATTTTGGGACTCTTTAAAGCTGCTTTAAGCTTTTCCTCAGCTTTTCCAGATTTTTTCTCACCTCTTCCCAACTACTCCTCTTCATTGGGGAAATTTAGATTTTTCCTCAAAAATCTAAATTAGAAATAATTTCTTTCAAGGATTTTTGAAAGATTTGGGGAAAGTCTTTTTCCTTTTCCATTACCTCATGGATTAGGCATGTGATCTCACTTTCTCATCTGGTCATAGTGCATGCACAATATTTTATTTATTTTTCATAATTAGGTATTTAACCATATCCACATAACAATTATCCATTGGGGTCCACTCCCCTATGGATGTATGTTCAAATGTCTAATTTGAAAAGCATAGAACTTGGGGGTGTTACATTGGTCAACTGTTATTTTGACATTTTTCACTAATTCTTCATTCTCAAATATGACATGAAATGATGGCCATAAGTTTCCATATACTTTGATTGACCTCTGCCAACATTTGTGCTGTAAAAGATTATTCCACATATTTTTTAATTTTTTGAGTCAATTTGAAAGTTTTCTCCACTTTTGTCTTATTGTAAACTTTGATTTTATTTTCCTCCATTGTTTTCATTTTCAATAATGCTAATAGTTTCTCGTTTTCTTGGTTATTCAATGACAAATCTCCCAAATCATGAACTATCTTTTTAGAAGAATATGACGTGGATGCTTGTGCTATCCCTTGCTCTGATTACTTGTTGCTACCAAGTCTTCATTTTCTTTCAATAATGCCTCCATATCTATTTCTATTTTCTAAATTTGAACATTATGTTCAACTATTATCTTGAACAAGGTTTTTTTTCTATCTAGAGATGGGTTACTACTTTGGCTTGAGGATACTCTGTAGTTGGGTGTTTGATTTTTTTCGTGAGAGATTGGATATCCTCATTTGTATTTTTGATGATATCTTCCACTATTTTAACGTTCGCAGGAACATATCCTAGTTTGACTACTAACACTTCCAAAGCTTTGGTTCTAGCGTATTTGGCCAGAGAAGACATTCAGTTGTGAATGCACATTATTTAGAGAGGCTTGTAAATTTGAGGCAACCATAGTTGAACTAGTCAATATTAAATAAATAATCTAACCTTCTTTCTTATGCAACTAGATTTGATCAATTGCATGAAATTTTTAATATCAATAGAAAATATTGAAGTTCTGTATTCTTCTGCACTTCTAGACCTCTATGTGTTGGAACTTTAGGTTTTAGGAAATATGATTGAAACTGTCCATTTTCTGTGTCAAATGTAGACAAAAACCAGTGTTGAGTAGTAGAAGTTTGTTTCCAAAGCTCTGAATATGTTGTAGCTTTCAAATCTTCATTCTTCTTGATGATGTCCTTGTATCTTGAAAAAATATTCTATTGTGTTCCCATCTGAGATGTAGAAGATACAAGTGATTGTGTTAAATATTCAACATTTGAGAAAGGGGTGACTAGTGAACGTGTTAGAACAATTGTAGTTTTCTCTTTTGATTCCTTCTCATGTGATGATTCTTCTTAATTAGTGGTATGTGTATCATCTTTAATGTCAATAATCTCTTTGTTATTAGGATTCGTTTTCTTTCTTTTCTTGAAAACACTAAAATATTGAGACTCTGATTCTGTGGCAGACATGGTTTCTCTTATTCTTTTGGTTTTATTAACCTTTGGAATAGGATATTACATAGAAGTTTTCATGAAAATATGTTCTTCAACTTCCTGTAGTGTATTCTTTGTCAACTCCTCTTGATTGGCATATTGGTCTATCTTTGGTCTAGGTGTATATGTATATGGAGTGGTTTTCTTCTCAACTCTCTTTTTTGAAATTATCCCAAATGGACCATAATACCATGTGAAGCTTAACTTAAACTTCATTTTCCTTAGTATTACCTCCATTTCCTTTTTTCTTTCTCTAGTATTTACAGTGTGAGGCCGAGGCGCAAATTACGCTTTCAATTTGAGCTCTTCTTTTTTCTTGAGACAAAATGTAAGTAATCCATATTCAAAATCTTTCTAATGTATTCAAGAGAAAAAATTCTCACTCACACAAACAGTGGCAATATGTAGGGAAAAAGCTCATTCCCATAGATCTAAATCTCTGTATAATTCTGGTAAATATACCAGTCTTCTACTTTAGCTTGTTCTATAAAATGCAAACCTTCCTAATTTCTGGTGAAATTCTTGGTATACCATCACTTCTAAAAGAACACAAGGATTTGTGTAAAAATTAATCCACAAAATCATTGAATGAAAAATATTCTGAATTTCTTCTCACTAAGAAAGTCCAAGTTGATTATTGTTAATTGAATTCCCTTGTCATCCATACTGTGTAGTTGGAACTTTCTGAGTAAAGAAGTCGAGTTGATTACTATTAATTGAATTCCCTGATCATCCATACTATGTAGTTGGAACTTGAACGTTTTTTCTTGATAAAATAACATTAAATACACTAGGACTGATTGGTATTTGAATCCTCCTTTAGCTTTAAACTTCAAAAATTTCTCATGAATAATATCTAATAATGTAATTGAAAAGAATTGAAGGATTTTTACCAACCTAAAATACTAACAAAAACCCTAACACTAACTCATCTACCCAGCGGTATAAATGATAACCAAATAGGAAAGTGACCATAGTAACTTTCCTTGGCATCTCATGGAAAAATCTAGCAGAGTATGGGAAGAGTATGGGAGATCAGTTCTATGAAATTCAAAATTCTGAGGAAAAAAATATTCAACTATATGGGGTCGTTGGGAGAAGGTATGATTTTGGTGTATTTCCATGAACATGTCAGTTTAAAATATCTGTAAATAGGCTTGGGTATTTATTTCAAGGATTTGACAAATACCTTCTATGGTAATTGAGAATGGAACTTCATTGTTATGAGAAGTTACTACTTTATGTCCAGGGAGGTAGCTAAGATGACACCAATTAATGAAATATGGAAAAATATGAGTCTGGGAAAGATAAAAGGAGGCAAACCTGATTCCCAGATGATTAGATCATCAATGTAGTATAATAAATTCTCATTTTACCAATTTTTAAACCTCATATGAATTCACATTGAGTTTCTATTAACTTGTACTCGGTGTCTACCAAAGGGGACCTATCTAAATAAGGGACAGGATGTGACATGAGATTACCATAATCCTTCTTTCCCTTTCCTTTGTGTGAAGACATATTCTATTTTGAAAAGAAACTTAAAGAGAATTGTGTTACCAGATCGTTGTTTGATCAACTTGCAGGAGAAAGATTTGGAGACGGTGTTGCAGAACTTGAAATTATTTGGTCTGATCCTACGTGAATGAAACAACTAGAAAAAGAGATAATGAATGCTTCAAACAGGGTTTTAAAACAAGAATTGAGGGGTATTAATGGAATTTTGAAGGTTTTGGAGCATAGCATTAACTAATATTCATACTTTGGTGCAAAATAATTATTTGCTATTGTTTATATCATTGTTGGCAAGATATTTGAAAGGTAAGGATCATGTGCCATGGAGGAAGAATGACATGGATGATGGGAAGGGAGATGGGTGGTGAGGATGAAGCAAGATAAGACTAGCCTAGATCCATCTAACTCCGGATCTATCATGCGTGAAGATGGAGGAAGAATGACATGGATGATGGGAAGGGAGATGAGTGGTGAGGATGAAGCAAGATAAGACTAGCCTAGATCCATCTAACTCCGGATCTATCATGCGTGAAGAGGGATCAAATCTCTCGAGGTGCAAACCTATTTTTTGAGTACAAAACTTGAGGAAAGGTTTGGACCTTGAGAGATTTCATCCCTCTCGACCCATGATAGATCCGGACTTAGATGGATCTAGGCTTGTTCCAGTCATGTGAAGTGAAGGAAAATATATAGAACATATGATTAATTTTATGAATAATATGTGAATACATCTAATATAAATATAATAATTTTATATATGCTAAATATGTCTATCATTTTTATTTTAAAATTTTCTTAGTTACCTAAGTTTTTTGAGATAAGTAATGTTAATAAATTTAATGATGAAAAATGATGAAATAAAAATTTTGAATGCAAAGTGACAATGTAATACTGTTGAATGATAGAAAATGTGAATAATAAGAATGCACTCAATTACAAATAGTCTTCATTGTAATCAATCTCAAATTATTTTCTTCTACTATTCTTATTGTCACCTTTGTTAGTTTTGTCATATTTTCATATCGATTATATGAAAAGCACAATTGAAATCATAAATCATTTAAATATTTTTCTGGAACTATTGTACTAAAAATCATACATTTTCTCTCTTGCTCTTTGATATTAATAGGTTGAATTACTAAAACATAAAAATAAATGTACATTGTCAATAATTTTGCCTGCTTACAGTGAAATTAATGCACAATGTTAATCCAATCACTTTAAAATTAATGTACCATCAATGTACATCCAGTTACATCAAATCAAAAATCAACGTTTACACTGAAATCAATGCATATAATGAAAACAATGAAATAGGATTAGAAAACAACATCTATAGTGAAATGGATGCATCTAATGCAGGTAATCAAATAGGATTAGAAATCAACATCTACACTGAAATTAATGTATCTAGTGCAAGTAAGAAAATAATATTAGAAACCAACATCACTGAAACCAATGCATCTAGTGCAAGCAATTAAATAGGATTAGAAATCACCATCTATATTGAAATCGATGCATTTAGCACAAGCAATCAAATACGATTAGAAATCATGTACATTGAAATCAATGCATCTAGTGGAAGCAGTCAAATATAATTAGAAATCGACATCTACACTGAAATTAATGCATCTAGTGCAAGGAATCAAATAGGATAAAAAATCATCATCTACATTGAAATCAATGCATTTATTGCGAGAAAACATATAGGATTAGAAATCATCTACATTGAAATCAATGCATATAGTGTAAGAAATTAAATATAATTATAAATAAACATATAGACTAAAATTGATGCATCTAGTGCAAGCAATCAAAATGGATTAGAAATCTCCATCTACACTAAAATCAATTCATCTAGTGCATGAAATCTTCTTCCCTCTCTCCCCCCTTGAAGTACATCTTTGTTTCCTTCCCTCTATCCACTCTCTCACATCCTCCCTTTCCTTCCTATCTCTCCATTTCTCTCCTACATCTCTATCGCTCTCTCTCTTCACCCTCCAACTCTATTACTATATCCCGACCTCTCTCCTTCTCTCATCCCTTCTCTTCATATCTCATTCTTTGTCTCTTTATCTCATCCGAAAACATACACACTCTCTCTCCATCTCTCCCTTGTCACTCAATCTCTCTCTCCACTTATCAATATCTCTGTATTTCTTCTTCCCTCTCTCTCTCTCTCTCTCTCTCTCTATATATATATATATATATATATATTTCCCTCCAATTTTCTCTCTTCCCCCATCACTCTATTCCTCTCTCTCAAGTCCTCTCTCTTGTCCTTCCTCTCTCTCCAATCATCTCTCTCTCTCTCTCTCTCTCTCTCTCTCTCTCTCTCTCAACATCTACACTAAAATCAATGCATATAGTGCAATAAATAAATACGATTAGAAATCACCATCCACAATGAAATCAATGGATCTAGTGAAATAAATCGTCTTCCCTCTCTTGCCCCTCCAACTCCATCTCTCTTTCCCTCCCTCTCTCCACTCTCACATTCTCTCTCTCTTTCTTCCCCTTTCTCCCTTTCTCTCCCATGTCTATATCTCTCTCTTTCCCTCTCTCTCTCCCTCTCTTCACCCTCCAACTCTGTCAATATATCGCTCCCTCTCTCCTTCTCCCCCCATTCCCTCCATATCTCCTTTTTCTCTTTATCTCACCCCAAAACATACACACGCTCTCTCTATTTCTCCCTTTTCATTCTCTCTCTCTCTCTCTCCACTTCTCTCTCTCTATGTATTTATTCTTCCCTCCAACTCCATCTCTCTATCCCTCCCTCTCTCCTCCTATCTCCCTCCCTCTCTTCTCCTCTCTCTCTTCCTTCCTCTCTCTCCCTTCCTCTCCTACCTCCCTCTCTCTTCCCCCATCTCTCTCTTTTCCCTCTAATCCTCTCTCTTCCCCCATAACTCTCTCTCTCTCTCTCTCTGCCCTCCAATCCTCTCACTATCTCCATCCCTCTCTTCTCCTCTCCCTCCCCCTCCATATTTATGTCTCCCTCTTCCTCGCGTACCCTTTTCTACCTCTCTCACTCCTCTCCCTCTCTCTCTTCATTCCTCCTCTCCCCTCTCCTTGATTTTATCCCCATCTCTCCCTTCTCACTCCCTCTATCTCTCCACCTCTATCACTCTATGTCTTTGTTCTTCCCTTCCATATATATCTAGAGTTAATATATATCATGATACATTAATGTATATAATAATATAGAAATTTTAATATTGTATTAATCCAAAGTTATTAAATATAATAATATTAATATGAATATTAGATTTAATAATAATATTATTATTATTAATATTTTGATATTAATATTAGGGATAATAAAGGTTTTTTGGGCATGATATTAATTATTATTTGGCCCATAGTATTTTACCTATAGGATTCACCTAAATAAAACCTATTTTTTGAGTGTTGGTAAATATAAAAAGATTTATAGATTAAATATAAAAAAATAGGTTTTATTTATTTACCATACCTCTTTTATTTACAATGGTATTTGGCCCATAGACTTGGTATATAATTAGATGTTGGTTTATAATGATATTTATATGTTTTTATATATTTATCATGCCTCTTTGTACCTCTTTTATATTGATTTATTTATTTACCATAGCTCTTTTATAAATATGGTATTTAGCCCATGGTATTAATAATAATTTGGCCCATGGTATTTGGCATATGGGCTTCACCTAAATAAAACTTCTTTTTTGAATTATTGTAAAGATAAAGAGGTTTATGGAGTAAATATAAAAAGAGGCTTTATTTATTTAGTGGAAGTAGTCAAATATAATTAGAAATCACCATCTACATTGATATTAATTTTTATCTTTTTTTTAGTGGAGATAGTAAATATCCATATTTATTTTCATCTTTTTTTCTACTATTTTCTAATTCATAATTTTTTCTACAATGATAACCTATATGGATTTTTTATTCCATTAACTTCTGTAACTATTTCTATGCCTATAACGCAATTCAGAAGTAAAAGGCATTATTGAGTAATTTTATGAAGAATCAATTACGAAACACATTCTACAATTTTTCCTTACTATATTTCAAAAGGAGTATTGTCTGCATTGCCTATAAGCATGCTTTTAAATTATAGTTTCTTCAATATCCGCTTACCATACAGGTGTCAATCACATAAATAGTGGAAAACTACCATGTAATGAAAATTTTCATACTCCCACCAAAAAATAAAAATGTTTAGTTTCCATAACTACTCACTCTGGCTCTCCTCCGTTGATAAGAAACCCTAATATTGACAATGCTGAGATGGTTGACACCTCATCAATAGATGAGTCTCCTTCTATATTTGTGATAGCCAAAGTATGTGGAAAATATTTCTCGAGGTTTGGGTGAACCCAAGTGAGAACTTACCATTATGTAATTGCATAATTCGCATTCGACCAAATAAATATAATATATTAAAACCTTGGTGATTTCAAAGATTATGTGAACCATGGAGATTCAGGTAATCTCATGCAGATTCTCTTGATATTTGTGATATTATTCATTGTGAGCATTTGGTATCTACGATGAATGACTTAGGTATTAGAGAGTGGCAAATGTTTTTTCTTGCTGGTAATGGTTTTGTTCTCCGTGTTTGTTTTCATGGCAGAGACCCATAACAGAAGAGAGATATCACAACCATTTTCTCTCTTGTATAAATGATTTATGATAGATACTGGGTTGTAGATTCGCCAGATCTATCAAGCTGAGTTGTTTTAATTTTTTTTGGTTTATTTATATGATTGTTAAAATTTATTTGTTAATACGACACTTAATTTTTATTTTTTATTTTTATTTTAATTTAAAACTTAAGCCGACATTTTGTATGAGGACGTGACAAACTTGACATCGAGGTCAAACTGGGATGTAGATGCGCCTCTTGGTGCAATGAGCAAAAACAAAATCGGATGGTGGTTTTTGGGATGAGGGGTAGGAGTGGTAAGTGGTAAAGGGAGGAGACCAACCGAAAACATTGTAGGGCTGCTACATTATCTTAGGTGGTTTAATTATAAACCACATTTCGAGCCCTCCCTCCCTTAAGTCCTAAAATTTCAAGGGGGGTGCTGGTCCAAACATCATCCCTTGTTTTTTATGTGGGCGGGGACAATCTCCACTGTCCAAAAATGACACAACCTATTCACAAATGATAAAATTTCATATTAACCTTTTTTTTTTCAAAGTTTAGACAAAATTCAATAAAATTTTACCATTGGTGGCATTTGAGCTAGTGTGCATCTTTGCAGAATTTATTTTTAATTTTTAATTTCTTTTCATTCCCCTTTATTTTATTTATTTTATTTTTTTATTTTTCTACTTTCCTTTTTATATATTTTTTCTTTTCCACAAAAAAACTTAAAATGAAAAAAATATTAACAAAACAACTTAAAATGAAAAAAAAATATTTACAACATCTCATTAGGATAAATTAGTATATAATCATACCTTGATCACTATATTTATAGGATACTAACAATGGTTCCAATGTTGATGACATCCTCTCTATGAGGTGACAATAACACTGTAGATTAGTAGCCATCTCCATTGGGAATTTATTTGTTCTGTCATTAGCTGAAACAAACCTTATTGACTGAAAATTCATTACACATGGTAGAAAGTAATTTAAAACTTAGGGCCTTCACTCCGAGCTTTAATTTATGATCGTGTCGGCCCACACCTATAGTATCTGAAAATAAAATTGTATATATATTGATGCTTTGAGATACTAGCCACACTTTAAGAAAAATAATGTTTGAGCAACTTGCCACTTACTGGTCCTCCGCCAAATAATTCCCCTGTTAAATCCTTAAAAAAAAAATGCATTGGCTCCCTAAAAAAATTCAATCTTGTAAGGGCCTTTCCATAAAATGTCAAACTTACCATGCTTTCCTTTTACCTCATTTCTCGCATCCCATTTCAACACAAGGTCATTAAGCTAAAAATCAACTTCTTTCACCCTCCTATCATGACTCCTTTTGATTTGTTCCTGAATTGTTTGTGTGTTTTTCTAAAATTCTTCTCTTGTCTACTACAAATGTACCATTTGATTTATCCTTCTGTGCACGTCATTTGATTCAACCTCTAATTCATGCAATAATTTCAATACTAGAATTCCAAAGGGGGTAGGAAAAATTGCATCAACTCCATCAACCAGTTGGAAGGGTGACATTCCAATTGATTTCTTAGTGCTTACCCTATGAGCCCATAGAGCATTGATCAAATTTTTGTGCCAAGAAGTCTTATTCGTGTGAAACAATTTATTTATTATATTGACCAAACTCTTGTTAGAATATTCTGCAAGTCCCTTTCCTTGAGGATAATAGGTAGTAGAGTGTCCTAAAACTATATGATACTTTCTGCAGAAATCTACCATCTCTTTATATTTTAGAGAAAAAACATTATCAATGATGATTTGTGAGGACAACAAAATATATGCAGAATATTACATTTCATGAAGTGATTAATCATTGAGTATGTGGCTTTCCTTGTAGGATATACTTCTATCCATTTGGTGAATTAAGTTGTGGCTGTTAGAATCCACATGTGTTTCGATGAAGAATCTCTCAAATAAAATCCAAACCCTAATGCTGAAAAGGTACTTCAACTTAAATAGCCTTTAAAGGCAAGGGTAAGAGTTTCTTATTTCCTTCAAAAATATGACATCAATGACAAGTAGAAACCATTTTTTGTACATCAGAAAACATAGCAGGCCGGTAAAAACTACCTCTCAAGTAGATAATCCTTTACTTTCCTGGTGATTTCATATACAACACCTCAGCTTCTTTAATAAACATATCTATTTAATGTTTTATAATTGTTTAATAATGTAGGAATTGTTACCTTATTTTATTTATGTTTCTCTACACATGTACTTTCTCATCATTATATATCATAAAGTTCTCTCTCTACCCACTATTCAATAGTTACAAGATATAATGTACTAATTAACATGTGTTAATAAATAAATATTTCAAGAAACTATTAGTTCTCCTACGTGCCCAACATATTAGTTGAGGTATATAAGGGTACTCCAAAAATAATTCAATTAGTATTTTTATAACTTACTTAACAAAATTTATTTCAATGTACTCATGACAATATTCTTCACTTCTCATTGCCTTGTATTTATAGCATAGAAATTTATTTGATTTCTGATTTGTTTCATTTGCATCTTTTAATTGCTGATTTATGCACTCAATTATGTACATTTATAAACAAACATAGTGGATATGGACCAAATTTCATCGCCTAGCTACACCCATATTCAAGATTTGATTTAGGTAAGGGTGAAAAATCTCGTCTTGTACGTGAAGGTTCCATATCTCCAATTATTCTTTTCTATGGAAAACAACACAATTTGTTACCATTTTCCCTTAAATAGACCAAAATCTTGAACCCTTCAACTCTGATACCACTTGTAAAATCTCCCTATTCACACTAAAAAATAAATTTAACTTGGAGTTTGGACATAATGTATATCTCAATTTGGCTTCTTGTTTTTAGTTAAAGGTTATAACACTACAATTATTTATTTATTAATTATTGTAATCATCCCTTTATCACTAAGATTGTATTAATCCATTCCTTATGTGCTAAGTACATAGTAACATTATAGTCTGCATAACTATTGGTTTTTCCAATATTTTATGATTGAAATTTCCAGATGCTTGAGTTCGCATGCACTAGTTGTCACCATTAAATGAAATGTCTACCTTAAAGACTTATTGAGGTGTCAATGGATGGACCATTAAATGTTTTAGGGTTTATAATCAATTACGGTAAAAAAATTGGTAACTGACCGTACTCTGTTGCACTCAATTCGACTCATATTCCTCCTCCAATGTAGTTGTGATATCCTTTGCAATTCCTAACTATAAATACTGAAAAGCCCTCCACCCAATCATTATATGTGTGATGTCCTTGCAGTATAAGGGATCGTTATTTCAACATAGTGTAAGTCCCAGAGGTAAGAAATTGTATTTACATCTTCCTCTTATTCAATGAAGTTGCAGATTATTACAATTTTATGGATAATTTATATTTGTTGGTCTTAATTATTTTTTGTTTACTTTTTATTCTCTCAATGAAGCTACATATATTCTTTTTAACAAGGGTTTATTCTCTGTCAGGAGTGTAGATACATGTTAGGTCCCTCTATTACAAGTGTAGTCCCTTATTTTTGTTAGTATAGCCCCCTTATTGTTATTGTTGTACCCCTGTAACCCCCATATTGTTATTATTGTGCCCTTAGATTATTATTTTTAGGTCGGCTAGGATTATATTGTGAGGCCATGGACTCCTATATATAGAAAGGAGGTTTTTTCATTTGTGTCATTCAAGAATTGTTCATTTATTTAATGTAACAGTTGTTTCCCCCTCCAAGTGGCTTATTTATAAGGCATTGATCTATCTTTTCTTCTATATTTCGAGCTAGTTTCATAACATTTCGTATCAGAGCATTGGATTCTAGGATTCCACTGCTCCAAACAGGTCATCATGGAATTTTCGCTGTAACATTTTCTCTACGAAGGCTCAAAATCTAAAATTTTTACAACGAAAATTAGAAATGCTGAGGAAATTCAAGTACCGAACTTTCAGATCTTGGTTGGAAACATTTTCAGAGATATGAACTGTGTAAGTTAGGGTTTTTTCAAGCTCCCAAATTTCATCTAAAATAGGTGACCTTGGGAAAATCGTCATAACTCTCTCTCTGATCATCATATTGGAATTGTATAAAAAGTGGCCTCCATCACATGGACTGTAGCTTCTTGTGTATCAATTTCAGAGCCAAAGGAGGAAACCGTGACACGTGGCACGTCATACAAGTTCTCTCTACTAAACGAATCTATAATTAGGTCATTATGGGAGATTGGGCATAACTTTGCCTTGAAGCATCCAAATTAGGTCAGAACTGTGGAATTCGAAAGAAGATTCAGAGGGCTACTATAGGAATGAATTTCAGATATTTCAAATCTGAAATCACAGAGATAATTCAGTTTCAATATCAAGCTCCTAAAAAGCAAGAAAAATGTGTGTATTTATTTTTCAAATTGCATAAGTCTTGTTTGAAAAATCAGTTTGAAGTGATTCCAAGGGAATATTGAGACATAGATATCATTATTGGGTTCTAAAATTCCCCCTAAAAAAAATTAAACACCCATTAAGCCCTCAAAATACTCTACTATTACTTATGAAGAGGAAGAAGTGCAACATGATATATAAAAATTACAAGAGGAAGTGCACCAAATTTCACTCTCACAAAGAGCATCAACAAGTGAAATGGAAGTTTTGAAGAAAGGCATGGAAGCTAAGATGCACAGTTTTAATAAAGGCGTGGAAGCTAAGATGGATGACATCGACGAAAAAATGAAAGACAACATGTAAGACATGAAGAATGATCTGAAAGCAGACATGGAAGGTTTGAAGGAAGGTTTAACAAAGTTGATATAAGAAATGATTTATAATGGAGAAAATATAGTAGTGGAAATTCATGATGAGAAAAAAATAAATTTTAATCGTTATTTCATAAAATCTAATGTTGGATGGAAGACCTGCCATATTCCAAAGATGGATATGAGGAAGTTTGATGACAAGGATCCCTTAACATGGATACTACATATGGAGCAATATTTTGATTTCGATAATATGAAAAACACACAAAAGGTAGGCATTGCAACTTTACATTTAGAACAAAGTACATTTTTTATGGTATCGATGGCTTCTATCTCGTAAACAAATTGTCACTTGGTCAATTTTTACAGAGGAAATGATAGCACATTATGAGGATACAAAGAGTAACACCTTCTTCAGCTAATTGATAAATCTTAAACAAAAGGGTTCAATGGTAGAGCACATTGAGGACTTCCAAAAATTGAATATATGGGTTGTTGATATTCTAGAGGAACACAAGATTGATGTCTTCATAGGTAATTTAAAGGATAACATCTAACTTGAGGTTTGCTTTTGGGAACTTGATTCATCGGAGAAGGCATTTAGGTTGGCAATAAAAAATGGATGTAAAATTATGGAGAAAAGGAAGCCTACCAGTCACATCTATAAATATGGAAGTGTTGCTACTCATAGACTTCCACAACCTAAAAAATTTTCACCACAACAATTGGAAGAAAAAAGAGAAAAAGGGCTTTGCTATAGTTGTGATAGTAAATACACTAAAGGTCATAAGTGTGCTGAGAAGAAATTATTTTACATAGATTGTGAAGCGGAGGAAGAAAATGAACAAGAAACTTCAAAAAAAGGGGATATACACTAGGAACCAACCCTAGATAAAGAAGAAATGATTTTGACCATATCTTGTAATATATTGGCAGGAATTACCACTCAAACTCTCAAGATAGAAGGACAAGTTAGGAAGAAAAAGGTAATAGTGCTGATTGACTTGGGTAGTACCGATAATTTTTTTCATTGTAAGGTAGCTAAGGAATTGAATTTATTCCTATACCTAGCACCATAATGTCAAGTGATGGTTGCAAATGGAGGAACTATAAACTACTCTAGAAAATGCCATAATATCAAGCTAACCATGGGGGAATATTTATTGAATACTCCAATGCTTTCCATTCTAATGGGAGGTGCTGATGTTGTACTATGAGTACAATGGTTACAATCTTTGGGGATGGTAGCTTTTAATTGTCAAGAAATTTTCTTGAAATTGTTTTTGGAAGGAAAGGAAGTTGAACTACGAGGTAATGCAGGGAAAATGGGAAATATAATAAACTATAATGTCATGAAAAAGCTTCTGGAAAAACAACAACGAGGTGTAATTGAAAAATTATGTTGACTAGAAGTTATAACATCAAAACCATCTATTTCTCTAAATATCCAAAAATTCTTGGACAATCAGTCCAAGGTGTTTGAAACTCCCAAAGAACTCCCACCTATTTGTGATCATGATAATACTATTCATTTGATTCGAGGAATTCCTCCTCCAAACATTAGGTGTTACACATATCCTTATACCCAAAAGAGAGAAATTGAGTGTATGCCTGTAGAAATGCTAGAGGATGCTATAATTCAACTAAGCCAAAATTATTTCTCTGCTCTAGTAGTATTGGTGCACAAGAAGGATATGGTGCATGCATTTGGATTATAGGGAGCTCAGTAAGCTCATTATTAAAGATAAATTTCCCATTATAGTTATTGATCAATTATTAGATGAATTACATGGGTAAATTTATTCTACCAAGTTGGATCTTCATTTAGGATATCATCAAATTAGAATGAAGACCAAAGATATTTTGAAAACATCATTCTAAACTCATGAGGGTCATTGTGAATTTTTGGTCATGGCTTTTGGCCTTACGAATGCACCTTCTACATTTCAAGGGTTGATGAAAACCATTTTCAAACCCTTTCTTAGAAAATTTGTGTTAGTATTTTTTGATGATATACTAATCGACATCACATCTTCGAAGGATCATATTCAACATGTTGACGGGGTGCTCAAACTATTAGAGGAGAAAAAATTGTATGCAAAAACCTCCAAATTTTTGCTTGGAGTACAAGAGGTGGAATATATGGGTCATATTGTATCTCACGAGGGTATTAAGGTAGACCCTAAGAAAATTAATGCCATTAAGGAATGGAAATTCCCCACAACCATAAAGAAGTTGCGAGGATTTCTCATGTTAACAAGGTATTATCACAAGTTTGTTAAGAATTATGGGGTAATAGTAGCACCTCTAACAACATTATTGATGAAAAATGCATTTTCATGGATTACTGAAGGAACTAAGGCCTTTGAACATCTTAAAGAGGCAATGTGCCTAGCACCAGTCTTAGCTACGCTAGACTTCACAAAAACCTTTATTCTGGAATGTGATCCCTTAGTAAATGGAATTGGTGTTGTTTTAATGCAGCAAGGAAGACCCATTGCTTTTGAAAGTCATCCAATGAAGGAAAGTATTTACATAAAGCTATTTATGAGCAGGAAATGTTGGCAATACTACATACAACCTTCATTATACACTAAAGAAATGGCAACCTTACCTAATGGGAAGACACTTCAAGGTAAAAACTGATCATGATAGTCTGAAATACTTTTTGCAAAAAAGAATATATTTAGAAGAGCAACAAAAATGAGTTACAAAGATGTTGGGTTATGACTTTGAAAATATCTACAAAAAATGGAAGCTAAATGTTGTCGCAGATGCACTGTCAAGAAAGGATGAAGAGGTGGAAGCATTTCTTTGTGCCATTTCTATTATCCAACTAGATTGGATAACCAAAGTAAGGGTTGAACGGAAAAAGGATGAAGAATTTTGGACACTCATTCAAAATTTGCAGTAAATCCTACTACATATGATGCATTTAGTTGGAAAAATGATTCCTTGTGGTACAAAGATCGTTTATATATTTGTAATAATTCCCAACTAAAACAAAAGATTCTTTCGGAATTGCAAACTTCTCCCTTAGGAGGACAATGAGGATTTTTTTAAAAATTTCATAGGGTGAAGAAAGATTTTTTTTGGGATGGCCTTAAATTTTATATTCAAAATTTTGTGGTAGAATGTTTGGTTTTCCAGAAAAGTAAAGTTGAGACAATTAAGACCCCGGGTGTTCTACAACCTTTATCCATTCCAAGTCAATGTTGGGAGGAGATTTCAATGTATTTTATTATAGGTTTACCTAATTCCGAAGGAAAGGGTCTCAGCATGGTGGTATTTGATAGAATTATGAAATATGCACACTTTTGTACAATATCTCATCCATTTAAAGAAAGTGCACTTGCTACTACATTTATGGAAATAATTCAAAAGCTACATGGAAACCCAAATATTATTGTAAGCGATAAAGATCCCATATTTGCTAGAATTTTTTGGACGAAATTATTTTCTTGTTTGGGTACTCAACTAGATAATAGCTCATCTTATCATCCTCAATCCCATGGGCAAACTGAGGTAGTGAACAAATGTTTTGAAGGATGCATTCATTGTCTTGTATCTGATAAACAAACACAACGGGTCAAGTGATTACCTCTGGTTGAATGGTGGTATAACACTTCCTTCCATACTGCAGCATAAATGACCCCATTTATGGCACTTTATGGATATCACCCAACACCCATCATATCATCTTTAAGAGAAAATTCTAAGGTTCAAGAAGTGGAAGATCACATCGAGCATCAAGAACAAGTTCTCGAACTCTTAAAGGATAACCTAAATTTGGCACAAAATCCAATGAAACAATAGGCAGATCAACATTGCAGTGAGAGAAGTTTTTATGTAGTAGACTAGGTATTTTTACGGCTACAACCATACAAAAAAATTGTCCCTAAATCAAACTAAGAAGGATAATAAATTATCGCCAAAGTACTATGGTCCTTACAATGTGTTGAAAAACATTGGTACTATGGAATACAAATTGGAGCTTCCTACTTCTTCTCGAGTGCATCAAGTTTTTCATGTTTCATGCTTAAAGAAGGTTATAGGTGAAAAAATTCCAGTTCAAACTATATTTCCAGAACTTGATGAGGAAGGAAAAATCATATCAGAACCTGAAATAGGCACGGAAATGAGAACTTGAGAGCTACGAAATCGATCAATTTATGAGTATCTCATAAGGTGGAAGAACTTACCCACTAAATATTCTACATGGAAGGATGAGAATTTTATGTAGAAGCATCTAGAGTTACTAAAACGTTGACGACAACACTTTTTTGAAGGAGAGAGTCGTGTTTGGTCCCTATATTACTAGTGTAGTCCCTTATTGTTGTTACTATAGCCCCCTTATTGTTATTTTTGTACCCCCGTAACCCTCATATCATTATTATTGTGCCCCTACATTATTATTTTTAGGCCGGATACGATTATATTGTGACCCCACGGACTCCTATATATAGAAAGGTGGTTTTTTCTTTTGTATCATCCAAGAATTGTTCATTTATTTAATGTAAAGGAGGTTTCCCCCTCGAAATGGCTTATTTCTAAGGTGTTTATCTCTCTTTTCTTCTATTTTTGGAGTTGGTTTCATAACAATACAGGTTTTACCTCCAATCCCAATTGGAGAGGCTAAGTATGGTTTTGTTTATTTCCCTTACTTGATTATTTCAAATTTCCTTAGAGTTTCACTATGGGGTTTAAACTTAATATTGCCCCTTCCATGTTTAGTAGGATTCTACCATGGAATGCTTCCAAGAACATTTTGAGGTGATTATTAGTTGCATTTCTTACTTTAGGTATTTAGTTTCTCCATTCACAAGTTATATCATTTCTTAATTCCTTTCCTGTGTTTATTTCCATGGGTATTTTATCTGCACCATATCGGGAGTGATTACTACAATTATCACAAGCTATTTCAAGGTTTCCTTAACTCTGAATTCACATTTTTCTGTTACACGACAATTTCAACTCAAAGTCGAATAAGTATTTTCTAAGAGCTTCGAGTAGGGTTTTGTAATTTTTTTAAAATTATCATTATGACCCAAACATTGTCCCTATTCCAAATTATTTAACACTAACAGTTTCATGGTTCCAACCCTCTTGTTAACAATTAATCATTAATTTTAGTCCTAGGTTTCTTGGGTTTCTTTCTATGTGATATTTAGTATTAATTTATTCAACAACATGCCACTAATTAAAGAAATATTTATTAGTATATAGGTATATGTATATGTATATGTGTATGTATATGTTAGGTTTCCAACCCTCTTGTTAGCGATTAATCATATATTTTGGTCTTGGGTTTCCTCTGTTTGTTTCTACGCAATACTTAGTATTACTTTATTCAATGACATGTCGCCAATTAAAGACCTCTTTATATATATATATATATATATATATATATATATATATTTCTTTTTCATCTCGTGCTCACTGTAATATTACTTACCTTTAGTTTACTCGTTTAATCTGTAATTATATTATGTACTACCATTTCATGTTGAAACATGGTTTGTGTTTCGTGTAATATTTGTGGAATCTCTCTTTATGTTTCATCTCTTTATGTTTCATCTTACTCATAATGAGAACATCAATTAATAATTTTGGAGTTTCATCTACATTTTGTATTAATTTAAAGTCTCATATGTATACAAATTATAGAATCTGTATAATCCTTATATTCGTTGAAACCTCTCGATTTATTATCACTTGGTTAGTTGATATAAGTTACATTAGTACTTGTCTATATATATGTAGATGCATTTATTAGTATATTAAATCTCAAAACTTGGTGGGATCTTACAACGAGACCTGCCACCGTCGTTATATTTTATTATCTGGGTTATGGACTGCTCCAAGCTAACGGGGTGAGGCAATACGGGCATGGAACTAACCTAGGAAGTGCCCTACTTATAAATAATATTTATTATTAAAATGTAATGGTATATAAATACGATACTCAAACATCCTTTATTCATGATTAATAATCATTCATAACAAACCTTTATCTTGTAGTAATGGTATAATAGACACAAAGTATTTTTCACAATCTGATAGAAACTTAACATAGTAGGAGAACACTTGTCTCATTTCAATTTAGCTAGGCTGCCATAAACTTAGTGAGGGGAAAATATTTCTCCACCCAACCAATGAGTTAAGGTATCCTTTACTAGTACTCATCTCAAGCCAGTTCACTACCATAACAATTCTTTTAAGAACAACCAGAATAGGTCCACCTAAAACTTTTTGACTACACCAGTTTTGTAATGGCTTGTTACATCCTTTAGAGGTCTAATAAGGAATTTCACCAGCCAACCAACTGAGGAACCCCTTTCTGGGAATTTCATGCCCTTCATTAACAAAACCATGTTTGTGGAATCAATTTCATTTCCTCCCTTGAGCCTCCTCCAACAGCGTTCCAAGACATTAGGTTTCCATAGGCTTTTTCCCTCTAGGGAGAATAATTCTCATCTAACTCTATGGTAAGCGAAACTCTCGCTTAACATATTTTCTCCTCAGTAATTTTTTGGCTAACCACAATGAAATTTATTAATGAAAGATCAAATGAACACTTATTTTTATTTACCATTCATACAAGACCTTCCATATCACCGAGAATCTTGTATGTCATTTCAATAAAATTAATTAAAATATTTATAACTTGCTAAGGGGTGTTACGATATATCTCGGTACCTATATAATAGAAAAACTAAAGATCCACTTAAAATAAAATTTATTATCATTATTTAATACCTATTAAAATAAAAATCATAAAACAATATTTAATATATTAAATTTATTTTTAAAATTATTATTATTATTATTATTATTATTATTATTATTGAGCATATTAGTGTATTTATAATATTTTTTTTCAATCATAATAATTATATATATATAATAATATTCAATTAAAATAAGGATAGTTTCATTATTTAATATTTATTAAAAAATATTCACATAATATTTAATATATAATGTTTATTCTTAAAATTACAGAAGAATTACTCATCATAATATAATATATTAAAGAAGATTTTATTTATAATATTTTTCATATTTTTTTACTTGTTCATAATATTATATTAAAAAATAAAAATTCAATTTGAAATTATTAATTTAAGTCATTGTTGTCTATTTTTAGAATACTATTCGAAAAATAATGACAATGATGATGATGATGATGATTAATGTCTGCTACTACCAATGCGGCCTATCGTACCTTAAGAAACAAAAAAAATAATCTAAGTTTGATTCTTCAAAATCTTCTTTATATGATCAAAAAGAAGGGAAATATGCTCTCGAAGGTCCCTATAAGTGGGCTTGCTTAATAGGTAAAGAAGATCGGAAGTGTGGTAGAAGTTAGGGAATTGAGAGCAAATGTGAGTAAGAGCTGAGAACTGTAAAAGAAAGTGCTACTCATCTTCCACCTACTTAATATCTCAAATCTGACAAATTCTATCAGTCTAGGGAGTCTTGGGAATAGACCACTCCCCAGTCACACTCCGAAGTTGATCAGAATTAGTTCTTATCCTAGCGATGCTCATTTTTTTCTTAGTGTTGGTAAACACAAGGAGATAATTCTGATTATGAAGGGTGGACTTGATCACCCCTTTATAGTATCTAAGATTTTGTTTACCGTCTAGCTCTTGATCCTCCCACAACTTGTCCTTAAACTTGGAGGTAATAGAATTTTTGAAACTATATTTTCTTCCCATAATGATATCCTCCTTAATTCCCAATGGTTTAGTCAATACTGGGCATCCTTATGCCACCCATGATCGAGGCGAAGGTGGGGGTTTTGACTACAGTTAGAAGCAATTTTAGGGATCCTTTTAGATTCCATGTTGTAAACCTTCTTCTTGTACATCAAATATCAAAACATATTTGTACTCTCAATGGGGGAAAAACCAACTTCGATCAATAGGATATGATAGGGAGTATTTCCCTTGATCTTATAGTTTTATGTTATGAATTGCTTTTGAATCATCTCAATCTTCCTCCATGACTCTCTGGATATACTGCAACCCCAAACTCCACATTCATATAAGACAACAGGGGTGACGAGAGTCTCAAAGAGTAACTTATTTTTACTCCAAATGTAAAGATCGATTGACTTGCTATTGTTTTGAAGCTCAAAATAAGCTTTCAAGCCTCCAATAATCCTTTTCTCGATGCTATAATTACAGTTGAGTTGATGAGGGAAGTCAATGCCCAAATATTTATAATATGAAACCTGCTCTAAGAATTGGTTATTATACATGAAACTACCATGGGTGGTATTTTTGGATTTCATAATCATGACTTTAGACTTGTTGGTATTAATTGTCATACACATCTTAGAGCATTAGACATGAAGAGTTTGAAGCTTCTTGTTAAGGTCATCATAGATTTTGTCAAGAATAATGATATCATCGGCATAAAGGAGAAGAGTATGAAATGATTATAATTTTTTTTTTATGAACAAGCACATTTCGCCAACATTTTATGGGCATGAATTTAGAAAGGTGAAGTCTAACATCTCTATTTCGACAATTTGTTTTCTCTTTATAGCTCTAATACTAATCACACCTCATGAACTAATTATTATTCGTCACATTCTGGCATATATCATCCATTAAAATTGTACTTTGTTGTACTTTTAAATCTTTCATAACTTGCACATATACCTTTTGGGACTAAATTTCAAAGTCTACCACTTCCGTGAGACTATATGTCCTATGAAACCATCCTATTTTATTTTACATGGAAATTTGTAAGTAATAGTTAAATTCCCCGTTAACTATTAATAACAATTTGTTTGCCCATGCTAACTATTTATATATCTTCTAAGTCTAATTTCTCCAAAAATATATACATTCACCTAAATTTAATTTAAAATTTATAACTATTTTTACTTTCTAAAATACATAGATAAATTGTCATATGAGCAATTTCCCTTTCTAGGGACTTCATTCTAATAGCTATTAATGATCACATAAGCTTTGAACTTTACGCGTGACTCTTATTAAGAGTTCACATTGTGTATAAATGAGATTGTATCCACATTTTATATTTAACCCATCTCACCAAGGCATACTGTCCTTTCCTTGAATTTATATATTTAAATTGATTCTAATGTGAAACGTTTATTCCCTCTATTCACTTATTTTTCCAAGGTTTAGTGGGATGTTGGCTATGTATGTGACCATTTCAATGTCTACCACATGAGATTGAAACATTATATTGCATTCACATGTATTAATTCATATTATGCATTAAATATGTTGTCATAATTAATTAATACATCATTGGAATTTCGAGGCATATTGTTTACTATGGCTTAATTTTAGCGGTTTCTTTGTCTGAGTGTACACCAAATCTCTGTATGTGATTTTCCTCAGAATATCTTGACATTAATTTGACTGTACAATGACACATGGCTTGTGTGGTTCTTGATTGAACCCTTTAATCTGCAGGAATTTCTCCAACACCAGATATCTTACACATGGATGGTGAGGATCTACTCTTAGTTAGGGTTTGAGGTTCCATAAATGGTTTCATTTTTTATTTGGGACTATTTTTCACTCGACGTATTTGTTGAGTATCCTACCTTATTCCTTGGATTTGCCTTTCACTTATCGTTAATTAATGTCATTCTCGGTTGTTCCTTCGTTTACCTAGGAGATGAGAATCGTTCCGGAAAACCGAAGTGAGGATTTCATTTTTACAAAGAGAACTACCTCATCGCTCTATCAAGGTAAGACTCCTGGCTTTTTGGGTTTTTGAAATTTACATTCTTTTTTTTTTTATTTCACTGTTAATATGGTATTTCGGTTTCTTTCTAATTTATTCATTACTTTGGACAAAACTTCGAACAATGGTGTTACTCGTCCATGATACTATTTTCTGTTAGGTGTGGTTTTTCGAAACTCTACATGCCCAGGTAATCTCTTGCGTTGTCGACATAGTTGGGCCATAATTAATATTTCCTTTATGTGGATTCCTCTATGCAATTTACATAGCCATTAGTTTACTGTGAGATATGATTTGCATTCTTGCGGGGTGGTAGCTATTGGTAATTGTTCAACTGTATTTGGTAATAAGGGTCAACTCGGAATTACTTTTTAATTTCGTATTGTTTTGATTTAGTTCACAAAAATTTTAATAGTTGTTTGCATGATTCGGACCTCTATTAAATTTATTTAGGAGATCCCTACGAACAAGTATCATATGGAAGTCCTTCTCAGACCTCTCTTTTTCATGTTCATTCTGGAATTGCATGTATGTTTTGCATTTACTATGCTCCTTTCTTTTACACGCAATTTTGTTTTTCTTCATTTAGATTATATGTTGTACACTTTTATGTATCCATGGTCTAACAAAGTTTTTTTAAAACACAGATGGACGAACAAGAAGAATCCATCTCTTCCCCTCGTTTCCATATGAAATCCATTATCAAGTCTACAGGTAATTTCCTTACCACGACTATCTTTTTTCTCTTTTATTTGTTGATTTATTTTACCGTCCGTTTTTTCTAGTGGCTTCATTGGAAATTGGGTTTTTATAATCCAGACCTGGGTTTTATGAGCCATATTTTTTTTCTCCTTATAGAGTAATCTCAGTTTCCCTTTCAGAACCCTCTTATTTCTGTATATTACTCTTCAATTTGTTTTCATATTGGTTTGATTTATACGATGGATTTATTCTCATCGTTTCACCATTTTGTACATATTTGTATTACTTTTCGAGCTGAGTTTCAACAACTATAATGCTAGCATAACGCTTGTTAAATTTCTTTGCTTTGTACATGAATGATGCCACTCCTCTTAGTTTGAATGTGTATTGATAATCCTTTGAGATTTTGATTTAATAATTTTAACATAATTCCTTTTTGTTGAGGATGTACATTACATCCTTCTCTACAATAACTAATTCTCCTCTTATTATTACAAGCTGGATTTTCTACATCTGTCATTAAGATAAATATTTATCGCTTTGGGGTTTAAAATCTATTATTATTTCAGGTTATGTTTATATTCCTAAACCAAAAATAATTCATAGTTCTATCCTGTGCAGGTACTATTTACATATTACTGAGTTTGCCTACTGCTGTTAGCCTTTTCTATTCAATTATAATTTCGGACTTCTTCTCTCCAGGTTGGTCTAGTAACCCACTTAGGCTTTCTAATATTCTATCTCTGCATAATTTCTAGAGATATTTTACAGTTTATTATAAATGGGATAGAGTTCCCAATTTTTATAATTTAGTTATACTGAGGTTAAATTAAACTGTGTAACTCTATGGATTTATATCCTTATATTTACATGACTATGTAATGTATTGAACAAAATATTTCCTCTTTTAATGAAGTTATGTTTGAAACTCCTTTGTAATAATTTTCTTAAAGTTGTTAATTCAGTTATAGTAATAGGTTCTGAGTTCCTCCTTGAACGTTATCACTGTCACTGTCTATTCTGTCTCGGTTCTAGTATTACATTGTTCAGTTATACTACAACAAAAAATTTAATTCAATGTTCTAATTTCATATGGACTGTCATGCATATCTATTTTCATAATATAATAGTTTATTTATATAATTTACTGATTTTCATAATAATGCTAAGAAAATAATACTATTCAATAGTAAATTCTATGAGTCACCTAACCTCAAGTCTAAAACTTCATCAAGGTTTAGACATTGTGAGAGTTCGTACTCTTCATATTATTTTTTGTACAACCATACGGAGAACTGCTATATTTTTTATAGCCTACTCCGTTAAATGTACAAATCTACCAATTCATTTTCACTTAGTCTTTTTAACATTTCTTTCATATATAACATCTATTCTTGAACAGATTTAATCAAATCCATTACTACTAATTTAATTCACCATAATAAGAATATTAATAAAATTCTAAGTTAAAATTAATTAACTGGTACATACCAATTAAGGTAGACTAGTTTCCACCCAACCTATGAGCTCTTTCTTCGCAGCTGCCCCTGAGAAGAGACAAAATCTTATAGCAATAGAAAGCCCCTTGTCTATCATGAATCTTCTTATTTAAGCCTGCTTTCCCATCAGTTAGTTTCTTTAGCTACGTCTAGTTAATGAAGTTGTTGTTTTCCTTTTTTTCCTAGGATTTCCTTTTGTTTCTTCCACAAAAGTACTTTCAAACTAGCTTTTCCTCTTTCTAGTTTTATTCCACCTCTTCCCAGTAACTTTCCTCTTTATTGGGGTAACATTTTATATTTTTATCTAATCTAAATTTCAATATTAATTTATTTTCTCCAAGTATTTTTGGAGAACTGAGAAATTCTTATGAACCTTATCCATCCTCATGGATTTGGTTTCCTGATATCTAATCATAATCTAGTATTTTCACACTTAATTCCATTTTTATTTTATTAAATTAAAATAATAAAATAAATCCACTGTAATTTTTTTCCTTTAGGGTCCATTTTACCCTTTAGGACTTGTTCAAATGTATGATAAAAGTAGATAAACTAGGGACATTACATATTCCCCCTCTAAAAAAAAAACTGTCCTCGGTGTTGCAAAGACAAAATATAAAGTTCAGTTTTCAAATAGTGATGGATATTTTTCTTTCACATCTTCCTATCACTCCCAAGTAGCTTCTTTGGGTGGAATGTGCCTCCACTGCACTTTCACCCTAGCCATTGTTCGGTTTCACAGCTCAATTTCTTCCCATGGTAGGATTCGACATGGCTCTGGAAGGAATTCCCTTCTAGTTCTACTTGTATCACATTCCAATCACTAACATGAGTAGGATCATGCATATAATTTTTTAATAACAAAACATCAAAAACATCGTGAACCTTAATGTGACTAGATAAAGCCAACTTGTATGCCACTGGTCCCACTCTTTCCAGTACTTCAAAAGGTATACAATAGCATGGTGCTAATTTTTGACAGCTACTAGTATAAAAAGTAACCTTTTGGGGCTTAATCCTCAGGTATACATGATCACCCACACTGAATTCTCTATGAATTCTCTTTTTATCTGCATAAATTTTTTGTCCGTCTTGTGTTGTCTAAATATTTTGCTGAATTTTCTTTACAGTCCTTTCCATTTCCTGCAATGGATCAGGCCCAAGTATTAACTTATCCTCTAGTTGACTCCAACTTAGAGGTGAATGGCACTTTCTTCCATATAATGCTTCAAAATGACTCATCTTGATTGATCCTTGATAATTATTGTTGTAGGAAAACTCTGCTAAATGTAGAAGGTCATCCTACTTTGTTTGTCTGTCCATCACATACATTCTCAACATGTCTTCTAAAATCTGGTTCGTTCTTTCATTTTTCCCATCAATTTGGGGATGATATATGGTACTAAACTTCAATTTTGTACCCATTCCCCCAAACAAACTCCTCCAAAAAGCTATAGTAAACATTGCATCTCTGTCTGATATGATTATTTTAGGAATACCATGCAACTTTACAATATCTTGCATAAATTCATTAGCTACTTGAGTTGTACCAAAAGAAGATTGTACTGGTAAGAAGTGTGAAGTTTTATTCAATGTGTCAAATACTACCATGATAGAGTCATGTTGGTATTTAGTTCTTGGTAATCAAGTGATAAAGTCTATGAAAACTGTTTCCCACTTCCATTATGAGATGGGTAAAGGATTCAGAAATCCTAGTGGATGTTAATGCTCTATCTTTACCTGTTGACATTCCAAACATCTAGCTAAATAATTAGCCACATCCTTTTTCATACCTCGCTAGAACATGTTCTTTCTTAAGGCTGAAATTAATTTATGATACCCTGGATGTCCTCCATAGGGTCTTTTATGATACTCATCTAAAATTTCACATTTTAATGAGTTCACATTGGGGATGTATAATCTGTTTTTATAACAAATCAATCCCCTCTGGTTTTGAATATACCCCACCATCTCTTGTTTCTGCAAATTTTTCTTGGATTTTTTCATAGTTTGGGTCTTGTATCATTAATTCTTGGATCAATCCTTCAATATCAAAGTTTTCTCTACTCCCGAAAATATTAACACTTTGACAAGAATTTCTACTTAAAGCATCTTCAATCTTGTTTTCCTTCCCCTTAATATGTTTGATCTCCATGTCAAATTCACTAAGGAAGGACAATCATCTAGCTTGTCTAGCATTTAACTCAGGTTTCGTGAAAGAATACTTCAAATTGTTGTGATCTATCATTAATATAAACTTCTTCTCTAACAGATAATGTCTCCACATCTTCAAAGCATGTATTACAGTAGGTAACTCTAGGTCATACACACTATAATTCTATTCATGTTTCTTTAATTTTATTGACTCATATGCTATGACCAAGTTTTCTTGCAGTAATATTCATCCTAATCCCTATCCACAAGAATTTGTACATACTACAAATTCCTGATTTGGATCATGTTGTATCCCCTACAACACCCTCCAAAAATACCACCATTTCAAATTTTTGGAGCCCCTTGAAGCTAGAGGAAAACTAAGGGAAAATCAATAAAGTTAAGTCGCAAAGTCGCAGAGTTCACTCTTAAAGAAAACTGCGACCTTGCGACCTTGCGACCTCGTGACCCCAGGTCGCCAGATCGCCAGGTCGCAAGGTCGCGAAAGGTAACCTTCAAATCAAACTGCGACCTTGCGACCTTGCAACCCAGCGACCCAGGTCGCCAATTGTAAATTTTAAAGAAAACTGCGACCTTGCGACCTTGCGACCCAGCGACCCCAGGTCGCCAGGTCGGAAGGTCGTGAGGTCGCGAATCCCCTAGATCATGAAACTTGCGACCCAGCGACCCCGCATTTATTGCCCGCACGTGCGACTTTCTATATAAGGGAGGTCACCAGGTCGCATTTTTCACAATCGGCGAATAGGAAAAAACGGCTCTGACAGGTCGACTGGCATGATTTTCAAAGGTAAGTTACCGTTTCTCTCCTGTTGTTTCCTTTCTAGACATTTCTTTCCAATTGCATGCGTGCCCAGACCTTTAAATCCCCCCCCTTGCGCGAACCATTGTTTCTTTTCCAATTTCTGAATGTTTTGTTTAAACCTGCTTCATCATAGCTGCCCAAACTCATCTTACCTCTGGTTCATTTTCACATGGCCTTGTCTCTTGCTCCTAACATCCATTCCTCAGCTCTCCCTGGACCCAACCAGCTTATAATTCTTCAATAGGAGAAGAGAAACCTTACGGCCGCGCGCGCGCAAAACCCCCCGGCAAAGCCTCATCGCGACCTGCGACCCAGCGACCTAGTCACGAGGTCGCAAAGTCGCATTTTCTTCAGATTGCTAGAATCTGTGACCCAGCGACCCAGCGACCTAGTCGCAAGGTCGCAAGGTCGCATTTCTCAATTTTTCGGATAGTTGCGACCCAGCGACCCAGCGACTTGGTCGTGAGGTCGCAAGGTCGCATTTTTCTCTGTATTCGTAATTTGCGACCCCGTGACCTTGCGACCTAGTCGCAAAGTCGCACCTAGGCCTCTTCTTGAAATCCGCGACCCTGCGACCCAGTAAACTAGTAACCCAGTTTTACATGTGTCTCAGCTAAATTGCATCACTAAACTGTAACTGGTTTTATATCATCATGTCGTTCTTATCTTGGGATTCCTTTATGAATTTGACAGGTGAAATTCAAAAAGACATAGAGTGCATACCTGTTTTATCAAACTCTAGTGACATGGCACCCCCGCTGTCCCGGAAGAAGGACAAGCAAGTGGTGGAAGAAATCAACGAGTTGGACGTGGTATCCCCACCCCCAATATACAGGGATACACTATGTACATTTGCAAAAGAAGACAACATGCGATGGTACCAAGTGTATCATGAGTTCGCCATACCGGAAGAGGAATTTCCAGAAGATCTCCCAGACTGAGAAATATACTTGGCAGTCAAACAGTCCAAACTACATCTGGCAGGGGCGCATCCAGCCATATTTCTATGTCCGGAGGTTATAGACTGGATCATACAAAGGACAGATCCCAAGAAGTTTGTGATCCGAGACAGCGAAGGCAGGGCTTTCGCTACACTCGTAGGTGCGGACGCCCACCTTTACTACTCGTTGCTTCGCCCAGAGGAGAATTTCACTCCAGAATGGGCTACTGATCACGTTGTTCCGATAGTTGACACTATTAGACAATGGTGGGAGGAGCCCGAGAAGTTTAAGGTCAACAAAGACCACGAATATTCGGTGGCTAGCCTGAGGAAGGTTTATAAATTAGTCGCCGCCATGCTTTGCAGGCTTTACGGGTGCCCGGATTGCTACACTTTCAGCGGTAGTTGGGATACTATCATGGAGTATGTGACAACACATGGCACCCGTTTCAACTGGGCCGACATACTGATGACTTCGATGCAGACAAACTTGTCCGCGGCATTGGCCCGAGATGAGGGAATGCCTTCTGAATTTTACATGGCCTCTTACCGACTGGATGCTGTCTACGCAAGAGTACACTTTGAGGGATGGGCACACAACTGGGATTCCAAGCAGTCTCATGCAATTCATCTGCAAATCAGGGTATTTTGGGAGTCCAAGTACAAACAGGATATAGAGCAGATCTCCCAAGTATTTATCCCCTCTCTATATAGACACTTATTTGGCCAAGACGCCCCCTGCATGTCTTGGCGGGCCAAAGAGATGCTAGTCAAAGTGGCACATTGGTTCCCTTTCCCCGGATATACCTTCATCCGAGTCTTTGGATCTTACAGGGCACCACATGCTATGCCTCGCTTTGTTACGGACAGAATGCTCCTCCAGGAGGTATGCTTCCAGATGTCTCAAGGCTTCTCCAGCGTCCTGTCTAAGGTAAAAAAGAAGCCGTGGCCCACGCTACCCCTCACCATCAGCGCATGCACAGTTAAAGACTTCAGGGAAGTAGCGGCGGAGGGAGAAGCAATGAAAAGCTATCAGCTTGGGGCACTAGAACACCGAACATATGACCCGGAGAGAATAGTTCCTGAACACTGCCTGAAAGCTAAATTCAAGTGGACTTATCAGCATATTGAGCGCCCGGCAGAAGATGAAAGAAGGAACTAGTATAATGCTGAGAGACAATTTACTCTAGGAGTATACGTGGTCCAAGAAGATCCAGATAATCAGAGCCTAGAAGACAGAAGTCGTCAGTTGGGAGGTGCCTCTTCCTCTTTACCCAAGAAGTCTCGGACTGGCACAGGGCTTACTACATCTGTCCAACATAAAGAAGCAGAAGCAAAAGCCCAGCAAGAAAGGGAAAATAAAATAAAAGAGGATGAGGAAGCACGCCAGAAGAGTGCGACGGCAACACAGAAGAAGAAGCAGGCCAAGGAGGCCAGGAAGGAAAAGGAAGAAAAAGAGGCACAGGCCACAGCAGAACGGGCACTCAAGGTAGAGCTGGACAACGCAGAAGCTGAGCGCCAAAAGAAGGCTGAACAGGCTGCTGAAACTAAGCACCAAAAGAAGGCCAAACAGGCTACTGTAGCTGAGCGGAAGAGGAAGGCCGAAATAGAAGCAGCAGCAGAAGCTGAGCGTCGGCGAAAGGAAGAAGAGGAAAAGAACAGAGAAGAAAGGGAGGATGACATGCTAGAAGACATCGAGGTAACTCCCCTCGAGATACCTCTGGGTGGTACCAAGCTCTCTGATGTTAGATCCCCCCAAGGGCAGGAAGAAGATGTATTTGACCTCACCAGACTCACCTTTGATCAATTCTCGTTCAAAATCCAGCAAGAGAAAAGAAGGTCTCTGGCGCAAAGTCCCTCTACCACATCCACAGTTGCAACAGGCAAAGACATAGTCCTTGATACCAAGACTAATCCGGTAATGATAGCGTCGGCAGGTACTGCTTTCGCCGCAGCCATGGAAGAGAACGTAACCAGAATGAGTAGAGAAATAATCTCTCTGCAAAATCGACTGCAAGCAGCTGAGCAACACGAGAAAAGAGCAGAACAAGAGAAATCAGAGTTGAGAACAGAAGTTCAATAGCTCCGAAACCAGACTCCACCGGTAAATGAAGTCCCACTGGCCATTTTCAAAGAATGTGAAGTGTTAGAAGTAACCATGAGGTAGGTGTATGGAGAAATGTTCACCATCAAACAAACAGTCGCCCCACTGGTAAGAGCATGAGAAAAAACCAAGCAAAAGCACGAGCAGCTCAGGGAGGCCTCACAGGCCTTAGACAGGATGATGGGCTGGACAGTACAATACCCTCAGGCACCTGAAAATTTTCCCAGAAGGGATTGGATTCACACAAAGGATGCTAAGGTTCACCTCCGTATGGCAATACAATCTAAGGACAAACTGTCTAAGGACCTGGACAAGGTAATCTCTTCATACAACCACCTGATCAGCGGTATCGACTCGATGCATACTTTGCACCACATTCCGTCTCTTGGGGCATTGGATGAAGAGAAAGCCTGGGAGCAAGTGGATCAGGACATCCAGTTGTTTCTGCAGCCTATCAAGTAAGACGTTGCTGCTCCCGAGCCCGTAGCATCTCAAGAACATCTCAGCCAGTTTATTGCCACTCCAGTTTGGATTTATACCAAACTTGCCTCTCTTTCAAACCAAATCTCACAGAAAAGGGAAACCTTAGTGCCAAATGCTTTGGAATGCATGCATCGGTTGAAGGAGGAGGTTCCTCTGGTGTCCCCCATAGCGGCAGAGTACCAGTCATGGCAAGATTTTCTCAAGGAGCAGCAGATTGACGCCCCTGACCTCAACATTGCACGTCCATCTCCATAGCCTGGTAGCAGCAAGTCATGAGCAGCAGGTAGAGGCAGGTCGTAGGTCGCACTGTCTGCCCAGGTCGCAGGTCGCACATACCAGACAGGCCGCAGGTCGCAACTTCTTCAAGGTCGCGAGGCAACTCAACGGGCAGGCAGGCGAAAAGTCAGGAAGCCCAAAGGGCAAGTTTGTGCTATAAAACTCCCTACGGGGAAAGTGTAAAGCGCTTTTTCTTTTTGGAGACTCAAGAGCGACATTGCATTGTATTGAGAGATCATATCCTTAGGCATATGAATACGAATACCTGTTAATACCCCTTTTTCGGATGATGTATTTTGCTGTGACAGCACTGTGTGTATTCCTCGAACAGTTTTCAGAACATCCTATGATTAATGAACTGCATTTTCAATGACATCATTTATGCATCATGTTTATCTATGCTTGTGTTAATGATCTTCAGTTTTTATCACTTTCTAAATGAATGTTAATACCTTTGTCTATTAGCATTCCATTTTATCTTTCAGGAAGTAAAGGGGAATCTTGCCATTAAGAACTATTTCTTCTGTGGTTAGATACCCTACCAGCATAACCCCAAATACGTGCCGTTAACTGCATCTCTTCGGGCGTATATGTTTTATTTATTCTCTTGCTACGCATAGTGTTGTGGACATGTTTAATGCATCAATCATGTATTTTGTATCCTAGGAATAAGTGTGTGCCCGCAGATTCAATCATGTTCTTTTGAGACCAGAAGGTAAGGTGTCTTAAGCGGTAGCCGGACCCACACCCCGGACGGGATCCCTACTCCAAACGGTTCAAGGTCTAATTGGGACTTTCTACCGGGGAGATCCCCTACTGTTGGCCAGACAAATTTTCCCGTCAACAGATCAGCAATATTTATAATAGGTGCAGTTGTAAGTTTAAGTTTTAACTGTTCAAAACTATGTTGACATTTCTCTGTCCACTCAAACTTCACTCCTTTCCTCTGTAGAGATGTGATAAGATATGCTAAGGCTAGAAATATTTCTACAAATCTCCTATAGTATCCTGCAATTCCCATGAAAGATATTATATAGAAAACATCAGTTGCTACAGGCCAATCCATTATAGCTTGTATCTTTTCTGGTTCCACTGCTAATCCTTTTTCTAAAATTATATGGTCCAAGTATTGAATTGTATCCTTGTAAAATTCACATTTTCTAAGTTTAACATACAACTTATGTTCTCTGAGTGTTTGTAAGACAATTCTGAGATGTTATTTATGTTCAGCTTCATTCTTAGAACATATCATAATGTTATCAATAAAGACTAGAAGAAATTTTTCCAAATATTTACTTAAGACACTGTTCATTAAGCACATAAAGATAGCAGGTGCATTAGTCAACCCAAAAGGTAGGAATACAAACTCATAGTGTTCGTATCTTGTTCCGAATGCGATTTTACTTATATCTTCATCTTTAATTCTCAGTTGATGATAGCCTATCCTTAAATCAATTTTTGAAAAGATTGTAGACCCTCTCACTTGATCAAATAGATCATCTATCCTGGGTAGAGGATATCTATTCTTGATTTTCAACTTATTCAGTTGTCAGTAGTCTATACACATTATGAATGTACCATTTTTATTTTTGACATATAGTATTGGTGCTTTCCATGGGGATACACTTAGTATTATATAGCCTATATCCAGCAACTCTTGTAGCTGCAATTTTTACTCCATTATTCTCAGGTACTCATTCTGTATGGGGCTCTAGAGACTGGGGTAGGTCTTGGTACTAATTGAATTGAGAAATCAATTTCTCTTTTAGGGGGTAGATGGGGAATTTCATTTGGAAATGCATGCTTAAACTCTCAGATGATTAGTAGGTTTTCTACAAGCTCATTTTTAGTTTATTGTCCCAATTCTTCCACATGTACGGCATACACTTGGCAGCCTTTTCTTGTTGTTATTTTCAGCTGAAAAGCTGAAATTTGTCTCTCTGATATTGGTATGGGTTTCCCTTTAACTATCACCAGCTTTCCATCACCATTTATATAGTGTATTGTTTTATCTAAACAATTTAGTATGGCTTTCTATTTTTCTAACCAGTCCATTCCTACTAGCACATCATAGGAACCTAGAGGTAATATATTCAAATTCAGTTCAGTTTTATAGCCATTTAAATTTATAGCGGTATTTGGTAATTTATGTGTCAGTTTTCTCTTTGTTCCTATAGCTCACTGAACTAACCATTCTTGCTGAAATTTTTCTGACTTCAAATTGCATTTTTCCACAATTTGAGGACTTATATAACTTAAAGTTTCACCTGGATCTATCAAAATAGAAATAGGTTGTTCAGCAATCATACCTTCCATTTCGACCATAGTGGATTGGTGTTCATCTTGATGATCTTCGAGGGAAACACGGATTTTGGGGATGTTTATAGCCACGTCATTTACAGTAGTTTCCTCTCTCACCACTTGTATGTTCTAAATAATTTTGTGTTGACAATCTCTCAGCAGATGAGGTTCTCCACAAGCCCAGCACTTTAGAGGTTCGCTCATTTTAACAATTCCTTCTCTCTTATTGTTTCAATATATCTATTTAGATCCTGCTTGTGATTGGACTGGGTGATTTTCTCCAGTTTTTGTAAACTTCTTGCTTTGGTGATTTCTGCCAAAGTTCTTTAAGTATGCTAGTTTTGTTCTTTTTCCACTAGAATCACCCTTTTCTTTGTTCTTCTTATTTTTCACTTGTTCATTTTGGCCTTTGAACTGCTTATAACAGAGTCTTGCCTTCTGTACAACTTCAACCATTGTCTTTGGATTATCAAATTCTATCCTCTCCTTGTATATAGTAGTTAGACAGTTTAAAAATCATTGTACCTTTGCTTTCTCTTCCCTTATATAAGGTACATAGCAAAGTAGATTGGTAAATTTGGTAACAAACTCATCAATGGTAAGTTGTCTCAACCTAAGCTCATGAAAATATTTGGCTTTATCATCATAGTATCGTTCATTTAGATATCTATTTTTAAATTTAATTTAGAAATATTCCCAACTTATAGTTTTCTCATCTATCACATACACCATTTTAGTTTCCTCCCACCACAAGGTAGCCTTTCCTTGTAATTGGTAAATATTCAGTCTGGCTTTCAAGTTACTTCCATACTCATAAACTTGGAAGTAATTTACCATGTTTATAATCCAAGCCTCTGCATCTTCATCCACTCCATCATAAGAGGGAGGCTTGATTTTTCATAATTCACCTTGCAATTCCTTTTTCCTTCTAGACTGTTGTCTAAAAGCTTCATACTCCTCAGACTCTTCTCAGTGATTTTCAGTTCCTCTTCTCTTTTTCCCAGAACCTTCACCTTCGTGACTGTTCCTAGAGTTCAATTCTCTAATTAACATTTCTTTCTCTTTACCGGCTAGCGACAATATTTCATTGTGGTTTTTCAGTTGCATATTTTTTCTTTGCATCTGATGCATCATAGCCATTAATGGAACATTAGGATTTGATGGATTTTCTGCACCACCCAGATCCACATACAACTCATCCCCTTCACTCATGCTTTGTAGCTGTATGGTTCTGCACTAAGTCACTGTACATAAAAGTAAACATTACTGAAAAAGTTATGTTAACAAAACAATTTATTGCAACAACATTTTTGGATTTTGATTTTCTGGTGTTAGAACACATTCAAGCCCAGTGTTTTAACATGGGCTTTGATAACATTTGTAACATCTATATTTCGACAAATTTTTTTTCTATTTATAGCACTAATACTAATCACACCAAATGAACTGATTATTATTCGTCACATTCTGACGTATATCATCCATTAAAATTTTACTTTAATGTAGTTTTAAATCTTTCATAACTTGCATATATACTTGTTGGGACTAAATTTCAAATTCTATCACTTCCATGAGACTATATGTCGTATGAAACCATCCCATTTATTTTTACATGGAAATTTGTAAGTAATAGTTAAATTCCCCCTTAACTATTAATAACAATTTATTTGTCCATGCTAACTGTTTATATATCTTCAAGTCAAATTTCTCCAACCATATATACATCTACTTAACTTTAATTTAAAATTTATAACTATTTTTACTTTCTCACATACATAGATAAATTGTCATATGATTAATTTCCCTTTTTAGGGACTTCGTTCTAATAACTATTAATGGTCACATAAGCTTTGAACTTTATGCGTAACACTTATTAAGAGTTCACATCACGTATAAATGAGATTGTACCTTCATTTTATATTTAACCCATCTCACCAAGGGATGCTATCCTTTCCTCGAATTTATATATTTAAATCGAGTCTTATGTGAAACCTTTATCCCCTCGATTCACTTATTTTTCCAAGGTTTAGTGGGGCATTGGCTATCTATGTGACCATTTTAATGTCTACCATATGATATTGAAATGTTATATTGCATTCACCTGTATTAATTCATATTATGCATTAACTACGTTGTCAAAATTAAATCCATCATTGGAATTTCGAGGCTTACTATGGTTTAATTTTAGCAGTTTCTCGTATGAGTTTACACCAAATCTCTGTATGTGATTTTCCTCATAATATCTTGCCATTAATTTGACTGTACAACACCACATGGCTCTTCTGGTTCTTTATTGAACAGTTCAATCTGCGGGAATTCCTACAACACCAAATCTCTTACACGTTGTAACATCTCTCATGTCGCAACATATTTATTTTATTATTTTTATTTTTTTTATAGTAATCTGACTAGCTTACTCGTGTGCCTATGCTTTTAATTCGTTACACTCCGAAATACTTCTGTTATTAATAATTTATCTTGTGACTATTTATTTTTTCACAGGTTGTGGCAGTAATTCATTTTTCCAACTTGTCAATTTTAGCCTTCCTCTTAATATATGACTTCTTTTCCCATTGAGTATGGAAATGATATCTATATTATTAATTACTTACATTCTTACCCATGAACCCATTATTCCTTGTTCTGCTAAACTTCTAACATCAAACCATAATGTTAGTCCACATTTCATATATCATATTTAACCTTTGATTAAAATCACTAGGTGACTAAGATATACCTTTTCCATTTACAAGGTATTACCATATTTTCCCCTATATGAATTTGACTAAATCTAACTATTTCACTTAATACAAATAAGTACATACCCAGCTTAACAAGTGGATCATCTATTTTAATTACCACCATGCTTAACATCCTAGTTTAATTTTTCAACTAGGATTTCGATGTATGGTTTCGATATAAGTTCACAACTAATTTAAATGAATTGTGATAATATATATATCATAAATGCCTATTCTCCTCAACATTACATATTAGGAGACTTAGGAATTTTAGACTTGACTCAGCATTAAACATTCAACTATATTATACATGACATCATGGTAAATTTATACACACTGCTAAAATCAACATGCTCACCTATACATATTACAGACCTATCCACGACTTCCATAACTTTAAAATAATTATACCCACCACTAAGGATTTAGGTTATCCAACGTGGAATAGAAGTGAATTGTTTTCTCACCATACATTGACTTATGTAAGATGTATTTTATGCAACGTGATTTCCATTAATTTCAACATTAACATACTGTCAAACTTTTAATGTGAGTTTGATATTCAATATTGGTTTATTTATTTGATTTTAAAGACTGAGTACAACTGTGCATACCTTGGTTACCGGGATCTGAGCAAGTGAAGTAATTTAGGGTTTATTTGCATTAAATGCTTGCGTGCTCATTCACATGGGCCCCTGATAGAGTCCATTGAGTCATGGGAAACTCATCTTCACTTAGATTGGTGACACTTAGACGATGTAGATTCGACCTTAGTTAGGGTTTTTCATCTCCATAAATGGGGTTGGTTTAGGAGATGGTTCAATTCCTCTATTCATTTGGTTGAAGTCATTTTACCAGATGGTTGAAAACCCTCTAGCTTTTCCATTAATGCTCTCTGTCAACAGCGAGAGTATATTCACAATGCGTCTTATGCATTTCGATAAAGATTTCTAGAGTATTATACACACGTTGCTAGTCATTATACCTATAGGTAATTTATTTCCGCTCTTTCTTATTGTTCAGTGTTTACATCATATAGTTTTGGGGTTTTACTTGTTTTCTGAGACTTCCATTTTTTTTGTTTGTCCAATTCCTAATTTCTTTTATTGTTGTCCAGTGTCTATGGCAAGGCTCAGGTTCACGGATTCATCAACTGGGTATGCCTCAGGTTTCTCTTTTCGAAGACGGTACTCATTTTTGGAATGCCCAAATATTTCACTGGTTTAGTAGATGTTGAAATCATAATGTTGTGTCTACTAAATTTTTAATGTGCAAATATTTCTTTTAGATGTATCATTACTTTGAATTATTGTTTGGATTTCATTTATGTGGACTAGTTTCATAGTTTATATTTCTCTGATCATTCTTCCATTTTAGAATATTAAATGGTGAAATAGTTAATTTGTGGAAATCTAAATTTTATAAGGTTCGATGTGTTTAAAAAATGCAAGAGCTTGGTATTTCCCATTACTTCCATTTTCCAGAACCTCGACTATTATTAACACACTGGTTGGAAGTATATAGCATTGAGTCTGTTTCAAGGTATTTGAAATTTGTTCTCAAAATTTTATATTTATTTTGTCAATTTAACATTTCGTCTCACAGATTAACTTCTAACTTGCATTGCATTTACAATGCAAATAGATGCTTCAAGATGTGTCTTCTGCCCAGGCATTCTCCACTGAACCAGCAATCGAAACTAGAAAAGGTATGGTGTAAATTTTGGATATTCATTGAATTTTTTTCACGGCGCTTATCCCTATTCTTGGTGTTTCGATTTAAGGGATTCTTTTAAGTTCATAAAATTTCCTAACTTACTCAAAGGGTTTTCGTTATTATATCTCCATTGCTATTGTTAGCACCAAACCATAGCTATCTCTGTCTTCCAACAGAGATATCTAATGGTCTACGACTTATTAACTTAGTTTCTATGATGTATAGATAAACGTTTACCCTTGCTCGTGTCTTGGTTTTAACATTTAGTTTGATTTCCTTGACTACATATTCTACTGCTTTCTCATTTCTTTTAAAAATACCTTGTTCGACGTATTTGTATGGTATTCAACTTCATCTTTTACTATGACAGATATTTCTCCTATTTATATATTCGATAAGGTAATATATATTTCGTTCTTTGTACTTTTCTTTGTTAATACACCTCTGATTATAATTTCAGCCAATATTGACTTCCATTATATTTCTTGTTATAGGTAATTGCGTACCCTAGTATGCATAATGGAATATTTTTCCCTACAATTTCTCCAACATTAATTAGGTATATTTTCTTATTCAGGTTGGTCTTCCAATTCCGTAGAAGATTCAGAATCAATTTATGACTCTTTACTGCTATTTTCCGTTTTCTTCCTTTATAAGACTTAGTTCCCAGAACTGTATAATTTCACTGTTTGCAACTCTTTTTATAATAGAGTACTGTCTGTAACTAGTTATTGGATATTTATAATTGTCCTTTAATTGGAATATGTTTACCATTCAACGGACAATTGACATTTCCAACTATACTTATTTTTGCAGTAATATGTTTTCAATCTATTGTTCACAATAGCTCTTCTAGTTGATTCGTATGGCAAAATCGTTAAGTTTATATATATATATATATATATATAGATATATATATAGATACATATATATATATATATATATATATATATATATATATATATATATACATATATATATATATATATACATATACATATATATATATATATATATATATATATATATATATATATATATATATATATATACATACATATATATATATATGTGTGTGTGTGTGTGTGTGTGTGTGTGTGTGTGTGTGTGCATTTCTAATTATGCATTCTAATGTGTGTCTTCTATAATTCTACTACTGGTACAATATGCAGTTATTTTTCTAATAACATGCACGAATGTCCTTATTATAGTTATGTATTTAGAACCATACACGTAGCAATCTCAGTTTCTTGTCAGTACAGATTTCCTTATGTACAATGTTTTGTCATGTTACATACTTTTTTTTCATACTTCAATTCTTATACATACATGTCAGTATATAAATTGGAAAGCAATATTATGAATTTGTTCAATATTCATGTATAACTAACTTCTACTCAGATTTAATTCACTATAAAATATCAAAATGTTTTCTCTTTACAAAGATACTTTCATTTTCTACTTTTAGAATAAAGATACAATTCAGGAATATGCATGTCTACATTAAATTAAGTTCTGATTTATTTTTCTCTAGTTAGTACAGAAATATTTAACTGTATAGTATAGCATATCTTTAGCTATAAAGTATCTAGTTATTCTATATATGTATATTAATTTCTATTTCAGAATTTGTTTCTCGATGATCTATACATTTTGATAGCAGAATGATAAACTAACTAAAATATGGAAATGTCAGTTTCCTGTGAGGTAACTAACCTCAGATCTAGACCCATCACTGGGTTTTAGAAATTCTGAGAGTTGCTATAGAATATGTCTGTGCAATAATACAGAGTTTACTATTTCTTCTATAGTGATTTATGTTAAATGTACAAACCATCAAAAGATAATTGTAACTCATAAATTTTCTAATTTCTAAACACAGATTTAAATTCAGAATTTTCATATTAACATGGCTACTTTATCACTTCAAGTAGTTCATCACAGCATTAAAATTTAAGTCAAATACCATTCCAAATTAAATTTTCATACTAATTAGGTTTGACTAGTTGCCTCCCAACCTTAGAGCTCTTTCTCCACAGCTCACCCCCGAGCAAAAATCTTTTCCTCTAGTGGTAGACAACACTTTGTCTATCCTGGATAGGTTTATATTAAGCCTGTTTTCCCCAACTTGTTTCCCTTAACTGCATCCAGCTAATTCAAGATGTCGTATTCTTGTTCGCCTACACTTTCCCTTTGTTTCTTCCACAAAGGTACTTTTAAAGCTAGATTTTTTTCTTCCAAGATTTATTTCACCTCATCCCAGTAATTTCCTCTTTACTGAGGTACTTTTTATATTTTTATATCCAATCTAATTATAGTATTTACTTTATTCCTTCCAAGGATTTCTGGAATTTTGGGAAAGTATTACAACCTTATCCATCCTCATGGATTGGTTTTCTAGATCTGCAATCATTATTTAGTCATTTCACATAAATTTCCATTTTATTTTATTAATTTAAAATAAAAAAACAAATCCACACAATTTTTTTCCATTGGAGTCCAATATACCCTTTTGGACTTGTTCAAATGCCTAATAAAAACATAGAAAACTAGGGATATTACATATTCCCCCTCTAGAAACAAAACATCATCCTTAGTGTTGTAAAGACAAAATAAAAAAATCATTGTTTAAATAGTGATGAATATTTTCCATCATATCTTCCTTTCGCTCCCAGCTAGCCTCTTTGAGTGCAAAGTGTCTCTACTACATTTTCACCCTGGCCACTGTCCTATTCTGGAGCTCAATTTCTTCCCATGCCAAGAATTGAAGTGGCTCTAGAAGAACTTCCCCTTCTGGTTCCACCTGTATCACATTCCAATCGATAACATGAGTAGGTTCATGCACATATCTTTTTAATAATGAAACATTAAATACAACGTGAAACTTAATGTGACTAGGCAAAGATATTTTATATGCAACTGGTCCAACTCTTTCAAGCACTTCAAAAGGTCCACAGTAACGTGGAGCTAGTTTTTCACAGCTTACAGTGTGAAAATTACACTTCTTAGGCTTAATCCTTAGGTAAACATGATCACCCACATTGAATTTTCTGTGAATTCTCTTTTTGTTTGCATAACTTTTCTGCATGTCCTATGCTGTTTTGATATTTTGCTAAATTTTCTTCACAACTCTTTCCATTTTCTGCAAGGCTTCTGGTCCAAGTACTAGTTTATCTTTAGACTGACTCCAACTTACAGGGGTATGGCACTTTCTACCATAAAGTACTTCAAAATGGCTCACCTTTATTGAAGCTTGGTAACTATTGTTATAGGCAAATTCTGCTAAATGTAGATAGTCTTCCCATTTTGTTGGCCTATCCATTACATACATCCTTAACATTTCCTCTAAAATCTGGTTTGCTCTTTCTTTTTGGTCATCAGTTTTGGGATGTTAAGCAGCACTAAAATTTAGTTTGGTACCCATGACCCAAAACAAACTTCTCCAAATGGCTGTGGCAAATTCTGCGTCTCTATTTGAAATGATCATTTTAGGAATACCATGCAATTTTACAATCTCCTTTATAAATACATTTTCTAATTGAGTTGTACCAAAGGTGTACTATATGGGTATAAAGTGAGAAGGTTTAGTCAAAGTATCCACTACAACCATGACATAGTCATGTTGGTAATTAGTCCTTGGTAACCTAGTAATAAAATCCATAGAAACAATCTCCCACTTCCATTCTGGGATAGGTAAAGGATTTAGCAATCAAGTTAGATGTTGATGTTCCATCTTCACTTGTTGACATTCTATGCACCTAGCTAAGTAATTTGCCAAATATTTTTTCATACCAAGCCAGAACAGGTTCTTTCTTAAGGATGAAATTAATTTCCAGTATCCAGGATGTCTAGCACAATGTCTTTTATGGTACTCATCTAGAATCTCTTTCTGTAAGGAGTCTACATCATGAATGTATAATCTATCTTTATAAAAAATTAATCCTCTTTGGTTCTGTGTATACACTTTCATCTCATTTTTCAGAATTTGGGTTTGAAGTTTTTTGTAGTTTTGATCTTGTCTCACCACTTCTTGTATTAGCCCTTCTATGTCAAATTTGACACTACTCCCAATATTACTCACAGTTTGCCAAGAATTTCTTCTTAATGCATCTGCAATCTTGATTTCCTTCCCCTTAATGTGTTTGATCTCCATGTAAAACTCACTAAGCAAGGACAACCACCTAGCTTTCCTAGCATTTAACTCCATTTTGGTGAAGAAATAATTTAAAATAATGTGATCTATCATCAATATAAACTATTTCCCTATAAGGTAACGTATCCACATCTTTAAAGCATGTATTACAACAACTAGTCCTAAGTCATAAATACTATAATTGTATTCATGTTTCTTCAGTTTTCTTGATTCATAGGCTATAACAGAGTTTTCTTGTAGTAGCACTCCTCCTAACCCTTCTCCACAAGCATCTGTACATACTACAAACTCCTGATCTGGATCAAAAATCTTTAAAATAGGTGAAGTGGTAAGTTTCAGTTTTATCTGATCAAAGCTATTTTGGCATTTCTCAGTCCATTCAAACTTCACTCCTTTTCTTTGTAGAGATGCAATACGATATGCTAAGGCTGAAAATATCTCTACAAACCTCCTGTAATATCATGCAATTCCCATGAAGGATCTCACAGAAGATATATCAGTAGGTACGTGCCACTCTGTTATTGCTTTTATCATTTCTGGGTCTACTGCTAACCCTTTCTCTGAAATTATATGACCCAAGTATTGAATTTTATCTTTTAAAAATTTACATTTGTTAGACTTAGCATACAACTTGTTTTCTCTAAGTGTTTATAAAACAATTCTAAGGTGTTCCTCATGCTCAACTTCATTCTTAGAATAAATCAGGATGTCAATCAATAAATACTAGGACAAATTTGTACAAGTACTTATTTAAGACACTATTCATTAAGCACATAAAAGTAGTAGGTGCATTAGTCAACCCAAACGGTAGGACCACAAACTCATATTGTCCATATCTGGTTCTAAATGCAGTTTTACTTATAACTTCATATTTAATTATTAGTTAATGATAACCTGTCCTTAGATCAGTTTTTGAAAGGAAGGTTGCTCCTCTAACTTGGTCAAAGAGATAATTTACCCTAGGTAAAGGATATCTGTTCTTGATTTTCATCTTATTCAATTGAAGATAGTCTATACACATTTTGAAAATACTTTCTTTATTTTTCACAAACAACACCAGTGATCCCCATGAGGATACACTTGGTCTAATGTAACTTATATCCAGCAACTCCTGTAGCTGCATTTTCAACTCCATCAGTTCTAGAGTACTCATTCTATATGGGACTCTAGAAACTGGTGTTGCTTCCGACATTAAGTCAATTGAGATATCAATTTCTCTCCTTGGAGGAAGATGAGGAATTTCATCTAGAAACACATCCTTGAACTCTCTGATAATAGGTAATGTTTCTAAAGGATTCTCTTATGCTTGTTGTCTTAATTCCTCTACATGCATCAAATACACTTGGAAACCCTTTCTAGCAATTATTTTCAATGGAAGTGTTGAAATGTATCTCATAGATATGGGCTTGGGTTTTCCTTTTACTACGACAGGTTTCCCCTCTTCATTTATGCAATGTATTGTCTTATCTAAGCAGTTTAACATGACTTTATGTTTCTCTAACCAATCCATTCCTACCATTACATCATAGGAAACTAAACATTTAATATTTAGATTTAGTTCAGTTTGGTATCCATTCAGATTTATGACTGTTTGGGGTAACTTATGAGTCACTTTCCTTTTTGTACCAGTGGCGAACTGAACTAACCATGACTGCTGAAATTTTTTTGATTTTAAGTTACATTTTTCTACCATTTGAGGATAGATATAACTTAAAGATGTGCTTGGATCTATTAAAACAGAAATAGGTTGGTCAAAGATCATACCTTCTACTTCAACCATAGTGGAATGGTGTTCTTCTTGACGATCTTCAAGGGCAGCACTAATTTTGGGGATGTTTCTTGCCACATCATTTACTGTTGTTGCTTCTCTCAGTACTTGTATGGTCTGAATGTTTTTGTGTGGAAAATCCCTTAATAAATGAGGTTCTCCACAACCCCATCACTTTAGTGGTTCCCTCAATTTAATAGTCCCTTCTCTTTTATTGTTTCCATTAATATGTTTGGACCCTATTTGTGACTGAGTTGGTTGGTTTTCTCCAATTTTTGTGAACTTATTTCTTCGGTGATTTCCCCCAAAGTTCTTTAAGTATGCTGGTTTCTTTCTCTTTCCACTGGCGTCACCCTTCCCTTTGTTTTGCCAATTATTTTCTTGTTCATTTTTTCCCTTGAATTGCTGGTAACACAGTCTTACCTTGTGCACCACTTCATCCATGGTCTTGGGATTATCAAACTCTATCATTTCTTTATATATAGTAGGTAGACAGTTTAAGAAACGTTGTACATTTTCCTTCTCCTCCCTTATATACGGTACATAGCGAAGAAGATTGGTGAATTTGGTTACAAATTCATCAATAGTAAGTTGTCCCAATATAAGTTTATCAAAATCTTTTGCTTTATCCTGATAATAGAGTTCATTTAGATATCTATTTTTGAATTTTATTTGGAAATCCTCCCAAGTAATAGTTTTCTTATCTATGACATGAACCATCTTGGTTTCTTCCCACCAGAAGGTAGCTTTACCTTGCAACTGATAGATAGCCATCCTAACTCTCAAGTTGTTTTCATATTCATAAACCAAAAAGTACTTTATCATGTTTAGAATTCATGCTTTTGTGTCTTCCTCCTCTCCATCATAGGGGGGAGGTTGGATTTTCCAAAATTCACCTTGCAATTCCTTATTCCTCTTAGACTATTGTCTAGAGGCATCATCTTCCTCAGAATATTCTAAGTGATTTACCTTTCCCTTTCTCTTCCTTCCAAAATCTTCACCTTCTTGACTATTCTGGGAGGTCAATTCTCTTATTAATATGTCTTTCTCTTCACTGGCTAAAGATAGCCTTTCATTGTCATTTTTCAGTTGTACCATTTCTCTTTGCATTCGATGCAACATAGCCATCTATGGAGCATTTGGATCTGTTGGATGTTCTCCACCACCCAAATCCATATACATATCATCCCCTTCACTCATGGTTTGAAACTATATACTTCAATACTGTTTCACTGTACATGAAATTAAACATTAGTGAAAATTAAGTTCAATAAAAATTTACAGCAACATAATTTTTCTGGTGTAAGCACACATTTTTTCCCAATGTTTTAACATGGGCTCTGATACCATTCATAACATGTCTCATTTCGCAACATTTTTTCTTTTTTGTTTTTTTGTTCTTGTTTCTTAGTAATCTCGCTAGCTTACTTGTGTGACATTGCTTATAATTCATTGCGCTCTGACATACTTTTGTTATTAATAATTTATCATTTCACTGTTTATTTGTTCACATGTTTTGGCTGTAATTCATTTTTCCAACTTGTCAATTTTCATCTTCCTCTTAATATGCGACTTATTTTCCCATTGAATATGGAAATGATATCTATATTATTAATTACTTACATTCTTACCCATGAATCCATTATGCCTTGTTCTTCTAACCTTATAATATAAAACCCTAATGCCTATGTTAGTCCACATTGCATATATCACATTTAACCCTTGATTAAAATCACTAGGTGACTAAGATATACCTTTTCCATTTACAAGGTATTACCATATTTTCCCCTATATGAATTTGATTACATATAACTATTTCACTTAATACATATGAGTGCATACCCACCTTAACAAGTGGATCATTTATTTTAATTACCACCATGCTTAAAATCCTAGTTTAATTTTTCAACTAGGATTTCGATGTATGGTTTCGATATAAGTTCACAACTAATTTAAATGAATTGTGATAATATATATATCATAAATTCCTATTCTCCTCAACATTACATATTAGGAGACTTAGGAATTTTAGACTTGACTCAGCATTAAACATTCAACTATATTATACATGACATCATGGTAAATTTATACACACTGCTAAAATCAACATGCTCACCTATACATAGTATGGACCTATCCATGACTTCCATAACTTCAAACTAATTATACCCACCACCGTGGATTTTGGTTCCCCAACGTGGCATATAAGTGAACTGTTTTCTCACGATACATTGACTTATGTAATATGTATTTTATGCAACATGGTTTCCATTAATTCCAGCATTAATATATTGTCAGATTTTTAATGTGAGTTCGATATTCGATATTGGTTTATTTATATGATTTCGAAGACTGAGCACAACTGCGCATAGCTTGGTTATCATGATCTCCGCAAGTGAAGTACTTTAGGGTTAGTTGGTGTTAAATACTAGCCTAATCATTCACATGGACCCCCTGACAGAGTCCATTGAGCCGCAAGAAGCTCATCTTCACTTAGAATGGTGACACTTGGATGATGAAGATTCGACGTTATTTATGGTTTTTCATCTTCATAAATGGCTTCGATTTAGGAGATGGTTCAATTCCTCTTTTCATTCGGTTGAATTAATTTTACCAGTTGGTTGAAAACCCTCTACCTTTGCCACTAACGCTCTATGCAACAATGGGAGTATATTCAAAATGCGTCTTATGCATTCTGATAAATATTTATACAGTATTGTACACACGTTGCTATTCATTCTACCTACAAGTAATTTATTTCCACTCATTCTTGATGTTCAATATTTACATTATATAGTTTTGAGGTTTTACTTGTTTTCTAAGACTTCCATTTTTTCCATTTATTTCTTTCTTAATTTCTTCTATCTTTGTCCAGTGTCTATGGAAAGGCTCGGGTTCATGGATGCATCAACTGGGTACGCCTCGAGTTTCTCTTTTGGAAGATGGTGCTCATTTTTTGAATGCCCAAATCTTTCACTGCTTTCATAGAGGTTGAAATCGTAATGCGGTGTCTGCTAAATTTTTAATGTGCAAAGATTTCCTTTCGACGTATCATTACTTTGAATTCTCATTTTCAATTTCGTTTATGTGGACTAGTTGTATAGTATAAATTTCTCTTATCGTTCTTCTAGTTCAAAATATTATATGGTGAAATGGTTAATTTGTGGAAATCTAAAGTTTGTAAGGTTCGATAGGTTTTAGAAATGTAGAAGCTTTCTATTCCCCATTACTTCCATTTTCTAGAACCTCGACTACTATTAGTACACTGGTTGGAAGTATATAACATTGAGTATGTTTCAGGGTATTTGAAATTCGTTCTCGGCATATTATACTGATTTTGTAACTTTAAAATTTCAACTCAGAGATTAACTTCTAACTTGCGTTACGTTTACAACGCAGATGAATGCTCCAAGACGTGTGTTCCACCCAGGCGTTCTCCACCGAACCAACAATCAAAACTAGAAAAGGTATGGTGTAAATTTTGGATATTCGTTGAATTGTTTTCATGGCACTTATCCCTATGCATGGTGTTTCAATCTAATGGATTCTTTTAATTTCATAAAATGTCCCAAATTTCTCTAAGGGTTTTCGTTATCATATCTGCATTGTTGTTGTTAGCACTGGACCATAGCTATCTCTGTCTTGCAACTAAGATATCTAAAGATCCATGTATTATTAAATTATTTTTTATAATGTATAGATAAATGCTTATCCTTGCTCGTGTCTTTGTTTTAACATTTAGTTTGATTTCCTTGACTACATATTCCACTGCTTTCTCATTTCTTTAAAAAATACCTTTTTCGACGTATTTGTACAGTATTGAACTTTGAATTTTACTGTGACAAATCTTTCTCCTATTCACACAGTCGATAAGGTAATAAATATTTCATTCTTTGTAATTTTTTTTGTTAATACATGTCTACTTATAATTTCAGCTAGTATTGACTTACATTGCATTTCCTGTTATAGGTAATTGCATACTCTAGTACCTATAATGGAATATATTTCCCTACAATTTCTCTGACATTAATGAGATACATTTTCTTATTCATTTTGGTCTTCCAATTCCGTAGAAGATTCAGAATCAATTTGTGACTTCGTACTGCTATTTTCCATTTTCTTCCCTTATGGCACTTAGTTCCTAGAACTGTATAATTTCACTATTTGCAGCTCTATTTATAATAGAGTACTGTCTGTAACTAGTTATTTGATATTTATAACTATCCTTTAATTGGATTGTGTTTAGCCTTCAGCGAACAATTGGGATTTCCAACTATACTTATTTTTGCAGTAATATATTTTCAATCTATTGTTTGCAATAGCTCTTCTCTTTAATTCATATGGAAAAATAGTTTAGTTTACATATATATATGAATGATTTTCTAATTATGCATTCTAATGCATGTCTTCTATAATTCTACTACCAGAACAATACATAATTCTTTTTCTCATATCATGCATGCATGTCCTTATTATAGTTATGAAGTTATAACCATACACGTAACAATCTCAGTTTCTTGTCAGTGCAGATTTCGTTATATACATTTTTCTGTCATGTTAGATATTGTTGCTTCATACTTCAATTATTATACATACATGTCAGTATATAAATTTGAAAGCAATACTATTAATTTGTTCAATATTCATGTATAAATAACTTCTACTCAGATTTAATTCAATATCCAATATCAAAATGTTTTCTCTTCACAAAGATACTTTCAATTTATGCTTTTAGCATAAAGATACAATTCAGGAATATGCATGTCTACATTAAATTCAGTTCTGATTTATTTTCCTATAGTTAGTACAGAAATATTTAACTGTACAGTAGAACATATCTTTACCTACAAAGTATCTAATTATTCGGTATCTATATATTAATTTCTATTTCAGAATTAGTTTCTTGATGAGCTATACAGTTTGATAGTGGAATGCTAAACTAACTAAAATATGGAAATGTTAGTTTCCTGTCAGGTACCTAACCTCAGATCTAGACCCATCACTGGGTTTTAGACATTCTAAGAGTTGGTCCTCTACAGAATATGTCTATGCAACAATACAAATTTTACTATTTCTTCTATATTTATTTCTATTAAATGTATAGACCAGCAAAAGAAAATTGTAACTCATAAATTTTCCAATTTCTAAACACAGATTTAAACTCAAAATTTTCGTATTAACATGGCTACTTTATCACTTCTAGTAGTTCATCACAACACTAAAATTTAAGTCAAATTCCATTCCAAATTAAATGTGCATACCACTTAGGTTTGACTAGTTACCTCCCAACCTTAGAGCTCTTTCTCCATAGCTCACCCCCCAGCAGAGATCTTTTACTCAAGTGGTAGACAACCCTTTGTCTACACTAGATCAACTTTTTTTAAGCTTTCTTTCCCCAACCTGTTTCCCTTAACTGCGTCCAGCTAATTGAGGATGTAGTTTTCTTGTTTGCCTAGACATTCCCTTTGTTTCTTCCACAAATGTACTTTTAAAGCTAGTTTTTTCTTCTTTTCAGCTTTATTTCACCTCATCCCAGTAATTTCCTCTTTATTGAGGTACATTTTAGATTTTTATCTCCAATCTAATTTTAGTATTTACTTTATTCCTTCCAAGGTCTTTTGGAAGTATGGAAAAGTATTACAACCTTATCCATCCTCATGGATTGGGTTTCCAGATCTCTAATCATTATCTAGTCATTGCACATAAATTATCATTTTATTTTATTAATTTAAAATAATAAAATAAATCCACACAATTATTTTCCATTGGGGTCCACTATACCCTTTTGGACTTGTTTAAATTTTTAATAAAAGCCTAGCAAACTGGGGATATTACACATGTGGACGGTGAGGATCTACCATTAGTTAGGGTTTGAGGTTCCATAAATGGTTTCATTTTTTATTTGGGACTATTTTTCACCCCACATTTTTGTTGAGCATCCTAACTTCTACCTTGGCTCCACCTTTCACTTACAGTTAATCAATTTCATTCTCGAATCTTCCTTCATTTACCTGGGAGATGAGAATCATTCCGGCAAACCGAAGTGAGGATTTCATTGTTACGCAGAGAACTACCTCATCACTCTATCAAGGTAATACGCTTGGCTTGCTGGGTTTTTGAAATTTACATTCATTGTTTTTATTTCACTGTTCTGGTATTTGGGTTTCCTTCTAATTTATTCATTGCTCTAGCGAGAATTCCAAACGATGGTGTTATTTTTTCATGATACAATTTTCTGTTAGGCGTGGTTTATCGAAACTCTACACACCTAGGTAATCTCTTGCGTTTTCAACACAGTTGCCCCACAGTTAATGTTTCTTGTACGTGGTTTACTCTATGAAATTTATGTAGACATTAGTGGACTATGAGATACCATTTGCATTCTTGCGATGTGGCTATAGCTATTGGTAATTGTTTAACTATATTTGGTAACTAGGGTCAACTGGGAATTGATTTTTAATTTCATATTTTTATTTTTATTTAGTTCACAAAAGTTTCGTTATTTTTTTACATGATTCGGACCTCTATTAAGTTTATTTAGGACATCCCTATGAACAAGTATCATATGGACGTCCTTCTAAAACATCTCCTGTTCATGTTCGTTCTACAATTGCAAGTTTGTTCTACGTTTACTGTGCTCCTCCCTTTTACACGCAATTTTGTTTTTCTTCATTTAAATTATATGTTGACCAGTGTTATGTATCCATGGTCTAACAATGTTTTTTTTAAATGCATAGGATCGAATAGGAAGACTCCATCTCTTCCCCTCGTTTCCATCCAAGAGCCATTATCAAGTCTAGAGTTAATTTCCTTACCACGACTGCGTTTTTTTATTTATTTGTTGATTTCTTTGACCATCCATTGTTTTCTGGTGGCTTCATTAGCAATTGGGTTTTTCTTTGTCAGCTCTATATTTGTAAATATAGATTCTTCTTGGTCGATTGTTAAGTTAGTTTTTCCTTGGTTTATAGTCTAGACTTGGGTTTTCTGAGCCATAAATTTTTCTCCTTATAGAGGAATCTCGGTTTCCATTTTAGAACCCTCCTAGTTCTGTATATTACTCTTTAATTTGTATTCATATTGTCTTGATTTCTATGATGGATTTCTTCTCATCATTTCACCATTATGTACATATTTGTATTACTTTTCGAGCTGACTTTCAACTACTGTCATTCTATCATAACGCTTGTTAACTTTCTTTACTTTGTATAGGAATGATGCCAGTCCTATTAGTTTGAATGTTTATTGATAATCCTCTAAGATTTTGATTTAACAATTTTAACTTAATTCCTTTCTATTTAGGTACATTACATCCTTCTCTACAATAACTAATTATCCCCTTATTATTGCAGGTTGGGTTTCCTACATCTGTCCCTAAGGTAACTCTTTATCCCTTTGGGGTTTAAAATGTATTATTATTTCTGGTTATGTTTATATTCCTGAACGAAAACTAATTCATAGTTCTGTCTTGTGCAGGTACTATTTACATATTATTGAGTTTGCATACTGTTGTTAGCCTTTTCTATTCAATTATAATTGTGGACTTCTTCTCTTCAGGTTGGTCCAGTAACCCACTTGGGGTTTCTGATATGATATATCTGCATAATTTCCAGAGAGATTTTACAGTTCATTATAAATGGGACAGAGTTCCCAATTTTTATAATTTAGTTATACTCAGGTTAAATTGAACTGTGTAACTCTATGGATTTATATCATTATATTTACATGACTATGTAATGTATTGAACAAAATCTTTCATATTTTAATAAAGTTATGTTTGAAACTCCTATGTAATACTTTTCTTAAAGTTGTTAATTTAGTTATAGTAATAGGTTTCGAGTTCCTCCTTGAACGTTATTATTGTCACTATCTATTATGTCTCATTTCTAGTAGTACATTGTTCAATTATACTACAGCATAAAATTTACTTCAATGTTCTAATTTCATATGGACTGTCATGCATATTTATTTCCATTCTACAGTAGTTTATCTATTGAATTTACTGATTTGCAAAATAATGCTAAGACAGTGATATTATTCAATAATAAATTCTAAGAGTCACCTAACCTCAGATCTAAACCTTCATCAAGGTTTAGACATTTTGAGAGTTGGTACTCTTTAAGTTATTGTCTATACAACCATACAGAGAACTGCTATATTTTTTTTTATACCCTACTCTGTTAAATGTACAAAACTACCAATTCATTGCCACTTAGTCTTTTTAACATTTCTTTCATATGCTGTATTTAATCTTGAATAGATTTAATCAAATCCATTAATACTAATTTACTTCACCATAATAAGAATATTAATAAAATTCTTAGTTAAAATGAATTAACTCGTGCATACCAATTAAGGTATACTGGTTTCCACCCAACCTATGAGCTCCTTCTGACAGCTCCCCCTGAGCAAAGGTCAAATCATCTAGCAATAGAAAACTCCTTGTCTATCCTAAATCTGCTTATTTAAGCATGATTTCCTATCAGCTTGTTTCCTTAACTGCATCCAGTTAATCAAGATGTTGTTTTCCTTTTTTTCCTAGGCTTTCCTTTTCTTTCTTCCACAAAAGAACTGTAAAACTAGTTTTTCCTCTTTCTAGTTTTATTCCACCTCTTTCTAGTAACATTCCTCTTTACTTGGGTAGATTTTTTGATTTTTATCTCCAATCTAAATCTCAATATTTAATTTATTTTCTCTAAGGAGTTTTGGAGAACTGCGAAAGTCTTATGAACCTTACCCATTCTCATGGATTTGGTTTGCTAATCTCTAATCATAATCTATTATTTTCACACTTAATTCCATTTTTTATTTTATTAAATTAAAATAATAAAATAAATCCACAATAAATGTTTTCCTTTGGGGTCCACTTTACCCTTTAGGACTTGTTCAAATTTCTAATAAGACCAAAGAAACTCGGGACATTACATGAAGAAGACAGTCCTGTATTTTATTAATATATGACCTTTTCTTCCTTTTGATGAGATTTTTGTATATGTTGATATTTCAAAGCTTAATGATTTCATTAGGATCATCTCTCATCGCTATCATGTCAATATTATAATCTTTTTCATACCATGAATTGGAAATTCTATTAGTCTTAAACAAGTTCTCATTGGACGTTCTAATCCCTCTCTAAATCCTTTAAGAAGAGGTCGAATTTACTTCTATCGAAGTGAATGTGTATTTTTCTTTCATTATTTTCCTACATGTGGGTGTTATGCATAGCAAGATTGAGGGATAGAGAAAAATTTATGTGGTCATAATAAGGCTCAAATCCATTAATAAGGTGAAAGTTTGTAATACGGTTGAGGACGAGGTTGTCGAATATAACATAATCCATGACACTGCTACCCATGCCATGGAAACATGCCATCTGAAAAGAGAAGGGCCACTTGTTAATACCATTACAAATTATTAGGTCTTGAGAACTGCAAAGCTTGAGATGCTCGATGCCAAATAAGTTCTTGATAATGCCTTCAAATTTTCTCTGGAATTTATTAGCTAAGCTACTATCTTCATTAAGCGAAAAGTGGCCCGAGTTAAAGTTGTTACTTAATGTAATGGCTTGATTAGTAGCATTTTTAGCATTAAAATCTCTAAGCAAATGGATATTACCTTCATTCCTTCAATTGAAGATATATTTTTCGAAAGTATTGAAAAGACAATATTTAATATAATACGTTTATTTTTAAAATTAAAATAAGCATCATTACTAATAATATATTATATTATTCATGAAGTTTGTATTTATTTACTAAATCTTAAATTTTTTTTTGGGTAATCTTTAATAATAATATATAAAAAAGAAATTCCATTTAAATACAAATTATTTTCATTATTTAATACTTTCTAGAACCACCTTTACAAAATAATACTTAATATGTTAAATAGTATTATTAATAGTATAATGTATTATTTATTCATATTTATTATACCTTTAATATGTTAAACGTACTATTAATATTGTAATATATTATTTATTTATATTGATTTTATTTGTTATTAGTATCTATTAATAATGATATATTTAAACAATAAAACAAGAAAAAATGTATTCAAGTAACAAATAATTTTATTATTTAATAATATTTTTTTCATAATTTATAATTAAATAAAAAAATTAATGTATAATAATATATTAAAAAAATAAATAAATAATTCAATTTCTTTTTTATTATTTAATAAGGATTTCATAATTTTAATTTGGTTATCAATAATTATTAGGTGGATGGTAGAGGTTTAAACTCCATAAAGAATACATTAAATATATATAGTGCTAATCACATAAATAAATATGTAATTAAGATTTTTTTAATGAGTAAGACTAGTGTTTTGTTAATATGCTTTATGGTTAAAATGTTACTAGTTTGAAACAATGCTAATACAAATCTAGCCATGAGTACATGTTAATGTGGCATATGCTAAGTCTAATCTTTTAGTATTTTGATATCATGAATATACCTAGCTCTTGTTTTTTTTTCAAGATATAGGTTAATCTTACCTATTTTCCAAAAACCAATTCTTAAATTAAGAAAATTAATATAATTAGGCTCATAGGCATTTTAGAAAATGTAATCTATTATTAAATGTGATAAAATAATATTCACAAGATAATATTTAGTATATTAAGTTTATTTTTAAATTAAGAAAATAATATCATTAGCAAGAGATATTCTATAGTAGTTGAGTATGGAAATGATGAGGTAATGTCAAACATTTTGACTTCTTTGAAATAAAACAAAAAAAATTAAATTAAAATAAAATAAAAAATAAAAAACATAAAATTATTTAAGATGAGTATCGTAGAGATGTTGCAATGCATCTTTTAACAATTTTGGACTCCAAACCATGCTTTTTATTATGTTTTGTTCTATGATGTGTCCTATTTAATGGTTAATGATTAAACCAATGTAGATTCATCTTAAGTTTTTTTCTGGATAGATTTAGAGTTATGTTGAATCTAGATTATTAATATAATATATGACTATAATGTTATTATTTATTCATATCTACTCATTAATAATAATATATTAAAAAAAATCAATTCTAATAAAAAATATTTTCATTATTTCAAACCTATTAAAATAATATTCGTAAAATAATATTCAATATATTAACTTTATTCTTAAAATTAACATTAAAAGATATTATAAATAATATAATATATTTATTTTTATAATTAAAAATATTATTATGTTGAAAGACCCAATCTTTCTGGTGAACACTTCACTCATCATCAAGGGGAGAGAATTTTTTCATATATTTATATATTTTTAATATATAATATTAAATATTCACAATATTTAGTATAATATATCTATTTTTAAAATTAACAAAAATATTATTAATAATAATATAATTGAATATAAATGATACTAGTCTATTTTAATAATGTTATACTTAATAATAATAATATATTAAAAAATAGAGATTAGTTTCAAAAATAATAATCAAGAGTTTTTGTTATATATTAAACTATGAATTTATTTCCCTATTTTATTTGGATGTTATTCTTAGATATGATTCATGTAATCTCACAATTATTAAACTTTATATAAATATTATTATTAATAATATTGTTTATATTTATTTATTAAACTTTATATAAATATTATTATTAATGATAGTGTTCATATTTATTTATTTATTTTTCTAATTATTAGTAATCTAAAATAAATAAATAAATAAATCAAATATTAAATATGAAAATGAATAAGTTCCAAAAACCTCCCAAAAACACTGTATATGATTAATTTAGAAAAAATTCAAAAAAAAATGAATCAGAGGCTTTTGAAATCAGAAATTAATTTCATTACTTAATACTTATAAAATTAATATTCCCAAAATAATATTTAATATGCGTTGTTATTAATAGTATAATATATAGGTTATTTATATTTATTCTATTTTTTATTTATTATTTAATATATATTATTATTAATGGTACCATATAAGTTATTTATATTTATTTTATTTTTTATTAATATTTATATTTTAGAAAAAATCCATAATATTGAATAATTATTATGGTTTAATAAATCTCTTCATAACTTTTAATTTAACAAAAAAACAAGTAATCCTAAATTCTTGTTTTGGATATTTTTTTGACGTGTAAACTGATCTGAATTTACAAAATAAAATGATAAAAAGATGAATTGATAATCACCTATTTTATACCAAAAAAACTGAACGTAGATTCAACGAAGGGTATCTTTTGGTCCGGTGAGAGATTTCGAGATATGTTCCAAAATTTCCCGAGAGTTGGTTTATTTGCCGGCGTTTTTATACGTATCGGAAATTGCTCCGGGATCTGTGCGATGAAACCGTCTAATGTGTTCATAAAACACGGTCAAGCGTGGGTAGTGCTGGAGTTTCTCGACCCTATAAAACACCTACCTATATTCTTTAAATAGCCCATGAGCTTACATTTGTGAGAGGGACAGAGGGCAGACACTAGTATAACACTAGTCAGACACGGCAAGTTCACAGATCATATAAAAAAATATTTTCAGAGGATTCATGGCTTCCGAGGGCAATCATCAGAAGGAAGGGACCAGACTGTTTGGAGTGGATCTCACTCAACACTGCACTGATTTCAGCTATGATGGCCATCCAGTAAAGGAGTTTTTAGGAGGAGAAAATCATGCAAATCAGGAGATGGCACAGATAGAGGGTCCCCTTTCGAAGAAAGGAAATAAGGAGATGCCAGAGATGGAGGGTTCCGTCCAGGGCTCTAGACCCCACGTCTGGCCATTCTACGATTCTGATGCACTGGGAGGCCATCAGAGAGAGCTAGCCACAAGCAAATCGAATCCCATTCTGAATACCCTGCCAACTGACAGATTTCAGTACCCTCTTGTAGGACAACAGCCTGCTCTTGCTATGTTTGCTTCCAATCGCAGATTTTCTAGCAATTTAGAGTTGCAGAGACTGGACCTATCAACTAATCAGCCTCACATGGAGCAGCAGTCACAATTTTAACGACGTCCAATTTTCGTCGATCTCTGTGTCTTCTCTAAAAATGGCAACAAATGCTAACGAATTGTTGTCGAGCTCTTTACGTTCTGTGAAAAGGGCCCGACACGAAGATCGTCAACAGCGTAATCAACGCCTGGTCGTATGGTTATCCTTACTACAAAAGATGTGGAGATTGACTTGTCTTTGCCTCTTTGAGGCATTGAAAATCTTATATTCTCTGATTGCATTATGGAACATTCTCACTAGTTTCATTCCATTACCAGACAAGCGATGAAACCTGTACAGTTTGACTTAAACATATCTTTTACTTCATAACCCTCTTCTTTGAGCTCTGCGCTATATTCGTAAGCTTATGTGAGATCTGCATATGTGAGTGCACTTCATGTCAAGCAGATACGTAATTTAGAGGCATCCTGTCACAGATCTATCTGAGCTTTTCTCTAGTGTTTATTTCAAATGCAGGTTTATTGTCTATATATATATATATGTTAATTTTGAAATTTATGTTGGATTATAACAAGAAAAACTTTCTATTACACCATAAGTTAGCACCATTTATGTTATATTACATCATAAGTGAGCACCACTTATGTTTTGGTATGAGGTGTAAATATTTATGTATCATATTAAAAATAAAGTATATCTTCATATTTGAGGTACAAGTTAGCAAGATTCTTACTATGTGGCCTTAAAGTGGTGTAAATTTTTATTGATTTTTTGGATGTGGAGTATATCACCACATATTTAAAGAAGTGGTGAATGTTATATTGGCCAGTTCTATAAAGTAGGTTAGCTAACTTTGTGTTTGTTATGTTGACATGTACAAGTTGATTTATTTATGTTAATTTCCACCATAAACATAAAAAAATAGAAATATTTATTTTATAAATATATAAATTAGAACCAAAATCACAAATATTTATTTTATAATATTTATTTGTTTTATTTGTTTGTCATTCAAACTAAATTTCACTCATGTAAGTTTGCACCACAAATACAACAAATTCAAAGTAATTGTTTTCTAATTATTTTATTTCAATTATATACTTTTATATTATTTTCATGAGCAAATAAATATTCAAAATCATAATACATAATTATTTATTTTATGAATAGGCCAATTCAAATAAATATTTTTATTTTATTGTCATTTCAAGTTAAAATAGCAGTGAATCCATGGAGGTGGGTTACTTGTTTTGGAAGAACTTGTGTTCCAAAGGTTGAAAATGCAGCTTAGTGGGGTATTTTTAAAGCTGTTTATCAAGCTTTTAAAAGGCCCACCTAGGGCTAAATAAAACCCTCAATTAAACTACATAGCTTCTTCATGCTATGGAGCTTGATGGAGACACATAGCTTGATAGAGCTATAATATGTACATATGCCATTAAATTTTGCTTCAACTTAATGATAGTGTTTTATGAGCTCATGGCATTGAGAACCCAGTAATATTCCACATGGTATATTATGGTTTGCATTTTTGTATTATACTTAGTGTATTTTTTATTATTTCATTACATATATGTATGTATGTACTTTTAGAATTTGTTATTGTTATTAAATCTATACATTTTGTAGTGTTGATAATACATTTGTATCTTATTTATTGTATAATATATATTACTATATATTATATATAGCAAGAAAGGGGTTTTGAGAGGGAAATTGGGAGGAAAGAGACAAATAGGTAGGAAGAGAGTCAGAGGGAATGAGAGGGATGGACAAAGAGAGTGAGGGAGAGGGTGTGATAGGGAGGGAGGAATGGAGGGAAGGATTGTAATGGAAAGAGAGAGGGACGGATGGAGAGAGAAAGGGGGGAAGAGAGAGTGACAAGAGATGGATACAATTTGAGGGAAATAAAATGGAAATGAGTTGAGAGAGAGAGGGAAGGGTATGGGTAGAATAAGCTAGACATATGTAGTAATAGAGAGAGAGAGAGAGAGAGAGATATTTGGGAACATAAAAGGATCTCTCCGAGAAGAATACACCTAAATACTAGCACACATCCCAATGCAAGGTGCAATACATATATTGATCTAGTGCATTCTCATTGAATAAGGAATAGCTTTCGGTATCACATGAGTTTCAAGATAGAGGGCTAGGTCAAGTTAGCTGGTAGTGATGATTCTAAATAAAAGAACTAAGAATTTAGAATTCTAGCTTAGTTAGTTAGGGTCTAACATCTAGGTTTGTTTTCATCGAAGTTAATTCCAAGGAAGAAACCTAGCTGGATTAGAGGTGACACATACATTTATGATGAGGAATGGTTTAGGTGTTAGGAAACAAGTTCATGTTGCATTAAAATTCAAATTTCCCTCTTTTATATCTCTTGTAAAAAAAACTATTCTTTAAAATCACTTGTCTGATTGCAAGAAATACAAAACATGTGAAGGGTTTAAAGAAATATAAAACACACTCACAATTTGTGGAACAAGAAATATACCCCCCCATACCACTAAGTCATCATAATCAAATGACCCTTCGGTCACCTTCCCCAATCCTGTCCACTTCTAGATTGCTCTATCATGCACCTAGTTTCCTCATGAAATGGGGCACATAATTTTCAAGCTTTGATACCATGCTATTACATTTACTGGTCTCCTTATTGTCTTGTGCATAGGCTGGAAGAGCCATATAAATTTTCTTAAGCGTCACTGAGATTTATTCCATGATCATACACCACATCATCATCCTTCCATATTACGAGGTTTTCATTCTACACTTTCGTGACCCTTCACTTAGCCATGATTCCTTCCTTCACCAAAATATATTATGTGCTAGTGCATTCCCCAACCACCATAACATTATAATGGTAGAGTGAGATCTTAAAATTCAATGACCATGGCCTTGATAGAGCCATAATGCGTCCCCATAGTACTAATTTTATCCTCAATTTATTTTCCTTTTATTACCCAATATTTTTAACCTATAATGTGAAATCATGACTCGATGACTAGTACCTTAACCTATTGGTTTCCATCGTCAACACTTCTCTTTGATCCTCCTAGCATTTGGGGGAAAGAGATTCCTTAATGACCCTCTCTAATGGGCCCTTCCCAATAGTTTTTGGCTTATTAAATAAACCATATCCTTTCCCTCCATATGATTCTTATTGGGCTCACATCACCTTAATTGCATGCCCATCAAAATCATCCATTGGTTTTCTACAGTTGGCTTGGAAAACACCTACGAGAAAAGATTCCTTGAGGGGGATATGACTATATTTACTTCCATTGATTGAATTTTTCAGTTGTAGGAGATCATGTTGATGTCACTAGCTATTGACTATTTTAATTGACCTTTCCTCTTGGTTGATGTCACTATCTTATTAGGTCCAACTATCAACACTTGTCGATGGAGGGAGGTAAAAGATTCCTCTAAGGGAAGTTTTTATGGAACTTCTTTGATTCATTTCTATACTTTAACGCCCTAACAAAAGTATTTTTTAAAGACTACAATGTGTCAAAAATCAAGGCTTCCTAACACTTAAATTATTTTTTTACTCCTTGGAAAACTCCCTTTCCACGTGGTCACCATCTTCTTTTCCATATGACACTACTATGTCATTGCATGCCCCTTATTTTGGGTCCATTTGTTGTTTTCTACTTCTTCCATGCATCTGCTACTAACATCATCAATGAACATCATCCTTCCCATCAATATGGTACCATGCTTATCCATCACCATTTCTCGTTGGTGTTTTCCATAAGGTAGGGGTAATGATTCTCTAAATCGACTACTCAATGGGTAAACTCCACAATTTTGAGGGTAAAGGTCAAAATCCTGGCTAAAACCATTTTTCATTCATCATTGGGTCTAAGACCCAAATGTTTTGACACTTGATTGATTTATTTCCCATTTTTTCAATGCAACTCATATTCCACACAACTACCCCCTACTCCACCATGTGGCACTCCATTTCACATCCTAATACTAACACTAGGGCCACATATAAACCATATAGCACTACCATGCATCTCCATTTATTGAAATTCCTCAATGATTTATCTCTAAAACTAACTGATCCCATTAAGAAATCTCACTAAAATAACAGATAGCAAATATCACATTGGAGGAAGGGTAAGATGATACTTACACTTTATCCACGTCGTGAAGAATATTATCCTTAAATAAGGGACAATTGACCCTTCCACATGATCCACATCATTGATCATACTATTATCGAGTGAAGTTTGGTTGATACTTCCTCTTCATGAATCATGAAAAATGTTCCATATTTGAGGAACGGTCAGTTGACCATTCCTCTTCATTTGTATCATTGAGAGTATTATCCTAGAGGATCTATTAGACTTTTTTTTATGTGGTCCACCTCCACAATAATACTATCCTAGAGAAAGGTTTGGTAGATCCTTCCTTTACATAGGTCATCACATAAAGGCCATTTTGGAGGAGGGATCAAATAACCCTTATACCTTTTCTATCTCCTTGAGAATGTTACCTTGGAATATGGGTTGGTCAACTCTTCGATGTTATCCACCTCATTGATCATACTATCCTAGGTGAAGGGTCATTTGACCCTTCATTTACATCAATCATGCATAAAATCCAATATTTGAGTAATAGTTGGATAACCTTTCCTCTTCACCTACATCGTTGAGATTATTATCCTATACGAGAGGTAGACCAATGAAAACATGGAATATGTCTCTAATATTATAATATCTGAGGTCATTAACATGTAGGAAGTGTATATACCAACCCTTCTAAGTCCAATTCATTACTTTTCCTTTCCACTTGCTTTTCCTCCTTGAGAGTATTGCCCTAGAGGAAGGGTCGACCAACCATCCCTTGGAATATTTATGAAGGATTATAATATTTTATGTCATTATCATGGTGGACGGGTTGGTTTACCATTATACGTGATCCATATTGTTATTCACGTTATCATAGAGGAATGTTTGATGTATTCTTCCTCTATATTATGAAAGAGGAAGATACCATAGTTTCAGAAGGGTTAGCCAATAGTTCCTCTTTCTCATATCTTTCAATAAAATACTATCTTGGTGGAAGGGTCAAGTGGCCCTTCCATGTTTCAATAGGCCATTCATTTATGTGAATAATATTACCCTAGTGGAAGTGATAATCAACCATCCCTATACATGAATCATTGCCAAAATATCATATTTGATGAAGGCTTGACCAATGCTTCCAATTGATTTTCCTCCTTAAGGGCATTGTTATAGATGATATATTACCTAAACCTTAACTAGAATATTTCTCTATGCTTATACTATTTAACGTTACTATTACGGAGGAAGGGTCAACCAATTGTTTTAAGTGATCCACCTACTTATTTATACTATCATGAAGGAAGCGTTGACAAATGCTTCTTCTATATGACATGTGAGGTGAATAAAATATCTTAGGAAGGGTCAATTAACCATGACTCTTTCTCATATTCATTGATAAAAAACTATCCTAGTGAAAATGTGAGTCATCCCTTCCATGTGATACACACCCTTGATCACACTACCTTGGGGAATGGTTAATCAATGTTTCATCTACATGAATAACATCCAAAATACCATATTTTAGCAAAGGGTAGCTAATCCTTCCACTTGATATACCTCCTTGATAGTATATCCTTGGGAGAATGGTTGGTTGAACTTACTCAAATCTATTTATGTAAATTTGGAAGACCTTTATTCTCTGGTAATGATGGCAATATGATATCACTCCACATCTATGTAAAGGAAAACAAATTTACTAGAATAGGAATATAATAGGACTAGGTTTGTGTTTAATCTTAGGTTAAATGATTTTTTTTTCTTAAGAACGTATATAGCTTTCCTTCAGCAAAACTAAATTTTGAAGCTAAGTTCCACGGAGAGAAACTATTTCAATGTTTCTTAAACCACAAAACTGGTCATTCTTATTTCCAACAAACAAACAAAAAAATATGTTGACACATTGTTTAACCAAAGATTATTCAATAACGAGTATTGAACATGATGCTTGAGAAAATTGAAATAACAGGAAATCAATACCATCATAAAGATATTTTGGCAATGACATTCTGCAATAATCATTATATTTAAAATTCTTATGTAATTGAAAACTATAATTTCAAGTATGGTATGCCAAGGGAAAATATCTATAGACAAACTACTCATAAATCTTGGGGGCTCTCTTGATGATTTTGGAATCCAACTCCCATAATTCCTTGATTCCACTAAAAATAAGTCTTACGATATAAAATATTGTGAATTTACACTACTCTAATTATCATTCAAGATTGTTAGGGCATGATATCAATATTTTTTGCATCTTAAAACATAGGAAATATAGAATTTTATAGTGGCCATAATAATTTTTTAAATTATTCCATATCTCAAGATATTTCTTGGAGTTTACATCCTTTTACTTCATCCAATTCCACACACCTTACAAAGAATGTAGCTTCAAAATAATTCTAATATATTATTTCTCCAATTATTTGAAAGAATAATTTTTTTCAAAGGAATCCATACTTTCCACAACTTGCTTCTATAGAAACCTTTTCCTTTATAGTTCAAATATGTAAACAAGGATTGTTAGTGTTTTAGTTAGTGAGGAAAATGATATAACTTCAATTTAAAGTCCTAAATATTATGGGTTATGCTAATCCAATCTCTTATATAGTGGAAGCATAAGTGAATTTCACATCTCCTAATGTCCCATACATGTAGGTTTTGAGTTTAGAGGAAAGGAGCATCTATTTTGCAATTCCAATGTCTAGTGTGGATTAAAATATACTGCTTTGAATAAGGATAGGAATATTGAAATTCATATAATCCATAATGTATTAAAATTAAGAACATTAGACAAATTTCTATATGTCAATGTCAAAAACAAAGAAAATGACATAAAAAATAGATTAAAATTATGGTGGCTACATAAAAAAAAACAGGAACTGACACTTCCAAGTGAGTCTTATTATGTGAATACCGTGAAATAAACATTGTTCACAAAAAACATGTGATTTTATTTTTACCTTTTTACCTTTTGGTATCACCTATCTCATGATGATGAACTAAACTAAGTAGTTCAAAACACGTCGGTTCTCAATTGTTCATGTGATTTTCTAGAAGATTTCCGATTAAATTACACTCTCAAACAAGTAATTATCTCATATAATTTTCAAAATTAGTAAATTAGTAAATAAATAAAAAAATTAACAATTATTAATTGGTTTTTACCTTTTAGTATTTTTTGATACACATAATTATCCGATATAATTTTCAAAATTAATAAATTAATAAATGAATATAAAAATTAACAATTAGTAATTGGAGATAAAATTAGTGATGAATGTAAAACTTAGCAATTTAATGTAAAATTAAGCAAAAATTGGCAATTTAAAACAAACTTAACAATTGAATACGAAGTCCCACTACTTCCCTCCATATGTAAAAACTCCAAATGTTTCCCTCCATTTTTTTTTGAAACATATATTCACATTGTTCTATGTAATCTTCAACTCCATTAAGCAACTATGCATCAACAGAGGACGCATATCTGACAATCAAGAAGGCATGTGTGAGTGATCAAAGAGAGTTGAGTTGGAAAAGGGAAGCTCCGCGACATTCAATGCGACTTTCTCCAACAACGTGAGAGATGCAAACACTGCCCTTGAATCAGATCGAAGGCTTTTGGTAGACAATTCCGCCAAATATTTCTTGCAAAACTACACATAAGGGACCTTCAGTGTATCGAGCTTTGACATGGCTTTCACTGAATCTACGGTGAAGATGAGAAACAATCTTCCACATAAGAGGAAAAACAGTTGTAACAACCCCACTTACTCAATTTTATTTTTCTATCTATAGCAATTTATACTTCTTTTTCTGTCACTTACCTCCTTCCATTTTATCACATTATTACACTCTTACAGACTGTCACTAGCAAAATTTCTCGATGTCCTTAGTATTTTCTGATATAATTATTTATCGCTACTTTCTTCATACTCCTAAATGTTTTGAAGGACATTTTTTACATGTACTTCACGAAGGAATCATCCTTAACTTGTAATACATACAATTAATTTCAATATCAGTGAACATATACAATTCTAGTATCATTACACAACATGATAGTTCTATGTAATATACATATATAGTTTCTACACCTATATATATAGTAAAATTAAAATATAATTAACCATATGTACTCTATACCCATTCTTCACTTTTTAAACTTTTAACCATTAGGATATATATATATATATATATATATATATATATATATATTTCTAACAACATGATAGCTCTATGTAATATACATATATAGTTTCTACACCTATATATATAGTAAAATTAAAATATAATTAACCATATATACTCTATACCCATTCTTCACTTTTTAAACTTTTAAACCATTAGGATATATATATATATATATATATATATAAACCATTTTTACCGACCCTTATAATTAACATAACTAAATATGTTTGGTCTAAGATAATATCATAGTTCTTCATATTTTATAACTCTATTTCCATTTAATTTAACAATTCTATGCACCTATCCTTACGCATATTAATAACCAAATGCATAACTATATTCCCAAATAAATTTGAATTGGTACTATGGTATTAAGCATTATATACCCAGCGTTTCCATTAAATTTACATATATCTATCTCTATACTTACTTCACATTTACTCAATGGTCTATCCTTTATATAACCCTTAATCGTATATGAAATTTGGATGATTGACATAAAGTATGGGTAGCTTTTGGATAATATTTGTGTGCATTAAACTCCACTATCTACCCATTTAACTCAACAGTTAGATCAAATATCACCCATTAATGTTTATTATTTTGAATTCCTCCCCTCATTAACTCTTCATAATTCTGGCCCTGATCATCACATGGGATTAGTTAGGATGAGGACAGTTGTAGGGTTGATGTATTGAAAATTTGATAGTGTCAATTTATTCATATTCCCTCCAAGTCAAAATGACTATGGTTAGGGATTACAAGTTTGTGTCTGTCATTTTCATTTATGAAATTTTTATAGCAAAGAGCTATCTCCTCTAGTTTTCATCATTACTTTGGTTTTTAGTAAGGAGAACCACTCAGATCCGAATGCATTTTTATCCTTTGCATTATAACTATGCTCATTGTACGATCAAGTAAGCTCTGGTTTTTATTTAGTTTCCATTTTAACCTTATAAGATTTGGTATATCATTGTTATAAATAATATTTCAAGAAATAGTTTAGATATTTATTACGTTTGTTATAAAATTGCGCTTTCATCCCATTCGGACCTGTATACTTAATTTATTTCTTCCTTGAAACAGGTTTAGAACTTCCTTATCTCTCACACGTTATTTACGGTGCTACTCAAGTATTTCCTCACAGTCAAGAGAGGTAAGATACCTCTATCCTTCCTACACACTTTATCAATTTATTTTTGTGTTTGAAATGAAATAAAGATTCAGTTCTCTAAATGATAACTCTCGGTTTATTTCTTTGTTATCTTTCTTAATGCCTATTCTCTAAGTTTCACGTTTTTCACTATTGTATACTCATTTAACGATTTCTCTCCCTAAAGGGAGTAATCATTCTTCTCGGCAATTATTGTGGTTGGCTTTCCCTAATTTTGATTTGCCCTCCCCTTGGAATGACGAAATATTTTATCATTACACCTATATGTTTTTCATTGAAGTTTAGCACAAAATTTTCCCCGAATATCTCTAACCCTTTTTTCGAGGAATCATGATGTTCTTGGTTTAATTAGATTCAAATACTATTGTGGAATTTTTATATCAATATTACAATGGTTTTCGAATGTAAACCCTTTAAATTATTAGCATTACATAGTTAACTTGTTTTCTGGATTGGATGCAATGTTTTCCACTTTTATTACTAATATATGAATTGGGTAATTTCACTTTGGCACTATAATAGCTTACTAATTCATTGAATTGTGTTTCGAAATTTGTAACACATCCCTACTTCACATGTTATCGTTTTGTTCTCCATGAGAATCGTGACTTAAATTTATGATATGAAATTTAATTTTCCAGTTGTTGAATTCATATGTTCCTCCTCTTCTTTTTTCCAATTCTCAGACAATAACAAATAGGTTTATGGTATCCATTTCTTTAGTTTATTTCGATCTTGTGTTAAGGTCTTTCGATCTCACTTCAAAATAATCCACTTCAAATGTGAAGGTGTTAATTTATTTCCAACTCATTATTTCCTATTCGATCTCGAAGGTTCCAGAGTTAAACTCTGTTAAATTCCAGATCAATTTAAGCATGTTTCTTTTAATTCTATTGCAAATTATTTTATCATTCCAGCTTAACAAAATGAAATCTATTCGATGTTTGTGCAACAATACTTACCTTTTCAACATGCAATACATTTAATTCAATTTTATTGGGTTTTCATGGCTTCAACATAGGTATGAAATTTTATTTTTATTTTGTCTTAGATTTATGACACTTTCCAATTTCCTATTGTTATCACAATGCTCTGAATTTTTCTTTTCCACTATTATAAACTTTACAGAGTCCATTAAAATCTATATATGAAAATCCTAATTTCGTATAAAAAGATATATTTCTGCTTTGAATTTAATGCTTATTAATTCTCAAAATAATTTTATTATTATTATTATTATTTATTTGATCCTAGAAAACCTCTTTTTCTAAATTTTCATATTTTCCTCAATTATGCTCCAACACTATGTAACCTGTTTCAGTCCTCCTCACAGGTAACTACTATTCAGTTCTACAATTAAATTAGTAGCCTAACTCTGTAATTTCATTAATTGCAGGTGTGACACTTCTATAATTCCTTTAATTTTCTCGAAGTAATATTTTTCTATTGTCATGTCCAGGAGGAATCCCAACCTTTTAGGTTCATTAAACATGTATAATTTGAATTGTTGACTCTTATTGAATTTGTATATCATTTCCTATTTCTTTTGTTATGCTAGACATTAATCTAATACATATATATCTCTCTTTATAGGTAATTTCTATTTCTCGAAATTACTCTACAGTTACTTCCATTTTTTGTTATAAGATCATGACGATATGTTTCGTCTTCGTCCAGGTCAGTCATCCAAGTATATATATTCCAACCAACTATACATAATGATGTTTATCCATAGCACCTCTACATGATGTAGATGAATTTATTGATATAATAACTTTCAGTCAAGTTGTAAATAGTCATTGTACTAATATGAATAATTGAATTGTACTATGTTTTTATGTTCACCTCTATAAGTGGAAACTCACATATTCAGAATTGATTGTATAATTTATATATATATTATTTCCAATACATATCCACCCCTAGATGTATGAATCTTCATAAAACAGGAATTATATAATTTAAATTTGAAGTATGTTTATTGTGCAGATTTATACTTTCATGATTTAATTATAGCTAACCTCTCAACTGTATACGTATATAATTCCAACATCAATTTACATAAATAAAATATGTTATTCATATCTCCCAATATTTTCTGTTAAGTAGCGTTATAATTATAGTTGATCTAAATTTTGTCTTCTGTATCTGAAATAAAATTTTTAATAGAGACTTAACAATATATTTAGACCCTTCCCTAAGGGTTTAGAGATTCTGTGTGTTGGTCAAACTATTTATTCCAGTCCATGTAACCATATGAAATAATTAACTATACCCGATATAGTTAAACTTCTGTTAAATACATATGATAATTTCTTTCTACGAACATAATAGACTATTAATAGGATTTATAATTATAGATATAATTCTTTCAGCTAAAACTCATAGCTTAACCACATATGCCTACATCAGAATATCATAATTATACCAGAAATCATAGGACAAAATTTAACAGAATGTGCATACCAATTTTAGTAAATAACTAGGAATAGCTTATTTAAGCTTTCTTTCCCTTAGCATGGTTCCATAATTGCATCCAGTTAATTTGGGATGTTGTTTTCCCTTAGCCCAGGCTTTACTTGTGTTTTTCACACAAAATATATTTAAAACCATCTTTTTCCTCTAACTAGTTTTATTTCACCTCTTCTCAGTAACTTTCCACTTTACTGAGATATCTATTAGATTATTATCTCCCTTCTAATATTTTTATTTTATTTTATTTTTATTTTCCAAGGATTTTTGGATAATTTTGGGCAAGTCTTAGGATTTTATTCCATCCTCATGGATTTTAAATCTTGGTCTCCAATTTACTCTAGTATTTGCACAATAATTAAATTCCAAATTTATTTAATTCAAAAACAATATGTCCACATATAGTTTTCGTTTAGGTCCACTTAACCTTTAGGATTATCAATTGTCTAAATAAAAGGACAAAAATAGAGATATTACATATTCCCCCTCTAAAACAAAACACCGTCCTCTGTGTTATAAGTACTCATTTTTTTCTCAAACAATAATCGATATTTCTCTTTCATCTCATATTCTTGCTCCCACGTAGCTTCCTTAGGTGTAAAGTTCCTCCACTACACTTTCACCCTAGAAACTGTTATATTCCAGAGCTCGATTTTTTCCTGCTCAAGTATATCAAGGTGATCTAGAAGAAATTACCCTTCTGTTTCGACCTATATCACAGTCTAATCATTTTTATGACTAGGTTCATGTACATACAGTTTCAATAGAGAAACATGAAAAAAATTGTGAACCTTAATATGACTAGGTAGAGAAAATCCGTAAGCTACAGGCCCTGCTCTTTCTAAAATTTCAAATGGTCCACTGTAGCATGGTGCTAACTTAGCACAACTACTAGCATATAATGTAATTTTTCGAGGCTTATGCCTCAAATAAATATGACCTCCCACTTTGAATTCTCTCTGAATTATTTTATTTTCTACATAACTCTTTTGATGATCTTCAGTTGTTTTAATATTATGATGAATCTTCTTCACCGTTGTTCTATTTCCTGTAGTGCATCTGGTCCAAGAATTAACTTATCCTCTGGTTGACTCTAAATGAGCGGAGTGTGGAATTTTCTACCATACAAGGATTCAAAATGACTCATCTTAATAGAAGCTTGATAATTATTGTTATAAGAAAATTATGTTAAATGCATAAAATCTTCTCACTTTTTCAGTCTATCCATCACATACATGAACATCATTTCTTCTAAAATATTATTAGTTCTTTCGGTCTATCCATCTATTTGAGGATGCAAAGCAATACTAAAATTGAACTTGGTACCCATTCCTCCAAAAAGAGTTTTCCAAAAGGCTGAAGTAAATTTTTCATCCCTGTCAGATATAATCATTTTTGGAATTCCATGTAATTTCACAATTTTTTTCATAAACACATTGGCTAGTTGAGTTGTTACAAAAGTAGATTTCATTGATAAAAAATGTGTTGCTTTAGTTAAACTGTCTACTACCACTATTATAGATTCATGTTCATAATTAGTTCTAAGAAATCCGGTAATGAAATCTATTGAAACCACTTCCCACTTCCATTTTGGATTAGGAAGAGGATTCAGTAGTCCTGCGGGATGTTGATGCTCTAATTTTACTTGCTAACATTCCAAACACCTTGCCAAATAATCAACTACATCCTTTTTCATACTTGGCCAAAACATGTTTTTTCTTGATGTTGAAATCAGTTTTTGATAACCAGGATGACGTACATAAGGTCACTTATGGTATTCATCTAAAATTTCTTGTTTTAAAGATATCACATCGGGAATATATAATCTTTGTTTATAATAAATCAGTCCTTTCTAGTTTTTGGTACATCCCACAACTTCTGTTTGTTGCAATATCTCTTGAAATTTTACATCTTGCTGATTTTGCATCAACACTTCATGAATCTGTTCTTCTATGTCAAATTTCACACTACTTCATGCATATGTCAAAATTTTATGAGCATTTCTACTCAAAGCACCAACAATTTTGTTTTCCTTTCCTTTAATGTGTTTTATTTCCATATCGAACTCACTAAGGAAAGCTTACCATCTAGCTGGTCTAACATTTAGATCTGGTTGAGTAAATAAGTATTTCAGGCTTATGAGATATGTGATTAATATGAACTTTTTTCCCAACAAATAATGTCTCCACATCTTTAATGCATGTATATAAACAACTAGTTGTAAATTATATACAACATAATACTGTTCATCTTTCTTCAGTTTTCTTGACTCATATGCTATTACTGAATTATCTTGTAGTAATAATCCTCCTAGCCCTTCTACACAAGCATCTATACATACTACAAATTCTTTGTGTGGATCAGCAATTTTCAATATGGGGGTAATAGTTAATTTTAGTTTTAGTTGTTCAAAACTATTTTGACACTTTGTTTTCCACTCAAAATTTACTCCTTTTCTCTGTAATGAGGTAATAGGATAGGCTAATGCTGAAAATAATTCCACAAATCTACGGTAGTATCCTCAATACCCATAAATGACCATATTGCTGGTATGTTTGTAGGTGCAAGCCAATTCATGATTTCTTGTACTTTTCTGGATCTACTGCTAATCCATCCTTTGAAATTACATGATCCAAATATTGAATTTTACCTTTGTAAAATTCTCATTTGTTGAGTTTGGCATATAGCTGATGTTCTCTAAGTATTTTTAGTACTATCCTGAGATGTTATTGGTGTTCTTCATTTTCGGAGTACACTAAAATTTCATCAATGGACACTAATACAAACTTGTCTAGATATTTATGCATAAAACTATTCATTAAACACATGAACAGAGCAGAGGCATTTGTAAGCCCAAAGGGTAAGACTATAAATTCATAATGTCCATATATAGTTTTGAATGTTTTTTTTTCTTTTTTAAGTAATGCTATTTCTATTAAGTCATCAAAAGAATTTTACAAGGCACATCCTCAAAAATGGAGAAATCCATAACTGAGGGATTGTAAAAAAACCTGCTGATAAAAACTAGACCACCTCTGGTGGGGAAACCGGCCAAAATAGTCCAAATATACCAGGTTGCCCTTGGCGGGAAACCAACCTTTAACATAGTGCAAAAATAAACTGAAAGAACAAAAAAGAGAGGTGTCCAAAACCTACAAACTAAGGAGCTCAACGAGGACATGCTAAGGAGAGCTTTCATGCTTGTCGTTGGTTGGAGGGTCCTCCTCTAGGATACGGTAGATGTAGTTGTAATCTAGTGGTTCATTGTCTTCATGCTGCTCGCGAGGGGAGGGCGGAATTCCGAGTTGCTCCACTGGAGTGTCCTGAGGAGCATTATCCTGCAAAGAAGTTGAAATGTTCATGGCACCAGTCGCGTGGAGGACTTCCTTGCACTTCATAGAACCCGAAAGACTGAGACCTGGTACCAAACTCCCTCGGCTAGCTTGAGGTCACTATGATCCGAAGAGGGGCTAGAGGTGGGCTGCACCGGGAGGTGCCTTGAGCTTATGGGGAAGGAAGGGAGGCTCCTCTAAGATTTCACTCATGGGCATGGTCTCTGCTACGGGAGGAGGAGAACCGTGGAGGAGCCAAAGGAGTAGGAGGGGCCATGGGGTCAAAGAGTATAGTAGGAGCATGGCATGGAGGATACATGTCTACAAGGTCCCATGAGATTGAGAAATTCAAGTTCGGAGGAGGCCATGGGAAGGGGAGGTCGCGATGGGAGGCCTCCCTTTCCCCACTCTCCCGCCAAACATCGGGAGGCAGATTGAAGATTCTGGCTCAAGCATGGGAGTAAGGCTTGATAGGACAGGGCGTCACAGCAGAGGCAGAGCCCAAAGACTTCGCAGAGCGTATGAGGCCGAAGCAAAAGGGAGCGACGAGATGACACAACTGCACAATGCCCAAGAGAGGTGAGGGAAGATAGAGAAACATGTTGAGAGAAGGAGTAATTAACCAGCTCGCATAATACGTAGAGTTTAAGGTGGCGCATGGGAATTTAAGGCCTAGCCCACACGAGTTTTGATGGCGTTGTGCATCCCAGGGATGGGGCACATGGGCATGTGGTGAGCCACTTGGCCACCTTGTGGAAATATGTGTGACTAGATACCACCCGCATCCGGGGGATGGTTGTCATTATGCACCAGAAGAGTGCAATCTTGAAGGAAAGCTTCATCACTAACAGAGGCAAGAGGTCCAACCTAGATGGAGTCGCAGTGATGGACACCCTTGTTGGCCAGGAGATCCGCCACTTTGTTGGCAGAGCATTGAACATGGTGGTAGTCTATAGCAGTGTCAATGCGCATCTGCTGCTCGAATGTTTTGATCCTAGTGGCTAGACGCCAACTTTTCATGAGACTGGAGGCAGAGGAGCCGACCTAGAGTCGTTTTTCCATATTGATTAGAATATGTGAATCACCTTCAATGATAAGGGGAAAAAAGTGGTGCTTCGTAGCAAGAATGAGCCCCTGGAGCATACCTTCAAGCTCTACAGAATTGTTGGTATCCCAACCAAGGCAACCTAAAAGAGTAAATGTGCCTGGCCAAGGGGAGTTCTGAAAATACCTCCATAGCTCACTCTCCCCAGATTCCATTTAGAGGCTCCATCAAAGTTGAGCTTGTAGTGCCCTGGAGGTGGAGGGGTCCATCGTCCAGGAGAGGGAAAATTTTGGTTTGAGGGGGGCTCAGGGATGGTGGCCGAATGTAACCGTAAGTTCCAAGTGGCCCAAATAATTTTCTCACTGTGAAGGGAGGGCAGATCCTCTTCCCTCCAATGATGAAGTGCTAGAGTCTCCTCTATATGACTGCAGACCATATTCCAAAGAATGTCCGTTGGAGTGCACTGATCCTTGAAGATTCTGTGATTGTGCTCTTTCCATACCACCCAGAGTAGGTCTCCTGGTATCATAATCCAAAGAGCCTTGAGAATGGTGCACTGAAATGGAGTGGAAGGCTAGCTACGAATGGTGTTGATGATTCTCCCCGTGATTCTATTCGATTTTCTACAGAGAAGGACCACTTTATCCCAAAGTGCCATGGCCACTTCACATTCATTGAAAAGGTGCTCAGAGGTTTCCTCCTTAATACTGCAGTTCGAACATTGGGAAGGACCATTGAATCCTTTCTTGCAGAGATTGTTCCAAGTGAGGAGGCAACGTTTACTGAGGAGCCAGAGAAAAGTAGAAATTTTGGGCCAGTTTTTCGAGTGCCAAAATTTCTCCCAGATACCATCAAGCTGTGAGGCTAGGAGGGATCGGATATAGGCTTCCTTAGTGGTGAAAGTTCCAGCAGTGGAATAGCCCCAACAGAGATTATTAGGCTCTTCATAGATATGAACTTGTCTCTTGTGTATTTCTTCGGCTATTTCCTCGGTGAGAGTTAGGCCAAGGTGAGAGTGCAATTGGTCAGCCATGATCCATTATCGAAAATGGAATGTGGGAGAGGCGGGGCGAGTCCAAAAGGTACCAAAATTTTGATGAGGGAGATGCTCCAACGTGCCTTGCCAATTAGAGTGTAGAAAGAGGTTTTCTAACCTCAACATTTGTTGCCATGAATCGTGCCAGAAGTTGGCTGATCTCCCTGACCTGACTTCTTAGAAGCCGTGGTCTCGAACTAGTGCTCTATGCTGACTAGCCACCTTCCAGATAAAGGAACTTGCATGATCATTATCAAAATGAATGAGATCCTCCATTGTCCAGTTTCAAGCATATTTGGCGGCCCACATCTGCGCCCATGGACTGCTTGAATTAGAGACCCAGTGCCACCAAATTTCCGCTCCCATGACTTTGTTTCTTAGACAAGGGTCACGGAGCCCCAAACCACCAGCTTTCTTGGGGGTGCAGACTTCCTGCCATTTCACTAAGGCCCATTTTCGTCTTGCTTTGGCCCCTCCCTATAGGAATTTGCGTTGAAGGTTCTGAATGGCCTTGAGAACCCATTTTGGTGCCACCAGCATGGATAAAAGGTATAGAGGCATTGCTTGAAGGACCAATTTGACTAAGACAAGATGACTCGCCAGATTCAGAGCTCGATGGATCCATAGGGATAGTCGGTTTTCCAAGTTGTCTATAAACTCTTTCCAAGATGAGTGCTTGAGGACTGAGTCAGTGAGCGGCGCACCTAGATATTTAGAGGGCAACACTGCCGTGATGAATCCAAGAATTCAAGAAATATTGCACTGAGTGATCATGGGAGTGTTAAAAAAGAAAACTTGGGATTTAGATTTGTTGACTAAGGGGCCAGCAGCCAGAGAGAAGTAGTCCAAGATGGATTTGAAGGTGGAGGCTTCTTAAATAGAGGGGTGGCCAAAGAGCATGTTGTCATAAACAAATTGTTGGTGCAATAAGGGCGAGCTCTAGTGGATACTGAGGCCTCGAAGAGAGCGATATTGAATGTGTACTTTGAACAACCTGCCTAAGCCTTCCACCATGATCACAAAGAGGAAAGGGGAGAGAGGATACCCTTGCTGAATGCCTCAAGAGGGGTGGAAAGGGGGAGAGGGAATGCCATTGATAAGGATGGAGTAGAGAGGGGAGGAGATGAGGTTAAGGATCCATCTAATCCAAGTTTGACTGAAACCAAAGGCCTTGAGCATTTGCTGGATATATTGCCAATTGATTTTGTAAAAATATTTCAAGAGATCTATCTTAAGAAACATTCCAGGGATCTTATGGGAGCGTAAGGAGTGTGCCACCTCATGCGTGAGGATAACACCATCCAAGATATTCCTGCCTTCTACATAGCCGGTTTGCTCAGGAGAAATGAGGAGAGGCAGAAGGGTTTTGAGGCTATTTTCAACTACTTTGAAGACAATCTTATAGAGGACGTGGCAAAGGGAAATGAAGTGGAATTTACTGGGGGAAGAGGCTTGATCCTCTTTAGGAATGAGGGAGATGAAGGTAGAATTTAGAGTGGGGAGCATCCAGTGCATAGCTCGAGATTCTTCAACCATCTCCCAAATCTCTTGTCTTAGATCCAGCCAAAAGAATTGAAAGAAGTTGGAAGTAAACCCATCAGGGCTAGGTGCTTTACCTGCCTTGAGTTGAGCAATGGCTTGATCCACCTCCTCTATTTGGATGGGTCGAAGCAGCATCTGGTTGTGTTCCTCTGTGATTAAGGCCAGTATGTGTCTGGTGATACTCTCAATGGCTTCCTGGCGATCCAAGGGTAGCTCCATGAGAGTGTCCTTAAAATGGTTCAGAAGCTCCTATTCAATTTCTTCATGCGTTTCCAAGTTTACTCCTTGGTCATTGCGAATAATGGAGATGCGATTGACCATTCGTCTTTGAATGGTGGAGCTATGGAAGAAGTGTTCTTCTCTCCCTTTTTAAGCCAACGAATTCTGGATTTTTGTTTCCAGAGCATTTCTTCCTAAAGCTTCTTTTCCTCGATTTGGGATTTGAGATCCTTCTCATGAGTGTCAAGGGCCTTTGCCCTTCCCAAGCTAATAAGTTCTTGCTGAATATTTTCCATTTGAAGCCATATATCGTAATGTCCTTGAAAGATGTTTCCAAAGGTACTTTGGTTCTAGTGCTTCAGTATAGCTTTAATGATTTTAAGCTTCTGTTATATATTATACATAATGGATCTGTTCTGTGGGGGAATGGTGTGCCACTAGTACATCACCATGTCCTAGAATCCTGGGTGGGGAAGACAAAATTGCTTGAACCGGAAGGGTTTAGGCCTTCCCATAGTCGGTCTTTCCCACTGTAATTAGATGGGCCAATGGTCCGATCCTACCGCCAGTTGTATGGTGGAGAATATGTCCCCTCTTGCTTGAATGATGGGATCAAAAACAAAAAAATGGTCTAGGCGAGATGCGTTGAAGTGGTTTCGAGATCATCAATTGTCCCAAGTATGAAGGCCATTAGCAGTAGGGATGTCGATGAGGCAATTTTGGTTGATGAATTTTTTGAAGTGCAGGGAGTCATCTTCAAGAATATTGCGCCCATGCTATTTTTCTTGAAGGCTGGTAATCATGTTAAAATCTCCCAGGATCCAATAGTGATGGGAGTTCAGATTGTGCAAAGTAGAGAGATCGTCCAAGATTCGAATTTTACTAGCAATGGTTTGAGGGAAAGAAACATTAGTAAGTAGGCCTTTGAGGCTGGTGCCAACAAGGTGAAAGGAGGCTTGAATAAAATAATTGGAACCATGGAAGTGAGAAATGTAAAGGATGGCAAGATTCCAAGAAATGGCAATGCACCTGGAGGCCCCAACAGAATCGACAGCGGTGGTGTCACAACCTGGCTAGAGGCAGGATAGAATTGAATGGAAAGTGGAGCTGGTGCAGGTTTGTTGCGAGTGAGACTATTTTTTATCATTCAGCACTTTAAGGGACTATTGATCCCTCGAATATTCGAGGATGTAATCTTCATCATAAACTTGGAGATTTCAGGGCTTTGAATAATTTCGTCAACTTGGGATATCTCCCAGATTCGACAAGTTGATCCCCCGGCGTGATTAATCGTTGTAGATCTGTAAGTCAACCCCGCTTCTTTGATTATCTGATAATTTTGATTGTTTCCCTAGGTATGATCTCCCCTTCAATTCCAAGATGAACACTACCCTTTAGTAGCTGAGTCTTTAGAAGCGCTTCCTCCAAACTATCAATCTGTCTGGGTGGAATGGTATGATACACTTTAGAATCACACGCTTTTTCCAGCCCTGTTAGATCTAGATCCCAAAAATCAATATATTATGGTTCTTCAATCATGTAGGTGACCACTGTAGAATCTGATCTGACATTGGGGTTGCTGGGTTGATCTATGGGAGCATGGGAGTCAAGATCCATGTCAGCAGATGCTTTAGGGCAGCTACTTTGTGTAGGTTCAGAATGCGGGAGCAGGGGGGACTTCTGAGGATTGGTGGTCATCACTATATTAACCATTGGAGTGTCTAGAACCTTAAGGGGGGGGATGGAGCCAAAGAAGGGCATCGCAGAGGAAGAGGGGTTAGGACGGGTCTCCTCAACCTCTTGATCCAAACCAAGATCGTCTAAGATTTGGAAGTTGTTGCTGGAAGAGGGGCCTTTGGAAGAGGGAGTGGGTTGGGGGGGGGTCCGAAGGAGTGAGGGGCTTCTTGGAGTGTATTTTTATATGGGAAACCTAGGTGAAGCCATCTGGATTTGAGGCATTGGGAGGACCAGAGGGGGCGGGAGGGCGATTTTGAGGAAAATCCCTGAAAAAGTGTCCATGCATACGACATTTTCTACACCTAAAAGGAACATGTTCATAATCTATAGATTGGATCCACTCGAAATATTCATGCCAGAGACTTACCGAATCAGGGAGGGCTTTTGCTAGATGCATATAGACACAGATCCAAGCATATGTAGTATATCAATTATGTTTGGTCCCTTCAGTAGTTTTGATGATTGTTACAAGGCAGTTTACGATCTTCTTGAGGTTGATCTCTTCCCAATACTCCTACAGAAGGGAGTATAAATGGATCCAGATTGAAGCCCAATTGAAGTCCTCCTTATCGAGATCGAAACATTCCACCCAATCCCTTAGATAAAGCCCTACAACATTGAGAAAATAAGGGCCTTCATCCATGACTATTTTTATCTTCGATGCAGGTGAATATAATATTGAAGAAGCCTTTGGCGCCCAACTGAAGGTCCACCTGCCCTTTTGGTTTCCATTTCACTTTGATCCAACCATATGGGGCTTTCTTAGTCAGCCATAGGAAAATACACTTACCAATCAACGCATGATCGTGCATGTATTGAATGCATCCGTTGATGTGCTCCGTTGGGAGGTGTATCTCAGGTATTTTCATTTGAATTGGAATGTAGGTCGTAGATCTCACAGATTGTGCATCCTTGGTCCCGATCCTGTCGCTGGGGCGATATAGTGATCGTGCGATGGTAGAATCTGATGGATCTGTTGCTAGCGTCGAGTGGGCAGGCATATCAAAGTTGAGCGAGGAACTAGGGATGCTAGATCCACTTGGTTCTCCAGGGTCGGGGGTGTTACAGGCCCCCCCTTTGGAATCCAGCATGCTAGAATCAAGCAGCATAGGCTATGTGAACGATGATGTGGAGGAGCCAGAAGCAGTGGCGGCGCCTGAAAAGAAGTGCAAGGAAAGCCCTAGGGCTTCAGGTCCATGCTTCAATCTTGGTTCTCAGATCCTCTCATCGCTCCTCCTATACAATCTCATATAGTTTTGAATGTTGTTTTGTTAATGACTTCATCTTTAATTCTAAGCTGCTGATATTCTATTCTCAAATAAATTCTAGAGAAGATAGTGGCTCTACTTACCTGGTCAAATAAATCATCTATCCTTGGAAGGGGATACCTATTCTTAATAGTTAACTTATTCAACTATCTGTAATCTATACACATTCTGAATGTGACATATTTATTTTTGACAAACAACACAAACGCTCCCCAAGGAGACACACTTGGTTTGATGTACCCTTTGTCTAACAATTATTGCAATTTAAGTTTCAGTTCTATTAGTTCATAAATACTCATTCTATAGGGTGTCCTAGAAACAGGTGTAGCTCTTGGTACTAGTTCAATTGAAAAATCAATGTCCCTTTTAGCGGGTAGATGGGGGATTTCTTCTGGAAATACTTCCTTGAACTCTCTGGTCAGTCATAAGTTTTCTGTAGCCTCTTTTTTTGTTTTCTATCCCAACTCTTCCATTTGTACAACATACACTTGAAAATTTTTTATTTTTGTCCTTTTTAATTTTAATTCAAAAATTTCTCTGACAGATATTGGTTTTTGTTTTCCTTTTACTGTTACAACTTTTCCTTCATCATCTATACAATGTATTGTTTTCTCCAAGCAATTTACTATTTCTTTATGTTTCTCCAACCATTCCATTCTTACTAACAGATCATAGGATCATAGAGGAGAAATATTTAAATTAAGTTCAGTTTCATATCCATTTAAATTCACAGTAGTTTTTGGAAGTTTATGGGTCAATTTTCTCTTTGTTCCCGTAGCCAGCTGCACTAACCATGCTCGCTAAAAATTTTCTGATTTTAACTTACACTTTTCCACTATCTGTGGATAACATAACTTAAATTTTCTCCTAGATCTATTAAAACATAAACATGTTGTTCAATAATCATACCTTCAATTTCTATCATGGTTGATTGGTGTTTAGCCTATCGATCCTCTAATGCAACATTAATCGTAGGAATGTTGTGAGAAATGTCATTTACTATAGTTGCCTATCATATTTCTTGAATGTTCTGGATTGTTCTGTGTGGGGAGTCACGTAACATGTGAGGTTCTCCATGACCCCAGCACTTTAATGGTTCTTTCATTTTTTTAATACTTTCCCTTTTGTTGTTTGTCTCCATTTGTTTAAAACTAGTATGTGATTGTGCTGGTTGGTTTTCTCCACTCTGGCTAAATTTATTTCTTTGGTGGTTTTTCCCAAATCTTTTCAGATATTCTTACTTCAATATTTTTATGCTTCAGTCACCCTTCCCTTTCTCTTTATTTTGTTAGTTTTTTAGATGATCATTTCTTCGTTTAAACTGTTGATAACATAATCTCAATTTTCGAACAACTTCATCAATTATTTTTGGATTATCAAATTCAATTATTTCCTTATAGATAGTAGGTAGGCAGTTTAAAAATCACTCTAATTTGGCCTTTTCTTCTTGGATATAAGGCACATAGCGAAGTAAGTTCGTAAATTTGGTAACAAACTCATCAATTGTGAGTTGTCCTAATGTCATCTCATGAAATTCCTTCGCTTTATCATCATAATACCTCTCATTTAAGTATATATACTTGAAATTGACTTCAAAGTCTTCCCAGGTAACAATTTTTTCATCGAGCATATGCACCATTTTTTTTCGTCCCACCAAAGTGTGGCTTTACCCTGCAATTTGTAAATTTCTAATCCGGATTTCAGATTAATTCTGTATTCATATACTTGGAAGTATTTGACCATGTTCAAAAGCCAAGATTCTGCATCCTCCTCCTTTTCATCATCAAACGTTGGAGGTTTTATTTTGCGGAATTCCTCTTGCAACTCCTTTTCCTTTCTGGAATTATTTCCAGATGCTTCCTCACCCTCAGACCTTTCTAAGTTGGTTTCAACTTCTTTTCTCCATGGTCTTCAAATTCATGACTAGACTGTGAGGTTAATTCCCTGATCAACCTCTCTTGGTCATGACTGGCCTGCAAAAATCATTCATTGCTAGTCCTTAACTGAATAATGTCATGTTTCATATTTCTTATCATGTCTAGCAATCGAGAATTTCATCTGGTGGGTCTCCCACACCCCCGAGATCCACATACAACTCTTCTTCATTATTCATAAAAACAATTGTAATATTCCTTCACTTCAGTCACTATACGTAGAATTTAATTAGTACACAAATTTATGAAAAAATATTTATTTACTTATTTTTCACAGCAGCATAGTTTTTTTTTCTATGTTGGGATACATAGGCCCAATGTTTTTAAGATGGGCTCTAATACCATTTGTAACAACTCCACTTTCTCAATTTTTTTCTATATATTTCAATTTATACTACTTTTCTATCACTTACTTCCTCCCATTTTATTGCATTATTACACTCTTACAGATTGTCACTAGCGAACTTTATCGTAGTCCTTACTCTTGTCTGATCTGATTATTTATCAGCTACTTTCTTCATACTCCTAAATGTTTTCAAGGACATTTTTTACATATACTTCACTAAGAAATCATTCTTAACTTGTAATACATAGATTTAATTTCAATATCAATGAATGTATACAATTATAATAGAATTCCACAACATGATAGTGCTATTTAATATACATATATAGTTTCTCCACCTATATATATAGTAAAATTAAAATATAATTAACCATATGTACTCTATACCCATTCTTCACTTTTTAAACTTTTCAACCATTAGGATATATATATATATATATATATATATATATAAACCTTTTTCACTAACCATTATAATTAACGTAACTAAATATGTTTGGTCTAAGATACTATCATAGTTCTTCATATTTATAACTCTATTTCCATTTAATTTAACGATTTTATGCACCTATCCTTATGCATATTAATAACCAAATGCATAACCATATTCCAAAATAAATCTGAATTGGTACAATGGTATTAACCATTACATACCAAATGTTTCCATTCCATTTACATATATCTATCTCTATACTTAATTAATATTTCATTCATAACCTTAATACCAAACTAAATGGTATATCCTTTATATAACACTTAATCGTAAATGAAATTTGGATGATTGACATAACGTATGGGTCATTTTTGGATAATATTTGTGTGCTTTAAACTCCTCTGTCTACCCATTTAGCTTAACAGCCAGATCCGCTATCATCCATTAATGCTTGTCGTTTTGAATTTCCCCCTCATTAACTCTTTGTACATCTGGCCATGATCATTACATGGGCTTAGTTATGATGGAGACAACTATAGGGTGGATGTATTGAAAATTTGACGGTGTATATTTATTCGTATTCCCTCCAAGTCAAAATGACTATGGTTAGGGTTTACGGTTTTTGTGTGTCATTTTCATTTGTGAAATTTTTATAGCAGAGAGTTTCATTACTTTAGTTTTTAGAAAGGAGAACCACTCAGAGCCGAAGGATTTTTTATGCTTTGCATTATAACTACGCTCATTTTATGATCAGGTAAGCTCTAGTTTTAATTTTGTTTCCATTTCAACCTTACAAGATTTGGTATATCATTGTTATAAATACGATTTCTAGAAATAGTTTAGATTTTTATTTCCTTTGTTATAGAACTGTGCTTTCATCCCATTTGGGCCTATATACGTAATTTATTTCTGCCTTGACATAGGTTCAAAACTTCCTTATCTCTCGCACGTATTTTATGGTGCTGCTCAAGTATTTGCTCATGGTCAATAGAGGTAAGATACCTCTATCCTTCCTATGCAATTTATCAATTTATTTATAATTTTTGAAATGAAATAAATATTTAGTTCTCTGAATGAGAACCCTTGGTTTACTACTTTGTTATCTTTGTCAATTTTTATTTTTTGGGTTTTGAATTTTTCACTATTGTATACCCATTTAACTATTTCTCTCCCTAAATGGAGTAATCGTTCTTCTCAGAAATTATTATGGTTGGATTTCCACAAATTCGATTTATCCTCTCCTTGGAATGAAGAAAGATTTTGTCATTACACTTATAAGTTTTTCGTTGAAGGTTAACATTAATTTTCCCTCAAATCTCTCTAACCCTTTCTCCAAGGAATCCTGATGTTCTGGGTTTAATTTGATTCGAATCTTACTGTGGAATTCTTATATCAAGATAACAATGGTTTTCAGATGTACACCCTTTAAATTATTAGCATTACTCAGTTAACTTGTTTTTATGGTTTGGATGTAACATTTTCCACTTTCATTACTAGTATACAAAATGGGTAATTTCACTTTGGCACTATACTAGTTCACTAATTCACTGAATTCTATTTGGAAATTTGTAACACGTCTCTACTCCAAAGGTTGTTGTTTTTTTCTTCATGAGTACTGTGACTTAAATCTACGATATGTAATTTACCTTTCCAGATGTTGAATTCATTTGTTCCTCTCTCTTTTTTTTCGAATTCTCGTACAATAACAGAGAGGTTTCTGGTATCCATTTGTTTTAGTGTATTTTGATATTCTGTTAAGTTATTTTGATCCAAAATACTCCACTTGAAATGTGAAGGTGTTAATTTATTGCCAACTCTTTATTTCCTATTTTCCCTCGAGTGTTCCAGAGTTAAACTCTGTTAAACTCCAGATCGATTTAACCATATTTATTTTAATTCTATTGAAAATTATTTTAGCATTCCAGCTTAGCAAAATGAAATCTATTTGTTGTATGTGCAACAATACTTACCTTCTCAACATGCAATTCCTTTAATTCAATTTTATTGGGTTTTCATGACTTCGACAGAGATATGACACTTAGAGTTACGACACTTTCCAATTTCCTATTCTTATCACAATGCTCTGAAATTATATTTTCCACTGTTATAAAATTTACAGAGTCCATTAAAATTGATAAATGTAGATCCTAATTTTGTATAAAAATATATTTTATTCTGCTTTGAATGTATGCTTATTAATTCTCAGAATATTACTATTATTATTATTATTAACTAATTAATTCATTTTTTTTTTTATTCTGATCCTAGAAAAACCTCTTTTTCTAGATTTGCATATTTTCTACAATTATGCTCCAACACTATGTACCCTATTTCAGTCCTCCTCATAGGTAACTACTATTCAGTTCTGCAATTGAATTAGTAGCATAACTCTTTAATTTGATTAATTGTAGGTGTCACACTTCTGTAATTCCTTTAATTTTATGAAAGTAATATTTTTCTATTGTCATGTATAGGAGGAATCCTAACCTTTCAGGTTCCTTGAAACAAGTATAAATGGAACTATTGACTCTTATATAATTTGTATATCATTTCCTATTTCTTTTTTTATGTTTGATATTAATCTAATACATATATATGTTTCCTTACAGGTAATTTTTATTTTTCAAAATTCCTCTATAGTTACTTCCAATTTTTGTTATAAGATCTGACGATACATTTCATCTTCTTCCACGTCAGTCATCCAAGTACATAAATTCCAGCCATCTATACATAATAATTTTTATCCACAGGAACTCTACATGATGTAGGTGGATTTATTGATATGGTGACTTTCATTCAAGATGTAAATAATTGTTGTACTATTATGTATAATTGATTTTACTATGATTTTATGTTCACCTCTATAAGAGGAAATTCACATATTTAGAATTGATTGTATAATATATATATATATATATATATATATATATATATATATATATATATATATATATATATATATATATATATATATATATATATATATATATTCTTTCCAATACATATCTACCTCTAAATGTATGAATGTTCATAAAATTTGAATTATATAGCTTAAATTTGAAGTATGTTTATTGTGCAGATTTATACTTTCATGATTTAATTGTAGTTAACCTCTCAATTGTATACATATATAATTCCAACATCAATTTACATAAATAAACTATGGGTTGTTCATATCTCTCGATATTTTATGTTAAGTACAATTATAATTATAGTTGATCTAAATTGTGTCTTCTGTATCTAAAATAAAAAATTTAATGGAGACCCAACAACAGATTTAGACCCTTCCCCCCGGGGTTTAGAGATTCTGTGTGTTGGTCAAACTATTTATTCCAGTATGTGTAACCATACAAAATAATTAAATATACCTTCTATATTTAAACCTCTCTTAAATACATATAACAATTTCTTTCTAAGAACACAACAAACTATTAAAAGAATTTATAATTATAGATATAATTATTTCAACTAAAAATCATAACTTAACCACATCTACCTCCATCAAAATATCATCATTAGAATAGAAATCATAAGGAAAAATTTAACAAAATGTGCATACCAATTATGATAAAGGCTATTTTCCACCCAACCTTGAGCTTAATCCATAGCCCCCTGTAGAGCAGGTAAATCCCCTCTACAGACAGAGGCGATCCCTCTAGCTGTACGGTGGGTCTAGCAATAAGGGAACAAGTTGGAATTTTAGATTCCTAGCTTATAAATGAAAATTATTTGTGATAGATGACCTATATTGGTCCAACGCTTTTGTTGTAGTTTGCAGTAGAGATCTGCTAATATTTGTCTTCACATGTCATGGTCCTTCAGTGATAATGTCTGTATACCTGCACAAGGATCAAGTGAACAGTGAAAACAATGAAATCATCTTTTCATTTATAGCTATTCGATTGGTCAAGGAGAATTCAACATTTTTCATATGATCAAACACAAAATTGGAACCAAAAAACTAGTCATGTATTAATGATAGAGAAAACAAGCTTACAACCTTGATGCGTTGCAGCCTCCTTTGACGAGTTCAGTAAAGCACATCTCAAAAATTCGTCGGGGATCATACTTGGTGAGGAAATGGGCCTAAAATCTCTCTTGACAATGGATTCCTCTCTGCCTTATTCTTCACACCAGCTATAGTAAGGAATCTGCAGCTAGTTGAAACTATGTGAGAAGTAAGTATTTATAGGAGAGGAGGAGGAGGTTTGGGATCCCTCATAAGATGGAAGAGAGGCTTTATCCCTTTGGGGAATTGCACAATTGTAGGAAACAAGAATCCAAAGGGAGGAATTCAACGTTATTCAGTCGAACAAACCATGAAATCTCTGCTCACGAAGTGGTTAGGCATGGAAACTTTGTTTCTATTTTAAAAAACTTTCAAAAAAAAACTTGGCGAGGGTGTCCCGCTGAGACAGAACACCAAAGGGCACAGTGCCTAGTGTTAATTTCTCTATGGGCATGAGGCCATAACTGCCTACTAGTGCCGACCCAAAATCATATGTTTTTGAGAGTCTTCTTGAGTAATGATCAACAGAGGAAATGTTCTTGACATGCCAAGGGATCCAATGACACTTTTTTCAAGGTATGAAAATACATAGAAGTCACTGAAGTGGTCCTCCAATATTTGGGATGGGGGTTGTAGGGACGGTGAAAAAATATTGTGTAATAGATGCCCCCTAAAGCATGAGGTCCGAGAGAGGGAAAGGGGTGAAATTATTTACGAGAACATGCCCAAACCAAACACCCTCGTCGAAAGACCCGCAAGAACAAGTAAAAATGATATCTCTGATACATGAATATGTGGCATGGGTGCAACCATCCATAATAGAGTACATATAAAAATAAGATCTGAGGTATGGGCGCAGCCATCTAGCAATAAGGATCAATAAATAGACTCAGGTATGGTCACAACCATCCAATCCAAAGAGTCATGCATATTTTCATGATAAACCAAATGGTCTCGCCGCCTATATTTTATCAGACAAAACTCAGGGTCTTGCGCTCCATATCGACCGAAAAAAGTACAAATTCAAGCATGTGAATGAGTGAGCTGAATTCAAACATACGATAAAGACACTTGATTACCAGCCAATGATGAAAGTTATTAATAGGCGCGAGAGAAACCACAAATAATGACAATGGATCTCAAGGTAAAAATAGTACAATTATTATAATTTGAACACTGAGATGGAGTTGAACACCGGCGAAATCACTTGATTGAAGGATAATGATGAAGGCCTATTTTCAAATGTGAATAACTTACCATTAAGGCATGCAAGCTCCAAGGTATCGGAAAGGAGTCTCTAGATCGGCTTCCTAGATAATGAGCTGAAATCGACAGGAAGTGATCTAGTCAAAGGAGGGCCATAATGTTTCCCACATCATCGACATGAGACAGAGGAAAAAGATGATAGTGAATCAGGACTAAACAAAGGATCAGGGGTCGAAAACTGCAGACGGAAACTTCTCTTGAACATATTGGCGACATGACTTCGGAATTTGGCAGTATTTTACATCAAGGGATCTAAGATCATGATGATGTGGCAAAGAGAATATGAGAGGTCAAAACAGACAACCCAAACCCCTAGAGGAAAAAATGACGAAATGGGATGTCCCCAACCCGACACGAATTGTAGAAAAGTGTCATGCTCAAGAGCGACAGACTGCCGAAAACAATGAGAACTGGTTCCATTTTCCCCCACCATTCCTAGCGAGTACCCTAATTATTTTTAGAAACAAGCTTGAAGGGCATACCATATACTTGTAATATAAGTTTTTCCTTTATACAAATACATCCTAGTACATTTTATGAGTCTTAGGAAGGGGGAACTCGGTTATGTCATGGTGACGATTTCTGATGTCATGTAAGTTTTAACGAGTCTGAAAAAGGAAGAACTCGATGAATTTTCATGTTTAGAGAGTTTGAAAAGAAGAAGAAAAGAAAAAATCCAACAAGTCCCTTTTCCTAGGTAGTCTCACAGATCCAAAAAGGTAGAAAACCATATCTAAGAGAACCTCTTAGTCATGATAGGCTAAGGTATTCCTTTTCTGCAAATAATCTATCCCAGCCCGAAAAAGGGGTAAACATATACTAGGTATATGTTGTTTCATATCCTTTAATGAGTTCAAAATGGCAATACTCTTGGAAATCTTTTTAATTTTCGGGATTCAGAAAAGAGCTGAAAGATGACTCCAGGGGATGATTTTTTCGTGTTTTTACCGAGTCCGAAAAAGTAATAAAATAAAACTTGTCAATTCATCGACATCACATTAAGGACCTATTCATGCACAAGAAATGCACATAAAACCGAGTTTTCAAGATCAAATATTAAAATAATTGAAAAATAAGCTCAGAAACTTAATTAGGGTTTCGAAAAGTCTATAAGATGATAGAAATATTAAAAATAAGTTACTTTTCACATTTTACCTCTTGTGAGAATTGTTTACCCTTTTTACTATGATTTTTTTGAGCTGACAACGAACAATCCAGGAGACCAATTGTGAATTTGTTTACTTTAGGTGAGAGCTCATACCCTTGCCTGCATTTTGAATTAGTTTTCGTTGCCTACATTTCAATTTTTCACATTTGTACATAGATTTTTCTCCAATTAGGGTGCAGTGGTCAGCGTGGGTTCCGAGAACGGACTCGTGCCAACCCACCTTGAATTTTAATGGGGGTGCACCACATGGCACAACTATTTTTAAAACATTCGCGCAAACTATGACCACAGATTTTGCTTGTAAAATCTACTAACTAGACCATTTGAAACAATTCAATAGTGAATATTTTGATTAATGACAACCCCATTGATGATTTTGCAGGTGACTGAAAGAAAAATGTTGATAGAATTGAAGGAAAGAGAACACCGAGATGAATATGAATAAGAGATGAACAATGTAAGATGCATGGATGTACTAAGGGACTATGGGCTTCTAAAATTCTTCATGGCACCATGTCTCTGAGCTCAACCGGAGTTATTACAGTACTTGTTCAGTGTATGGGACATTAATCAGGAGAGATTAGTAATTCACGATCAAGGGCTAGAGGTTGAAGTCTGTTATGTAAACTTCATAACTAGATTATCATGAAGGCGGCCAGTACCAATCCAAACAGGTACCCGACCTATGATGGAAAATATGAGCACGGTGATAGACAGGGTATGCCGAGGGGCAAGGAAAGGATCAAAGAGTAGGAAAGTAGATATTCAAACCATTCCCGATTTGGAACTAAAAGTAGTGTTGAACACCATCATGGGAGTTTTTGGATCTCAAGGTCCGCATGAGGCCACAAAAACACAGCTGCTACTTGTCGTATATTGTATGGTCCCAACTCTTTACAACTGGGAAGAGGCAGCAACAATCAATATGAAACGCCAACTGAAAAAATTCAAGAACAAAAAGCTAAATAAGTTCGGTTATGGGTCCATATTTGTACCATTCATTCTAGAACAGTTACCAATATTTCAATTTTAGGAAGTGATAGTCCCTGCACCACCACCATAATAACCACTAATGGTCTGTTGGGCGGCTTTGATGCCTAGATCAGGAGGCGTTCAACAAATGTCATGGAGACCAGCATTCTTTTACTAGCTTTGTAAAAAACTTATTGTCATGAAGGAATGGCCCTACATTGGCACAAACTTCATGGGAGATGCAGATCTCCCACTCCCAGTAGGAGAGGATTGGGATGAAGCATTGGGTAAGACTCATTTTTTTATTTTGATGAGTATTATGTTTTTTTTTATTATATATGTTATGATGTTAATCCATGTATTTGCAGATGTCGGCCTAGAAACACCTGTAGGAATGTATCCAATAGCATGGAGGGTTCCTCGTGATTTTGAGGTCGCCCCTCATGGAGAGGGAAGAGAGGAGGAGGAAATCGTACACAACTTGGATGGAATCACCAGTAGAATCCCATATTGTGCAAGATTTGACAATGTTCCTCATGCATACCAGAGGCACACTACGGGGGTGTCTAACCGTGTTCACCATTTATTGAGGTGGCTTGTGCGTGCAGTGACATGCTACCATGATCATCATGCTTATTAGACGTATAGGGTTTTATTTCTGCATGTTTTTTGGGAGATATGATGTCTTAATATGTAACCAAAATGTATATATTTTTTGAGCTTATGATGCACGTGGATGTAAACACTCGATATATATATATATATATATATATATATATATATATATATGCCTATTTTCCTGTATGAATCTTATCATGTGATGGTGAGGTTTTACAAATTATGCAAATGTTTATCTAATACAATATTGGCTACTATATCAATTAATGGATTCATTCTTCTAGCAATATGCTGATATGTGATGTAATCAAAATTCGTTTCTAATAAATGAACACACAAACACAACCTTAATATTTGAGAATTTCTAACAGAATAATGCCCGCTGAGCTGAAGAAAAACAAGTTGAGAGTATAGGTTAACAATTAATGCATGAATGTCAAGAACAATCGCCTCAGTTAGTTCAATGATGGCACTATATTCAGTGACATTGTTTGTGGTTCGTCCTAGACAAATACCTTGATGTCTATGAACTCACCATTAGTATTATAAATCACCCAGCCTGTAGAAGACATGTTCCGGGTACTGCAGGAGGCACCATCTGTGAAACCAACATAAGGAGTGACAGACATCTACATAGTAAGAAACAATATAATAAGTAAGAAAAACTTATTGCAAAGCACACCAAGCCAAAAAATGTACAAAAATGAAAAAAAAAACTCCTATGTACAAATGAACATGCACGAGGAACTCATCAATAGTATTTTTTGAGATACAGCCCATTTCTGGGTTCATCCAAAGGATAACCTTCATATTCAATTAGCTCATCAACCCCATTCTGCAAAATGCGCTTCACGATATAGGGCACATGCCACATGGGTTGGAATTTTCCTGCCCCCAATTTATCATGAAAATGGTAATACAAGAGGACGAGGTCTCCTTCTACAAAGGAACAAGGGGAAATATAATGATTAAAATGAGCTTTGACCTAATTTTTCTGTGCTTCTATGACAAGAGTAGAAAAGCGACGAGTTTCATCAAGCCTCTCTAAATATAGAAGATGCTCTTCTTCTCGTGAAGTATTAGGCAGCGATTCAATAGATATCTTGAGAGAAGGGATTTTGCATTCAATTGAAAGGGTAGCTTCTAGACCATAAACAAGCTGGAATGGAGTGAATCTAGTTGCATCCTTCAGCGAGGTTCAGCAAGCCAAGAGAGCTGAAAAGAAGATGATATTCTAGTTGGACTTGTGCATCCCAATCATATGCTAAAGCATAGTGACTAGAACGTTGTTCATGACTTCAACCTAGCCATTGGCCCGAGGATAGTATGATGTTGAGTTTTCATGATGCAGACCCAACTTGGATGTCAACTCAACCATCATTTAATGACGAAAATGAGAACCATGATTAATAGCAATGGCTTGAGGTACACCAAACCTGGTAACGACATGATTAAACAGAAATTGTGTGGTTTTATCACCATTAGCTATGAGTGTAGGCATTGCTTCAACCCATTTAGTGAAGTAGTCAATGGAAACGATAATATAAGCATTCCCCCCAGCTGAGTGAGGGCTACACGTCATAAAATCAATGCCCCAATTCAAAAAGGGACCAACAGGAATGACAGGATGGAGGTGTGTGGGTGGCGTGTTCATCTTGCACTGGTAAATCTAGAAATCGTGAAACTTGCAGAGAGAAAAAATGCAGTCTTTAAATATAGTAGGCCAGAAACATCCAACATAAACAATCTTCTGTGAAGTAGCATATCCAGACATGTGACCACCACAGGCACCAGAGTGGCAATCATTGAGGACTTTTTCATCCTCCTTAAGAGTTAAACACCGACAGAGAAAAGAATCAGCTTCGATGCAGTAGAGAGTATCATTGATTATGAAATAAGGTTGGGAATGATGGTGGATGCATTGACGATCATCCTTCATCAAATAATATTGGAAAGTAGAATTTTTAAGATATACGATGATATCACTGTACCAAGGATTAAAGGTGCTAATGAGAAAAATGGTGTCCTTTGGAATGTATTCCTCGGAACTAGATGGAGCAGAATCAGAAGGGAGAGAGAAAATCAAATCGGCAAAAGCCAATGATTTCTTCGATTTGGCCGTAGTAAAGTCCAAATAAAACTCTTGGAGGATAAAAATCCACTTTGAGTATTTCCTCCCCAGGAATTGACAAGTCAATATGCAGGTCATAGGGTTGAAATCAGAAGTCACAGTTACTATCTGCAGTAGAATGTAATGGTGAAAAAATTGGACAGCTTGAACAACAACCGACGCTAATTTCTCGACATGTGTGTAACATTTTTTGGTATTGAGAATATTGCAGCTCAAATAATAAATGATGTGTTCATCACCATCATCGTCGTGTTGCACCAGAACCATGGAAATAGTGCTAAATGTGACAACCAAATAGAGGGATTAGTCACCATGATAATTGCTAAGATGCAATAGAGGAGAATTGATAAGCAATGTCTTTAGTGCATCGAAGGATTTTTTGGCAATATCATCCCAAAGGAATGAGACACCTTGCTTAAGTAATCATGTGAAGCCTTTTGCTACTTCAGCATAATTCGGTATAAAATGGCACAGGAAACTAGCTTTCCTTTGTAGATTCTGCAGCTGATGTAAAGAGGAAGGGGAGGGGAGATTGAAGATAGCTTAGACCTTGAGGGGATCGAGACGAATTACATCGTTAGAGATGAAAAAACCTAAGAATCTACCAGAATAAATGCAGAAGGCACACTTATGGGGATTGAGCCAAATGTTATAGCGTCTACGACGATGATATATTTGACGAAGATGATCTGGGTGGTCTTTGCGCTTAGCAAAATGAGCCGGAAGGTCATCCAAGTAAGGTTGAATGATGCGCTTTATATCATTGAAAGTGCATGACATTTATCTTTGAAATGTAGCCCCAACATTCTTAAGACCAAAAGGGAGCTTCTTATAGGCAAAGGTACCCCAAGCATAGACAAAGGCGGTCTTATGTTGATCGGCCGGAAGAATATTGATCTAGTTGTACCCATAAAACCCATCCATAAGGGAAAATATCTCACTCCCAGCACATTTGCCAATGATCTAGTAAATAAAAGGAGTGGGATAGTTATCCTTAGGGCAAGCATGATTGATATCCCAGTAATATACAAAAACACAAATAGTACCCTATTTTTTATCCACAGGAACAATTTTAGAAACCCATTCTGTCAAGGGAATCAGATAAATGAAGGTAGCTTTAAGAATTTTTTCAACTTCTCCCTTAATGGCGGCTACCTTTTTAGGGTGTACAGGATGAAGATGTTGATAAACAGGCTTTGCGCCAAGATAAGTAGGAATCTCATGCACAAGTATACTCGGATCGATGTTGGGAATTTATTCATAAGATCAAGTGAAAACTTATGAAAACTCACGGAAGAGACTAGTATAGAAGTTGATCTCATCAAGAGAATAGGTCACCCCAATTTGGATGTTCTCGACAACCCACAATTTGATGGAGATTTTGATAAGAATCATTTGTGTGATGTTTCTTAGGTTGCCTTCTACAAAGACTTTGTGTGTCAATATGGGCGTTTGAAGCCGATCAGAAGGAACTTGGGAAGTGAACTTCTAAAGATAGGTAGACATGGCCCCAAGACCAAGCATGAAAGAGTAATGATGATGACTATTGTCCCAAGGAGGATCCTCAAGAGACATAGTTTCCACGATGGCCTCATAAGTGAGAAATATCGCATTTAAGGGATCGAGTGAATCTAAAGTGTCGAGCTAAGGTGATTGAGAATACGTGTCAAGAGATATACTTAGAGGAGAATTATCAGAGGGAGGAGGAGCCAAATTCGAAATAAGTTCACAATAATCCATTTCTATTGGGCTTAACGACATCGCGTCACCAAACGAATCAATCTTCTCATGCGAAGGGATGATCCACGAATCAGAAGACCTGGAGATCATGTTGACCTTAGCAGTGTTGGGTGGAGGAAGAGAAAAAATACCCATGAGGGCAGGATCTTTGAAAAGACCCGGTCATATGCTCTCATAAGGCATCAAAATATGATTTACATGTGGAATGTTTCTCTCGGAAGATGTGGAAGTGAAAAAGGACAACTGATCGACAATGATGATCTTTCCTTCGTGCGGAAATCGAAGAACACAAAAGAGAGTGGACGGGACACAAATCATGGCATGAGTCCAACTGTGACCGAGGAGAGGTTTGCAATTGAGCTTGGCGTCAACAACTTCAACCTCAATGTTAATCGTTTTCCCTTCTAATGTGAAAGGTAAACTAGCGAGAACACCAAGAGGGAGAGATTCCCTTCCGTCAAAAGCTTCTAAAGAGTTTGGATATTGATTAAGGGCTGGAGAAACAATGGCTTTCCTGAAAGCAGAAGACATGATGCACGTAGATGCACCCTCATCCATGATCGCTCGGTGTATATTCTTTCCATTAATCCCAACTTGAATGATAAGTGCAAGCTGGTGAGGGAGACACAAGACAAAATTTTCCAATTTGAAACTGATAAGGCTAGAATCGGTGGGGTGAATCACTCTGATGGCAGATAAAAAAGCCTTTCTTTACGACAGACAACTCTGAAGTACTTCTAATGCAGACATAGCAAAGGGCGCCTGAGCCAAATCCTCAACAATATTGTAATGTTGAGCGACACGGGCGTTGTGGTTGTAGGCATTAGAGGAATTTTGAGGTCTAAAATGGGCCTCCTAAGAAAAATGTACAACAAAAATAAAATTTATAGAACGAATAGTATTCAAGATGACACTGTCAACCATAGGGGATGATTCACCATTTTTTAAGTAAAAGGGTAAAAATATTAAAATAAAATAAAATAATAAAACTACTTTTTCAACTCGTATTTTCAACTTATCTGCCAAAGTATTTACTCAAATTTTGAGCAGGAATACTTTTTGGATGAAAAATTTAATTCATTATGCAAGGAGTACCCATGTTGCATACTTTCATTGGACCCTGCTGCGCAAAAAATGAGAAATACTTGAAAAAACATGATTGCAATAATGTTTTTCATGTATTTCTCATTTTTCTTGTAGCAGAGTCCATCGAAAGCATGCAACATGCATACTACTTCAATGAGGAATTACTTTTTGCATCCAATGAGTATTCCTGCACAAAATTTGAGTAAAAACTTTGGGAGATAAGTTGAAAATATGAGTTGAAAAAGTAGTTTTTTCTTTTTTCCTTCTAAAATTTGATGATGTCATCAAATATTAATTTATTTTTCCACTATTTCTTTATAATTTGCTAACGAGGCCCATTTTAGACCTTAAAACTCCCCTAATGGAGACTTTTGGAGTACACCTTTAGAAGGCAGTTGTACAATGGGCTCAGTACTAGGCCTTTCGATATGAAGAGAGCCAGAACCAGGCAGGGGAGTAGGACCATCAGTGATTTCCTTCCCTGTTGCCTGATGTGGTTTGGTATACTCTTTCGATCAAGTAGAAATAGAGACGGGTGTAGGACCATTCATCATTAAAACCTGAGAGCCAAATGGGGTGGAGGACTAAGGTTGCTCCACCATCTAAATTTGCTGTGATGGGAATGGTTCTTTAAGAACAACCAGAGTGCCTTGAGTGCCCTTAAGAAGTTGACTCACCTTGGCCCATCATGGATAGTCCTTGGTGTAATTCTCTTGGTCCCAAATCAGAAAATGATAGTTCAGTTTTCATTTAGAACCATCATCAATACTAGGTTTCAAAGAATCATGTTTCGAGGTATCAGCTTTGGCCTTACCTTTACCATTCTTCTTACCCTTCGAATTTTTATCTGCCAGATTGGAATGGATGACATTTACTTCTACGATTTACCAAAATTTGGAGGTGGCTGAGAAGCAGTATTAGTCGAAGGAGTAGATTTTTTCTTCGTAGGATTTGGAGAAGACTTTCGAGAAGTTTGGGACACAGAACCAATGATACCTTCGACAGATGGTGTCATTGGTGCTTTAGTAGTTCCATGTCGCGAAGCATCAGGCAAGAGTTCATACAATGAGCCGGATTGAGAGTACACAAGAACAAGGTACTGGGCACGCGCAATATCTTGTTCCTCAATGACACATTCCCCCATAGCGATGTCCTTAGCAATCAGACCGATAAAAGAGGTAGTGAACCAATCAGTTAGAAGTTGATCAAGAATCACAAACTTGATCAAACAATGATACCACCTGCACTCATGAATATGATCAGAGATGTGAGTAGCTCGATCCTGTTTTTAGTATGTGAGAAGGTGCATCCCAGTTTCATAGCAAACTAGTAACTATAAGTGTGCGAGAAATGGCATAGCAAGAGAGTTGAAATATTGAAAGATGTTATGGGAGAGTTCAATGTACCACTTTGCAGCAACACCAGTGAGAGTCCTTTGAAAAAGATGTAGCCAAATTGAATCGTCAACCCAAGAGTTAGAGGAGCACCAGAGATGGTAAGTCATAGCATGCACTTGGGGGTCTTCTTCAGGCTTGCCGTCAAATTTGGGACAATCGCCCGAGATTTTAGTTGGAACTGGAGGCCAATATGGATTATAAAGGATAGGGTCATTGGTCAAATTTGACACATCAGGTAGTTTCAGCGTAGAGAGAAAAGGCAATTGCGAATTGAAGGGCATTGCAGGCCTTTGATAGAAACGAGCATTGGGATTCCAACTAGGTTGGCATAAATTCTGCCCCCATACGTTCTGTCCCGGAGGATTTTTCCATAGGGGTTATAAGCCTGATAATTCTTCCCATACATCGGTTGAGGACCAAGATATTGATTCTAAGTGAACCAATGAGGTCCTGTCTAACCAACATATGGATTTTTTTGTGGAATGTAAGCAGTGGCTTGAGGTGCATTATATACCACTTGAGATTGACCTTTAAGAATATAAGCAGTGCCTTGGGGCCCATTGCACACTACCTGAGATTTACCTTGAGGAATGTAAGAAGTGCCCTAGGGCACATTGTACACTGATTGAGATTGATCTTGAGTAATGTAAGTAGTGCCCTGAAGCTGTGCAGGTCGCCCTTTGTAGGTTGACTCAGATGCTGTGGTTGAACATGTTGCCCCTGGGGTATAGGTTGGCATGGCTGTTGGGATTAGAAAGGTTGTCCCTGTAGTGCAGGTTGGCCTAGATGCTGAGAGCCACTAGTTTTCCCTTGTGGAAGAGGTTGGCTAGATGGTTTGGATGATCCAGGTTGCCCTTAAATTCTAGGTTGAACCAACTGAGCAGTAGAGGGTTGACCTTGTTGTACAAAAGCCAGGCCTTGCTGAACGTAAGGCTAGTGTTGTTGTAGAAAAGGTTTTCCCTATGATGGATAGATTTTCCCCTGGAGAACATAAGGTGCTCCCTATTGAACATAAGGTTGACGAGTAGGACCATAGGGTTTTCCTTGTTGGATCGAAGGTTGTCCCTGGAAGGGTTGTCCTTGTGGACCATAGGGTTGCCCCTGTTGGACCGAAGGTTGTCCCTGAAAGGGTCATCCTTGCGGACCATAGGGTTGTCTTGATAGGTATGTAAATTGGTTGGGGTTAATCGGAGGCAAATAGACAGGGTTTCTGTACTCATCATAATGATGTGGAGGATTAAGAGGAGCTTGCAACTGCTGAGAACCCTCAGGGGTGTAATTCTGATGCTGAATGGCCAACATGTACTGATCATACATCATACCTTTAGGAATTAGATTATAAGAGATGGGTGCACTATCAGTAGGTTGGATTCCCAAAAATGTGAGGCTGTGATCCACCAATGGCGGGCCCAACGGGTATCGTGGAAGTGATAGGAATCGACCAACGAAGAACAAAATATGGCGGTAATGACTGAAACACACTAACATATGACATGGATGAAGCCACACAGATAGTGGGTTGGGTTGGGACAGACGTAATGGTTGTCGACATCATGGGAGTCGAAGGTGATGCACCCGATACTGTTACAAAGAACCTTTCAGAAGGAGCATATGTACTTGTCTAGATTGCATTCTAATACAATGGTGTAGCACCAGAAACAATCTGACTCAACAAATGATAACCAGGTGGGAGACAAGATGGTTGACCTGAGACATAAGGAAAATTCTCCGGAGGGAGCTAATATTCTCTTGTAGAAACATAAAGCTCTTCACTACTAATGGGACTTGAATGATCCATGTCAGATGAAGCCATGTTATCGTCAAAAAGGTGATGAGCAGTGGCAAGTAAAGATGGTTCCAAAGTTAGAAGAGGATACTCTTCTTCATTTCCAAAGCTAGCACAAGCATCCCGAGGTTGCCAATTGATATCAAATGGGTCCTCAAGAGGAGATCGGGTAGCAAGAGGTAAGATACTGAGAACAATAGAATTCCAGTAATTGATAGGTCTGGTGGGCTGAGGTGCTCCTAAAGGAACTTCAAGAGAAGGATCTTCACTAGGAGGTAATGAAGGGGACGACAAAACTGGTGGTTCTGCCACCGTGACTTTGTATCAAAAACAGGAGGGAACCAAGATGACCAATTCGAGACTTCAATACCAATCACTAAGGAATTACTTGAGAACAATCCAAGAAAATATCTTTAATGGGCGTGTGATCGTAGGAAATTGATTTTATAACACTGAAACACTAAGGAATTACTTAAGAACAATCCAAGAAAATATCTTTAATGGGTGTGTGATCGCAGGAAATTGATTTTATAACACTGAAACAAAACTCTGCCTTTTCATATTTTAATAGTCAAGAAAAAGACAAAAGGTGACTTTAGTCACTTTCAAGTTGAACGAGCATGAAAGGACAAGTGCTCGATGATATTTTCAATTTCGGGGAGTAATGAAAATACCAAAATGACTACTCAAGAAATCTAAGAAAGAAGCTTTAAAAAGTTTCCGTGAACTGCAATATACACCTTAGTGATCAAATGAAAGAGAAATGACCAAGGACTTAAAGTATGTGCAGGCAGTCTCCTTGAATGTTGTGTTCAGTGTATCATAGTTACAGGGCAACAGACTTGGCTTCCTATGCATAAAGGATTACAACCTTTGAGGGTCTCGCTTTATATATTCGATGATACGCGAAGAACAAGTCTGTGCCAATGCTATCTACTTCCAGATGGCGAATGACAATTACTCAATTTAACGATGCCGAAACACGTGACTAGCCTAGACCTCTAAATGTGAGTATTAGGTTTCAATGCTTCCTTAGGTTGATTGAATTCATTTTAAAGTTGATCTTGAATTAATGTTGCAGTTTTAAGGCATTACTGAAAAGAAATCTTAAATCCTTAATGCACAACTACATGTGAAATAAAATGACTCCAATTCGATGAATAACTAGCTAAGATAGGGATAGTGATTCATAACGAAGCAGCAATAAATCGAGTACAAGAATAAATTTTCTTAATGCATCTAAGACAAACAAAGAAGAAAACTAAAAGATCTTTCCTTGTTCACTAAAAGCTACTAATGAAATAGAACATTTTTCATTTTCAAACCAAGAGAAATAATGCAAATTATATCCTTTTAGATGAATGAAAAGAAAAATGCACTACTACACTACAAGACAAAATAGACACTAGTTTTGAGAAATTTAAATGAGACGATCTAAAGCAAGGAGATGAATCTAACACACACATCAAACACTCAAAACAGAGACACATTCCTTCAAGAAAAAAAGGGCTTACAAACTGATTCAGTGAGCAAGGTAATCTATGCTCAGGGTGACAGATGGAGAGCTAAACGAACACCAACATGACCATTCAATGATCCAATGACACGTAGAACTAAAAGAAAAGCTAAAAAAATCAATCAAAAAGATGAAAGGATAAAAATCAAACTGAATCAAACTCAACTCAGAAGGTTCAGTGAGGAGGTAGTCGAACAAGAGGCATAAGACACCTAGAAACCCTAGGATGACAAAATTCACTGATCAGATGAGGGGAAAATAGCTGAGAAGAATGAGACAAGAGATTCAAAGAAATTCCAGTGGAATAATTGAAAGATAAAAATCCAACCTAAAGGAAAGACACACTGACAAAACTTAGGGAAAAGGGAAAAATTTTAACCTACAGGATTCATTGTGTCTATCAAGCTATAATACGCACTAAATAGAGGATGGTTAGCCTGTGACAAAGGCAACAAGCGCTAATCAGTGCAACTATTCAAGAAACAACAATGCTGAGCCAAAAAAATATGGAAAAGACAGAAAGCCACTGAGCAGAGGTCAGACTTGACACTCTGAGACTAAATGGGATGGTGATAAACATGCAAACAAACATAACAAAGTAGAAAAGCAATAATATGACCAAAGCCAAACAGACAATAAAAAAACTAGACGAATAATGAGAGACGAAAAACACACTAATCCCCAGTGAAGTCGCCAACTTGTTGAGCAGGTAAATCCCCTATGCAGACAGAGGCGATCCATCTAGCCCTAGGGTGGGTCGAGAAACAACAGAACAAACTGGGCTTTAAGACTCCTAGCTTATAAATGAAAACGATTTGGGATAGATGACCTGCCTTGGTCCAACACTTTTGTTATAGTTTGCAGCAGCGATCCGCTGATATTTGTCTTCAAACGTCATGTTCCTTCAATGATAATTTACATGTACCTACAAAGGGATCAAGTGAATGGTGACAGCATACAGGAACATATTTTCATTTAAAGCTATTCGATTGCTCAAGGAGAATCAAACATTTTTCATATCATCAAACACAAAATTGGAACCAAAAAACTAGTCATGTATTAATGATAGAGAAAATAATTTTACAACCTTAATGCCTTGACATTGCAGCCTCATTCGATAGTTTCAGTTAAGTGTGTCTCAAGAATTCGTTGGGGATCATACTTGGTGAGGCAATGGGCCTAAACTCTCTCTCGACAATGGATTCCTCTCTACCTTATTCTTCACACCAGCTATAGTAAGGACTGTTTAGCTAGCTAAAACTATGTGAGAAGTAAGTATTTATAGGAGAGGAGGAGGAGGTTTGGGATCCCTCATAAGATGCGAGAGAGTCCTTATCGCATTGGGGAGTTTCACAATTGTAGGAAACAAGAAGCCAGAGGGAGGACTTCGACGTTATTCAGTCGAACAAACCATGATGCCTTTGCTCACGAAGTGGTTAGGCATGGAAAATCATTTCTATTTAAAAAAAAATTCTAAGAACAGCTTGGTGCAGGTGCCTCACTGAGATAGAGTGGTAATGGGCACGAGGCCCAGTGTTAATTTCTCTATTGGTGAGAGGCCATAACTGCCTACCAGCACTGACCAAAAATCATATATTTTTTATAGTCTTCTTGAGGAATGATCAATAGAGGAAATGTTCTTGACATGCCAAGGGATGAGATGACACTTTTTGCAAGGTATGACAATACATAGAAGTCACTAAAATGGTCTTCCAATATTCGAGATGGGGACTGCAGGGACGGTGAAAAAATACTGTGTAACACCCTCCTCTTGCCCCCCCGCCCCGGAAGAGAGACCAATTCCTCCAAAGTGTAGACAACCTCTTGTATAACTAGGAATAGCTTATTTAAGTCTGCTTTCCCTCAGCATGTTTCTATAACTGCGTCCAATTAATTTGGGATGTTGTCTTTCCTTATCCTAGGCTTTACTTTTGTTTTTCCACAAAAGCTTTTTAAAACTAGATTTTTCCTCTGTCTAGTTTTCTTTCACCTCTTCTCAGTAATTTTCCACTTTGTCGAGGTATCTATAAGATTCTTATCTCCCATCTAGTATTTTTATTTTATTTTATTTTTTTCTCCAAGGATTTCTGGAGAATTTTGGGAAAGTCTTACGATTTTATTCCATCCTCATGGATTTGAAATCCTGGTCTCCAATTTACTCTAGTCTTTGCACAATAATTAAATTCGACATTTATTTAATTCAAAAATAATATGCCCACATATAGTTTTCCTTTAGGTCCACTTAACCTTTATGATTCTCCTCTGTCTAAATAAAAGTAGAAAAATAGAGAAATAAAAGTAGAAAAATAGAGATATTATCACAGTGAAGGCAAATGAAAATACTGACATAGTTTTCAAAGGATGCCCAAAGGTATTTGTGTTGGCCTTTTTTGCTATCAGAATTATGGGGACATTGTCATATGCTTTGCCTTATTCCTCGCTGATGTTCAAGGTACTGAGTCAGATGCACTTCTTAATTCTGCTATCACTAATTTATGTTTTAATAGAAAATAAATGCACTTGATTTCTCAGTTTGACGCTTTGCTATAATTTCAAATTTGAATAAGCTTACTTTGAATCATCTAACATCTTATGGTTTTACTATTTATTTAACTGTACTAATAATTTTTTTAAATAAGAATGGACTATTTTTAAGATTTCTTTTTTCCTGTTCAAAAATTTAAAATTTGTTTAAAGGATCACATATCTTCCATATCATTAATAATGTGGTATAAAGACTAACATATATTTCAATATCAGCAATATATGTGTTTCATATTTTCCACACCAACATGGCCTCCTTAATGTGTTTAATGATTTCTCTCTATTTCGTTTTGAGTCTAACAGGCTGCTCCTCCTTTTTAAAGAGTATTACCAATATTATTCAATAACACGATTCAATTCTGGTAAATTTCATAGTTACTAAATTCGCTTGTATTGAACAAAAAAAAAAATACAAGAATTTGGAAATTCTATTCGTATATTGAATATTTCAAGAAAAATTTGATTTGGTTAGCACATATGCAGAGTATTGTCTACCTAAAGGAAATCGATGTAACATACACCATTAACTTCACAGGGAAATGTAAGGAGTTAAAAAA